>CM051240.1:54990832-55710832 GCA_027917425.1 Gastrophryne carolinensis
ACATTGCCAGTGTAAAGCCACGATAGGCATCCAATGGTGGCCAGATGTGGAGGAGCAGTCAGACCACCCTTAGATGTCTTTGGTGCAACTATGCACAATGCCTGCTCAGGCCACATAATTTAATGATTGATTTATGTCTGTCAATGTATAAAGCTTTTCATAGAGATCTAAGGGTGTCCAGAAGCAATCAGGGTACCTTTATATGTCTGCGGATGTATAAAGCTGCCCATAGACATCCAGGGGTGACCAGATGTGGGGAAGCAATCAGACTACCTTTACATGTTTTGGGGCAGCCTACTCAGACCAGATATTTTAGGGATATCTCTATGTCTGTAGATGTATAAAACTGTCCATAGACAGCAAGCGCCAGATGTGGAGAAGCAATCAGACCACCTTTACATGTTTTGGGGCAGCCTACTCAGACCAGATATTTTAGGGATATCTCTATGTCTGTAGATGTATAAAACTGTCCATAGACAGCAGTGGCCAGATGTGGAGAAGCAATCAGACCACCTTTACATGACTTTGGGGCAGTTTCTGCAATTGACTTTTTAGGAATATCTCTGTGTCTGTAGATGTATAAAACTGTCCATAGACATCTAACGGTGGCCAGATGTGGAGAAGCAATAAGACTACCTTTACATGTTTTTGTGGAAGCATTTGCAATTGCCTACTCGAGTCAGGTCATTTACGGATAGCTCTATGTCAGATTAAATGAGCAATCAGGCCATCATTAAATGTCTTTGGGGCAGCTTTGCCAACTTGGACCAGATAATTTAAAGATTGCTCTGTGGATGTGCAATGCTACGCAAATCCAAGGGTGGCCAAATGAGAAGCAGCAATCAGACCACCCTTTGATGTCTTTATGGCCATTTAGTGAATTCCCCATGTAAAGCTGCCCAAGGGCATCCAAAAGGGGCCAGATATGCAAAGCAGTCAGACCTTCCTTAGATGTCTTTGGGCCAAATCATTTAAAGATGGCTGCATGTTGACATGTAAAGCCACCCAAAGCCATAAAAAAGTTGGCCAGATGTGAAGGAGCAATCACAATCAGTCTTAGATGCCTTTGGGGCAGCTTTGTACATTGCCCAATGTAAAGTCACCATAGATATCCAAGGACGACCTTATGTGGGGGAGCAGTCAGATCGGCCTTAGATTTCTTTAGGGTAGCTATGCGCATTGCCTACTCAGCTAGATCATTTAAAGATATGTAAAGCAGTTATATACATCCAAGGGTGGCCAAATGTGAAATGTGTGTATTTGGGGCAACTTTTCCCACTCTGGCTGGATCATGTAAAAATGACTCTATGTCTGTGGACACTAACATCTTTGCATGGACTTCCACTTGTGGATAGATGAGGTGAGAAGACCACCCATTGCAACTCGAAGAGTTGAAAAAAATTCTCATGGTAGTAAAAAATTCATTTCATCAGAAAAAAGCCTGAAAATGTCACTTTTAGTGAATCACCAGGTAGGAAGACATTTATAGTAAAAAGGGCCATTGATTTCATTGTCTTCCTACCTGGTGATTCACTAAAAGTGACATTCTCAGGCTTTTTTCTGATTAAATGAATTTTTTAATACCATTTTTTTCAACTCTTAGTGAATCGGGACCATAGTTACCTTTGGGGCAGCTTTGTACATTGCCAACTTGGACCAGACAATTGAAATATGGCCCTGTGTAAAGCTGCTCAAAAACAACCACCGGTGGCCTGATATGGAGAAGCAATCAGACCACCCATTGATGTATTTGGGGGGAAGCCTAACCCTGGTGAGAACAATCAAAGGTGGTTTAGTGGCTGTGGACAACTCAAGTACCTACAATGTGGTCACCAGTCATAAGATGTGTATCCTTTTACTTTGTCCCTCAAGATCTATGGAACAAGGCCCAAAATGTAGACATTAAATTATTGCACACAAAACAAACTTCATCCTTTAGGAATTCATAATATACCCACAGACATAAGATGTCAACACCACTGTCTAATCTGTTGGCTCATACACATGAGACAATTTTCCATTCTAGCCAGATGAGTTAAAAATGATCTTGTATCTCTGGGCCACCTCACAATGAATCGTTCATCACTGGGATTTGAGCTGGAGAGGTTCTCCAGGTGTGGTGTAGACATTTGCAATGAAAAGGAAACAATTTGAAAAACCTAATAGATGGGATGTATCACAAAGTGTGGGAAGCCCTGAACATGTGGCAGAGAGGTTCTCTCATCAGGTGGAGAGGTTTTCTAAACTTTCATAAGTAACAAAAATCTAGAGAAAAGTTTAAAGTTTAAAAATAAGTAGTAATGATTGTTTATAGGCCAATATTTTAAATTCAACTATACTTCATGTCCGCCTGAACCAGAGAGGATGTTCAGCTAGCTGCCACCAGAATTACCAGAAAGACACTGGCAATGTTTTCCATCAAATGGTGTTAAAGTAGGCTTAATAATTCCCCACCCTATTACAAACTGGAAATAAAGTGTGGCTAGAGTCGAGCTTTAAAGAGTAATGAGATACCTATGGTTACCTGATAGTATGTAGTGGTCCTGGTAGTGGTCAATGTGGACCACTGGAGTGGTGCAGAAGTGTGGGGGAGGGAGGCAAGGAAGTAGCATATAATTCGGGTATTCCCATTTTGGGAATTTCCAAATTGGGATTCCCATGAGGTGGGATATGCGGAAGCCCTTTAGCCTCCTGTTAAGGTATGACAAACAGATGTAACTAGGTGAGTTTAACATTGGCGGCTTTTAGTCTGCTTTACAAAATAATATAATTTCAAAGCTCTGGTGCATAGAGCAGCCTAAAATATACCTAAAGTAAAAATAACTTTAGGCCCTATCACAAATGCATGCCTGATTTTGGCATGCCCTTCTAGCAATAGGAAGCCCAGAATTGTGAAGATTGACTTGCTTTGTCCATGTTCCAGTGCTGCTCACATGTCCCACATGGCTGCCAACAGCCTTTGGGAGTTTGCAGAGCAAACACACAGTTTACATGCCCATCAAATGATCCTTGTTTGCCAGCCAAATGGTGAGCACGCCAGCAGCAGCCACTGCCACCAATGCAATGATTAAGGGTATGTATTCTGTCTGATTGTAGGCTTCCTATTGCTCTTTAATGACATATTGGGGGCATAGTCTACTGTAACATGAGAAAAATTCAGCCCAGTGATCCCTATTGATCACTGGCAGTCATGTGGGACATGAGAACTGGCAGAAGCATGGGTCATGTAAGAAATTTAGCCAATTTATATGCTTCCTAGGACTTGTTAATGAGGGGGGTATCCCAATATGTCATGACCCAAGACCCATGGGGTAGTTAAAGTCAGTCCCTCTGCACGTCCCCTCCTGGCAAGCCTTAGGCCAGGCAGCTGACACCACTTCCATGTTCCCTTTTGTGACCGCTGGCAACCATTTAGGTTTAGTGTACATGTACAAACCTGACTGGCTGCTGAGGGTTACATGATTGGCAGCCAAGGAACACAGAGGTGCTAAGTGTTGGATGCCCAGTCCCAGGCCAGCCAGGAGGGGAATATGCGGTAGAGCATCCCAAACAGGAACCTTAAATACTGAAAGTGGAAGAAATTGGCTGCAAATCAGGATTTCCCATGCTGCGGAGGTGAAAGATAGTAAAATCTGTTTTGTAGACTTAAAGTCTTTTATTTACTTTAGGTCTGCTTTAATGAACTGCTGGCCTTTACACGCACACAATTTAATAAACAAGCTGGTAAATCTGACCTATGAAGAAATGGAATAATTAAGCCAGTGACGCCATTAGGCAAAGGGAACATCTTACCTTTGTGCCAAGAGATGCCGGGATGCGACTCTTTCCAGGAACGCGTTGTGAAATATAAGTCTAGCTTGCTCCCATATTTCACATCCGGGGAGCGCAGCCAGAGACGTCTCTGCACTACCTGGCAGCTTCATAGATATTAAACAGGAAGCCATTGCTGCTCTGTCTTTAGTTTCTTTTAGAAGTTTCGCCAAGATGATACTTAGTCCTGGAGGAGTAACATTGCCCATTCATTTGGCATCTGATTGTTCATTCTCAAAACCACCAGGCTTAACGACAGTTCTAAAGCAGACCTAAAGAGAAAATCACAGTAGGGACACTGGATGCTCAGTACAAGGGAACATAGGTGCATACCTTCCAACTTTTCAGGTTGGGAAAGAGGGACAATTTTTAAATTAAAGTGGACCAACACCCAGGATTTTCACTATCCTGGGTGTTGGTCCACTTCAGCGGAAACTTCAGTGAAACCCCCCCAAAAGCTCCCAAAAACTTACCTTTTCGGCGACGGACAAGCGGTGGACAAGCCGCCGCCGCCGCCTCCCGCGCGTCCCTCTTACAGGGCGCGCGCCCGCGCTGGCCATTCACAAACGGCCGGCGCGGGCGCGCGCACTGCTAGAGGGGCGCGCGGGAGGCGGCGGCGGCGGCTTGTCCACCGCCGATAAGGTAAGGTTTTTTGGGGCTTTTGGGGGTGGTTTCACCCCGCGGATGCCCCGATCTCGGATGTCCCGCGGTGAGGGAGGTGATCGGCCCGGGAATCTTATAGATTCCCGGGCCGATCACCCCTGGGTGTTGGTCCACTTTAAGCCATGCCTCCTCATTGAGGGTTGTAACAGTTACTACAATATAAACACTTTGAATTGGCAAATTAATTATTTATTGATGCAGATCTGGACCATTTTGACTATCCTGGGTTTTGGTCACCTCTCCACTGGGTAAAACCCCCCAGATCGCTGAGCGCAACTCACCTCTTCCCGGTCTTACAGCGCATGAGTGGCCGCTCGTCCAATCATGGCGGGTAAGCCAGCGTCTAAGGCCTGAGCAGGTAGCGTGATGGCGCCGGGCCATTCATAAATGCCTAGTGCGGGCACGCGTCCTACTACAGGGATAGCGGGGATGTGGCCGTGGCTTGCGCATGCGCTATTGGACCGGGAAGCAAGGTAAGTGAACAGGGCGACCTGGGGGGGTTTCACACAGGGGGGCGTCCTGATTTTGGATGCCCCAGGGGGAGGGAATCGATTGGCCCGGGAATCGATCGTGCTGGATTTTTTTTCCACTTAAAAATATATTAATTTTAGATGCCGGGGAAAAGTTTTTAAAGGGTTTTTAATTGCCGACATCCAAAAGGTAAGTAGGGGTCAATGGGGGGGGGGGGGATCAGACCCTTTTTATGTTTGGTCCGATGTTCCTCTTTAAGTATTGACGCCATTATTCTCCCAATCTTTCACTCATTCAGACATTCCCTCTCTCTCCCTCTTTTTCACATTTCTCCATTCTTTTTCTTTTTCACATACGCTCCTCTCTTCTCTATTTTCCACATTCCCTGCTTCTCCCTCTTTTTTCCTGCTTGCCTGGTCTCTCTCTCTTTCATGGTTTTCCCTCTGTCTCCTTTGCTCCCCCCCCCCCCCCCAATAACTCCTTCCCATACTTTTTTAATATTTAGCTCTATGTGTGTGGTTAGGCATACCTACCAACTTTCAGGGCGGGAATTAGGCCACGCCCCCTCATGGAGGGATGGATAGGAGATACATTGTGACAGTTACAAAAATAGAAATACTTTAAATAGGCGAATGAATCATTTATTGCTGCAGATCTGCATGTTACACCTCAAAGGGGGATAAAGGAGAACAACGAGAGAGAGGGGGACATGGACTCAAAAGAGGGACAGTCCCCTTAAATCCGGGACACTTGGGAGTTATGGCTTTGGGGGTGCCGTTCTGAAGTCCGCCTGTCAAGGATTCTATTCTAATGGCAGATCACATCACTTTCCCCTGGATCCCTCTGGTAAGTCCATTTTGGCTTTGAAGAGAAGGAGCAGCTGACAGAGAGAAAGTGCCCAGTAATGGCAATGAAGGGGGGACAATGGAGTGTCAAGAATCAATAGCGATGGCCACAAGCGTCACAAGATCTATGGCCTCTGTCCCTTTGAATGGCTAAATCCATACCATGAGATTGAATTATTGCTGCTGTAACAGGATTTAAAACACCGGCTTGCAAGAATGTTGGCTTTTATGGGCAGTGGCGTAACTAAATGTGACCTGATCCTGGTGCGAACATAAGATGGGGTCCTTTCACGGCTCATACAGTCAACTTCTTTTCTGTCTTTGAGCTCAGTTGGATGCAGCTAGACATCTAGAGACTGAAACAGCAGAGACAAATGCTGCTTCCTATATTTAAATGATGCCATGTGAGCACAAATAAGATAAAAAAGGTGGAGGACCAACAATGATGGGGGCCTGACCTTCTGGGCCTCCGTGTGGCCCCCTGCACCCCCACAAGTTAGGCCCCTGTTTATGGGATTATAATTAAATGAATCGATCTGTCAAGGTGCAAGTCACATTCAATCCAGGAAAACTGGAAAAACTTGCTCAAGTAGAATTGTTTCCCCTCCTGACATGGCTGTACTAGACATATCTGTGCCTCCTCTACCTGTCACTGGGGCACCTGCACCTTGGGAGGGCCCACCTCACATGCTGGTCATGAGCGGCAGTAGCGTAAATGTGTGATGGCGCCCTGGTGCGAACATTAAATGGGGCCCTGTCTTTTTACTTAGTAGGATGCAACCAGACAACTAAAGATTGTATCAGCCCACCTGACCTTCTGGACCACGGTGCCGTCTCACCCCCTGCAATCCCTCAAGTTACCCCCATGGTGGGTGGGGTCATTTGCTCCCGCCAAGAAGCCTCTATACAGGACATAGCAATGGGTAGCAACTGTGAGTGGGGACTGAATTCTTTCTATTCCTTCTATCTATCTATCTATCCATCCATCCATCCATCCAATATGTATCTATCTATCCATCCATGCTCTGTCTATCTATCCTTTATCTATCTATCTATCTATCTATCTATCCTCTGTCTATCTATCCTTTATGTATCTATCTATCCATCCATCCTCTGTCTATCTATCCCTTATGTATCTATCTATCTATCCATCCATCATCTATCTATCTATTATCTATCTATCTATCTATCTATCTATCTATCTATCCATCCAATATGTATCTATCTATCCATCCATCCTCTGTCTATCTATTATCTATCTATCTATCTATCTATCTATCTATCTATCTATCTATCCCTTATCATCTATCTATCTATCCCTTATCATCTATCTATCTATCCATTATCTATCTATCTATCTATCTATCTATCTATCTATCTATCTATCTATCATCTTTTATGTATCTATCTATCCCTTATCATCTATCTATCCATTATCTATCTATCTATCTATCTATCTATCTATCTATCTATCTATCTATCTATCTATCATCTTTTATGTATCTATCTATCCCTTATCATCTATCTATCTATCTACCTATCTATCTATCTATCCATTATTTATCTATCTATCCTTTATGTATGTATCTATCTATTCAATTCAATTCAAATCTATCTATCTATCTATCTATCTATCTATCTATCTATCTATCTATCCTTATCATCTATCTATCTATCTATCTATCTATCTATCTATCTATCTATCTATCTATACCTTATCATCTATCTATCTATCTATCTATCTATCTATCTATCTATACCTTATCATCTATCTATCTATCTATCTATCTATCTATCTATCTATCTATCTATCCCTTATCATCTATCTATCTATCTATCTATCTATCTATCTACCCCTTATCATCTATCTATCTATCTATCTATCTATCTATCTATCTATCTATCTATCCCTTATCATCTATCTATCTATCTATCTATCTATCTATCTATCTATCTATCTATCCCTTATCATCTATCTATCTATCTATCTATCCCTTATCATCTATCTATCTATTCTATCTTTGCTTTGAACCTCTGCACCCTAACTATATATGGTCCGAAGTCGACCAGGCCCCCGCCCCTGCTGCTCCTGCCTGTTTCCCCTACAGAGCCCTGGATTAGGTTAACACAAACTATCCCAAAAAATATCCGCTCTGATGCTGCCACTAAATACATTAAGGAAAGCCGCATGTTGCTGCAGCCAGAAATCTGACATGTGTAACCAAAAGACAAGCCACCCAACTTCTGTTAACTATTTAAACATTTGCTGAGCAGGGGCGAACTGGCCTTAAGGAGCACAGGGATAATTCCTGGTGGTCTGGGTTGGCACCTTACCCAGACCCTGTGCTGCCCCCCCCTCCCCGGTTTTACAAGTATCCTTCAAGCCTTCCCCTATACCTGGCTCCATTGTAGCTCCCCAGCCAAGACAGCATTATGGCTGTGGGGGTCATACCCACTCGTATCATGGTATTTCGTTAACAGGTGGACAGGTTCACCCTGCGCATGATCTGCTTTAGCCTCAGCTGATGAATACACTTATTGGCTCAGAAGCACCCTGGGGGCGGGGCTCAGCAGCTCATGGGCTGGTCATGGGCTGACTGGGAACAGTAAATTCCTGGTCTGATCTGCCCACGATCTGCTTTAGCCTCAGCTGACGAATACACTTATTGGCTCGGAAGCCCCCTGGGGGCGGGGCTCAGCAGCTCATGGGCTGGTCATGGGCTGACTGGGAACAGTAAATTCCTGGTCTGATCTGCCCACGATCTGCTTTAGCCTCAGCTGATGAATACACTTATTGGCTCGGAAGCCCCCTGGGGGCGGGGCTCAGCAGCTCATGGGCTGGTCATGGGCTGACTGGAAACAGTAAATTCCTGGTCTGATTTTTGGCCTCAGTCCGCCCTGCTGCTGAGTGAAGATTTATTACTATAAACTTGTCACCTGATGCCTAGGTTTAAAGACTCAATGGTTGGGACTTTCAATTCCACGATTGTTCAGGTGACTGACATCATTCAGTCAGCAGCTGCTAGTCTTCTGCCACCTCCCAGCGTGCAACCTCGAGGCTGCACCCAAGAGGATTGTGGGATACATGCACCTCCTGGGTGCAGCAGGATTTTTTCCTCTGCATATAACCAGATCAGAACAGTGAGTGCGCACATGCCCAGAGAGGTCCCCAAGTAGAAGTTGGGGGGTTTAGGTGTCTTTCTCAAGAGCACCTCAGTCATGTAGCCATTATTTTCATATGACAGCAGTGAACTAGAGGCATACCTCCCAACTTTAAAAAAAAAATATTTGCAATTGAACCATGCCCCCAGCCAAACCCTTAAAGGTAAACACCACCAGAATTAAATAATAATAATAATATATTAACACACACACATGCAGGCAAGCCCATACATACCAATTTTTCAGGGTAGGAAAGAGGGACATTTGTTAAATTAGTAGATTGAGGGATGGATAGAAGATTGTAACTGTAACAGTAACAACAATATTAACAGTCTGAATAGGCAAATGAATAATTTATTGATGCAGATCTGCATGTTACACCTCAAAGAGGGACAAATAAGAACAACGAGGGACAGGGGGACAAGGACTCAAAAGAGGGACGGTCCCTCCAAATCATGGACACTTGGGAGGTATGCAAGCCCCCCACACACACAGACAAGCCCCCACACACAGGCAAGCCCCCACACACAGGCAAGCCCCCCCCCCACACACAGACAAGACCACACACACTTGCAGGCAAGCTCCCACACACACGCATGCAGGTAAGCCTCCCCACATACAGGCAAGCCTCCCACACACATGCAAGCCACACGCACACACGCGTGCAGGCAAGCTACACACACACACACACACACACACACACACACACACACACACACGCAAGACTCCCACACACAGGAAAGACACACACACACACATACACACACACACACACACACACACACACACACACACACACACACACACACACATATATGCAGGCAAGCCCCCTCACACACACATGCAAGCCCCCCCCAGGAAAGCCCCCCACACACAGAAAAGACACACACACACAGGTAAGCTCCCCACACAGGAAAGCCCCCCCCACACACACACACACACACATGCAGGCAAGCCCCCCACACACAGGCAAGCCCCCCACACAGGCAAGTCCCCCCACACACATACATGCTGGCAAGCCCCCCCACACACACACATGCAGGTAAAGCCCCCACACATATGCAAGCCCCCCCCCCCACACACACATATGCAGGCAAGCCCCCCACACACAGTCAAGCCTCCCCACACACATGCAAGCCCCCACACATGAACGCCCCCCACACACACAGGCAAGCCCCCCACACACAGGAAAGCCACATATACATGTGCACGCACACAAACACATGCAGGCAAGCCCCCACACACAGGAAATCCCCCTCACACATGCAAGCCCCTCCACACACACACAGGCAAGCCCCCACACACAGGAAAGCCCCCTCACACATGCAAGCCACCGCACACACACAGGCAAGCCCCCCAGACAGACAGGCAAACACACACACACACACACACACACACACACACCTCTCTTACTTCTCATCCTCTCCTTCTGTCAGCTGCACCAGGCTTCTTTGTAGCTAAGCCCCCGCACTGGCTCCTTCCTATCACAGGAGCGGTGCCAGCCTCAGCCAATAGCATGGCGCCAGCTCAGGTTCCCCTCCTTGATCCTCCCACTGGACCACCAAACAAGTAGCCAGCACCACCCTTGAAAAAAACGTATGTGCGCTGAACCGCACACTCTGGGCTAGCAGCCACAGCATGAGAGAGGGGGAGTGGTGGCGGCAAGATGACAGTGCATGACTGGTGATGGCGATATCACAGCGGGGGGACCGGCTGAGGCGAGCGGTGGCACATCAGGGCACAAGGGACGAAGACCACCAGCACGGGACAACGGGACAAGAGTCCTAAATTGTGATTTTCCCATGAAAAATAGGACACTTGGGGGTATGCTAGAGGAGCCTGTTCAAAGGGACATTCCAGTCCGGTTAAATTAGGGTACTTTCTGCATGCCCCATGCTGGTTGTCAGGGGCAACATCGTTTATTCACCAACACTTTACAAGCCCTGATAAACCCTATAGAACCTGAAAATAACTATCTTCTGAAGGGACTCTGAGATTAAATCATACATATATGAGTCATCATCTGCTACTGAGGAGGCCCTGCAGAGGGGACAGAGATCACAGGGAGTTACTGAGTAATATAAGGCAGGCTGAATGATGGTTGGACAAAAGATTCAGCACCTGACATTCAGCATCTCAGTGCCACCCAGGTCACTGACTGTGCAGTGCCAAAGATTAGCTTAAAATTTACACAGCCAAACACCTTCCACGTGTGGACATGTGTTTTGAGCTTGTGACCCTCATCAGCACAAGTCTGGAAGTATTTGGCTCAGACATGGTGAGTACCTTTGGTCACTACACAAATCATACTTTCCAATTGTCCCTGATTTGGAGGGACTGTCCCTTTTTCGAATCTATGTCCCCCTCTCCCTTGTTGTTCTCATTTGTCCCTCTTTGAGGTGTAATATGCAGATCTGCATCAATAAATCATTAATTTGCCTATTCAAAGTGTTTATATTGTTGTAACTGTTACAATCTCCTATCCATTCTCAATAAAGGGGGCGTGGCTTCATTTAACATTTGTCCCTCTTTCCCACCCTGAACAGTTGGAAAGGTATGACAAGTGATCTTGTGGGCCATAAAAGCAGCGAATAGTAGGGGGTGTATTTCAGTGCCCGATTTAGTTTTTTCTAGGGAGATGTCAGCGGGTGGGCATTCTAATTGGGAGAGGGGTGGAAGATGCAAGTGTCTGTGGGTATTTTGCCCGTGGGACCACTTTAACCCCTTAAATAGAATATATGTTTTTTTTTGTTTTTTGAGCATAAAAGGAAAAGGAGGATCATTGTTGGCTTCTTTTATCTAGTGCAAATGCTAGTACTACACATGGAGGGTAATTTACTAATTTACTAATTTTATTGCTGGATGATATCTATTCTCTAAAGAGCACAAATTGTCCTTTACTCTTTTACTTAACCATTACATATATTCTTAAACAGGTCTCCACTGGGGTCTTGGTCTCTGGCTGTTTGCGTGTTTCTGGGGATCCAATGGGTGTCACTGAAGCAATGTAGGAGCCAGCTCCCGCAAGTCTGGGAGGCCGATTCATTAACAGCGGCAGGTAGCGAAAGTTGAGCGACTGTAGCGTCATTTTCAGAGTGCCCGCTAGTAGTCGCTGTGCTTGGCCGTTGTTCTGTAGTTGATAGCGACTCAGTCGGTTTGCCGTAATGTTGAATATTGGGTGAGGAGTCGCTATTTGACAGGTTCCGCGCTGTATGGGAGCGCATGATAGCGACTGGCCCTAGCGACCGGCTCCCACCATATTCATTAAAAAATCACGCTCAAAAAATTATCGCGCTGTAAAATGCATTTTTAAACCCCAGAGCGCTGGCGGCAATGGGTTAAAAGTAGTTTTTTAACCCCCAAACAACCATATTTTTGGAAACCAAAAAAAAAAAGTTTTTTAAATAATTTGGTTATATGAATACATTAATATCAGACCTGTAATATCAATTCTGTACATTTTTTTTTTTTACCTTAAAAAAAAAATCTAAAATGGCAGAAGTGGTCACAGAATTTTTCACATTTAAAAAAAAAAAAGACAATTAATAACAATTAATTATTAATATTTAAAGATTGTTCCATTGAAATGCATTGGAGCGCGCCAGGTAGCGAGTGGTCATACCTGTCGCTGTTCAAGGTCGGACGCTGGCGCTGTGGGCTGAGGCTGGAATAATGATGAATGAGTGGCTATATGGCGCTATCTCAATCGCTAAGCAGGATTGGCTTGATAAATGTGTGATTGTGGTGGGGAGCCGGCGTTCTCGTGGCACGGCCCGTCATTACCGGCCGCTCACCAGTCGCTACCTGTCGCTATTCCTTCATAAATAAGGGCCTAAGTGGATCTTATATGGAATAAAGCCAAGATACACCCAGGAAGCTGTCACTGTGCTGCACTCCAGCAGTCCAGTCCTGCAGAAAATGGGGCTTGTAGTGCGGAGCAGCAGAGGGTTGCCTCCTGAATTGAGGTAGAGTACTGCTTAATGTCTTCATGAAGATGAAAAGAAAGCTGGGAATCATTGGCTGGCACTATGCCACAACTTGGCACAGGCTGCCATTATTCTAAAGCTTCATCTCCCCTCTACTCAGCTATTTCCTTACACTGCCATTCATCCGCTCTGAGATCCCATTTTTCCTCTCTTTCGCTCTCTCTCTCGCTTCCTCCGCAGATTTAACAATTGACGTCTGGCTTTCAGCCTGGGAAGACAACAGGCGATTTACCTTTGAACTATCCTCCCACTGGGAGCCTCTCCTGTCCACATTATCTAATAATTGATTTTCCCTCGCTTTTCCAGCTCATTATCTGATTTCTGCCAATTAACTATCTGATGCTACAAGGGGGACTTAATGTTGTGAATCATTGTGGAGAAGTGATCTGTTATAATACATTTGGTGGTGGTGGGGGGGGTTATCAGTTATCATTTTAAAGCTCCAGGCTACACTATAAGTGATAGCCTAACAGGCAAAATCTTTTTTGAATACTGTGATGATATCAAATATTAAGGCCCACCAACCAGGTTGGTCTCCACACAGATGAAGAAAATAGTGCTAGGACAGAGCTATAGAGCCGGTTATGTGGAGATCCACAATATATAATCTGTTGCTGAACCTTGAGGAGAGAGTTGGGAAACACTGGTCTAAGGCACCATTGGGTACAGAGCCGGATTAAGTGTGGTGGAGGCCCCTGGGCACAAATTCTGGTGGAGGCCCCAGATACAGTATTTATTTTCTTTAAAAATAATAGTCCAGCCAAGTAACTGATTGGTGGTTGTTTTGCACCCACCTACTTACTGGAACATCAGATTGAGTTCCTTGTGTGGGTATGTGCTGCTTAAGAACTCCTGCTTTGCCATTCTGGGCAATGGGTAGTGTAGTCGCCCAACTGGTCCAGCAGAAAACCAGCATTGACCTGCCAGCAGATGTGCTTGGTGGTTTATGTGCAGTGAGCAGCCAATAGCTCTGCACTCACCCATCACTGTAGCGTTGCTGATGGTGGCTTTGCTGCTCTAGACTTTGGCTGCCCGTCAGACCAAAGACTGAAAAGCCTCCTGGACCAGACCATAACCCAAACTTTGGTGGAAGCAGGGCAAGTGGTGGAGGCCCCAGGGCGCGTGCCCTCCCTCATAATCTAGCCCTGGGTACATACAGCAGTGACGAACAGGGAGGTTGTGTAACAAAAAGTCATGGATGTAAAATGGTCCAGAGGGCGTCACTAGGACATTTCTTTAGCACACAGGATTCTCTATTTCTTGTAAAAAAAACACCTAAAAAAACTGAAGTAATGTTTTGCCTGGGGTTGGTTTTATAATCCAAGCAGCTTGCATATACTCAAAGCTAGAATATTAATTCTATGAGGACTCTAAAATAACCTATTTGGCATCCTTTTTTCGCAACTTTGGCTATCATTAGGTGCGTAGATATGTTTTACAGGGCTCGAAAGGACACAAGTGTCTGAGGCTGTCAGAACTGGAGATGGGGGCGGAAGGCCAGCAGAGCCTACTGGTGGCCCATTATACCTGCTATTTTGTCACCCTTGCAGTGGGTTCTGCAGAAGCAGACCTAAGTGTGGAAGGAAACGTCTTATTCAGATAGGTCTGGGAGAATGCGAAACTTAAACCGGACCAATTCATGCTTCACTTGAGTCTGGACTGCTTCCAGTGCTTTATGGCAGGGCTCCCAACTTCCGCTGCCTTGGGGAGGGTTCTGCTGGGTGCAGCCAGCTTTCAGCAGGTCCCTTTATACTACAGCCCCAGAGGCAGCTGCCCTCCCTACCTCTATGGTATGTATGCCATTGTCCATCATATATTAGATCAGGCCTGGCTCCAGGTTTACGTGAGCCCTTTCATTGGTGAGCGCCTTTTCAGGCTGAGTGAGATCCTCAGACTATATAAGAATATAAGTAGAATGTGAACAGCATCACAGACCCCAAATGTAGTCAGAAAGTGAATAGCCACCTATTAATCAAACGGCCAAGTGTAGACATATCCATCCCAGCTCCTAACTATTTATACACAGAAAAGCAAGTGAATCCATTCCAAATATAAATGGGCAGAATGTGAGGAGATCGCCCTGTGAGGAAATCAAAATATAATATTCCATCTCTGGGCAGCTCACAGACAAACGGACCTTATTTAAAATGCACAGCTTACGCCTGCCAGTGCCCCTCTACCACTGATAACCTTCACACCTAAGCAGGAATGGAGACGAAGGTCTATAACTGGACGCACTTCATGCTGTAAGCCTGCTCCCGACCGGGGGAATTATACCGCATGCATGCATGAGTCACCCTCAAGAGCTGAGATATTGAGAAATCTCATCAGAACCCAGATAGCATAGCTGCATTTGGTCTAAAAGCTTGCCCAGAAACTGTATGGGCCTGATGAAACCAGAATTATCTCTCTATGACCTTCCACTAAAACGTTAAAACCCATATTAGTTTTTAGAAACTCCTGGCTGGGAGATGCCAGGGGGAGAAGATCAAGGCCGATCCTGGAGAGGGGAGATTGAGTTCCATCCCAGGGGGAGGAGATGGAGGCCCATCTCAGGGGGGTGGGAGTAACCAGCCATGTGTTTAAATGTTTGGGGAAGGAAACCCTCAGCTGTTTCTGTCTGGAGAGGTTCACAACAGAATTTTGTGCTGAATGAATAAGGAACTTGCAGGGTGCCTTACACTTTCCAGTTGTTGTTCTGCACCAAGGCCTAACATCTCACGGGTGCTCTTAAAGCAATTAAATATATAACTTAATCTTGGGCTGCTCTGTTATCTTGATCCCAAACTCACTTGTCTGTGCTTCTTGATTATATTTTAGGCCACCAGGGCTGGTTTCTGGCCCCATATAATCCTGTTAAGGGAGCTGGAGCAATATCAAACAGAGCTGGTGGCATTCCTGCGGGGCTGGCAGGGCTCTGTTAACTGGTGGTAGTGGAGGAGCGTGCAGCCCAGGAAGACCTTGTGTCAAGGGACTGTACTGCGTGACCTTAGTGTCGCAGTGACATGAGTCGAGGCCATGGAGGTATGATCCTTTGCACCCCCTTAGCCCAACATAGACAGAGATTAAGCAGAACCAACCTCCGAAGATGCTGAACAGTACAGCAAGATATTGGGCAAATACCATATTGGTGTGTTTTTATTTTGCATCTGGTTTCAAATAATCTGGCTAATTGCTTCCACAATTAGCTCATTTTATGTAAAACTGCATTACTGAGTGCTCTATATAGTCCCAATAAGCAGCAGAACCCCCCCCCCCCCCCTGTAGTGCTTGCAATTAGCCAGATGTCAATGAGACGGGGCATTGTGACTTTCAGCACAGATTCTGTACAAATACAGTAAATAATTTTCTTTACATGAAAAGGTAGGTTGGGATGTGGGGTGAGTACATGTGTGTGTATTTATGGGAACATTGGACTCCATGACTCGTCTGAGAGGTGCGTATTGTAGATGATCAGGGGGATTTCAAGCAGCAGGAGAGGAACAATACCCAAAATAGTAAGAATTATGCTTCCAATTCCACACACACATGACTCGGATAAATGACTCTTGGAAAGACATGATTACAAAAGCCTCATTATGTAGCAGAGAAATTTGGAAAGTTGTCAAAAAAAGAATATTTAGTCTAGGTTTTTTCATAAACCGATCCAATGTCCCACTTTCGCGGGACAGTCCCTATTTTAGGTGTTCAACAGCTGGACATGAAATGGAAAAATAGTCTTTAAAGCAACGGTATGAGTGTAGACCATTTGGATTCTCAACAGAAATGCTAGGACTACTCTTTTAGATGACACTATGGTTGGGCTTAAAACCTAAAATTTCAATTGGACATGTTAAACAGATGCCCTCCCAGGAAGTTTCATGTAGTAAATATACGTATTCTCAGATGGCCCTTCTCTGTGTTTACATAGCAGCATTGTACTGTAGCAGGCTAGGAGGAACTCAAGCATAAGTGGGATTCCCTACAGTCATACAAGGCTAATAATAATGGCTTTAGAGTCAGCCCCTAGTAGATTTCTCCATACAGTGCAGACTATCTAGTATATTTTCCCATACACTATCTAGGAGGCACCAATGCAAAAGAAATATTGATGGGAAAGATTCTTGCAGATACTATGAAAAAGTACAACTGAGTAGGGACTCAACACTGTCCCTCTGTGTGATTTTTCATATATGACATTTTTTTTTATATTCTTTATTTAGGTATAACAAAGGAAAAGGTTCAGAATAGATTCAGTGTAAAGAATTAGGGATGAGCGAACCGGTTCGCTCCGAATTTCAGGGAAAATTCGATTCGGCACGAACCCGAATTTTTTTGGTTCCTGCCGATCGAATTTTCCCTGAAAAAAAAAAAAAAAAAAATGGCGGCATGGTGGGAGCGGGCAGGCCGGCTGCGCTGTCAGCGGGTCGGCGGCTGCCCGCTGACAGGCGTAGCCAGCCTGCCCGCTCCCACCATGTCGGCATTTTTTTTTTCATGAGCGATTCGTGAAAGTTCGTTTCGGGCGAATCCGAATTTCTAGGGGAAATTCGGCGAATCGCCCGGATCGAACTTTCAAGAAGTTCGCTCATCTCTATAAAGAATCATCCAAACGTGCAAATTCCACATTTCACAATTAGCACAGCAGGTGTACAACAGAATTCAAAATACATAAAAAAAACATGCCACATATTTATGTATGCTGTTCACCCAATTGATTTATGACATATTTTAATAAAATGTTTATTTTGTTTTGTCTTTTTCCTCACTACTTAACATGATACACACTGTATACATTAATATAAGGTCCCTATAGACATCATAGGATTACCCAATCTGATATCTGTGGGAATCTCTGCAGACCTCGGCTGGCGCCATATGAAGAAGCAATCAGGTTATAAAGCCTAATCCAATCTATATTCTCTGGTGGCATTGGATGAAGTCAGCAGCCCACCATCCCCACCCATACAGAATAAGCATTCTTCATATAGAAGGACACCGCCTCTATAGCTATCATGATTGGAGCAATAGAGATGGATATTAAGGCATTGTAGAGGTAGCACACTTTCTATGAAGTCATACAAGGAAACGACTGCATGAGTGGGGGTCATGCTAATATTTGGTGGTACACGGGTGCCTTTGGTGTGTTTTGAAAAAAACTGCTTTGAAATGAGATTTCCTTTCCAAGAAAGTGCATTAAAACATGTTTGTTTTAATTTTGTGATGGGGCATTTCTACAGGTGAGGTATAGATTTTTTCCATTGAGGAAATGACAGCACCCTTTGGGGTATTCAGAAAAGCATAGCCCATAGAGTGCAGTTATCTCTCATTTTTGAAGGCTGAATAATGTCTTTGGGTTTCATTTCCTTGTCTGGTTTGCTTATTTTAGCAAAAATGTTCTTATCTAAAGTGAATCCTAGAATGATTAGTCCAGTATAATGCAATAGAGCTGTACAATGGAAACTCCATTTACCATTTCCAACATGTTCTGTTCTACTACTCCCATGACCCCCCCAGAAATCCTTGGCCTGTCCGGATGTCAGAGCTAAAGAGATAAAGTTAGATGTTCAGTTGTGGTTGATATATGCAGTCATCTGTTCCGGTGGGGTATAAACAGTAAAAAGAAAGTGGGGATTGCCAAGAAGATTACAACAGGATATTAGGAGGCCATCTACAGTTATAGAAGGATTGTTCATTCTGCAGGTTTCTCTTTACTTCTCATTAACACTTTTGTCTTAGACTGTCATTTAATTTAGCATTTGGCAGCTTGTGTGAATTACTTGGAAAACAATAAACTGAAATTGAAGAATGTTGCGTCAACACAGAGTATTTCTAAATAGTTATTATACTTTTCCTTAAATGAAGATTCCAGGCAGTGCAATCATTAGAATCATTTTGGGCCACTTAAAGTGGCCTACACAAACATGCTTCAGCTGTGCATGGCCACACACAGTGATTCAGGTCACACCACCGGAATAACGAGTGATGCCCTTGCTGAGCCGCATATACACTGTAAGCTAGTTGGACATGTAAGAAAACCAGGCGAATGGTGGGGTTTCACACAGCGGGTGTCCCAGTCCAGGCTCCAATGGTGCATACACAGGCTCTCGTCCAGTTAGAGACGCCTGCTGTGATTACGTCATTTGGCAGGCGGCTCTCATTTACTATCCGCCGCCGTGTGCACGCTCCCTCCCAGCTTGCCCAAATGGGGAGCATGCACTCTCCATTGTAAAATTTGAGAGCCACCTGCCAAATAATGTAGTCATATCAGTCATAGCAGTAGTCATAGCAGATGGCAGACACATGCCACCAAACTCAATACCTACCAATTGTGATTCTTCGCCTTTGTCTCCACCATTTATCCCTTAAGGTAAACTTGTGAGGGCAGGGCTCTCTCCTATTGTATGTACCCCGTTTTCAAAGCATTCACTTTACTCTTTGTATCATCTTCTTTTTAAAGGGGATAAAACCTCCCCCAAACCTCACAGATCTGTTGCCCCATCTCCGGTTTTACCTTAGGGCATTATTTACTCACATTGCCAAGGGATCTTCTAGGTCCCTCGGTTTCCGATGGGCAGGTCCATCTTGAATCCCATCAGACACTGCGCATGGCCCCCAATCTCGTCCCTGCGTATTGCCCATGAATGGGATACAATGGGGCCCCCAAAATCCTGCAAGACTTTGCTGAGCTGCGAGAACGGCTTCGTACATTAACAGATGTGAGTGAGAATCGGGCCCTGAAGCAGCCGCATGTCGGCGCAGCAGGTATCGGTGACATCCAAAAGGTAAGTAGGGGCTGATGGGGGAAGGATCGGCCCCTTTTCATTTTCGGTTCAATGTTCCTTTTAAATAGCCTGTTTTACCCTGTGTTTAATTTCTACTTTGTACAGCGCTACAGATGAGGATGTTGCTATATAAATGCACAATGATAATAGAAATAATAACATGGCTGCATGGATTTTCTCCCATTCATATTTAAGAGCAAAATGTAAGTGAGGTCATACATTGAGATTAATTAAATTTGAATTTAACTCAAAGGTGTGGAAAGGTTTGGGCTGTGTGCAGCTCGATAAAGTTCTTTAACATTTAAGATTTTGGAAACCATTTTTCTAGAGCTTAATGTGTGCTCAGGGACTGTCAGCAATGTGGCATTAACATCCCTATATACAGGGCCACACATCAGAGGCCTGTTGTCGCTTTCCACAATAGCAGTGTGTCGTGCGGTAATGCAGCCGTCCCCATCGCTAAATAAAAGCTGGTGGCTGCAAGGAGATCTGCACTGGTTCTCACGTGCGCGGCCGGCCCTCACAATATAGCTGTGCGGAGTCTGCCCACCCTAACCTGCCTCAAACCCTTCTCTAGTCTGACCCTAGCCCGGCACCAGCCTGCCCCTCTGCCAATCATGCAGGGGAACAATGCGGACATGCTGGGGACATGTGGAGCGGAGCAATAAATCTGTTATTTTGACAGCTTAAATTAATACTACCAGGGGTAGACATGGCTCAAAAAATCAGGCCTGGACCCCCCATGTGCTTCTCCACCAGTCATTGAGTTTATCCCAGCTGAGACTATAGCATTGCAGGGACAGATCATGGGAAGGAGGAATATAGTTTTAACGAGATGTCCTGAAGTTTCAGTTTTGTAGGAGCAGATATTGTGGTAGGGGTTGGTGTGGTCCTCCACAGCCATGATGCTAAAGCTATAGCAGCTTAGAGGAAGAACATGAGCTGTAGTGTCTTGACTGGGGGTACGGGGCTGGATTAGCGTCTTGAAGGAGAAATTAGAATCTTGAGGAGAAAATAAAAAATACCAGCAAACATTCTGGGTGAGGAGGGCTGTGTTCTAGGGGCGTTGCCAAGGTTGGGAGAAATTTTGCTAATATTCACAAGTATATTTGCAACCCTTAAATGTATAAGGCAATTTAAACGCTCAAATATATGTATATCTCTAAAATAACATCACATTGTCTAATACGTTTTTTTGTCAGTAACTCATAGAGGAAACATGCACTAGAGCAGGGGTACTCAACCATTTCTTGTAAAGGTCCATTTAAAGGCTCCGGTGAGAGGTGAAGGTCGGGGCGAAGGGCTGTCGCGGGAAGGGGGGGGGAGTGGATAGTTATAAATCAGCACACTGGGGGAGGGGCTATCGTTTCCCCAGGCAAACCAAGAAAAGGCTGCTTGAAAAGATTGGATGGGGCAAAGAGACAGAGAAACAAAGTTTGTGTGTACCTTCCCACCCATGTAGTACTTCATACTGCAATGCTAGGTGCCAGGGAGCCATGACACTGGCAGGAAGACTAAGCGGTGCATTACCAATCAAGAGGGCAGCTTTAAGCACAGAAATACAGAAGCAACGGAGTGCAGGGCTGTCAGGGCAGGGGTCCGGAAATCTGGCGCAGAGGTCTGCATTCGGACCCCGGTCCGCCAGTTGCACTAGAGGATGCACTTTAAAGAGTTATTTTTATACCTGGCTTGCAAAAAATATACAAATGCACAAATACAAAAACGCTACAAACATTGTTACAACACAGAAATCCCAACAGGGAAAACACATATATTAAAATGGATTACTCGTCTGTTTAATCTGATCCAGGCAGAGATCAGCAGGTCTCATCCAATCTCCAAACAAGATGGCTGCTGTATTCAAGTTCACAAAGCAAATCTCTCTATCCCGCAGTAAATCTCATCATCGTCCATCAGTGTTCTCCATTCAAAACACAACTGTGTGTCCGTCAGCTGCCTGCGCGAATCTCCCTGTCTCTCATCAGCCAGTTCTCTTTCCTAGGCTGACCCCTTTGTTTCATTTGAAACAGCACAGGTGATCTCTGATTGGCCCAGACAAACTAACCCAGGTGATACGCTGATTGGCTCAGGTGATTTTCTGCTGGCCAACTTAATTTGCATGCGAATGCACACATGAGACTAAGATCAGGCCGAAAGCTACCAAGCCCGTCTTCAGAACCAAGGAAGGTCTCCCTCCATGCTGCATATTAATTAAGGAATGGCTAAACAAAAGGGGTCATCCTATATATTAGGGTTGTCAGAAAAAATTGATTCTGTCAAATATCGTGATATTTCATTAGACAATACTAGTATCGATTCCAAATATGTTCGAATCGCTCTTTTATAAACTATTTATAAGTAACATTTACTCCCAACCACTAGTTGGCAGCACAGCGCATATCAATATATCGTCTTTGAGACAGAATCAGGATATATCGGGATATATTGTATTGTCATATGTGTATCACCAGATTCTTGCCAATTCACACCCTTACTATACATAGTGTAATTTTTGATTGTATAAGATTTTTACAATTTCTTTGGGAACAAAACATATAACACATAAAATATCACAGCGTTACAGCCCCCAAAGCAGTGCAGCCTTCTGAGAATTTTCCCTGTGCTCCGTGTGACCAGTATGCAACTGCTTACTGCCCTCCGGCAATGGCTGGTCCTGAAGAGTCTGTACAGCTCAAAGCGCAGAGCTAATTGTAGCACCCAGCCAGCACTCTCTTTCTGGTCATATGATTCCTCTTTAGCCAATAGTCAGGCATGCACACAACAGGGAGCATTGTATTAGCTACAATGGCCAATATCAGAGCAGCAGTGGGATGGGATATAAACCGGGGCAGCGTCAGCACCCGGCAAGGTGGGGCAGCTGCCGGGGGCCCCCACTCTCTGGGGGGCCTACTGACAGGGCCGGCCTTTGGGGTGTGCGACGGTGCTTGACCAGCGCTGGACTGGGATCTCCTTGAATGGCGGGGTTCCACACATCAGGGCATCTTGTTTTAGATTCCAGGGGGGGAGTGCTGGGTTTTGTTCTGCTTTTAAGTTGCCCACCCCAGCTGATTTCCTATGCTTGGAGCATCCCAATCTGTGATACCCTACTGTGTGAAACCCTCTGGGATCGCTGGCTTACCCACTACGCAAGCAATTTCACCCCTGAGTTTTAGTCCTCTTTACAGGAGCATGTCAATTTGGCCCGTTTGTGAAAGAACCCCCCTGGTTTGGCAGTTAACTCATACTGACGATCCCACAATGCATTCACAAGTTCGAGGAAAGCATTGAACAAAGAGGGGGGGGTCACACACAGGGGCATCCAAAATCAGATTCGTCTAGATCCGAGGTCAGGTTTAAAGGGGTTTGGTGTACTTCAAAGTTGACCAAAACTAGAGTTTTGGTCCAAATAGCATGATCCTTAGCGGGAATCCAGATTTGGGACGTCCCTTGGTGATGTAACGTGACTCTTCACCACAAAGGGGCCCACTGAGGGCATGCCGCCCAAGGGCCCACTTACACCTGGAGCCGGCCCTGGATATAAATATATATATGGGCCCCTTGCAGTGCCTCAATGCAGCTTTTGTCTGACAGCTTTTTGGGGGACTCAATGTTGGACATATAATAGATAAAGAGATTACTTGGAAATCAGAGTTTATAGATAATGAAAGAAAAAGACGCCTGTGGATACATCTTGTAGCTATTCAGGATTCCTAATATAATAAAGCTGTGGAACACGGACATCAAATACACTGTGATTCATGGCCCTAAATCTCGCAGCTCTGGATAAAAATAATCTTTTTCTCATCCCGTCTGGTTGGGGGTCATTGTGCTGCTTTATTATTACCTGTGAATATTCCTCAGCACATAACCCGAGCACAGGTTAGACTAACCGCTGCTAACATATTTGCCAGCATTTTGAAAAGTATTTTGCTTTCAATTTGTCATCTCCCGCTTAACATTATGTTATTTTCCAGAAAAACATCACACTTCATTACCTGGCTTCACACCATTCACAGGATTCTGTTACTGCAACAGGAAAAGAGAACGGTTGACATCAGCGCCTAATAGGAGAGCTAGCGAGACTGTCTGTAGTGAAGGACCCATAAAAAGGGGGTTAAAGCGGACCAAAATCCACATTTTTTACTAGCATCCCCTGAATTTCTCCCCCTGTGAAGAGAACCTTTTGACAATTTTTACTGCTTTTCCATCATTCCAGGTAATCTTTTAGCTGTAAAGCTCCGCCTCCTCCATTCATTGCCACTGCTGTCTGTAGCAATGATGTCATTATGCAGTAATTCCATCATGACTGCTCCCATGAACAATAAAAGTTAGTTAGACTGGACTGACCCTTTAAGTGCCAATTGTTTCCTAAACGAGGTTCTGCAAAGTAAAAAAGGAAACATCTTCAGATCAGCAGAAATAATTTGTAACCACTTTTGTAGCATGTTTGAAGAAGGTTTTTTTTCGGTAATTCTCTTCAGCGAGCAATTAAACAAGATGCAGAACTGGAACAAATGAGCCGTACGTTATTTGCACGTCATTGCCAGTGCTACTGCAAGCAAAGGTGTGTCCATTGTGTCCGGCTACATTTGGCGCTGTTCGAAACTGTTTTCCGTTTTTAAATTGAAGAAGAAATGGCCGAGATATCAGGGTTTATAGGTTCAGCTAATGATTTCTATTCTGAAAAAAGTGGGCGTGGCCCTTAGATCTGAGATGCTGTCTAATCTGTGATGAATCTAGAGGAGGAGGTGGAGGGAGGGGTAGGAGAAGAGGGAGGGAGGGGCGGAAGGAGGGAGGGACCAGCAATCCTGTCCCGCTCTACTGAGCTAATTGGGGACTGGATGAAAAAGAGAATGTCATTGGATGAACCTGTAAACCCTGATATCTCAGCCATTTCTTTGATATAAAAATGAAAACAGTTTAGGACAGTGCCACATGTAGCCCGACGCAATGGTGTAACAATTACCTTTGCCTGTAGTATCACTCTATGCTATATCTTGGAGCACCATCCTCATCCTTTTTCGTGAAGGTGGTGATAAAAATATGCAAGAAGAAGAAGAATACTGTAGATGGTATCATTAAAATGGACCCTATAAGACTCCAGAGCTGCATGATTCCCTCCCCCCAGGGCATCCTGAATCTGATTCATTGTAAAACCCCCCAGGTCGCCCAGTAAAGTTACTTTGTCCTCTGATCCAACGGCACATGCGGGATAGTCAAAAACCCAGGTTTGGCCAAAGCCAAGGTTGTGATTGTGATTGTGGGGCACAGTATTGCATAGGTGAGGTACTTAGAGCTGCAGCTCTCCCCAGCAATGCACAGGTGAGGTCATTAGAGCTGCAGCTCTCCCCAGCAATGCACAGGTGAGGTCATTAGAGCTGCAGCTCTCCTCAGCAATGCACAGGTGAGGTCATTAGAGCTGCTGCTCTCCCCAGCAATGCACAGGTGAGGTAATTAGAGCTGCAGCTCTCCCCAGCAATGCACAGGTGAGGTCATTAGAGCTGCGGCTCTCCCCAGCAATGCACAGGTGAGGTTAAAAGAGCTGCAGCTCTCCCCAGCAATGCACAGGTGAGGTCATTAGAGCTGCAGCTCTCCCCAGCAATGCACAGGTGAGGTCATTAGAGCTGCAGCGCACTCTCCCCAGCAATGCACAGGTGAGGTCATTAGAGCTGCGGCTCTCCCCAGCAATGCACAGGTGAGGTCATTAGAGCTGCAGCTCTCCCCAGCAATGCACAGGTGAGGTCAAAAGAGCTGCAGCTCTCCCCAGCAATGCACAGGTGAGGTCATTAGAGCTGCAGCTCTCTCCAGCAATGCACAGGTGAGGTAATTAGAGCTGCAGCTCTCCCCAGCAATGCACAGGTGAGATCATTAGAACTGCGGCTCTCCCCAGCAATGCACAGGTGAGATCATTAGAACTGCGGCTCTCCCCAGCAATGCACAGGTGAGGTCATTAGAGCTGCAGCTCTCTCCAGCAATGCACAGGTGAGATCATTAGAACTGCGGCTCTCCCCAGCAATGCACAGGTGAGGTCATTAGAGCTGCGGCTCTCCCCTGCAATGCACAGGTGAGGTCATTAGAGCTGCAGCGCACTCTCCCCAGCAATGCACAGGTGAGGTCATTAGAGCTGCGGCTCTCCCCAGCAATGCACAGGTGAGGTCATTAGAGCTGCAGCTCTCCCCAGCAATGCACAGGTGAGGTCATTAGAGCTGCAGCTCTCCCCAGCAATGCACAGGTGAGGTCATTAGATGTGGGTGATTCTGTCACACACTCTGCTATGGGAGGGATGTGGGTGATTCTGTCACACAGTCTGCTATGGGGGGGATGTGGGTGATTCTGTCACACAGTCTGCTATGGGGGGGGGTGTGCGTGATTCTGTCAAACAGTCTGCTATGGGGGGGATGTGGGTGATTCTGTCACACACTCTGCTATGGGAGGGATGTGGGTGATTCTGTCACACAGTCTGCTATGGGGGGGATGTGGGTGATTCTGTCACACAGTCTGCTATGGGGGGGGTGCGTGATTCTGTCACACAGTCTGCTATGGGGGGGATGTGGGTGATTCTGTCACACACTCTGCTATGGGAGGGATGTGGGTGATTCTGTCACACAGTCTGCAATGGGGGGGATGTGGGTGATTCTGTCACACAGTCTGCTATGGGGGGGGATGTGGGTGATTCTGTCACACAGTCTGCTATGGGGGGGGGGGTGTGGGTGATTCTGTCACACAGTCTGCTATGGGGTGATGGAAGTGATGCTGTTACACAGTCTGCTATGGGGGGGATGGGGGAATTCTGTCACACAGTCTGCTATGGGGGGGATGTGGGTGATTCTGTCACACAGTCTGCTATGGGGATGATGGGGGGGATTCTATCACACAGTCTGCTATGGGGGGGGGGGGATTCTGTCACACAGTCTGCTACGGGGGGGGGGGGGATGTGGGTGATTCTGTCACACAGTCTGCTATGGGGGGATGTGGGTGATTCTGTCACACAGTCTGCTATGGGGGGGATGTGGGTGATTCTGTCACACAGTCTGCTATGGGGGGGATGTGGGTGATTCTGTCCCACAGTCTGCTATGGGGTGATGGGAGCGATGCTGTTACATAGTCTACTATGGGGGGATGTGGGCAATTCTGTCACACAGTCTGCTATGGGGTGATGGGAGGGATGCTGTTACACAGTCTGCTATGGGGGGATGTGGGCAATTCTATCACACCGTCTGCTATGGAGGGGATGTGGGTGATTCTGTATGCTATGGGGGGGGGGGGATTCTGTCACACAGTCTGCTATGGGGGGGATGTGGGTGATTCTGTCACACAGTCTGTTATGGGGAGGATGTGGGTGATTCTGTCACACAGTCTGCTATGGGGGGATGTGGGTGATTTTGTCACACAGTCTGCTATGGGAAGGATGTGGGTGATTCTGTCACACAGTCTGCTATGGGGAGGATGTGGGTGATTCTGTCACACAGTCTACTATGGGGTGATGGGAGCGATGCTGTTACACAGTCTGCTATGAGGGGGATGGGGGAATTCTGTCACACAGTCTGCTATGGGGGGGATGTGGGTGATTCTGTCACACAGTCTGTTATGGGGTGATGGAAGTGATGCTGTTACACAGTCTGCTATGGGGGGGATGGGGGAATTCTGTCACACAGTCTGCTATGGGGGGGATGTGGGTGATTCTGTCACACAGTCTGCTATGGGGATGATGGGGGGATTCTATCACACAGTCTGCTATGGGGGGGGGATTCTGTCACACAGTCTGCTATGGGGGGGGGATGTGGGTGATTCTGTCACACAGTCTGCTATGGGGGGATGTGGGTGATTCTGTCACACAGTCTGCTATGGGGGGGATGTGGGTGATTCTGTCACACAGTCTGCTATGGGGGGGATGTGGGTGATTCTGTCCCACAGTCTGCTATGGGGTGATGGGAGCAATGCTGTTACACAGTCTACTATGGGGGGATGTGGGCAATTCTGTCACACAGTCTGCTATGGGGTGATGGGAGGGATGCTGTTACACAGTCTGCTATGGGGGGATGTGGGCAATTCTATCACACCGTCTGCTATGGAGGGGATGTGGGTGATTCTGTCTGCTATGGGGGGGGGGGGATTCTGTCACACAGTCTGCTATGGGGGGGATGTGGGTGATTCTGTCACACAGTCTGTTATGGGGAGGATGTGGGTGATTCTGTCACACAGTCTGCTATGGGGGGATGTGGGTGATTTTGTCACACAGTCTGCTATGGGGGGATGTGGGTGATTTTGTCACACAGTCTGCTATGGGAAGGATGTGGGTGATTCTGTCACACAGTCTGCTATGGGGAGGATGTGGGTGATTCTGTCACACAGTCTACTATGGGGTGATGGGAGCGATGCTGTTACACAGTCTGCTATGAGGGGGATGGGGGAATTCTGTCACACAGTCTGCTATGGGGGGGATGTGGGTGATTCTGTCACACAGTCTGCTATGGGGAGGATGTGGGTGATTCTGTCACACAGTCTGCTATGGGGTGATGGGAGCGATTCTGTTACACAGTCTGCTATGGGGATGATGGGGGGAATTCTGTCACACAGTCTGCTATCGGGGGGATGTGGGTGTTTCTGTCACACAGTCTGCTATGGGGGGGATGTGGGTGATTCTGTCACACAGTCTGCTATGGGGGGGATGTGGGTGATTCTGTCCCACAGTCTGCTATGGGGTGATGGGAGCGATGCTGTTACACAGTCTACTATGGGGGGATGTGGGCAATTCTGTCACACAGTCTGCTATGGGGTGATGGGAGGGATGCTGTTACACAGTCTGCTATGGGGGGATGTGGGCAATTCTATCACACCGTCTGCTATGGAGGGGATGTGGGTGATTCTGTATGCTATGGGGGGGGGGATTCTGTCACACAGTCTGCTATGGGGGGGATGTGGGTGATTCTGTCACACAGTCTGTTATGGGGAGGATGTGGGTGATTCTGTCACACAGTCTGCTATGGGGGGATGTGGGTGATTTTGTCACACAGTCTGCTATGGGAAGGATGTGGGTGATTCTGTCACACAGTCTGCTATGGGGAGGATGTGGGTGATTCTGTCACACAGTCTACTATGGGGTGATGGGAGCGATGCTGTTACACAGTCTGCTATGAGGGGGATGGGGGAATTCTGTCACACAGTCTGCTATGGGGGGGATGTGGGTGATTCTGTCACACAGTCTGTTATGGGGTGATGGAAGTGATGCTGTTACACAGTCTGCTATGGGGGGGATGGGGGAATTCTGTCACACAGTCTGCTATGGGGGGGATGTGGGTGATTCTGTCACACAGTCTGCTATGGGGATGATGGGGGGATTCTATCACACAGTCTGCTATGGGGGGGGGATTCTGTCACACAGTCTGCTATGGGGGGGGATGTGGGTGATTCTGTCACACAGTCTGCTATGGGGGGATGTGGGTGATTCTGTCACACAGTCTGCTATGGGGGGGATGTGGGTGATTCTGTCACACAGTCTGCTATGGGGGGGATGTGGGTGATTCTGTCCCACAGTCTGCTATGGGGTGATGGGAGCAATGCTGTTACACAGTCTACTATGGGGGGATGTGGGCAATTCTGTCACACAGTCTGCTATGGGGTGATGGGAGGGATGCTGTTACACAGTCTGCTATGGGGGGATGTGGGCAATTCTATCACACCGTCTGCTATGGAGGGGATGTGGGTGATTCTGTCTGCTATGGGGGGGGGGATTCTGTCACACAGTCTGCTATGGGGGGGATGTGGGTGATTCTGTCACACAGTCTGTTATGGGGAGGATGTGGGTGATTCTGTCACACAGTCTGCTATGGGGGGATGTGGGTGATTTTGTCACACAGTCTGCTATGGGGGGATGTGGGTGATTTTGTCACACAGTCTGCTATGGGAAGGATGTGGGTGATTCTGTCACACAGTCTGCTATGGGGAGGATGTGGGTGATTCTGTCACACAGTCTACTATGGGGTGATGGGAGCGATGCTGTTACACAGTCTGCTATGAGGGGGATGGGGGAATTCTGTCACACAGTCTGCTATGGGGGGGATGTGGGTGATTCTGTCACACAGTCTGCTATGGGGAGGATGTGGGTGATTCTGTCACACAGTCTGCTATGGGGTGATGGGAGCGATTCTGTTACACAGTCTGCTATGGGGATGATGGGGGGAATTCTGTCACACAGTCTGCTATCGGGGGGATGTGGGTGTTTCTGTCACACAGTCTGCTATGGGGGATGTGGGTGATTCTGTCACATAGTCTGCTATAGGGGGGATGTGGGTGATTCTGTCACACAGTTTGCTATGGGGTGATGGGAGCGATGCTGTCACACAGTCTGCTATGGGAGGGATGTGGGTGATTCTGTCACACAGTCTGCTATGGGGGGGATGTGGGTGATTCTGTCACACAGTCTGCTATGGGGGGGATGTGGGTGATTCTGTCACATAGTCTGCTATAGGGGGGATGTGGGCAATTCTGTCACACAGTCTGCTATGGGGGGGGGGGGAATTCTGCCACACAGTCTGCTATAGGGGGGATGTGGGTGATTCTGTCACACAGTCTGCTATGGGGATGATGGGGGGATTCTGTCACACAGTCTGCTATGGGGATGATGGGGGGATTCTGTCACACAGTCTGCTATGGGGGGGATGTGGGTGATTCTGTCACACAGTCTGCTATGGGGGGGATGTGGGTGATTCTGTCACATAGTCTGCTATAGGGGGGATGTGGGCAATTCTGTCACACAGTCTGCTATGGGGGGGGGGGGGGAATTCTGCCACACAGTCTTCTATAGGGGGGATGTGGGTGATTCTGTCACACAGTCTGCTATGGGGATGATGGGGGGATTCTGTCACACAGTCTGCTATGGGGATGATGGGGGGATTCTGTCACACAGTCTGCTATGGGGATGATGGAGGGGATACTGTCACACAGTCTGCTATGGGGTGATGGGAGCGATGCTGTTACACAGTCTGCTATGGGGATGATGGGGGGGATACTGTCACACAGTCTGCTATGGGGGGGATGTGGGTGATTCTGTCACACAGTCTGCTATGGGGTGATGGGAGCGATGCTGTTACACAGTCTGCTATGGGGGGGATGTGGGCAATTCTGTCACAAAGTCTGCTATGGGGGGGATGTGGGTGATTCTGTCACACAGTCTGCTATGGGGGGATGTGGGTGATTCTGTCACACAGTCTGCTATGGGGGGGGGTGTGGGTGATTCTGTCACACAGTCTGCTATGGGGGGGGGGTGTGGGTGATTCTGTCACACAGTCTGCTATGGGGATGATGAAGGGGATTCTGTCACACAGTCTGCTATGGGGATGATGAAGGGGATTCTGTCACACAGTCTGCTATGGGGTGATGGGAGCAATGCTGTTACTCAGTCTGCTATGGGGGGGATGGGGAAATTCTGTCACACAGTCTGCTATGGGGGGGTGATTATGTCACACAGTCTGCTATGGAGGTGATGGAAGGGATTCTGTCACACAGTCTGCTATGGTGGTGATGAGGGGCTCTGTCACACATCCTGTTATAGAGTTATGGTGGTTCTTATTTTTTTCTTTAATAAAGGATACATAATATTCATTTTGTGTAGAGCAAACGCTCTGGTGTAGCCCCCAATTTGCAGCCTTCTACCACTTACTACCCACATTATACAGCCATTTTTGGGCCCCTAAGTTTGGGTCCCTATTGACTGCAATGGAGTTCAGGTCAAGTTCAGGTACCCGAACCAAACTTTTGTTCAAAGTTCTGCTGAAATTGCCAGCCCCAAACTTCTACCAGTTAATTGCACAACCTAATTACTGTATGACACCTACCTCATAGATTTTGCAATAGCACAGCATGAAGAAAAACACATATTGGGGTGTCAGGGTGAAAGAGAAGTGACATTGCGGATGTGACCTTGTGAGAGACACACTTAAGTAAACATTTTGCTGTGAAGTTTAATGTGCATCCAAACATAAAATTATTTGGCTCAGACCGAGACATAATGTTCCAGAAAAGATAGAAAATCAGTAAAAAGCAATCAGAACACTAAGGTCACAACAACCTGTAGATTTAATCCTAAGAGTGCCAAGAGCTTTAACTCAATTATCCTCAGTGCTAGGCAAAGCGTTGCCATCACCACGAGGTCCAAAATACAAGGTAACAGGAGCAAAACATCTATTTGTGACATTTATTAAAGCAAAATGACAAAGCCGTAGTAAGCCCTAATCAGCTGTGCTCAGATCTAATAAGATGTGTGTCCTCGGGAGCAGCAACACTCACTGATGGGGGACTCTACAAGTGTAATCCAAATAACAGGGATTAGATAGCAGCAATCACGATTAACTGTAATTGTAATCCAACTGCTATGTCACAGTCGGCTGATCAATCCACAGACAACCCAATTGCTGTTAAACAAGGCAGTTCCACATTATTGATTTGGCCGCATAGAACAACAGGTGGCACATTCACAGATCAGGGCTGTAACTTCCATAAAGCAGTGTCAAGGTTTCAGCAATGTGCGTACACAGGTCTGTCCATCCCACTTTGACATGAACACTAACTCACAATGGTTCAGGCAGGAAAAACCCAGAGCGATGAGTGCTAAGGTAGAGCTTCTCCACTTTAGGAACAATAGCAACTACTTGGGCTCAATATCTTTACTGGCCACACCAAATAAAGTTCCAAAATCGGCACTCCCAGACGGTCTCAACATTCCCTTTGAGACTTAAGGGCCTTCAAACAGGGGCAGCCCTATCTTACTAGAGTCCAGGCACTTATCTTGCGACTTCGTCCACTCCCACGGAAAAAGGCTCCTTCTCTGTTACTTCAACACCAAGACCCTGCTGGGTTCCTTCCCTACAGGGAGCATTCTCAGGTGTAGACCCTTGCGCTCCAAAGTAGTATATCATCCTGATTTTCCCACCACCTTGAGCTTTTATACCTTGACCCACCCAATGAACCTACAATGAACTCCGCCCACTGTCCCTATGGTACTTAGGGAGACTCCATCCCTTTTTTCTAGCTTAAAGCCTATCTCCATCCCTTTATCCTTTTATTAATGGGAATCACACTCTCTCTGGTTATAAGTTAAAGTGGATCAAACCCCAGGATTTTGACTTTCCTGGGTTTTTGTCCTTGCCCCCAGGGCACCCGGATCGGGGGTGCCCCACTGGGTGAAACCCACCTCTTCCTGGTCCTACGCCACATGCGCAGGCGCTCATCCAAGCAGCGCACTCAGATCCGCTCGAGCCCCTTCATCCAGGAGATCATCTAATCCAAGCGGATCCGAGCGTGCTGGCAGCCGCATCCCCTGCTACCTTCTAACAGAGAGCGTGCTCGGCCATTTACAAATGCACGGGTGAGGCACGTGCTCTGCTAAAAGGAAAGCGGGGATGCCACCACGGCTTGCACATGCGCCGTTGGACAGGGAAAGAAGGTGAGTTTCCGGGCAACCTGGGGGGGTTTCACAAAGCGGGGCATCCAGAATCGAGAATGCTTTTCGATTTTGGATGCGGGGCATCCAGAATGCTTTTTGAAACCCATCAAGTAGCCTGGAAACTCACCTTCTTTCCCGGTCCAACAGGGGGAGGGAATCCAGCGGTCCTGGAATCTTTCTCTCTTTTTATTAGGCAGCTCCTCCCCCTGCACTCTTCTCTGCCATCTTAATGGAGGACAACAGCAGAGAGGGGAGGGAGCTGCACCTCATCTCTTACCATCCCTAGAAGAGAAGACCCCAGTGGACCCCATTAACCCTATCCTACCTCTGTCCTACACATCCTACCCTCCTGCTTCCCTAAATAGATCCCCTTTTAATGAACAAAGTTGTTCGGGTGTGGTTTTTGCTACTACACAAGCAACTTCTAATCCAGGAATATCATTGGCAGAAGAGAAATATTGGTGTCAGGTTTTGGCCTTATAGAGACAGACATTGGGGTGTGGCAAAGCTCATAATGGACCCTCAAACCTCATTCTAAAACTTTCATACAACCTCAGCAAAAGATGTATATACTATGAGAGCATATTTAAATTATATGAGGAAGATCCCAAAATCACCTCCTTTGCTTTCCCCAAAGCTCCTGTAGCCCATGTGACCCCTCCCAACCTATTCAGTTTACAAGCAGTACATGCATAGTGTTGTGCATATGCTGATGGTGAAACCTACTGGTCGGCGCACTCACTGTGCAGCCACCACACTGACATGTAACTGAGCATATCTACTTTCTATATTTTATGGCAGACAGTATCCTATTCCAGAATGCATGGGCAACAGTAGAATATAGGGCTTTAAAGCAGACCTTTACCCTGAATAAGAGCCTATCTTATGTTTCCCCCACCCTGTACATACAGATTGCTCACATTAAAAATCATCCTACCTGCATCTACTGCATGTTATGAGCCTTTTAACATCTAAGATGGTGGTTCATGGAGCATCAGGCAGCCTGCAAACAGGAAGTGTCCCCTGATTGTGTCGCTCTGCATTCTGGGATTGCTGTCCTTTTCTTGACCCCAGCTCTGCTCTGTCTGTGCAAAGCACAGCTATAACCCCGCCCCTGCATTTTATCCCACTCTCCTCTCAAGATGGTGGCGCCCGTATCCTAGAGTCCTGAACAGAGTTGCAGGCCAGTGAAGGAAAGAATAATAAAGTAAGTGACTAAAAACTTAAAATATATTAATTTTAGATGTTGGGGAATAGTTTTTAAGGGTTTGGGATTTTCATTAAATCATGCTGAAGGTCCAGTTTAAGCAGGCAATAAGTGGCATATTGTGGGCACACAGGAAACCTAATACTTTAAAAATACTTTAGCTCCTGTAACCCGCAGGTGCATCCCAGTGCACCCCTAGATCAGCAGTGGGTCTTTAGGACTATTATAAATTAAAAGGTAGATCAATAATTTATTATGAAAGGTTCCAAAAGCTCTTTTATAAAGATATATGTAATAGTTGATCTTCTTTTTCAAGAAAAACTTGCCGTTCTTCACAGAGCTGTGTTCCTCCACCAGAAAGTGCACCTTGCAATGACTGTCTGTCTCCAACATCTCCTGAGTGCCATTCTTGTCCATCTGTGTAGAGGAACAGTGATTATCTTGAGAGCTTTCATCTCAGGGGTATGTCAGAATAAACTCTGATCTGGACAAGCCGATCCCGAGTCCTGCAATACTTGACGGACAAAGGGCTGTAGAGGAACTTCTATTCCAAATGTTACCAAGGGGACAGGAAGAAAGGACACTGTGTTCCTTAGGGCCATTGAGGGGTACATGGAGGCAAGGCAATCTTTGTGCGCAGATAATAGTTCAATGAAGCCGGCCAGGAAAAGAGGAATGGAAAGAGAAGAACAAGAGACTGTGAGCGGGCTCAAGACACTGTACAAGCGGCACTTGTCTGTACATGAGAGATGCATAGCAAGAGATGGTCTCATCTTGCGTTCCCACCACAAAGGAAAGGACTGAACATGGGATAATGTGCATGAGGATAAGGCAATACTGCAGGGGCTGCGTAATTGCTTGTTGGACCTGCAGCTGGGAAAGGATTTTGTATGATTATTTTCTACAGATCCTTCCATTCTACACCTAAACAACAGATGCTAGGCCTGGACTAGCCATAGGGAACGCTGGGAGAATTCTCAGTGGGCAGCAATTTTTAGGAACGGCCATATATACTGGTCCACCACCCGACCTTCTCTACTCACTCTGGGCTGATGACAGCAGAGATTGGGTGGCATGGGACTACACCCAGTGATGAAAGGGGTAAGTAGTAGTTTAAAATTAAATAATGAAGGACTTTTTCACTTAACCCTTTGTGAATTGGTAAGGGGCCCTTGAGACCCCTATACCAGTTCAAAGGGCAAGAGGAGCCTGCAAATTACCGGCCACAACAGATGACTTGCCAAGCCCCCCAGCCCCATTACCTCGGCTTCTGAGCACTGGTCTACCAGGCTACATAGATGGTACCTCGTCTGGTTTTGATGGAGAGGGGGTATCCCACACTGTTTTTATTTCAGGTTCCCCCTTTCTAGCCATTTTTAAAACATTTTTGTTTAACCCATGATAGCGATTGCAAGTTAACTACAAGGTACACGTATTTTATTTGAAAATCTGTTTGGGGGGTTTACTGGGCAAAAACGGGTGTTCCAAGTTATAAATGGCTGATCCATCTGAAGGGAAGATGTAATGTTAGAGAGGAGTCTGAAATCCAGCAGCAAAAAGAATGCAAATATTTGGAAGGGAGCTAAGGGAGAAGATCTAAGGCAGCCCTATAGACCTCAGGTTGTGGATCCTAGAAGAGGGAGTAAGCCCAGCAGTGCCCTGCTCTATAGCTACAACGGTGAAGCCACAAGTGTCGAGATTCTTTCTGAAGTGGAATAATCTACTGCTATTGTGGAAGTTAACCTGTTGCTCTGCAATAAAGTTTGTTTTACTTTTACTATATGGGACTGGGACTAGTCTCTAGAGAAGCAGCTTCTATTGGTGAGCCCAAGACAACCCCAGTCTAAAATGTAACCTGGCCATGAAAAATATGAGAAACAGAATTTCTGATACTATGCAATTTTCCTAGCTATATTTCTTGTGGCGTAACATGCTCAGGGCAATGTGAAGTCTGTCAGTTTACATCCCTTTATTGTAGACTGTGGGGATTGTGAACCAGGTCAGGCCGTCATGGAGACACTACTTATTAGTCCTCATCAGTTGGTGTGACCTTTTCCACTCGCACAACATCACACAGGCTGATGTTCAAAACAGATGTTCACATATAAGACAAGCAAATCGCTTCAACTGTTGTATCTAATGCACGAGTGCCATTAGGGATGAGCAAATCGATCCGGACGAACCCGAATTCGTTCCGAATTTCAGGAAAAATTCGATTCTGAACGAATCCGAATTTCCCCGCTATTCGATCGATCGAAGCTTTCCTTTAAACTCCATTTATTTCAATTACAGCCATTGTAAAATGGTGGATGGACATGTCCGGACATGTCCCCTGGGGCAAGTTATCATGGGAAGGTCACATGCAGCCTATCAGCAGCCAGGAAGCCCGGTGAGGTCACAGTGCTATATAAACGGCGGCCATCTTGCTTGTGCGCATTTCAGCCTTGCATTGCAGACAGAACGGAGGTTGCTGCAGACAGGGAGAGATTAACAGACAGGCAGGGAGAGTCAGGGAGACCCACAGAGACCCACACAGTGCCAGGGAGAGCCAGGGAAAGATAGGGAAAAATCGGGAACGATCCAGGCAGGGACAGCAGAGAAAGTGACAGGGAAACTTTTTTTTTATTTTCACTTCACTTCATTTGCCAGATCCGTTTTAAATTGCTTTTTTTGTGCTGTAAATATTCCTGGCCACTGTGCATCCCATCTTGGCAGTGGCATATTTAACCCTGTTACACACAAGCATTTCTTATAACTCGATTAGTTTTCATTTTTTTTGTATGCTGTAAAAACCCCAGCCCACATAGGCATACTATTTCAGCACATTTCACCCTATCTCTTATACTAAATCAGCTTCTAAAGGCTCTGTTTTATTAATATATTGCATTTTGAATTGGTTTTGTGCGTCCTTTAAAAACACCGGGCCGCAGGGTATCCCAAACCGGCACATTTCACCCTATCTGTTATACTAAATCAGCTTCTAAAGGCTCTGTTTTATTAATATTTTGGATTTTGAATTGGTTTTGTGCGTCCTGCAAAAACACAAGGCCACATGGGCATCCCAAACCAGCACATTTCACCCTGTTATACTAAATCAGCTTCTAAAGGCTCTGTTTTATTAATATATTGCATTTTGAATTGGTTTTGTGCGTCCTTTAAAAACACCAGGCCGCAGGGTATCCCAAACCGGCACATTTAACCCTATCTGTTATACTAAATCAGCTTCTACAGGCTCTGTTTTATTAATATATTGCATTTTGAATTGTTTTTTTGCATCCTGTAAAAACACCAGGCTGCATGGGCATCCCAAACCAGAACATTTCACCCTATCTGTTATACTAAATCAGCTCCTAAATGCTCAGTTTTATTAATATATTGCATTTTAAATTGGTTTTGTGCGTCCTTTAAAAACACCAGGCCGCATGGTATCCCAAACCGGCACATTTCACCCTATCTGTTATACTAAATCAGCTTCTACAGGCTCTGTTTTATTAATATATTGCATTTTGAATTGTTTTTTTTGTGTCCTGTAAAAACACCAGGCCGCATGGGCATCCCAAACCAGCACATTTCACCCTATCTGTTATACTAAATCAGCTTCTAAATGCTCTGTTTTATAATATATTGCATTTTGAATTGGTTTTGTGCGTCCTGTAAAAACACCAGGCCACATGGGCATCCCAAACCAGCACATTTCACCCTATCTTTTATACTAAATCAGCTTCTAAAGGCTCTGTTTTATTAATATATTGCATTTTGAATTGGTTTTGTGCGTCCTTTAAAAACACCAGGCCACAGGGTATCCCAAACCGACACATTTCACCCTATCTGTTATACTAAATCAGCTTCTACATGCTCTGTTTTATTAATATATTGCATTTTGAATTGGTTTTGTGCGTCCTGAAAAAACACCAGGCCACATGGGCATCCCAAACCAGCACATTTCACCCTATCTGTTATACTAAATCAGCTCCTAAAGGCTCTGTTTTATTAATATATTGCATTTTGAATTGGTTTTGTGCGTCCTTTAAAAACACCAGGCCGCAGGGTATGCCAAACCGGCACATTTCACCCTATCTGTTATGCTAAATCAGCTTCTACAGGCTCTGTTTTATTAATATATTGCATTTTGAATTGGTTTTTTGCGTCTTGTAAAAACATCAGCCCGCAGGGTATCCCATATTGCCAATTTTCATAGTATCTGGTGCAGAGAAGCAGTATCTCACTTTATTTAGCTTCTGCTTTTTAAAGTAAACACATTTTTTAAGTGCCTATTGCGCATTTCAAATACATAAAAATGTCAGGCAGACAAGTGCCAGGATGTTCAAAGAGAAGTGGCAGAGGCCAAGATTCAGCAGGCAGAGGTTGCAGCAGACTAGGGGCGAGTGGCAGCAGGAGTTGCGGTGAGAGACCTGATCTGCCAGTATCTGCTAGCGGTCGTGTCTCCACCAGTAACGCATCTGCCGTTGTAGATTGGTTAACGCGGTCATCCACACCATCACAAGTTACATCTGACACCCCTAGTCTAGGGTCGGTAGGTTCCTCTGACACAACCCTGAGTTGGCATGGCCCGAGAGCAGTCCCTGTCCTCCCATTGCTTCTGTCCTACGCCGTTCCCTCCCCCAGTGACGTATCCTATGCTTTGGGTTCAGCTCCACTCTTTAGTGAGGAGGACGATCAGTTAGAGGACAGTCAGCAGCTACTGCCCAGCCAAGAAATGGAGGTGGCTTCCTTCGATAGGCAGACAAATAGTGATGTGGAGAGTGGCGTGGGTGTTGTTGCGAGCGTTCCAGCTCCTGCGTCAGACACTGTTGAGGAAACCGAGAACATCAGTGACGTGCAGCCACAACTCGGTGACGATAATGATGAAGCCAATCGCACTTGGGAGCCGGGTGCAGAAGGGGCTTCATCCTCATCATCAGGAGAAGAGGGGCGCAGGTTGCCCCGAAGTCAGCAGCTGAGGCAGCAAGGTGTTAGCAGCATGGTTGGCAGTCAGCATGGGGGCAGAATTGTAAAGCCTGGAGCCAAATGGGGCCGGGGTGGGGGTAGAGCACCTGCTGGGTGGCAGGCTACCTTATCGGGAGGTAGTGGAGCAGGGGTTCCTGGAGTTGGCTACAGTAGCAGTGAATCAGTGCGGGCTGTTGGTGGGAAAAGTAGCTACTCGGCAGTGTGGCAGTTTCTCCTGAAGCATCCGCAGGAGGGTAACATGGCCACATGCAAGATATGTAGGCAGAAGATGAAGCGTGGCCAGGGCCCAAATGTTGGCACCACGGCCCTGCGTCAACATATGATGCGTCACCATAAAGCGGCCTGGGAGAACCGAAGAGGTGGTCCAGGCTGCTTCCTCACCAAGTGGCACGCCGCTCCCAATTTCTGCCAGCCAAGGCTCCAGCACCTCAGCCGAAGGCAGCTGTGCGTCATACCCATCCTCTGTCGCTCCATATGCTCCTGCTCCTCCTCCTCCTCCAAGTCATGCATCCCGCCAGCAATCCATCAGCGAAGCCATGTCCAAGAGATAGCAGTATGCGCCCACTCATCCTACGGCGCAGAAGCTGAATGTGCTCCTGTCCATGTTGCTGGTGCTGCAGTCGCTCACTTTTCAGGTGGGGAACTCTGCACCTTTCAGAGAACTGATGGCTTGTGCCGAGCCGAGGTGGAGAGTCCCAAGCCGTCATTTCTTTGCCAAGAAGGCAGTACCAGCGCTGCACACTTTTGTTGAACAGAAGGTGGGCCAGTCCTTGAGCCTGTCGGTGTGTAGCAAAGTGCATGGCAGCGCCGACGTCTGGAGCTGTAACTACGGTCAGGGACAGTACATGTCGTTTACGGCCCACTGGGTGAATGTGGTCCCTTTGCAGCAGCAGCAACTTGGACAGGTCACGTCGCTTCGGCCTCCACGCACCCTGGCCGTTGTGCCTGTGACACCATGCGACTCGGCCTTCTCATCCTCCGCCATCTCCTCACCCTCCACTGTAGGCTCAAGTCTCAGTGCCCCTCCTGCCTACCATGTGTGCAGGGCACTGAGGTGTCAAGCTGTGCTTCACATGGTTTGTCTTGGCGAACGGAGTCACACAGGGGAGGAACTGCTTAAATTTATTCATCAAGAAATCCAAACATGGCTTACTCCAAGAAAACTGAAAATGGGAACCATGGTTACCGACAATGGGAAGAACATTTTGCCTGCGCTGCGACAAAGAAGGCTGACCCATGCGCCCTGCATGGCTCACGTCTTCAATCTGGTTGTGAAGCGGTTTCTGAAGTCTTCCGGCCATCTGCAAGACATCCTAACAACTTCAAGGAAACTTTGCATGCACTTCAGCCACTCATACACCGCCAAGCACACCCTTCTTGAGCTACAGCGTCAGAACGGTAGCCCCCAACATAGTCTGATTTGCGATGTTTCCACCCGTTGGAATTCCACCCTGCATATGTTGGACAGACTATACGAACAGAGAAAGGCCATCACGGATTTCTTGATGATCCAAGTGGATAGGGGGACTCCCCTGTGTAACTTCAATGTCAACCAGTGGCAGCTCATACGTGACACCTGTCGTTTGCTCAAGCCCTTTGAGGAAGCCACTTTATTTGTGAGTCGCCAGGATTACGGGATGAACGACGTGATTCCACTGCTTCATGTACTACAGCACATGTTGGAAACCATGGCTGGTCAGGGCACTGGAGACATGGCGTCTACATCTTACGGCCACATGAACCCCGTTGGAACTGAACTGGAGGAGGAGGAGTGGCACAGTGCACAGTTTAGGCTTGGCGAAATGGCTGGTTTATCTAGTCAGCGGACAGGAGAGGAGGAGCAGGAACAGCCAGATGAACTAGAGGGTTGTGAGGAAGGCGAGACAGAGGACCCAGACACACCGTGGCAGTATGCAGTGGAGATGGAGACAGGTAGTCCCTCCGAGTCACTTGCACAAATGGCACGAAGCATGCTCACGTGCTTGCGTAGTGACCCCAGAATTGTTTCCATTTGTCAGCGGGATGACTTTTGGCTCTCCACCTTATTGGACCCTCGCTACCGGCAAAAAAGGGGGCATTTTTTAAACCCACTGAGAGGGAGGACAAACTGGCCTACTACAGAGACATCCTACGTAGTCAGTTGGCCGATGCCGATCTGCGCCATCGTCCATACTCTTGCAGGTCTGACTCGAGGGGCCCTCTGCGCTCACCTTCCACTGCCATAGCTGCTGGGGGGGGGGGTTGGCAGGAGCAGCAGCAGCAGCTCCATCAGCAGCAGCCTCAGTCTTCAGTCGCCAATTAGTAGCTTTCGCATAGTGAGTCTACTCATGAGCAGGAAGACCTGGAGCAGGACCTGAACCAGCAGGTCATGTCATACCTTGACATGACCATGCCAACACACCTTGAGGATCCGCTGGACTTCTGGGCAGCCAAACTTGACTTGTGGCCGCAGCTAGCTGAGTTTGCCCTGGAAAAGCTGTCCTGCCCGGCAAGTAGCATGCCATCTGAGCGGGTGTTTAGTGCGGCGGGGGCCATAGTTACGGTGAGGAGAACTCGTCTGTCAACTAAAAATGTGGAGAGACTCACCTGAAAATGAATCAGGGATGGATCAGCCAGGATTTCCACCCACCAATGGCTGATGAATGCGACTAGATTCAGCATGGTGCCACGTTTTACACTTTCCAAATGGTGCAAAACATATTTATGTCTTTAGGCCAATGTTTGGGCTCCTGCTGATGCCAACTTCAGGGTGTGCCTTTCAGCCAAATTTTGGCCTCCTGCTGCTGCTGCTGCCGCCAACTGCAGTGTGTCTTTAGGCCAATTTTTGGGTTCCTGCTGCCAACTCCAGTGTCTCTTTCAAGCTATGTTTGGGCTCCTGCTGCTGCTGCTTGCAAGTCCAGGGTGTCATTCAGCCAATTTTTGGGCTCCTGCTGATGCCAACTTCAGGGTGTGCCTTTCAGCCAAATTTTGGCCTCCTGCTTCTGCTGCCAACTGCAGTGTGTCTTTAGGCCAATTTTTGGGTTCCTGCTGCCAACTCCAGTGTCTCTTTCAAGCTATGTTTGGGCTCCTGCTGCTGGTGCTTGCAACTCCAGGGTGTCATTCAGCCAATTTTTGGGCTCCTGCTGCTCCTGCTGCCAACTCCAGGATGTCTTTCAGCCAATATTTGGGCTCCTGCTGCTGCCAGCTCCAGGGTGTGTTTTTCAGGCAATATAGGGGCCCCTCATAGTGATGCCACCTCAACTCTCTGCAATTGTGCCGCTCTGCGATTCTAATAGCGATGCCTCTGATCTACATGTCATAATTATTTACAGTATTATTTCATTAACCCAGCACGCATCCTATGCGTGTTACAGCAAGGCAGAATGGTTTACAACCCTATTGAGGCTCTAGGAAGCTCAGAAATAGCCGTTTTTAACAGCGATTCGTCGCGAATAAATTCGGACCGAGACTAATTTTGTTGGAAAATTCGGCGAATCAGCCGAATTGAATTTTTCAAAAGTTCGCTCATCCCTTATTGCCATCATTATTTTCTGTGACCCTTACTTTTTTGACCTGCTCCAAATAATGAATGACATCTCCATCAAGCACATCTTGATCTTCAGTTATTCCTTTGTCTTGAATTCCAGCATTAAATGCCCCTCTCAGTTTTGGTTCTGCTTGGTTACATGCCTGTTGTCATGGTCTAACTGTAGGGAGGAAGATAAGAGGTCCCAAGGGGTTTCACACACAGGGACATCCCACATCTATGAAGCGAATCAAGACTCAAATCAAGTTTATCGTCACATACACAAATCATACAAGTAGTACGTCATCAGGGCTGGATTAAGTGTGGTGGAGGCCCCGGGCACAAAATCTGGTGGGGGCCCCAGATACAGTATTTTTTTTCTTTTGAAATAATAGTCCAGCCAAGTAACTGATTGGTGGATGTCTGGCACCCGTCTACTTACTGGAGCATCCCTTGTACCACCCATGTGCGGGTGCGTGCTGCTCGGAAACTCCTGCTTTGCCATTCTGGGCGGGGGGTAATGTAGTCACCCAGCTGGTCCAGCAGAAAACAGTTCCCAGCATTGAGCTACCAGCGGCTGTGCTTGGTGGCTTATGTGCAGTGAGCGGCCACCGACTGACAGCTCTGCACCCACCCATCACTGTAGCATTGCGGATGGCGGCTTTGCTGATCTAGACTCTCCGTCCTGCCCTGTGGTGACTTTGGCTGCAAGTTTGCAAAAATAAAAAAAGACTTGCCCAGGTGCGGGGAGCCCCCATTGCCACCGATAGCTTTGTTACCCCCCCGCAGCTCATCAGACCAAAGACCGAAAAGCCTCCTAGACCAGACCCAAAGGTTGGTGGAGGTCCCCTTTGCAGGGTAAATGGTGTAGGCCCCAAGACTTGCGCCCCTTTGCGCCCCCCTCATAATCCCATCCTGTACGTCATGTAGTGAAATGCTTTATGCAACTGACCAAGAAGAAGAAGCTAACCAGGGGAGCATAAGCCCATGTTTTGTCCACGGTAAGTAGTTAAAGCCTCACATTTTATAGTTTCATGAAACTACAGGTTCACAAGTCCAAACACCCTGGTCTATATTGTAGATTAGTGTTAAATACCAAGTGTGTTTATGTCATCAGATGTGACAGTGGTGATCAGGATGACAGTATTCATGACATCACAGGGCAACCAATAAGCCCCCACATGGTATGCAATGGCCTGAAAGCGGGGTTTGGCATTTTATCATTGGATGGTGCCCTGTGCAAGATTGCAAGATGGTACACCAAGTTAAAGACAATCCTCTCATGGATCCCCCTAGTATTAGATATTACTAATACATTTGGAGCATTTTTCTTCCTGGCCTCCTGGCTTCATCTCCAACACTAAAACAGGAGTACGGAGGCATTTAATTATGGCCTTGAGAGCGATTATACAGACAGTGGAAGACTCAAATAACCCCATCATTACTGGAATGGGTTCAGAAACTGGGCTTGATATGTTGTATGGAGGCCTCAAAACGCTTGGTCATGAAAAGTTTAAAGAGGTTTATAAAAAAAAGTTTATATGGTTGGCCTACATCAAACACCCTTCTATCTGCAGAGGTGTTGATGCTTCTGGTGGATACCCGCCCACCCCTGTCGTGTTTTTAATAGGTGACCAGACTCTGGGGAATAGCCCTGCCCTTACTCTGACCCATCACCATATAGTCTTCTTCTAATCTCTCTCTCCATCTGATTTCTTCTTTCGTTATATATACACATTTACTTCTCCTCTCTTGTTTCTGAGAACAAAATTGTCGGAATTCCAGATTAGTCCTTGATATCCATAGCCACCCCGATAGGGCTGGTGATTCTGGCAATTAACAGAAGGCCTAAGAGACAGAGATGTATGAGTCACACTCATTTCATTCAGATCACTTTCTCTTACTTGCTGGAGAGGTTTTCTGTGGCAGGGTCTATGGACATTAGGGTAAAACAAATTGTTACAGTGAGTTGCTATATAGACTATTGCTAAACAAGATATGACATGGTGTTTTTGTTTTTGTTGTTGTTGTTATTCGCTTCTATGTATCACAGCTGGAACAGTTGAATCTGTTTTATTTTTCTCACTTTTGATACTATTCTGATTTCATACTGTTTGTATGCTTTTATAGAATAACATTTTATTGTACCAAAAAAATAAAATAAATAGCTTTGCAGTGGCAGCCCGATCCCTCCTAAGACATTAGTGCCTTTCTTTTAATGATCCCAGCTTACCTCCCCCCGAAAATTTGGCAGAGCCTGAGCCGAGCAAGGCACCCCACCCCCCTTAGGACTAAACAGTGCCAATACAATTAAATAGAAACCCTGAAAAATAAGAAAAGAAATCTGGCTCCCCCTAGGATAACGGCACCCTGTGTGGCCGCTCCATCTATGCACCCCAGAGATCCATAAGTAATGTTGTGCACAGTGGTGTGTTGTTGGTCTCCTTTTGTAACAAGAATACGCTAAAGTGCTCATTGTGTTGGAAGACCTTCTGTTCCCCTTGGCAGCTACTGATGGAAAGGAGGTAAATAAAAGCCCTCCTTAATTTTGGGCATTCTACTTTTTTCTATTTCCAAAGCCGTTTGGCAGCCCACTCTCACAATTAGACAGCATTTGTCCCCGGGAGCTGCTGCAGCTTTTTCTGTCGCTGTGAAAAGCAATTTGTAGGGAGACCTCCATTTGTCACCCTTCTGCAGTGTGTGACTCATTTTTTAATATGAGAACAGATTTGCTCTAAAAAGATAATTAATGTTTACGGAGTCAAAATCACCTTCGAGGCACTGAAGATTGCATTTTTAAGGCTTGCGCGTTTGTGCGGGGGGGGGGGGGGTTGGAGGGGGCGGTGTATGAAGGAAAGACCCTAAAGGGTTTGAACTTTGATGTGTAGTGTATCTCAAAACACAGTATGTGTAGATAACAGAGACAGTCTCTAGCTAATGTATCAGTACTATAGCTTTAAAGTGGACCAACACCCAGGATTTTGACTATCCTGGGTTTTGGTCCACTTTGGGGGGGCACCCCGATTGGGGGTGTGCTGTGTGAAACCCCCCAGAAAGCCCCAAAAACTCACCTCACCACGCTCCCACGTGACCCCCAATCCCCGCCGACGGCCAAGCGGGTGACAGCGACGGACACACGTCCCTCTTACAGGGCGCGCGCCCGTGCCGGCCATTCACAAACGGCCGGCGCGGGCGCGCACACGTCTAGAGGGGCGCGTAAGGTAAGTTTTTTGGGGGTTTCACCCCGCGGGACATCCCGGCCCGGGAATCTTATAGATTCTTATAGATTCTTATAGATTCCCGGGCCGATCACCCGTGGGTGTTGGTCCACTTTAAGGTGGACATAACCCCTCACTGGCAACGGACAGGCTGATTCATTACTAACGCCAGCTATCGCCTATCGGGCGCTGTAACAGAGCGCCTCAGTCGCTGTAGTAACCTGGCCGGCATTGATGAATGAGATGTATGTTGGGCATTCTAACACCAGTACAGAGTTGCAGGGAGCGAAAGCTAGCGCCAGCTCATTGCGACTGACTCACACCATATTCAACAAAAAAACACACACAGAGAGTGTAAGCGCTCTGGATCTGGTCGCTATAGCATAGAGCGCCAGACACTGTGTGATTAAAGTCTGTTTTTGAACTCATATACAACTGTAACAAAGTGGAAACACCCGGAATGACATTGTTGTAACATTAATACTTTATTGCCAGACCTGTAATGACAATTCTGCATAAAAATATAAAAAATCTAAAATGTTTTCAAAAATGACTTTTTCTAGGCCAGGAGAGGTCACACAATTAAACAAAAAACCCTGTTTAAACAGAAGAAAAGGAAACATCCATTGAAATGTATGGGAGAGCGACAGGTAGCAACAGGTAATACCTGGCGCTCTGGAAGCTAGAGCTCTGACGCTTTGCGCTGAGCCGCCTGTAATGATGAATCGGACGCTACATGGCACTGTTAGAGTCACTCACCAGAATCGCCTTCATAAATGTGGTATTGCGTACAGCGCCCAGACGCTTCCTGCCACTACGAGGCACTACCTGCCACTATCCCTTGATGCATAAACCCCTCTGTTCTAGTTGGGTTCAGGTCCACAATCCTAATCCACCTAGACCCTGTGACTCCTGCTGCCTGCCACCACTTATGTGCAGTAGTTCTCTATTCCTTTTTGGATGGAGCTCTGCTAGTAAATGATGACTATTTCTCAAATTCATACTTACAAATGGCGTTTAGAGACAGGTTAATTATTTTTAGTATCCTTGTGGAACAGGCCCCTTTCTTGAGTTGAAAGGGAGGATTTAGGTCTGCTTTAAAACAGATCTGCACATTTTATTGAAACATCTGTAAGAATAAATCAAGGCAACTGGACTTGCGGTTTTATTTTTCTTGAAGACATTTCTCTAGTCATTCAAATGGATTTCCCAGTTAGGAGGTTCTGACTCGGTATTAGTTCAGACTCAAATTGACACTAGGCTCTACTTGTGACGTGCCTTACTTGGTCATGATCCTTCCCTGGGTTTCCTAAGGGCAGGTTGATTTATTACAAGCGCCAGCTATGGGCAGATGAGCGTCTGTACAGAGGCGCTAAGAGCGGGCACTAGTAGACGCTGTGATCGGCTATCGGGCGCTGTAACCGAGCGCCTCAGTCCCTCTAGTAACCTGGTCGGCATTGATGAATGAGATGTATGTTGGGCATTCTAACACCAGTACAGGGTTGCAGGGAGCGAAAGGTAGCACCAGCTCATTGCGACCGACTCTCAGCGACTCATTACTATCACTATTCAACAAAAAAAAAACACACAGAGCATAGGCGCTCTGGATCTGGTCGCTATAGCATAGAGCGCCAGACGCTGTGAGATTAAAGTCCGTTTTTGAACAAATATCCACCAGTAACAAAGCGAAAACACATGGAATGACATTGTTGTAACATTGTAACATTAATCAGGTAAATAAGAATGGCCCCTATTTGAAAAATAGTCTTTGGTAAAATGCATTATTAAAGAACAACTTCTCACATATGTTGTATACTTAGTTCTAGTGTGCCTTGATATAAGATCATATGATATTGTATCAAATGATGTATATATTCAGTCTTATGTATGTTAAATAGTACTTCCTTCTCTTTGTTATGTATATTAGGGCACTGAAGAAGCCCACGTGGCGAAACATGTCTGCCCTGTCTGTTTGACCTCCAGATTAGGAAGACAAAATAATCATCTTGGACTAAGTATTTACTAATGCCATTATGGTTACACAAAAAATGATATCTTGGAAAGCAAGTTTGCAATAATAATAGTCTGTAATCAGACATTGGATATTAAATGAATGGAAAATTGTACGAATTAGATATATGTCGTTTTGTATTTAAAGATTTTAATGTATTCAAAATAAAGAATGGAATTTTTTTAACTTATCTTGTTTAGAGGTGTGGTGGGTGTGCTGGGTCCGGTTCACTTGAGCCAGGACCGAACCTAGTCCTGGAAGTTTCTCTGTTTTGTTACATTAATACTTTATTACCAGACCTGTAATGATAATTCTGCATATAAATATAAAAAATCTAAAATGTTTTCAAAAATGACTCTTCTAGGCCAGGAGAGGTCACACAATTATTTGAGAGAAAAAAAAAATATTAAAAACAAAAAACCCTGTTTAAACAGAAGAAAAGGAAACGCCCATTGAAATGTATGGGAGAGCGACAGGTAGCGACAGGAAATACCTGGCGCTCTGGAAGCTAGAGCGCCGGTGTTATATGCTGAGCCACCTGTAATGATGAATCATGCGCTACACGGCGCTGTTAGAGTCGCTCACCAGAATCGCCTTCATAAATGTGGTTTTGCGTACAGCGCCCAGCGTTCACAAGATGCTGCCTGCCGCTACAAGGCGCTACCTGGAGCTATCCCTTGATGCATAAACCCCTCTGTTCTAGGTGGGTTCAGGTCCGCAATCCTAATCCACCTAGACCCTGTGACTCCTGCTGCCTGCCACCACTTATGTGCAGGAGTTCCCTGTTCCTTTTTGGATGGAGCTCTGCTAGTAAATTGTGAGTATTTCTCGAATTCAAGGCTTACTAATGGCGTTCAGAGACAGGTATTTTTAATGTCCTTGTGGAACAGGCCCCTTTCTTGGCTAGAGTTGGAAGGGAAGATTTAGGTCTGCTTTAAAACAGATCGCCACCTTTTTTTGCAACCTTCTGGGACAAGATTTCTCTCCTTTATCTGTAAGAATAAATCAAGGCAACTGGACTTGCTGTTTTATTTTTCTTGAAGACATTTCTCTAGTCTTCCAAATGGATTTTCCCAATTTGGAGGTTCTGATACTGCATTAGTTCAGACTCAAAACTGACACTAGGCTCTACTACTCGTCACATGCCTTGCTTGGCCATAATCCAACCCTGGGTTTCCTATTTAGTTTTAAATGGATTGCCTTGAGTGTGAGTGAGTGTACCAGACAATCCCTGGGGATACACACAACAGGACATCCCAATTCCCAATTATGGGATTCCCCATAAAGAGCAACACTACCAGCCCTAGAATCTTATAGACTTCATGGAGGTGGTTGTTTCTCTTTAAACCAGACCAGCAGGTATAATTGATTGTGGTTTGGATAGTAGGATTCCTAGGGGCATCCAGGTTTGAATAGTAGGATTCCTAGGGGCATCCAGGTTTGAATAGTAGGATTCCTAGGGGCATCCAGGTTTGAATAGTAGGATTCCTAGGAGTATCCAGATTTGGAGTTAGAGTCAGAAATGCTAAATAACCACCTGAGCCGCACGTTCATTGCTGTAGACAAATTCAGCACAGGAAATGTGCACAGAAGCATCTCCATTGTGTGCTTTCTCCATGGGGCGGGAGGTTATGTAGTGACTCTGTCTATGGAGTATCCCAAGTTGGGAGGTTGCTAAATCAAGTCATATAGAAGATAAACCATAAACCACTTTAAAGTGAACAATCACCAGGATTTTTACTATTGATCCCTGCCCCGGGGGCAGCTCGATGTAGGATTTCCCCCTGTGTGAAACCCCCAGGAACGCCCACTTTCACTTACCTTTCTTCAGTTCAGAACAGAACACATGTGCAGAAGCTCATCCTATCAGCGCTTTATGCAGCGTGTACTAATGAACGGCACAAAGCCACTGATTTGAACTTTGAGTGGGCATAGGTGCACCGGCCTATTTAAATGGCTGGGTGTGAAGAGGGTGCACAGCTATAGGGAAGCCAGGGATGCGGCCGCCAGGGAAGATAGCGCCGTGGGCCCCGCCGGGATCAGGTAAGATTACTGGCGCAGGCTAGCGGACGGCCCTGGAATCTTTTAGATTCCAGCACGGCCGTGGGGGGCTGATTGGTTCATTCTAAAGGAGCACTATCATGAAAAAAACAGGCCAATGATAAAAATCCATATAAATATGATGGATGTCGAGAGGAGGGGTCACTAAAATTCAAGAATTGAGGAAATCGGGGGGCCAGGTTCAGTCCCCCCTGATACAGTCAAACATGTCACCCCTGGATTTTATTCCTACTAGGAGAAGAAACTACAAGCTTGGTTGGAGTTTTATTCAGTTCGGGGTGTTTATTTGACCCCTCTTGTCATTAGCGATGTGTTTTTATGGATCTTTAATATTACACAATTTTGTGATAGACCTCCTTTAAGAATATATATATATATATATATATATATATATATAATATGATTAAACAATACAATTAAATGTATGCATATGGCACAAAGCTATCAGTCCTTAATATAAATTCTTAAAAGGGGATAGAGACTTTAAGAAAATCCCACGGCGTGTGCACCAGAAACACTTTCACCTCCTAGACCCTAATTTATGAAGGAATAGCGACAGGTAGCGACTGGTGAGCGGCCGGTAATGACGGGCCCCGCCACGAGAACGCCGGCTCCCCACCACAATCACACATTTATCAAGCCAATCCTGCTTATCCTGAGATAGCGCCATATAGCGACTCATTCATCATTATTCCAGCCCCAGCCCACAGCGCCAGCGTCCGACCTTGAACAGCGACAGGTATGACCTCTCGCTACCTGGCGCTCTCCAATGCATTTCAATGGAACAATCTTTAAATATTAATAATTAATTGTTATTATTATTTTTTTTTTTTTAAATTAAATGTGAAAAATTCTGTGACCACTTCTGACATTTTAGATAATTTTTTTAAGGGAAAAAAAATTTTAAAAAAATTGTACAGAATTGATATTACAGGTCTGATATTAATGTATTCATATTACTAAATTATTTTAAAAACTTTTTTTTTTTGTTTCCAAAATATGGTGGTTTGGGGGTTAAAAAACTACTTTTAACCCATCGCCGCCAGCGCTTTGGGGTTTAAACATGCATTTTACAGCGCGAGAATTTTTTGAGCGTGATTTTTTAATGAATATGGTGGGAGCCGGTCGCTAGGGCCAGTCGCTATCATGCGCTCCCATACAGCGCGGAACCTGTCAAATACCCAATATTCAACATTACGGCAAACCGACTGAGTTGCTATCAACTACCGAACAACGGCCAAGCACAGCGACTACTAGCGGGCGCTCTGAAAATGCCGCTACAGTCGCTCAACTGTCGCTACCTGCCGCTATTAATGAATCGGCCTCCCCGTGTTCAAATAGGGATCAATTTCTCTGAAAAATCCCACAGCGCATGCACAATTCAATACTTGTCTGATGTGACCACCACACCAGTCTACTCTTACCGGAATGACTTGAGAATGCAGCAGTTAAGCAACTTGGATTCAACAGCATTCCACTCAAGAAATCCAAAATGTAGCCAAAAGCAGCTGTATCACACACTATAAAAGCAAGGACGTGGTCACCCAGGAACATTCACTGTGGCCGCTCGTGCTGCCCCAACAGGTTTTCCCACTGGAAGTCTGGACAATATGATCCCCTTTGCCTGACGCGTTTCGTTGGTCACACCAACTTTTTCAATTAACTAATAAATTAAGGTGTTAATACATACTAATGAAATGAAACACTTAAGCCATTCATTAGATAATATACATATTCACAAAAGGAGCCATCACACCTTTTGTCTATGATATAGTTATAATATACTGTAGCAAGATAGCAACATTCTCACCCCTTACCACAATGGGCTGCATTGGGTAGGTGTAGTAGATAAAGTAAGGCCTGAGAGGGCTGATATGTGCTAGTGTCTATTAATTACATAATCCTCGAATGCAACAGCATAGAACCTAGATAAGCATCTTTTGCTATTGGTGCTGATGATGAAAAGGGGTGTCTGTCCCCCATAGCCTACATATGATGGTTAACCCCTAGTTTGAACCGGGCTCCAAATGTAACCAACATATATTATGTCTGGGCCCCCAAAACCTGGCTGGGATCCATATTTGAACTTCAGTTTCCTATATACACTGAATACTGAGAAGAGCCTGGTTGTATTAGGGCCAGGGGCCCTTAGTTTGAACTAAGGCCACCCGTTACGTGTAGGTTAAGCAAATTGGGATGCCCGCGATAGTCAAAATTCCGGGTTTTGTACTGCTTAAAAAGTGTTGTATAGCGAAATCACTCCATGTTGAAAATCTGTATAAAAATTCTGTATAGTCAGAGGAGGAATTACTTACCAACCCCCAACTCATTATGGGAGAAATAAATTCCACTTTTACAGGGGTGATCTGCTCCATTCTAATGTCTGTCTCCTGTGCCAGCCTATGGAAAGCAGCCCCATTAACCAAATATCTTCCCAAAGTACTGCATGATGGGTAAAAGCATTTACACACATCCGAAAAATTGCAATAGCAATAAGCTGTTCTTTCAGCAAAGGCTGGTTTATTAGAGAGGCCTTTAAATTTAAGAAGACCCCTCTTGTAAAAGCACAATGGTATATTCAAAAGTTGTCACCCCCCATTCTTCTTCCTTCCAGTAAATGAAAGACACAGGCTTGGGCGTAATATTTTGATGCAGGGTGAATAAGTAAACCATTCCCTTGCTAGCTTGCATATTAATTTAGATTTTCATTGTGGCAACATTTGTTTCGCGGTAGTGCTCATTTAACTCAAGTGAGGCCCTTTCAGCCCAAAGCAATCTATAAAAACCTAAAAAAACAAACAAAATGAATCAGACATCAAATCATAGGACGCCACCTTTAACCCCTATGGCATTTCAATAACTCACCTATATAGAGCGCACTATTATAGAGGTGAAACAGCATTGGGGCTGCATAGATAGACACATTCATCTCACTATAACGTGCATATTTCTGTTTATTACAGGGGGCTTATAATGCCATTTAGCCAGATTATATGCTCTGACCCCCCAAAATGAAAGAGCATTAAAGAGGATCATCGAAGATCATCTGAAATTGCAAGCTCTAAGATTTTCTGAACTCTGCTCCCTATATGTACATCACAGTGCACAGGAATTAGGACCTGTTACCATGGTAAATCAATATTAACTATTTAGTGCCTGAACATGTCTAGAGATGAACAGCTATTCCACTGGAAGTTAGGTGGAGGAAGACTATTAGAGACATTATTTGTGAGCCCGAATAGGCTGGGATCTAGGGACCCCTCCACTCTCACCTGTGTAACCCCCCACCCCCAAGAGAATTTGAGTTCCCTATCTGCACCGAGGGCTGGCAGTGGACAGAAGACTTTTTGTCTGAGCAAGAGCACCATGAGTTTGTTTCTGCCTCCCTTGATGGTTCTGCACACCTTTCACTTTCTGGTCATGGTCTCCTGTGCCTTTTCACTCCTGGGTCTTGGCAACTGCTAAACTGGAAGGAACTGGCCTATGACAATGGTCAAAACTTCTACCTCCATTAATTCTCTTCTCTAACATAACAGGGCTTCCATGATTAAGGTCTCACTCTTACTCCTTCTGAAACATGCCTCAACATCAAGATTATAGCCCTTCTATCCTTGGCTCTCAGTCGCTTCTCCAACCTGGATGCCCAACGAAATCGACTTGACTGCATCTTTTGTATCCTTGATATTACCCTAAACCTTGATAGTGCTCTCAAACCTAACCCTCCAGCGTTAGCCTACTAACACTTCTAAACCTTCTCATCTGCTATTCATCCACTATCTGGACTAGGGCTCCCCCCCAGCCACCACCGAGTGGCACCTTGAAAAGAAATGGCCGTTTGAGTAGGAGGCCCCTAGTTCAGGATGATCAGGTCAGCTCTAACCTATGTTCTGTGCTGTACCCTCACAAGTTACTCTTACTCACAAGTTAAATCTCCTTATTCTTTTGGCTCAATATGGCCCCTCAGTATAGAATGGCTGCTTGGGTGGAAGACGCCTAGTTCCTTGGTTTCCCTATGTTGGTAACCACAGTATCTAAACAACACAATTTTAGCAGTATTCCTTCAGTACAGATTTTAAACATATATATTCTAACACAACCAGTGTACAGTCTCTGGCAAGAAGCTGACATAGGCTGGGCGATGGACTGCCATTCTTGGGCACCTAGATGTTATATTTCTCCTAGTACTCCTGGGCAGCCACAGATACAGCCCTTGGACTATCCTCCTGTACAACGTTTCAATGTTCCACTTTACAAAACAAAATTACAATACTTCTACAACAGACATGCTACTCATGTGATAGAACCCTCCTTTAGGCTCAACAAACTGTGAGTAGAAAAGCCCCTTTTTGTGTGCACTAGCAAGCTTGAAGCCCACTCATGCATCCAACCCTAAAACGCCTTTATCTCTATTAATAGGACACCCTATACACTGAGGAAGCCGAACAGGAGGGGTACTCCACTTGCTACAGTACAAACTAAGGACTGATGTAAAATACCCAAAGACTTTCTACAACTGGGACAACTTGCAACAAACCTCTACTTGCAACAAACCTCTACTCACCTCTACAAACCTCTACTCACATGAACATTATCAACATAAGAACACACTAGTGATAAGAATATGGCACAGGTGCCATTCCACAGACTCTCCAGGATACAGGAGGTGGCCCCAACCCTCCGTTAGGCACATTTTGCTCATGATTCTGGTGTCCGCACAATTGCAGCATGATGTACACATCACAATCATGACCAAAATGCACCTGTGCCCCAAAGACTATCCCCTCGATTCAAAGAGCAAAAGTTAAGTGATTTCGTATCGAGAATCGTAAGTTTGGGTGGGTGTTTGTCATTTTTTCTGGTTTTTTTGGCCATTTCGTATTCGCACGATCGTTCGCGCATAGACGTATATGAACATACGCATTTCGTACGAGAATCGTATAATTTGCGTTAGTTCGTGTGTTTTTCCCGTCCAAATCGTATTATTTGCGTCCGATCCTATTTTTTACGTCCTTCACATGGGCTTGCGCCCAATTCAGAGAGGTGATTGCTAATTGTTTTGAAGCCCATTAAAGAGCTGCTTTACGAAATGTTTGCCGGCAGCTATTTGGCCTCGGGAGTAGGATGGAGCGGAGCGAGTTTGTGGCACATCAAGGGCTTATGCTTTTTGGCATTGAGTTGATCGAGATGTCTGAGAGCAGATTGCCCCTGCGTCGTCGCATGAACATCGATAGCATGAATGATGTTGAGCTGTTCGAGCTGACCAGGCTTAATCGCGCTTCCCTCCATAAATTATATAGTGAGCTGCGGCCATGGTTAGCCCGCACCACAAGGAAGGGGCATGCAATTTCAGGTATGACCAAGATGCTTGGCTGCCTGCAATTTTTGGCGAACGGCTCGTTCCAGAGGCTGGGTGCCCTCTCCGTGGGGATGTCACAGCCTACGCTGAGCCGCGCACTATCTAAATTTTTGGAAGGCATGGCTGCCATAACTCAAAAATATATTTATTTTCCTGATGATATGGCAGCCAGAAACGCCATTAAGCTTGGGTTTTATAATGTGGCCGACATGCCCAACGTTATTGGTGCAATTGACTGCACACATGTGGCACTCGTACCTAGGGCAGCCGACGAGTATATATATAGGTATTGAGATTGGTTATTATGTTGCCCAACGTGTCATGTAACCTGTTTTCCTTTGCGCCAGCATATTTGTTTATCCCTCATTTGTGTAGCTGCTTTATCTCGGCTTTTCATTAGTCTTTCCCAATAGAGTGCAGACATGTTTGGAGGTTAATTTATTAGTTTGGCTCAAATATCAATTACCCTTTTTGTATGTTTTTTCCTTAAGGAATCGTAAAATGGGACACTCACTTAATGTCCAGGCCGTGGTTGGTCCGGATATGCGGTTTATGAGTGTCCTTGCCGGCTACCCCGGATCGTCCCACGACTCCTATATCCTCCGGCGATCTGGGTTGTTTCGGAGATTTGAGGCAGGTGAATTTTCGGGGGCATGGCTGCTTGGTAAGTGTGTCCTATTTGTGTGTTATTAAATGTGGCATTAATCTTGTATTTGTTGATATGTTTTTTAAGGATAAATTTACAGAAGCGTACAACTGCCTTTTTCTTGGCTCATATATTAGGAACTTACCCTAAAAATCCTTGTCTCGCTGTGGCCTTCAGAATGTTTTCCCTTTAGTTAGGATGTCTGTAAGTTCCTTGTGCCTAAATATATTGGTTTGGAGTTTATACCCAAGGATCTTTTGACCTTTGGCTCCTTTGGGACTATTGGTCTTTAAATGTCAAAGTGGACTTAAACTGCATACATTGTAGTTTCCAGTGAAATGTGGATAGGGATCTTTGACCTTTGGCTCCTTTGGGACTATTGGTCGTTAAATGTCAAAGTGGACTTAAACTGCATACATTGTAGTTTCCAGAGAAATGTGGATAGGCCCTCCGCAGCATCCTAATTGTAACATGTCTGAAAACTACAAATATATGTAAAATACAAATACCCTTGGCCGTGCAGATGTTTGTTAATTAATTGGTATATAGAAGTGCCATTTTTATTTAGGTGATACCTTAGTGCAATTTTTGTGGGCCCTAATGTGCCCTGTATTTTTTTGGGAACACTTTACCTTACATCATTATGATATCTGTGACATTTTGGGTGTTGGTTGTGTTGCCTTTTTAATTTTGATTACATTTAATTCTCTGTTTAAGGTGATTCCGGGTACCCACTTCTACCCTGGCTCATGACGCCTGTGCTGCGGCCCCAGGATGCCTCTCAGGAAGCGTATAACCGTGCGCATCGCAAGACCCGGGCTGTTGTGGAGAGGGCCTTTGGTCTGCTGAAGACACGTTTTCGTTGCCTTGACCATACTGGGGGGGCCCTGCAATATGATCCCAAGAAAGTGATCGACATTATAATGGCATGTGCTGTTTTGCACAATTTTGCCATCATGGAACGTGTCCCACGTTATGTGGACAGCCTGCCCTCTTCAGCCGTCGAGGATGAAGCCGAGAATTTTGAGGGGCCCCCCAGTGAGTCTGGCCAATCTGTTCGAGCCAACCTGATCAGCCAGCATTTTAGTTAACTTTTTTCCCTGTCTCACCATTCTGTATGTCTGTGTTATCCTTTTTGAAACATATGTTGTTTTGCCCTAATGTGGCATTACCTCTAAGTAAAACATTTCGACCTTAATTGTTGCCTAATGTATTTCATGTAGTTTCCTTAGCTTTCGCTGTGCATTGTTACACCTCTTCCAACCAAAATTATCTGGTTTAGCCCAAGCTGTTAAAAATGTCTTCCCACTAAAAACGCCACAAGTATTGGAAGTGAAATTTTTGTTTTACTTAGCAAATGAAAAATTATAGTGGTTAACAGAAATCAGTCCACATACATCTGTGGTAACAAATGGATAACATTAAAAAAAACATCGAGCACATCTACACCTGGAAGTTAGTGGCACAACCAAACAAGGACACCCAGTCCAAAGGCCAGCCTAGTCCAGTCATTAATATTGCCTGTGCCCAGGGATATTTGGGCATGGCCATAATGTCACACAAACATGTCTGCAAACAGGAGGAGCACCAACCAAATACATAGGTAAAGCCATAAGTGGCCAGATAAACTCCACATAGACCTATGGCATTGGCTAGTGGCCTTAAGCATTACTCTAAGGAGCTATATGGGAGCAAATACAAAACACAACCTGCCAGAGCAACACAAAATGGATTGTTTGAAACCTCAAAGGACAAGTAAATACAGTGGGGGTTAAGAGAAAAGATGTCCCACACACCCATGGCTTAATAGGGTGGCTGCCCATAATACCCAGGTGGAGGTCCAGGTGGAGGTCCATGGGAATGGGACCTAGCCTGGGCCATGGCAGCATTGTGAATTTGAAACTGCTCCACAATGTTTCTCTGCATATTGGTCATCTCAGCCATGGCTGACTGGATGCCATTACTTGCATTGGCCACGTTGCTGTTGAGGGTACGCAACTCCGCGAGGATGCCCTGTAGACTGGTATGGATGTTCACCATGTCGGCATGCCTTTGCTCACGCTCTGTAACGAGCTGGGCGTCATAAGAGTCCCTTTGTTGGGTCCATAATTGAAGCAGGGCACTCTGCCTCCCCTGGGAAATTGTGGGGCGGCGTAATGGCGTCCGCCGCACAATTACCCTGGCTCTTGGGCGTGCCCTGCCGCGTGGTGTCGTACCCTCAACAGCAACCGGCCTGCTTTGCAAATCCTCAGCAGCAGAGTGAACACTGGGGACTGTAGTGTCAGTCTCCCCATGTGCAAGCACAATGGATGGAGATTCACTCTGCTGCTGAGGATTGGCCAGAGAAACATTATCGAGCAGTTCCAAATTGGGACCCAGGGGGAGTTCATCCGACGTGCCCTGTACGGAGACATCATCATCTTCCTCCATGTCCTGGATCTCTTCCATGAGTGTGCGGGTCTGTAGGGACATATCAAAAAAAAAAAGGCTAAGTTTGCGTCCCAATTTAGGATTTCAACAGTTTAACACATTCTTAAGCACTTGTTAGTATTTATGCTACTAAATTAACTTACCGAAAATCTCTGATCTGGGCTCCGATGCTGTACGGACCTGGTAGGCATAACCAAACTGGGGGGTGAGTTTACCCTTGCTGAGGGATCATGCTGGGCTGAAGAAGAGAAAAAAATACCACGTAAACACACACACATAACCTTTTTTTTGATAGGTAATCAAATATAGCTCTATTTGTAATATTATTCAACTCTAGAGCAATGGTGACCTTTGTTCAAACCCACGCAAGTTTACATAGGTGCAATGGCTCGGACAAACTGCTAAGTGACCTCAGTTCTAAGTCATGAAGTGTACCCAGTCAGCATCCAACTTTCAAGGCACATTTTTGGATTTAGCCTACCATTCGCTCGGTCCGGGGTACTCAAACAATTGTTTGAAACGCCCATTTAAAGGTATGTGGTGAGAGGTGAATGTCTGGCCATGGTGCTGACGCAGGGGGTGTCTAGTTAAAAATAAAGACACTGGTGGAGGGGCTGGAGATTTCTAAGTGCCAACTAATAAAGGCTGCTTGCCCTTGCTGGGCTGGATGGGCCAGAGCTGAGGGGACAGGGATTGGATGTCTAAAGGGGGGAGTTAACGTATTGATGGTGATGGGATGGATGGAGCCAATCTGTTACAAATGTATGGGGCTTATGTGGGGGGGGGCATGGGGGGACTGTGGCACATGGGCCAGAGCAGGGGCAGCGGGACACGATTGTGGCCAGTGAAAATTTAAATAAGTTACTGTGTACCTTGCAATGCCACTTCCTGGGCAGTACTTCATATTGCAATGCTATGTTTCACGGAGCCATGACATTGGGCAGGAGACCAACCACTACATGGCCGATCAAGGGGGCAGCTCTGAGCACGTCAACACAGAAGTAACTGAGTGCAGGGCTGTCTGGGCCGGGGTCCTTGAATGTGGTGGCAAGGTCCGCATTGGGACCCCGGGCCGCCATTTGAGTCTCGCTGCTCTTGGTCACATATGTTTGTGGGTGGCTAATTAAATTGTTAACTCAAACACAACTCACACAAGCAAAAGGCAACCCATACATAATGATGTGTGTTTTGTGATTGATTCAAAATTTCTCACTTATCTTGCGAAACTTCATGACTTTAACAATACAATTGGACATTTGAACTTTGCCATAATGGCTGTGGGCCTAAATGTGTGATTCCCAGGGCCAAAAAGAGGACACAAACAGCCACAGTAGTGCGAGGCCAAGCAAGGCAAACCATAGGGGCATCCCGTTAGCTTGTTACTAGTGAACTGTAGATTATTTAGCAAACAGGCAAACATGCAGATTTAAGAGTACTCACCGTGGGTACGGGTCGGTGAGTCTGTGTCCCTTAGACCAGCATGTCCACCGACCGCGACCGGATGGAGAAGTCCAAGCACAATCTCCTCAGCAGGGGTAAACTCCAATTTAGATGGAAAGCCACCGCCAGTTTTCATGCTGAAAAGAGAAAAGCGTTTGGTCGTCAGAAAAGGTGCATACAGTACATCCAAAACATTAGATTTAGCGTAAACATTTAGTTACCTGTAATTATGCCTTTTAATTTCTTTTTGCCGTACAGCATACTTCAGATCAGAGATTTTCTTCTGAATTTGGGACACATCTTTCCTCTCTTCCCCCGCTGCATTTACTTGTCGGAGGATGGTTTCAAACAATTCCATCTTGCGCTGCTTGGTGGTGTGTTTGGATTTGCTCCCATATAGCTCGTCATAGTATAATGTAAGGCCACTAGCCAATGCCATATTTTGGTCATGGGAGAATCTCCCACTCAACTGGCCGCGGCGCAATGTGCGGCCAGATGGTTGGCTTGGCTGCTCCTCCATGTGTGCAGACACATGTGGTGACATTATGGCCTGGGGCTGGGTAGGGGAATGGCCGGATTGGTGGCTTCCCAATGACTGGACTGGACTGGCCAAGGGACTGGGTGTTCTTGCGTGGCTGGCCACCGAACTTCCAGGTGTAGATGTGGTCATGGGGGCAATTCGGGGCCCTCTTGGGGGGCTAGGTTCCCGGCTGGTGCCAGGTCGGGGGCTCTGTTCCCGGCTGGTGCCAGGTCGGGGGCTTCTGGCCCTGGATTGGGTTCGTCTGGGCCTGTAGGGGCTTCTGGCCCTGGATGGGGTTCTTCTGGGCCTGTCGGGGCTTCTGGCCCTGGTTTGTGATCTGCGGGCCCTGTCGGGGCTTCTGGCCCTGGATGGGGTTCTTCTGGGCCTGTCGGGGCTTCTGGCCCTGGTTTGTGATCTGCGGGCCCTGTAGGGGCTTCTGGCCCTGGATGGGGTTCTTCTGGGCCTGTCGGGGCTTCTGGCCCTGGTTTGTGATCTGCGGGCCCTGTAGGGGCTTCTGGCCCTGGATGGGGTTCGTCTGGGCCTGTAGGGGCTTCTGGCCCTGGATGGGGTTCGTCTGGGCCTGTCGGGGCTTCTGGCCCTGGATGGGGTTCTTCTGGGCCTGTCGGGGCTTCTGGCCCTGGTTTGTGATCTGCGGGCCCTGTAGGGGCTTCTGGCCCTGGATTGGGTTCGTCTGGGCCTGTAGGGGCTTCTGGCCCTGGTTTGTGATCTGCGGCCTCTGGATGGGCTTCGGGGCCTGGATGGGCTTCGTGCCCTGGATTGTGTTCTTCGCCCTCTGGCTGTACTTCGGGCCCTGGATGGGGTTCGGGCCCTGCTGCGGGGCATGGGTTTCCGAACTGCCCTACTTGAAGGCATGGCCGGTGTGGGCTCACTGGTGCTGCCTGTTCTGGGGGCAGAGGTGGTGGGTGCTGCAGTTGCCAGCTTTTTGGCTGCAGGAGGGGCACGAGGCTTGGGGCCCCTTTTTTGGGTACCTGAGGGTCCAGGGTCCCTTGGTGGGGCCGAGGTGGGAGTCTTGGATCTCAGTTTTCGGCCAGCTTGCTGGGACCTTGTGGTGGGGCCCTCCGCGGTCTTGCTTGCCTGGGGTCGCTTGCTGATCGCCTTTTTTGGTGCCATCGTACAGAAATGCTCAAAGAGAATGAGCTTGGGGGGAAGGGACCTTTAAATAATGAGCCCAGCGTGTGACGCCTATGCGCACGACTACGCGCTCGTACGAACGTACGTTCGAGCGGAACCAGGAAACCGCTGGGGTTTCACTTATCTGCTGCCTGGAAGAAGACTAAAGATGGCGCCCACTATCTTCACCCGTCAACAGGAAGAGATCCTCATGCTGGTAAGTGGCTGCCTGTGCATTTTAATAGAATAGTCAATGATGGCCTAAATGTAAATGATGCGTTGGGAACTAGTTTGGGGTCTCTTAATGTTTAATCACTGGCTCCTCACACTTCATCCTCAAGGGCCGAGCCTGGCCACGTTTTCACCTGTCTATGCTGATGTCCTAATTCGCCCAATTGCTCCGGCTTAGCAACAGTTAATTAACCTGTGGAGTAGCGGGGCGAGCTGTCAAACCTGGCCTGTCTCGGACCTTGATGCGGATGTTTGCGGAACACTGTTGTCCTAAGCCATAAAAACACAACGGGAAGCCACACACGTGGTCCAAAAGCCTAAGCATTAGGCTACATCTTGGATGTTTAAACCATCCTAACATGCCATAGATGCAGGTGGCCTGATTCTTGATGTTGGCTATTATCTGTATGTACATGGTGTGTGATACATATAACATAAGACCAGACTGACAATCACAGTCAACGTCCTCTTTAAGGCACTCCCCAAAAATGGCGGCCATTCGAAATGTGTGTGTTAATGACATTAAATACTCAACTTGTGATGCAACACATATGGGTCTGTGTGTAAAAGTAAAAGCTCTGTGTCCATTATGTTTTTCAGATCATGCTTCAGCGCCGGTATGACTTCGCGCCCAATGTGTGCGAGAAAAGGGACATCGCCCGGGAGATCATCGCCGAGATCCACCGTGTGACCAGCACCACCTTCACTCACACCCAGATAATGCAGCATTGGTCGGACCTGAAGCGTCTGCACATGCCCCGGGTGCGGAGGTTTTTTGGGATCCATTTCCCAAGTAAGTACAAAGCAATTGCATGGTATATGTTCCAAATGTCTAAGTTATGCCTTTATTTATAATGACTTTTCTTTGGTAGTGTTGGAAATGGATTTCAGAATTCGCCGCACCCGGAGACGTACAGGCCGACCAGTGCTGCATGACTCTGCATCTGTGAGTGAAGGTGGTGGATCTCCCGGGCGACGGACCTACCCCTCCTCTGTGGCCTCCTCAGACCAGCCCCTGGACCTTACCACAGAGGAGGGGCCAAGGCGCGTGGGCGTGGAGTCATACCTGGCCAGGCATGGGGAAGGCTCTGGTATGTCACTCTTCATGTATAGGCACAAAGATATACATGGCAGGCCAAAAACTAAGTTATCCTTTATTATGTATTTGTAGAAGCTTCTGGAGCGGGTGAGATAGTGGAGGAGGAGGCAGCAGAGATGCTGGAAGGAGATCCTGGCGAAGGTGAGTGATGTCAGCCAGACTGGGAGCCAGATATGTTGGGGATAGTGACTCTCTACAAATACTAACCAAATGTCACATGTTTCTCCAGGGACTTCTTCACAGCAGAGCCAGGACCAAGGGCAGCCTGTTGGCCCCAACCAGCCATCTGTCGGCCACCAACTCCGTAAGTCTCCATGCCATTATTCATATTAATGTTTGCTTAGCTAATAACACACACATAACTAAAGGCGTAGCCAATGTGTAGTTCACACTTTCATGTGGGCACTTCGTTAGCTTAAAGAGGACCCTAACTTGTATTAAGAACCTAAGAATTAGCCAACACACTGTACCTACAGATTAGAAACATGGAAAAACACCCTTCAGCCATCTAATGCATGTTATTAGACTGAACAAAACCAATATTGCGGAATATGGAATGCGCAATATTTACAGGCAGCATGGGATACAGATTGAAAAAAGGAAGGTGCTGCCATACATTGTGGGAGTGATGACCTTTCCCTCAACCCAGCTATGCTCTGGAATCCCAACGCACCACTGTAACCTACTCCCCTGTACTTTATCCAACTCTCCACTCCTCATTAAGTGTTATGCTTCAGAGTCCAGATGGCGGCGCTGTAATCAAAAAACATCCCAAATTTACTTTGATCTGGTGCAGAATCATTTGGGAATAGTTATTGGTTTTCATTAAATAATGTGGAAGGTCCGCTTTAAGGAGTTTAAAGACTTACCTGTGGGAAATGCATTAACTTTATCCCTTGGAAGAATGACATATGTCATGCATTTACATGTATTTGATTAACCCCAAATCTATTTCCAGCATACAAACCGGTCTGGGACTCCTATTTATGTTTAATTCTCTATTGGTTACAGGGATGATCCCAAAAACATTGGCTGGGAAAAAAAAAAGAATAAAGGAGTTGGTGGCCGAGCTGCTGGCCATACAGGCGACGTTGGGGCCAACAGATGAAGAAGAGGAGGAGGATTAGTGCCCTTGGTCCTGGCTACTTTTGTTAAAATGTTTTAAAATTTTAAAATTGGTTCAAATTTTTTTAAGTTTTTGGTTTTAAAAAAAAAAAACAATTTTATCTCTGTTTTTAAGGAAAAAAAAACAAAAATTTTAATATGTTTGTAACAAAAAAAAAAAAAAAAAAAAGGGGGTTTAAAACAAAACACCCCATTAAAAAAATTATGTTTAAACCAAAAATATCCAAAAAAAAAAACAAATAATTTAAATAAATTATATTTTAAGACTTCATAAATGTGTCTTTTCTAATATGCGCAAACAAAAACAATTACACAAACAAGAAAAAACACGCTTAGAAACATATAGACATATGTACATTATGTGGTTTGTGTAAGTTTTAGGGTCGTCAACATGAAGAAGGATGCAAGCGCCAAGGGGTTTAGGTAAGTTGTAGGGACCGAGAAATGAAGTTGGATGCAAGCGCTAAAGGGTTTAGGTAAGTTTGAGGGACCGAGAAATGAAGTTGGATGCAGCCGCTAAGGGGTTTAGGTAAGTTTGAGGGACCGAGAAATGAAGTTGGATGCAAGCGCTAAGGGGTTTAGGTAAGTTTGAGGGACCGAGAAATGAAGTTGGATGCAAGCGCTAAAGGGTTTAGGTAAGTTTGAGGGACCGAGAAATGAAGTTGGATGCAGCCGCTAAGGGGTTTAGGTAAGTTTGAGGGACCGAGAAATGAAGTTGGATGCAAGCGCTAAGGGGTTTAGGTAAGTTGTAGGGACCGAGAAATGAAGTTGGATGCAGGCGCTAAGGGGTTTAGGTAAGTTGTAGGGACCGAGAAATGAAGTTGGATGCAAGCGCTAAGGGGTTTAGGTAAGTTTGAGGGACCGAGAAATGAAGTTGGATGCAAGCGCTAAGGGGTTTAGGTAAGTTTGAGGGACCGAGAAATGAAGTTGGATGCAAGCGCTAAGGGGTTTAGGTAAGTTTGAGGGACCGAGAAATGAAGTTGGATGCAAGCGCTAAAGGGTTTAGGTAAGTTTGAGGGACCGAGAAATGAAGTTGGATGCAAGCGCTAAGGGGTTTAGGGAAGTTGTAGGGACCGAGAAATGAAGTTGGATGCAAGCGCTAAAGGGTTTAGGTAAGTTTGAGGGACCGAGAAATGAAGTTGGATGCAAGCGCTAAGGGGTTTAGGTAAGTTTGAGGGACCGAGAAATGAAGTTGGATGCAAGCGCTAAGGGGTTTAGGTAAGTTGTAGGGACCGAGAAATGAAGTTGGATGCAGCCGCTACGGGGTTTATGTAAGTTTCTGGTTGAGGGTGCGCATGCGCAAGATCTTATAAACATACGAACGCACGAATCTAAGAGGCCAAAAACCAATGAAAACCAGAGGCAAACGCAAGTAATTGGAAGAGCTGGACGATGGAAGCAGCCGAAAAAACAGGCTGCCGCCGCAACAGGTGAGCACATGAACGTGATTTTTACGATTGACAACTGACTGAGGCAAGTTCGGGAGATATCATACGAACGGACGTATATTTTAGGATAGAAACGTATTTGCTTATTGAATCACTCGCAAGTTCATACGAACGCACGAGCGGACGTAAAAAATAGGATGATCGTGAGCCAAATCCAAGCTGTTACATGTTTCTTTGAATCAACCCATATGTCCTGGCATTTATTTTAGATCAATACTACTGGCATGTGCAAAGCCCCATTGCTACAGCTGTGGCCTGTTTGAGATATGTGCTTAAAAAAAAATATAACATCTCAGAAAAATTCCCATAACAGGGCCATTGGGAGCAAGGAGGAATATCTGTCAATCCGAAGTATGCTATAAACATGTATCCAGCTCACCAATGCCTTTTACTAGTTTTTACTAGTGCATTTAAAAAGACTGTATACCCAGTGCAAGATATATGTCAAAGGCTACCTCCCCCTGGCTGAGTTGGGTGACGCGTTTCGGGGTTGTGGGCCCAATCTTTTTAAATGCACTAGTAAAAGTTATGTTTTAAAGGGCATTGGTGAGCTGGATACATGTTCATAGCCTGTTTGAAATATGACAGCGAATACAGAGGTGGCGTGTTATCCTTCAACTTACGATATTTCTCCTCATCCAAAATGATGCGCAGTGAGGTGAGGTTGGAGACATTTTGTAAGGATTCACTGAATCTCCATGCAGCTTTGTTTAGGGAAGCTTCTGTCAGATGACAGAAAATCTGCTGGGAGGTTCGGCAAAAGGTTAGACAGGAAGATGGGAACCGAAGCGCTCATGGAGATGTCAGAGCTGGCAGCGGAGCAGAGCGGGGCGAGCACTGTGTGCGATCAGAGCATATGACACCACAGATGGTGCCTGCTATTTGTCTCAGATACTGAGCTCCCTGCGTGGGCTGCTGTCTCCCCCAACCTTAACTACAGGGGTCTCTCCTTAAGACGCGTGATGTGTGGGAGAGACGAGCAGCTCACCCAGAAATTAGGATATTTTTAAGCTCATTGTTTGCTTATTTCAAGACTTTTCTTACTAGGAATCCAAACTTAGTAACAGAGAAAATAGTGTGATGACGTTCAAGCCCCAAGACTGCATCACGTAATTAGGAACAGTAATTAGTCCAAATTCCAATACTAAACAATGAGGCAAAAATATATTTTCAGGTCACCACTAAAAAAGGACACTTTGCCTAAATAAGGCTGTCCAACAGCTATAGTACAGGTAATAGAGGTCCAGCTTTGCTGCTTTTCAGCATTCCCTTTCTAACACCATGGTAGTAGCCATAAACAAGTTAGAGTTACAAAGGATTAAGTGTTACATAGTAACATAGTATGTAAGGCTGAATAAAGACTTTAGTCCATCCAGTTCAGCCTGTTTAACTCCTTCCAGTGGTCTAGTAGACGTAGCTGGAAATGTTATTACATGCCAGGAAGGCATCCAGGCCACTTTTGAATGTTTTTACCGTATCCTTCATTACTACCTCCTCTGGCAGCGAGTTCCATAGTCTCACTGCTCTTACAGAGAAGAATCCCCTCCTATGTCGGTGGAAAAAGCACATTTCCTCTAACCTTAGTGGATGCTTCCTCATGCACCTGGTACTTGGCAAGGGTGGCAGGGAGCAGGTTCTTCTGGGCCCAGGGTGCTCTAAATGTATCTGTGTGGGTGGGGTGTTGGTACTCCCTGTCCCTCTCACAAAGATGATAGACAATCCAGGAGATGAAAGCAGAGTTCATCTTTATTAACTTCAATGGTTGACATCAAGACATGGCACAGGTTCATACATCCTTCCAGTTATATTCCCTTCTGTCGCAGCCAAATCCAAATATCAGCCAGCTGGTCTTACTCCCAGATAAGGATTCCCAAAACTTTCTTCACCGAGTTCCCACCGGTGGCTACTGCAGTAGTGCTGGAGCTCTACCTCACCCACTCTGACAAGGACTGGTCTCACATCTGATCCTCAACAATTCAAGTGGTATATAACAGTTACAGAGTCTCTCTCCCTTATATAACCTCTAGCTTCCTTCTAGAACCTTCTGTCACATGTTCGCAAACATGCCAAATGTGGTGACCAGGGGCAATGCTGCAGGGTCTGCTGGTACTTGTGGTGCAGCCAGGGCAAGAATAGGTATGTCACGAGTGGAGAAATGGCCGGGGATCTTGCCCTAATCCCTAGTACACACACAGCATGCCGCTTTTGTCAAATGTCCCACTTGTTCTCGCTCACATGGTACAGGCTGGAATGACTTCTGAGACCAAGGTTAAAGAACGGGGAGCTTTACTGAAAACTTTGTGCAAAACAATTCCCAAATGCAGTAGACAGTCTTTTATAATGAAGCACTTGACAGAAGATGTACATCACAGACCTCAGGTAAGTGGAGAGTAAATTGGTCACAATCCCCTTTAACTCTTTAGGTGGTATTGGCGAGTTTGGGGAAGTCACAGTCCAAGTAAAACTTCACTTGTGAGGATCTTTACAGCTTGGCTCACTGTAGTTTTAAACATGAATCTGTACTCACAGAGGGACTCTGCCTTACTGTCACACCATACGCTAGTAAGCATGCAGGAGTACAGGCACCGACATGAAAGCCGATAAGTCACTGCCCTGACCGTAGGTCTCAATAGGTACAGTGTCTGCCAGGGGCCCTGGTTCAGCTCTATCCCCCTGGACTAAAGAAGAATTCCTTACTTGGAGAAACAATCTGAAGGACTGAAGATCTCTATCCCCACAGTGTGGACTGGTGATTAGGGTACTTGCTTGCAGCAGTATCAGGGAAAAAGAAGATTTTGAAAAGATGCAGACTTATCTGTGACTGGAGCTTAGCAGTAGACATGTCTCCAGGTTGCACACCACACTCGAACTCCCTTGAGGAGCTGAAGGCCAGCCCACCTGGTCAGAGGGGGCTGTACCAACGGGGACCTCCCACAGACTTCTGGAACTTTCTTCCAGACTGTTGTCTGTGAAAGGTGGGTGTGACCAAGTATCTCTCCACCTTTTGACAGACAACTATGCAAATACAAGCAGACTAATGTGAAGACACAATATGTTTTGACCAGTAGGTGCCACTAGAGACATGTATGCAATATAAAACAAGTTAAGTCTATACTGATGGCATCCTAACCTCACAGTAGCATGACATAACACTTACTCTAATACATGGCATGCTGACTGGGACACCACACAAACATGTGATGGTCAGTTCCCTCCAAAACCTCCTAACCAATTGCTATCCTCCAGGTTGTTACATTGTCTCTACCAAGCAGCCTGCTCTGGTTATTAACTCTTTCTACTTTACCTTCTAGAACAGTTTCCATTCCAGTCTATGGCCCAATGATTATGGCCTCACTGCTGCCATCTTGAGTCTGATTAAGAATACTACAACCACTATTCACTTTCATGGCTAGGAATCATAAAATGGTTTAATCTCTTATTAACTGTATGTACAAGGGTTTCTTATTAACTAACTAAAACTAACTAAACTGTTCCTATTTACATCTAGACCCCTACACTAGAATACAAAGTTCCTGGGAGTTACTCTATAATGTCCCAAAGAAGTCAAAAAAAGGCTCTTTCTGTGGCTACTGAAAAAGGCCGGCCTTCTTAGGAAGTACTCATCACCAGTCATCAACGCAGTCATCATCTCTGTCCCAGGATTCTCCATCTCCTTCTGTTTTGAGGATGCATGCAAGAAGGACATGATCCAATTCCAGCAGATTTCAGAACTGCCAAGAAGATCATTGGCACTCCTATCCGCCCCCCCCCCCCCTGTGCCCCTTTATGAGAAGAGCATCTTGTCACATGCCAAGAGGATAATCGCAGACACTTCGCACCCTGAACATGTGCTGTTCAAACCCCTCCCATCAGGCCTCTGCTACAGGCTCCTTCACTGAACTCTCTCCCAACAATTTGATCTCAATACCGCCAAGACATAGTCGATAGAACTGCTACAGATAACTTGCCAAGATACCATAACACACTCGGAACTTGGGTGCCCCCTTCATGTTTTCATGCTATTTTATGCATGATCTAATGCATCTCTTACTTTCCCTCATCCTGTCGTATTGCATTGCTTTTTCATGTCTTTGCCTTACTGCCATCCTGTCATTTGTATTGAGATTTCTTGACTGACCTAAGGCATCCCCTGTTGTTTCAGTTTCCCTCTACCCTCTTGTATTGTATTGGAACAATGTAAAAAAGAATTCCTTGGGCACTCTGGATCCTAACCGGAACCATGTGAACCCGATGACAAAGACTTAAAAGGCTTGACTGTGTTATCACGTATAACACGTTCACAAGAAAGACATGATTACCTCCCTAAAAAAGGCCATCTTCTGGTGCAACTTGTCGAAGGGTGGTCTAAGAGTGAATTCAACAAAGTGCACTGTGTCCAATAATCTATAAATAATGGAGTATCAAAAGATGGGTATGTTAAGAATTCAAATTAGTGCCTCTTTAGCTGATCAGATTAGCAAAACAGATTAACTACCTACCTAAGGCCCAAGATAGGGACGATAGAGAACTGGAATTGGAGGTAGTTGGACATGATGAACAGCAAACTGGACACAGATTTTGCAGCTCACAACCCTAACTAGAGGATACGTATCAGAAACAGAAATTGTCCAAGAATTATCCCACAACTAGTGATATACAGAGAACAGCCAGCCGCAACAAGTCAAAGTAAAAGTCATGCAAGTATGACAGGTGGGACAATGGAGACGTTAGTAACTGTTAGTAACAGCATGTGGTAAATCCCTGTTAGTCTAACAATACCAGGGAGGTAGATAGCCTAATAGCCCCCACTCACTCGAGAGACTAATGGCCAAGAGCATTGGCAGTTAGGCTGAGGAAGTTATTTGCTGTAGTTAATCTAGAGTTGTCAGATGGTTAGTCATTTGGTAACAGTTGGTAGGAACCCTTAGTTCTGCAGTGCCCGCTTTAAAGCTAATGGCTATAGGTATCTGCATTGAAGCTAAGCGGTCATTATACTTTGGTTGGGAACATAATAAGTTGAGTATATGTCTGCCCCCTCAGTTCTTTAGAATGTTCTGCACATGGTCTAGTATCTTAGTAAAAACATTTGCTAAGCTTGGAGGGTCCAGCACTACCATAAAGTAAGGGGATAGTTTAGAATGTCTGTTGTTAAGCTGAAGTAGAAGTAGAGTTCAGGAGAGTGAGGAAGGAGAGGAGCAGGAAACCGAGACAGAGCAGGAGAATTGGCCAAAAAGCTGCACTATCTCCCTGAGGAGAGAGTCAAAGGCCCAAGAAAAAGGAAAAAGACTATGGTGCGGCCATTCTCTATCTAGAGAAGGGGGAGACAGGTCTGAAGCTGAGGTAGGAATACCGTGCACCATGTGTTTGTATTAGAACCATCTGTAAAAACTGTTTTGGAATAACTAGTAAGTAAACCTTCTTTGGGAGAATGTGTCATGTGCATAGGTACCCCCTTAATCAGGCTTATAGCCCCAAATATAGCTGCATGCCTCACTGTCCGGTCATCCCGATGGAAATGCCCAGAATTGGGCATTGGCACTTACTACCTTCACACTCTTTTGGATTCCTGCCATAAACATGACCACCAACAGCTATTAGGGTTTGCCAGAAAACAGTGTTGGCTGTTGGTGGTCAATTATAGGCAAGGTGGATATTTAGTGGTGTAGGGACAGATACTGTGTCACAGGTAGATATAGCCTCTCATAGTCATAAGGCTATAGCATTGCAGGGGCAGAATATGGGTGGGGATGGATCTAAGTGAGGTCCCAAAGTAATGTGTCCCACTGGGAATTCTCCCCATGCTCCCTTTGGCAGGTACGCCCCTGGTGATGTCACTGACACAAGCCCATGTTTTTTGTTGATCCCCAGCTTACAGCCCTGATGAAAATAGCCACTAAATAAGCTATAGATACCAAAAAATCACGAGGGAAATTAGCATGAATATTCCCTCCCAATGTGCTCCTGGGCACTCGTGTATTTTTTGTTGCAGCCCTTATACGTTTGGGCCAAGTAGTAAAGCGTGTGTGCGTGCCAAAAATAAAAACATGAATTCTATGAGTCATCCAAAGACAGAACCTCAAAGAGGTTTCCTGATTGTGATAAACCTTTTTGTGAGCGTTGAGTCATCCTCTGACAATTCCCCTGACAATACTGGAATTAAGATGAAAGCTCTCTCTGTGCTGCAGTTCCTACACTTACCAGACATGGACAGCGAGCCACCGCCGCCGTTCTGGCGCTCTTTATGTTTGACACAGATACCAGCACTAATCCTCTTCCAACAAATCACTCACTTAACAGCAACATTAGATTTGAAACGCAGTTAATAACAATAAGTGACCCGGCTAATGAATCTGAGGTTTGACCTTTCATGTACAGCCCGAATTTTACAGAAAGCCAACATTCGTGTCATTTCTGTGTATCACTCCCAGTACTGCTCCCGTATGATAAATAGGAGAAACCGTCCAGCAATAAAGAGGTTAACATGAATTCATTATTTTTGAAGTTGTGAACCTGGAAAGTAGCACCAGGGGCATATCCAGGTTTTAGAGTGCTCCATAGCAAATTACATAGTACCCCCCCCCCCCCCCCATAAAAAAGCATACGCATCCCCTGCATTAAAGTAGATCAAAACCCATGACACTTGACTTAGAGTTGAAAAGATTGCATCCCGATTTTAAAATACCCGGGAACGTCCATAATCTTACCTCGTTCCTCGATGTCATAGTGCATGTGTGGGCCTCTGATAGCATCACTTGCACCACTCCATCGGATGTACGCAGCCTCACTGGGTATTTTGTGGACAACCGAAGGCAGGCATCCAGTGGTCAATTTTGGATGATCCTGGGGATTCACACACACAGGGACATCCCAAATCAGGTCTGTGGTCTGATCTTATTTTGCAAAATCGTGTGTTGGTGATTTCTTCTTAGGGCACTTAGCTGGTAAAAGGTGGCCAGTAAGAAAGAAATCGGGTTTAGGTGTGCTTTTGGGATTGTGTCAGAAATGTATTCGCCCAGATATAATATATGTGCTATAGCAGTGATTTTCAACCAGTGTGCCGCGGCACACTAGTGTGCCGCGACACATGGTCAGGTGTGCCACGGGGAAAGTTCCCCAAACTAAGGTGCCCCCTGTTCCCCGGCAATGCGCAGCGATGCGGCTTCCGCACAAGGAACAGGGCCGTATTTGCCTTAAGACAATGCCTGCGAGGAAGGCACTGTCACTTACCCGCCAGTGGATCCGGGGGGCGGGGGCACTGAGCGGTCGCACGCTTCCCGCGAGGAAGGCATTTTCCAGCTAGTGGATCCATCTCGCCGGCCTCCTCCCTTCCCCCCGAACAGCTGCTTCGCGGCGCGCGCCCGCCTCCATCTCGCTTCCCCCCCCCCCCCCGATCAGCTGCTCCGGCACCCGCCCGCCTCCATCTCGCTGGCCTCCTCGCTGCCCCAGCACCCGCCCGCCTCCATCTCGCCGGCGTCATCGCTGCCCCCCTCCCAGCTGCTCCGCGGTGCGCGCCCACCTCCATCTCGTCAGCCTTCTCGCTGCCCCCCTCCCCCGATCAGCTGCTCCGGCACCCGCCCGCCTCCTTCTCGCTGGCCTCCTCGCCACCCATCCCCCCCATCAGCTGCTCCGGTGCCCACACACAACTTGCCGGCCTCCTCGCTACTCGCCCCCCCGATCAGCTGCTCCGGTGCCCACCCACGGGGGTCGCTCCGTGCTCCTCACTAACCCCCCCCAGTCCAGTACCAGCGCGGGACATGTGAGCGGGATGCCAGGCTCTGGCCACCCGCTGATTCATCACTCCCAGACGCGTGACTGCTGAGGACCCCGGAGGATAAGGTAAGGAACTTTATAATATTTTATATATATATATATATATATATATATATATATATAAAAAAAATAAATAAATTATGATTTTGGAGTGTGTGTGTGCTTGCTTGCATGGCAGAGGGCAGTATTACATGACTGCAGCAATCAAAAAAATCCTTTTTTTTTACAGTTCGGCCATGGGGCTCCCGCGCGTGTGCCCGCAGGAGCGCACATGCCCCGTGAAGTAAATCTGGCCAGCTGGTGTCAGCAACCCCTCTGCCTCAGCGGCTCCAGCGCCCTTCCCCAGGGGAATCCCGATCTGGAATGCCCTGGGCGGAAGGTCAGAGGCCAGCCCCCACAACACCCATAGACACTCACCTTTTCCCGGTCCAATGGTGCATGCGCAAGCTCTGGTCCAGTGAGAGCCGGCCACTGTCACTAGGTAATTCGGCAGGTGGCTTTCATTAGAATCAATAGGGATCCCAGCCTGTTGAATTACGCAGTGACGGTGAGCGGCTTTCATTGGACCAGAGCCCGTGCATGCACCGTTGAAGCCAGGTAAGTGTTAACTGGACTTTCTGGGGGTTATTCACAGCAAGGTATTCTAAACTGGTATGCTCCGCTGGGTAACCCCCCCCCCCCCCAGAAGCCCCATTTCACTCACCTTGTCCCAGAGCCCTCACCACATATCTGCACAGCGGCCGCATCCCGGCTCACCTCTGCCCGAACCTGCGCTTGGCCTTTCTGAATGGGTGCACCACCCACACGTCCACCGCACATGCAACGGCTGATAGGTGAGCGGGGAATGCGGCTGGATGCGCACTCTGCTCCCTTTGGCTGCTTAGCCTTCAGTGGTGCCAAAGGGAACCAAGTGAAAGGCGCTCAGGCTATCAATCAGTGCGCTCGTTCTGACCCCAGTCTGGGCTGTGGGAGCAACAGGAAGCAGGAAGGTGAGTGAATAGGGCAACCTGGGAGGTACACACAGTGGGGCATCCCAAATCAAGATGCCCTCACCGAGAGGAAAAACACCAAGTGAAACAAGTGAAAATCTTTAAAGTGGACCAACACCCAGGATTTTGACTATCCTGGGTTTGGTCCTTTCCAGATCGGGGTGCCCTGCTATGTGAAACCCCCCAGATCGCAAGTTACAACTCACCTCACCCTGCTCCTACAGCGCATGCGCGGGCACTCGTCCAATCAGCGCGCTCTGAGCCGCCGTGGTATGCGCGTCAATGAGACGTCTTACCGCAGCGGCTCCGAGCGCGCTGGCTGCTGCATCTCACGCTTCCCTCTAACAGGGAGCGCGCCCTCGCGGCCATTCACAAATGTGAATTCACAAATGTGAGCTGGGCTTCTCAAGCTTGACTGCGATAAAAACTAAAAACAGGGAGAGACTGAGAACTGTTGAGGAAGAGCTTCGTGTGTGTCTTTCCACCATTCCTGCCAGGATATCCCTTTTGTGTTCATCGAAACAGGCCCAGGTTTCACACTGAGTGGTAAGAAATACATTTAGAATCTATATTATTAACTATATGTATAGTAGCTACTGTTTTAGTGTCATTTTGTGCCATTTTGGTTGGTGGCGTGCCGCGGGATTTTTTAAGTATAAAAAGTGTGCCGCGGCTTAAAAAAGGTTGAAAATCACTGTGCTATAGCTGGGGCAACAGACACTTCTGAAAGATAGTTTTTTATCTAAGCTGAGTATCAAAAGGTATTATTGACTCCTTTTAAACGGCTTGTTACAGTTAAGAGTGTTAATTTCTTGCATTAACTGGTATAAAACAGATAAAGATAAGGACACTCACCACCATGGCCCGGGAGTTCGCGACCTACCCAGGGCCTCTGAGGTTCCAATGTGTACACGTTATTCCGTTTAGAGCTGGTTCCTCCAATGAGGTTGGTTGCACTTTGGTTCCACTCCAAGTACTGGTTGTCTGGAAAGCCTCTAATGAATTAGGTTGCAATAACTGGCAGGGCTTTGCATGAAAGTTCAAAAAATGTATTGGGAAAATATACAAAAGTAAAAAAATTAATAAATTAATAATTAAAATAAAATAGAAGTTGATATCCATCCGTTCAGTTAGGGATACTGTGGATAGCGTGCTGGGAACGCTTTCTGTGCTGTTTTTGATTCAAAAAGTCGGCAGCACTGCTCGCGCTGCTAGGTACCTGCAGAGAGCACCAGGGACCAGAGCTGTAGGTTCCACAGAGCGAAACGGAAATGTCAGGACCTTGTTTTCCCAAGTGCTCTATGCACAGAACACGGGGGCACTGTTGGGGTTAAACAATGCGCTGGCATCTTAGTTCTGCCCTGCAGAACCTACAGCTCTGGTCCCTGGTGCTTCCAGCAGACAGCGTGTCAATACCACATACTGAATAGTGCCAGTCCTGCGCTTTTGCCCCAGGTGTTGCAAGGATGGGGAGAAAGCTTGCACAGGATCCCTTTCTTCCGTGGGCCCAGGACGCAGCTACTTCCCCTGCATTTATGGTATGTACGACCCTGAGTAAGGCCTTCATGAAGATACTTAGGCCTACAGGGCTTCCTCAGTCACCAAATGATTGGCGCTATGGTCAAGCTTTAATCTGGACCTACATCCTACAGGCCCCCACCACCACGAAATGATCAGACCTATATATATTCAAATTTTAATTTGGATCTACACCACTACTGCCCCCTGCTCCCACTATCCAAATGATGAGAACTATGGTCAAGCTTCCATTTGGTCATTCAGGACTACCAGACTCCCCTGTGACCAAATCATCAAGTTCGTTCATTTCAGAGGTTGCCAGCAAATGGAGAATAAACACGATTCCTGGAATAAGCACGTATTACACTGGTTGGATAACAACCAATCGGCTGCGGGGGGAGCAAAGGTGACACTTTATCAGGATATATAGAAAATGGACGGCGACTAGGCGGACCCCTGCACTAATACATCAAAGGAATCTTGCAATTTATGAAAGCGAACTCCCTCTCCCCCTCGTGGACACCAGCGGCCGAGGTGAACCGAAAGTAGGGTGAGAGCTTCGCCTTTGTTATTATATGCTGTACATCAAGGATTTTAAATGTGAGTGCATATTTTTAACCTTTTAGAGGTTTTTATTATTAAAAGCGATATTACGCTATATATTTCCTTCATTGATTTCTTTCATGCAAAAACCCACATTGAGCTACCTTCAAGCCCAAAATCTATGGGTATTCATCCTAAACAACAAGAGGATCAGATTTGAATTAAATAGAGCTACGGAGCAAGGAGTGGCTTATTCTTAAGGCGCACCAATATACGCCACCTGGTAAGGGTACCAAAAATAGGTGGTGGGCACCCGGTGGATGATACCTATGTGTTTGAGCACTATTGAACACCTGCTGCATGAGATTTGGTATATCCGGCATAAATTGCAGTTTGAAAATGTAACACCACGAGTCAATTTCTGGGACTTCATTAAAGTGGACCAACACCCAGGGGTGATCGGCCCGGGAATCTATAAGATTCCCGGGCCGATCACCTCCCTCACCACGGGACATCCGAGATCGGGATGTCCCGCGGGGTGAAACCCTCCCAAAAAAACCTTACCTCCCGCACACCCCTCTAGACTTGTGCGCGCCCTCGCCGGCCGTTTGTGAATGGCCGGCGCGGGCGCGCGCCCTGTAGGAGTGACGTGCGGGAGGCGGCGGCGGACGCGCTGTCTTGTCCGTCGCTGTTACCCGCTTGTCCGTCGGCGGGGATTGGACGGCGCGGTCACGTGGGAGCGGGGAGAGGTGAGTTTTTGGGGCTTTCTGGGGGGTTTCACACAGCGGGGCACCCCCAATAGGGATGCCCCCCCCCAAAGTGGTCCAAAACCCAGGATAGTCAAAATCCTGGGTGTTGGTCCACTTTAAACTCATGTATATAATTAAAGGACTTTGACATTAGATTTTTTATGGCTGATTCGGGCCAATTTATAATAATTGTATTTTTTGTTAACTAACCACTTGCTCTGTGTATTCTAATTATTTTACTTTATCAGGATAGATGGATGACTATGAAGGGGGAGCAATCGCTATAAGGGCCTGGTCCATAACATTTTGATTGCATGGGGCCCTGAAATTGCTGATAGTGTCCCTGGAACTGTGTGTTCAATAAACCTGGGCAAAAAGAAAAGGAAGCTGCTGCCACTTAAAGTGGACCAAAACTAATTATGATCAGCCCGGGAATCTATAAGATTTCTGGTCCGATTGATTCCCTCCCCACGGGGCATCCAAAATCAGGATGGCCCACTGTGTGAGACCCCCCCAGGTCGCCCCATACGCTTACCTTCCTTTCCGCTCATGCCATGGCCGCATCCCCGCTATCCCTCTAGGAGGATGTGTGTCTGCGGCAGGCATTTGTGAATGTTGGAGGGTAGTGGGGGATGCGGCCGTCAGCGTACTCAAAACCGCTGGCCTTAGACGAAGGCGTGGAGGCTGATTCATTGCTAATGCCAGGTATCGGCAGATGGGCGTCTGTATAGCGGTGCTTAGAGCAACCGCTAGTAGACGCTGTAAGTGGGAATCAGGCGCTGTAACAGAGCGCCTCAGTCGCTGTAGTAACCTGGCCGGCATTGATGAATGTGATGTATGCTGGGCGCTCTAACACCAGTACAGCGCTGCAGGGAGCGAGATGTAGCGCCAGCTTAGTGTGACCGACTCTCAGCATTCCACACCATACATATCAAAAAAGGACACACACACAGTGTTGGTGCTCTAAATCTGGTCGCTGTAGCATAGAGCGCCAGACGTGTGATTAAAGTCTGTTTTTGAAAACATATCCACCTGTAACAAAGCATGGAACAATACTGTTGTAACATTGTGACATTAACACTTTAATGCCAGACCTGTAACGACAATTCTGCATAAAAATATAAAAAGTCAAAAAAGTTTCTAAAAATGTTTGTTTGCAGCCAGGAGAGGTCACACAATGAGCAAAAAAAAAAATAAAAAATGTCAAACACGCTGTTTAAACACAAGCAAATGAACGGCATTGAAATGTATCGGAGAGCGACACTGAGTGAAAGGTAATACTAGCTTCCAGAGCGCCGGCGCTATACACTGAGCCGCCTGGATTAATACATGTGACGTTACATGGCGCTGCTAGAGTCACTCACTAGATTCGCTTTCATAAATGTGGTTTTGCGTACAGTGTCCAGCGTTCACCAGCCGCTACCTGCTACAAGGCACTACCTGGTGCTATCCCTTCTTATATAACCCCCTTACATGTTGTGACGTCAGCGGCTCCGAGCGTGCTGGTTGGACGAGCAGCCGCACATGTGCCGTAGGACCAGGAAGAGGTGAGTTGGCTTCGGCGATTTGGGGGGTTTCACACAGCGGGCCACCCTGGGCAAGGACCAAAACCCAGAATAGTCAAAATCCTGGGTTCTTGTCCACTTTAAAGGACAACTAACAATAACTCCCATGAAAAATGGAGAAGGGGGTTGAAAAAAACACCTTAAAGCGGACCTTCACTCTGAATAAGAGTCTATCTTATATGTTTCCCACACCCTGTACATACAGATTGGCCACATTAAAAATCATCCTACCTGCATCTACTGCATGTTATGAGCCTTTAAACATCCAAGATGGCGGCTTATGGAAGCCGCCATCTTATCAGGCAGCCTGCGAACAGGAAGTGCCTCCTGACTGTGCTGCTCTGCATTCTGGGACTGCTGACCTTTACCTGACCCCAGCTCTGCTCTGTCTGAGCAAAGCACAGCTATAACCCGCCCCCCTATACCTTATCCCACTCTCCTCTCCTCAGTAAGTGTGATGCTTCTGAGTCAAGATGGCGGCGCCCGTATCCTAAATTCCTGAACAGAGTTGCAGCCCAGTGGTGGAAAGAATAATAAGTTAGTGCCTAAATGTAAAATATATTAATTTTAGATGCTGGGGAAAGGTTTTTTAAGAGTCTGGGCTTTTCATTAAATCACGCTGAAGGTCCGGTTTAACTAATTCCCCCAACATTTCAACCCCTCTTGGCGAGGCTACGCAGTGCGGCACCCGCGATCAGGGTCCCCGGGGGAAAGGACCAAAACCCAGGATAGTCAAAATCCTGGCTTCTGGTCCACTTTAAAGGACAACTAACAACAACTCGCATGAAAATGGAGAAGGGGGTTGAAAAAAACACCTTAACTAATTCCCCCAACATTTCAAGCCCTCTTGGCGAGGCTACACAGAGCTACGCAGCGCGGCACCCGCGATCAGGGTCCCCGGGGGAAAGGACCAAAACCCAGGATAGTCAAAATCCTGGGTTCTGGTCCACTTTAGAGGACAACTAACAATAACTCCAATGAAAAATGGAGAAGAGGGTTGAAAAAAAACACCTTAACTAATTCCGCCAACATTTCTAGCCCTCTTGGTGAGGCTACACAGAGCTACGCAGCGCGGCACCTGCGATCAGGGTCCCCGGGGGAAAGGACCAAAACCCAGGATAGTCAAAATCCTGGGTTTTGGTCTACTTTAAACAAATGCAGCTGCTAGATGATAACTTGCACGTTTATGTCAATTTACCCTTTAATATACATTAAAATTATTTTTTTCATTTTAATATGTAAAAACGCTGTATGGTCAGCTTTAGCCCTACGGGCGACGCAACAATGATATCAGCTGTGCAGCAGAAGCCTAGGTCATTGCTAATCTAGTTGCTGTCATGGCAGGGTGACAAAGTGACAGAGTAATTGCAGAGGGTGAGACAGCCAATTCCAGCTTTAGTAACAAGGACAGATGATGTTATTATCTCCGACTGAGTCATCGCGCCCATCACCTGCACCGATATCTAGCTCTCTCCCCCTGACCTTTCCCATCCCTCCGCGCATCTCTCCCTTTATTGTCTCTGCTGTTTTCTGCCTCCTCCGCTGGTACAATCTACATTCACTCACACCCCAAGGTCTCATTGAGCAACATAGGAATTGACTACAAAAAAGACAATGCTAAAAGGATGCCAAGGGCCACGTCTGCTAAACGCTGCCAGAACGTTATGTTCTGGATTGCAAATCAATTAGAGAAGACATGTAACCTCCAGAGATGCCACCCAACATTGCCTGGTATTGTTCAGGGATAATGGCTTGTCCTTGTGAAATTTCTGCACCGCTCTTTACAGATATTCCTTTGCAGCAGTATTGGGCTTTATACTCGCTTCTATAATGGCGCTTAGAATCTGAGGCTTCTTTGTCAGGGACAAATAATAAATGGGATTTTACCCAGATCACGCAGACTCAAGGAAAGGAACATGTGATGGTTGACTGTCTATATTCTTGGTGCTCAGGCAGAGGTGCGCTATATGGACAAATGCTTTAAAGCTGACCTTCACTCTGAATAAGAGCCTATCTTATATGTTTTCTCCCCCCTGTACATACATATAGCCCACATTAAAAATAATCCTAACTGCACCTTTTGCAGTTTTTTAACCTTTTAACATCCAATGCTGCTCATGGTGTCTCAGGTTGCCTGCAAATAGGAAGTGTCCTCTGACTGTGCCGCTCTGCATTCTGGGATTGCTGTCCTTTTCCTAACCCCAGCTCTGCTCTGTCTGTACAAAGCCCAGCTATAACCCGCCCCCGTGAACTTTTCACCCCTCTCTTCTCGCCCGTATCTTGGAGTCCTGAACAGAGTTGCAGCCCAGTGAGGGGGAAGAATAATAAGTAAGCAACTAAAAACTTAAAATATATTAATTTTAGATGCTGGGGAATAGCCTTTTAAGGGTTTGGGTTTTTCATTAAATGATGCCGAAGGTCCAGTTTAAAGTAGACCAACACCCAAGATTTTGACTATCCTGGGTTTTGGTCCACTTAGGTGGGGCACCCCGATCGGGGGTGCCCCGCTGTGCGAAACCCCCCAGAACGCCCGGAAACACTCACCTCCCCACTCTCCTACGCGGGCGCTCGTCCAATCAGAGAGCTCAGAGCCGCTGTGGTATGCACGTACAAGCGACGTCCAACCACAGCGGCTCTGAGCGATGGAGTCCGCGTCTCGCGCTTCCTTCTAACAGGGAGCGCGCCCGTGCCGGTCATTCACAAACGGCCGGCGCGGGTGCGCGCCCTGCTAGAGGGAAGCGCGAGACGTGGCCGCGGCCCACGCATGCGCCGTTGGAACGGGGTTAAGGTAAGGTTTGTGGGCGTCCTGGGGGGTTTCCCGATTTCGGATGCCCCGCGGGGAGGGATCTGATCGGTCCGGGAATCTTATAGATTCCCGGACACCACTGACTCCGGGGCCGCCACCTCCCTCAGGCAGGCCACCTCTTCCCAGAGTCAGGCCTGTTCTAGCAGCACCGGCGGTGGGGGCGGCAGCAGTGCGAGTGGACATGACGGGCCTCCAGGTGTGTGCAGCAGGCTCTGCTTGCCGCCCGAAGCCTCCGCCAGCTCCGCGCTCTCGGCTCCTTCCTCCTCCCGCGCCTCTTCGTCTCCACTCCTCCCCCCCCCCGCCTACGAGGCCCGAGCCGCTTCCACCTTCCCCGGCCTGGCCACGTCCATGTGCCCGCCCCCAGCTCTGACAGCCCCGGCCGGCAATTGTCACCGGCACCGCCGGATCCCGGGCTGCCCGGTATGCCCTATGGCCAGCCCGCCCCTGGCTCCAGGGACACTACACCAGCCCTGGGCAGCGGTCCGGACAAATGGCGTCAGCGGTCCGGATTCGGACCATGGTCCGCCATTTGAGTACCCCTGTTCTAGAACATTCAAGTCTATGGCCCAATGATTGTCTATGGCCTTTTCTCACTGCTACCATCTAGAATCTAATTAAGGGTACTGCAATCTCTATACACTTTGATGCTTAGAAACCAAAAATGGGTTTTATATCTTATTAACTCTATGTACAAGGGTTTCTTATTAACTAACATATTTCTATTCACAGCCAGGCCCCTACATCTACACCATGCTGCAGGAAATAAAAGTGAGGGACACCAGACAGGCTTTTGGCCATATTATTTCCATTGCCTGGACCAAAACCGACAGATCGGCCCCAGGAATCTATAAGATGCCCGGCTGCGTGAAACCCCCCAGGTCGCCCATAAACTCACCTTCTTTCCCGGTCCAATGGAGCATGCGCGAGCCGCGGCCACATCCCTGCTATCCCTCTAGCAAGGTCCCTGTTAGAAGTTAGCGGGGGATGCAGGCGTCAGTGCACTCGGATTCTCTCACATTAGACAAGCTCCTGGGCGCAGGGGCCCGAGCGGATCAGAGAGCGCTGATTGGACGAGTGGCCGCGTATGCGCCGTAGGAAGAGGTGAGTTTGTTCGAGCGACCTGGGGGGCTTCACACAGCAGGGCACCCCGATCGGGGTGGACCAAAAGCCAGGATAGTCAAAATCCTGGGTTTTGGTCCACTTTAAAGCAGGGGCCCTTAAACCTTCTCCTTGTGGGCCGAAACAGATCAGGTTTTGCAGCTCTCTACACTGATGCTCAGGTGGTTTGGGTTACAGCTCTGCCTAAACCTTCATTACTTCACCTGTGCATTAGCGAGGGGAGCTACAAAACCTGGCCTGTTTCGGTCCTCCAGGACCTCCTGCTACAAAGCATGCTAGAATACACTTCATAAGATGCATCTGATATCGGATTGGATTTGTTAAATATTATGACTAGGGTTGAGAGAATTGATGCAGAACTGAATCTGCTTCAAATTTCTCTAAAATTAGAGTTTAAAACGAATCTCTAAAATTCAAATTAATCTGGATTCTTTTTTATGTTTAAGCTGAAGCAGACCGTGTAAACTGATTTGGGGAAGGGGTCAGATTTTTAATCTGGTAAAGGTGTGGTGGTCCTTTACATATGAAAATACATACCAAAGAAAGGGTCTGGGGTTCTAGAGTTTAGGAGCAGCATAGATTCAAGCCTTAGCCAGGTATTTTAGCTACTGTACTATACTGTGCAGTTTAGTGTTGAATGAATTCTAAGGAGCTCTGGATGAAAACTCCCTCTACAAGATGGATGAATAGAGACCTGGGAATATACAGATTTAGCTCTATGGCATCTTTTAAAGGGGTTAAAGTGGACCAAAACCCAGGATTTTGACTATCCTCATTTTTGGTCCTTGGCCCTGAGTAACCCTGATCAAGGGGTGCCCCACTTTTTGAAACCCCCCAGGCCGCCCAAGCAAACTCAACTCTTCCCGGTCCTATCGTGCACACACGGTCGCTCATCCAATCAGCAGTAGTATCCACTCCCGTCCCTTCATCTAAAACTTCTAATGCGAGTAGATCCGCGGGCACGCGCCTTGCTAGAGGGATAGCGGGGATACGGCCGCAGCTCGCACATGCGCCATTGGGCCGAAAAAGGTGAGTTTATGGGCAACCTGGGGGGTCTCACACAGCGGGCATCCCGATTTTGGATGCCCTGGAGGGAGCTAATCAATCGGCTTGAGAATCTTATAGATTCCCAAGCTGATCTCCGTGGGTTTTGTTCCACTTTAACCAGGCATAGCCAGACGTTAGCCCAATGTATAGGACTAAACTTGGCAATGTCCTAACCTGATGAAGACAAATATACTGAGATATTGAGATTTGAATTTTACTTTATGCATGCTTTGTGCTTAGAATCAGCATACGAGCAGTCTGTAAGAACATAGGGGCTGGTGTCCTGGCATGACCAGAGGCCTCCAAGCCATGGGGAACCCAGCCCCTATGCTTGGTGTGCCAGCTGGTAGAATACACCACTTTTTGGGGGCAGTCTGTTCACCACCAGAGATTCCAACTCCCAAGATCCCAAGAACATTTCCAGAATTAGACTATATAAATCACACTCTTTGCATTACCATGCTGCTCTAGTGGCCATTTCACTACAAAAGTCATGCTTGGATAGCCCCTTTAATGTTATAACAATGTCTGTAGCTGGGTGGGATTAGGTAATATAATGAGATCCAGCCAGAACCAGCCAATTTGTAGTGATGGGGTGCACTTGTAATGAGGCCATGTGAAGCAAGCGGCCTCAGGCGGCACTGCAAGGGGGGCAGTAAAGGTTGGAGGGGTTTTCTTTTTTATTGCTTTTATATTTAAATGTATTCTTTTAAATCTCAGTAGTAGTTCATTGGAGATTGGGGGTGGCGTTGTATGCTTTCACGGCCACTCCCAACATAGGAAAGAGCTGGGCGGAGTGTTGCACTGCTATATCGAGCACGTCCCGGGGGGGGCGCATTTCTGTAGGAAGTGTAAAGACTAGGTTCACCCCTGGGACCAGCCGGGAACTGTTGGAACCCAGAAGCAAGAACAGGGTAACCACTAGGGATGTGTGGAAGAAGACCCAGGTGCTAACCGAGATGGCTGGGATGGCAGTATTGCTGAATGGAGTATGTATTGTGTCTATACGATTGGAACTACCTTGAAAGTTTAAGGTGGCCAAGCCTTCCTTAGAAGACTGTTGTTTGTACTCTGTGTAGAAAATGTCTGCCTGCACCCACACCTCTCAAGTGCCACCCAGCGTCCCAGAAGAATCAGTTTCCTTGCACACTGCTACTCCTAGGGGTCAAGTGTGTAACAGAAAGCCAGGTGAAATCAGGGAAAACAGTCAGTGCTAATGGCAGGACTAGGGAAAAAGCTCTCTAGTGGAAAGGGCTCAGGTTGACATCCTGCTGTAAGCCTTGTGTATATGTGTACAAATAGTTAACGCCGCGTGTTTCCCTCCAGAAGTCCCCGTGATCTTGGATTAATCACGTTTTGCGCTCGTCCCTGACACAAACTTCAGATTCTAAGCGCTATTGTATACAGTGTATGACGCTTTACAATTCTCTATAGAGAGCCGCACAGAAATTCTGCAAGGACAAACTGTTCTCGCTGAACAACAATGGACATGGTTAAGTGGCATCTCTAGGGGTTACATGTAATGTATTCTGGAATTAAATTAACCAGCAAAACAACAGCTTTACCTATTCAATTTTGAATGATGGAAACCCTCTTTTGCACACTTTATATTTCAATAATTTCAATAAACAAACAATGAAGTACATTCAAATGTATATAATAATGGTTATCAACCATTATACTTATAGTCAACCAAAAAAGAAAAAGAAATCATCCCTACTTTCCCATATTATTAGGCCATATTCCAAATGAGAAAAGGGGTTGAAACGAAGGTATATTAAGGGAAAGAAGGAAGAAAGAAAGAAAGACAGAAAGAAAGAAAAAAAAAAGAGAAAGTTAAAATTCGCATCATGTCCCAGAACCCGCCCTACCCCTCCCTTTCCCCCAGAACTGGATCCAAGAATTCCAGAATCTAATAGTATGCTTCTTTTGCACACTTTAATATCAAAACACCAGCAGGTGCCCATTTGCCCACATTATTATCAGAGTTTCCAGGCTACCCCCTTTATATCCAATTTGAATGGCAGCAGTGTGGTAGTCCTGTCACTACTCTGGTAAGAGTGACCTGCAAAGAAAGAGGATCGCCCTGAACTCATTTCAATTCCTTGAGGAATTTTCTATATTCTTCTGCAGGTGCTAAATTGTCACTGGTTAGGTCACTGTTAGGCACTGTTGCTCCCAGGTTGTCATATTGAGGCAGGAAGGTGTTGTTGATTTAAGATTCTTGCTGACACTTACTTGTACACTTGTACAGGTACCCAGAGTGTAAGGCTAAGCCTAGCCTTTCAGGTTGAAAAAGTCAAAAAGTTCTGATCTTGCAAGCTATCAATTACTATGATGGTCCAGAATGGTATACACTAGTAAATAATTAACCCTCCTGGCTGGCGCGTGCAAATTATGTAATCAATGTTACTCCTGAATAACTAAAATATTAATAATATTATATATTGTGGAGATTAGCTCTGGTAGGCGACCGGGTGTCAGCAGTATAGAGGCAGAGGCAAGCAGTTCAAAGTAAAGTCTGTGTTTATTTCACACATAAATCCACAAAAGCATATGTCCAAACAGGTTACATCACCTTTTCAGGAAACAGCAGCATAAATGATTCAATCAGGCAAACAGCTTTTAGTCCTTGAGCAAACGTCCTGTTTACAGTCCAACTAGGCCTCAGGTCCGCATGAAACAGCCTCCACAGGAGATTTCAGCCAGGCTCACAGAGTCTCACTCCCATGTGAGCTCTAGACAAAGGAACCAGCACAGCTGATTCCCCAGGCTATTTAAACAGCCCGCAAAACCCGGACCTGGGTAGTGGGATGGAGTCCCACCCTGCTCTACTCCATCCCAGTAAAGCCGTCCCAGGTTAGCCTTTCGGCTATTCTAAATCATCAGCAGCAAACTGCCACCAGCAGCTGATGCTGGACAAACAAGCTATACGGCTTTACTGCACCAATGCCAGGTACATTGGTGCTACATACCTGCCGTCAATAACGGCCCCTTGCACCTTACCACATACCCCCCCCCTTTGTTCAACCCTGAGGGGGTGGACACATGCCAAACAATGTGTTCTGGACAGGGCATCCGCGTTACCCAACAATCGTCCCGCTCTGTGCTCTACTGTAAACTTGAAGTTTTGTAATGACAAGAACCATCGGGTGACCCTGGCATTCCTGTCCTTAGCCTGGCACATCCACTTGAGGGGAGAGTGGTCCGTAATCAGACGGAACCTTCTCCCCAGCAAGTAGTAGCGAAGAGACTCCAGGGCCCATTTAATGGCCAAACACTCCCTCTCCACTATACTATACCGGGTCTCCGCGGGTGTCAATTTGCGACTCATGTAGACAACGGGGTGCTCCTCCCCGTTGACTTCCTGAGACAGTACAGCACCGAGACCTACCTCGGAGGCATCGGTCTGCACTATGAACTCCCTCTTAAAGTCGGGTGTCACCAACACCGGAGACCCACACAGGGCAGACTTCAAAGCGGAGAACGCTTTTTCGGCCTGTTCATTCCACTTCACCATGACAGACTTGCGTCCCTTTAACAGGTCTGTCAATGGTGCCGCTAGGGTGGCAAAATTGGGAATGAACCGCATATAATATCCCACCAACCCCAGAAATGACTTTACCTGGCGGGTGGTGTTAGGCCGGGGCCAGTTACGGATGGCTTCTAGTTTGTTCACCTGGGGCTTGACCACTCCTCGTCCAATCACATAGCCCAGGTATTTTGTTTCTTCTAGGCCTAAAGCACATTTTTTCGGGTTTGCCGTCAACCCAGCCTTCCTGAGGGAATCCACTACGGCCTGGACTTTGGGTAGGTGACTTTCCCAATCCGTGCTATGGATAATTATATCGTCCAGATATGCCGAAGCATACCGACGGTGTGGCCTGAGGACAATATCCATTAACCTTTGGAACGTAGCGGGAGCGCCGTGTAACCCAAAGGGTAACACCTTGTATTGGAACAGTCCCTCTGGTGTAATAAAGGCTGTTTTCTCCTTGGCAGCCTCAGTCAAGGGCACCTGCCAGTACCCTTTTGTGAGGTCCAAAACCGAAAAGTACCTGGCTTGGCCTAGCTTCTCAATGAGTTCATCTACCCGGGGCATAGGGTAGGCATCAAACTTGGAAACTTCATTAAGTTTGCGGAAATCGTTACAGAACCGCAACGTACCATCAGGCTTGGGAATCAAGACTATGGGGCTGGCCCACTCACTCTTTGATTCTTCAATCACGTCTAACCGGAGCATTTGCTGCACTTCCTCCGCGATAGCTTGTCGCCGGGACTCGGGTACCCGGTAAGGCCTCAACCGGACCTTGACCTGAGGTTCCGTGACAACATCATGTTGGATGACCGAAGTGCGCCCAGGGAGTTCTGAAAACACGTCCGTGTTTCTGCTAATAAACTCCCTGGCTTCCTGAGTCTGTTTAGAGGAGAGGTTGTCGCCAGTTTTCACCTCGACTACTACTTCTCTACTAACAGACCGAGGAATGGGAAGCTCCACCCCCACCATACCTGGTCGGGGACTGTCACCCCCAGGGGTCTCCCTGTCTTTCCATAGTTTCAGCAGGTTTACATGGTACACCTGCTCGGGCTTCCTCCGCCCAGGCTGATGTACCTTGTAAGTCACTTCCCCAACTTTTTCAATGACCTCATAGGGACCCTGCCACCTAGCTAGAAATTTACTGTCCACCGTGGGTACCAGAACCACAACTCTGTCACCGGGGTTAAAGTTCCGTACCCTGGCTTGCCGATTATAAACCCTGCTTTGGGCCCGCTGCGCTGCCTCCATGTGTTCTCTGACAAGCGGCAAGACGGTCGCTATCCGTTCCTGTAGCTGAGTCACGTACTCTACCACACTTTTGTGGGGTGTGGGTTGCTGTTCCCAGGCCTCCTTGGCTATATCCAACAGGCCCCGTGGATGTCGACCGTATAAGAGTTCGAAGGGCGAGAACCCCGTAGAGGCCTGGGGCACCTCTCGCACTGCGAACATCAGATAGGGCAGCAGCAAGTCCCAATTCTTCCCATCCTTGGCGACCACCCTTTTTAACATGGTCTTTAAAGTTTGATTAAACCGTTCTACTAGGCCGTCTGTTTGCGGGTGGTAAACGGATGTCCGCAACTGTTTCACCTGCAGCAGTTTACAGAGCTCTTTCATTACTTTCGACATAAACGGGGTACCTTGATCGGTCAGGACCTCTTTAGGCAGACCTACTCTGGAAAACATTTCCATAAGCTCCTTAGCAATGAGCTTGGCAGAGGTGTGACGCAGGGGCACTGCCTCAGGGTACCGCGTGGCATAGTCCAAGATCACCAGAATATGTTGGTGCCCTCTAGCGGATTTTGGCACTGGACCCACTAGATCCATGGCAATCCGCTCAAAGGGTACCTCAATAACTGGGAGAGGAACTAAGGGACCACGGTAATGAGGCTGAGGGCTGGTCATCTGACATGTTGGACAGGACTCACAATATCTCTCCACCTCCTTGTACACACTGGGCCAGTAGAATCGTTGTAAAACGCGGTCCAGTGTTTTCTGCTGGCCTAGGTGTCCACCCAGAACATGTTGGTGGGCCAAATCCAACACCAATTTGCGATATGAATTGGGTACCACCAATTGTTCCACCACCTCTTCACGTACCTTGTTTACTCGGTACAACATTTCCTGGTGAACCACAAAGCGAGGAAACTGTAACTCCGCCCCTGGCTGTTGTGGTTCACCTTCCACCTCAAGAACATTCTCCCAGGCCCGAGACAGGGTCGGGTCCTGGTGTTGAGCGGTACCAAAGTTAGTTGTGGAGACATGGAGATCTGCCAACTCTGGACCTGTTGTCAACTCTTCCACATCTCCAACCATAACATTTAGTGGGGTTGACTCCCCCTCTTCCATTTTAGGGACGGGCACCTCTTCCACGGTGCCTCCTGATTCCGGTTCCCAGGGCACCGGGGTCTCCCCTGAGTAGGGCCAGTCTATTGGGGACACACCCGCCTCGCGGGTTTCCGGAACTGCCAGCTTGGCCCACAGTGACCTGAACCCTGGAAAGTCTCTCCCAATAATCAGTTCATATGGGAGTTTAGCGGCGACAGCGACTTCATGTTTCCAGCTGCCGGAGACGGTGGTGAGAGACACTTGTGCTGTGGCATAGTCTCTCAAGTCCCCATGAATGCACAAAACCCCGGTTTTCCGCCCAGTGTACTCATCGGGCAGTACTAAGGCGGGTCTTGCCAGGGTAACCATACTCCCCGAGTCCAAAAGGGCCACAGCCAGGGTGTCTCCCACTTTCACCTGACAGAGGTGACTTTGCCCCACAAGCTCAGGGATACCGGCAGCACACAGCCTCCTGGCATACATGGAAGGGCGGTAACCAAAGTTTACATCCATGGGCTCCCCCTGGTGGGGACAATTGGCTCTGATATGTCCCGGCTCCTTACATCCCCAACACAACACTTGGGCAGGGACTTTGGGGGGTAGGTCCTGAGAGGGTTTAGGGGACACCACTCGCCTGAGCTGGGGCGGGGACCTCCGGGGTTTCCCCGAATCCCTCCTCATGGAGCCGCTTTGCAAGTTCCTGGTGGCCTCATATCGCTCCACTAGGTCCACCATCCCTAGTGCGTTGTCAGGGGATACCTGGCCAACCCAGTGCTGAAGAGGGTGCGGTAAAGCCCTCCAAAACATGTCCGCCAGCAAGCGGTCCAAAATGGCAGTGGGGCTTAACAACTCCGGCTGCAGCCATTTTTGCAGCAGGTGCAGCAGTTTATAATACTGGGGTCGGGCGGGCTCTGCCGACTGGTAGCTCCACTGATGCACCCGCTGAGCCCGAACCCACACATTCACCCCCAGTCTCGCCAGTATCTCACCCTTCAGAGTCGGGTAGTCAGCGGCTTGGTCCTCTGGGAGATCAAACAACACCTGCTGGGGTCCAGACGCCAGAAATGGAGCGATGACATCAGCCCACTGGTCATGCGGCAACTTCTCCCTTGCAGCCACCTTTTCAAACACCGCCAGGTAAGTCTCCACGTCATCTGAAGGGGTCATTTTTGTGAGCGCCGAGCGGACAGCTTTCCGGGCATCAGGAATACTTTTGGGCGCACCTGCAGCTTGCTGCGCCATCATATGTTGCAAAAACAGCTGGTTGGTCTCATGCTGCTGCCTGTTGGCCTCCACGAGCGCTTTCACGACCGCCTCCATTTTGTCTGCAGTCCCAGGTAGCAGCCTGGCAGGTTTAATATAGGACATGCACAACAAAAAACTTTTTCGTCGGTTGCTCCTAGCAACGGCCTCACTGCTATGCCCGCATCCGACACCAAATGTGGAGATTAGCTCTGGTAGGCGACCGGGTGTCAGCAGTATAGAGGCAGAGGCAAGCAGTTCAAAGTAAAGTCTGTGTTTATTTCACACATAAATCCACAAAAGCATATGTCCAAACAGGTTACATCACCTTTTCAGGAAACAGCAGCATAAATGATTCAATCAGGCAAACAGCTTTTAGTCCTTGAGCAAACGTCCTGTTTACAGTCCAACTAGGCCTCAGGTCCGCATGAAACAGCCTCCACAGGAGATTTCAGCCAGGCTCACAGAGTCTCACTCCCATGTGAGCTCTAGACAAAGGAACCAGCACAGCTGATTCCCCAGGCTATTTAAACAGCCCGCAAAACCCGGACCTGGGTAGTGGGATGGAGTCCCACCCTGCTCTACTCCATCCCAGTAAAGCCGTCCCAGGTTAGCCTTTCGGCTATTCTAAATCATCAGCAGCAAACTGCCACCAGCAGCTGATGCTGGACAAACAAGCTATACGGCTTTACTGCACCAATGCCAGGTACATTGGTGCTACATACCTGCCGTCAATAACGGCCCCTTGCACCTTACCACAATATACATTTATCCTGCCGGCTCGACTAAAATAGGGAAACAAATATATAAATATTATTAATATCTGGCAATGATAACACAATGGACACATGCATAAGACTGTAGGTTCTTTCGACTTCCAGTATATGCGAAGGACACTGAGACAAATAGTAAATAAAGAGATATATTACAGTTCTGAGACCGGCAATACATATATCCAATGATTAAGGCAGTTACCTGACCAGCAACTCATACCATTTCCATCCTGACCAAGTAACCCACCAGCGGACTGTCACACTGGCAGCCTTCTTCCCCTTGCTCTCCGCTCTCCTTTGCCTCTGCTCTTCCTCTGCCACCTAAGGCTCCCCCCAGTTATACACAGAAAAACCTTTGATCTCTGGTCTCCCTTCTCTTTGATCTTTTATGACCCTGGTCGTAAGTTTTATCTTCTCCTAATCTGGCTTGTCCCCACCTGCTGCTTTGTTTGGATCTTATTGCTTTATTGTCTCAGGATACTGATACTATCTACTTTGAATACAATTCCTGCCTGGCAACCTAGGCCTGATTGTAAACAGCTTCCCACTGGTGTCATGCCCTGAACTATTTTGCTGTATATTCCTATATTTATATATGCAACATTATTAGCAATAAAGATTTTCCATAAAGGCCCATTATTTATACACCTCTAGATTCCTTTCTGGATGGCCTTTGAGGTACACCTTGATTAGATCGGGAAAGATTTGTCATACAGGTCTTCACCACAAAATCTCTGTACACAAGGAAGATACTGTAGTGGGTTTTGCAGCTTCATATTTATCCTCCCTGCCATGGGGCGACACAGGACATGAATCTGTAGGTGGTGCAGGGCCATGCTCATATGGATGAAGTGCCCGCACATGGTCTTTGCTATTACAATCCATGAACTTGATGGGCACTTTACAGTCCTTGGCTATATGTTCTGTGGAAGCACAACATCTGAAACATATCCCAAATTGCTTTAAAAGTTCTTTGCGCTCTTGGTTTCTTTTTTAATTCGATGCACTTCTTCAGAGGATGTGGCAATTTGTGAATAGGACACTGGCGGTTAGGGTTTTCAATCTTGTACCCATGGTTGCCCTTGTCAGGAGATGATGAGGGTGTAGGAAGACTGGACATCTGCAGTTTCTGTAGCTGGCGTAGGAGCTGTCGAATGCAGGAGGGGATGAACCAAGTCTATGAGCTAAAAGAAAAGCTTAAATCATTCTTAATCTCGCAGGAATGTGATAAACTCACAGAAATAGGAGAATGGAGGAAAGGAGACATGATATTTTGTTTTGTATCTTGATCCAAGTGTTGGCCAGTCCCGGTAGGTGGGGGGCTGCCTTAGCAAGCTGGAGCTCTAACAGCAGGTTAATGAGCTCTAGGAATTTCTGATTGTCCTTGCTGGATATTCAGGGTAAAACCTCTAGTATTTTGAAAAGTACTTTCTCTATAGCTTCAGGGCTGCCAAAATTTTGCTCAAGTCTTTCCCAAGCAGCAATATGTCCCACTCCTGGGTTGTCAGTTTGGACAGATCTGAGTCTATTAATGCGTACCTTAGATTGCGGGCCCAGCCACTTTACAAGTAGATCAAGCTCCTCAGCTGCTGAAATGCCAAGGTCGTTCACTATTGCTTTTTTTGGGCATTGACTTGAACATGAACGTCTTTAAAATGGGCTCGCTTAGGTGTAGGGGCATGGTGCGCAGGAAAGTGTGAGGAAAGATCATGTTGTAAAGTGGGTGGTGCTTTGTACAGATCTTGAAAGCTGAAAAATTCTGTTGAAGGTCCTTTTGAATGGGGTGTCTGACAACTTTGCCAGGCTGGCTGGGGCTTGGTCCTGCACTAGACCTAAAGCCATGTGTGGCGACCTGTGGAAACAGATTGCCTGCAATGTCACCAGGTCGGGGGCCGGAGGCCAAGGATGGGAAGCAGATCTCCAAAAAATGGGACGATCTTAAAACGGTGGTCTGGAGAAAAAGCATAAGACGGGCTGTGTGGGGGCCAAAAGGGCTGCTTCTGGGTCACACATTGGACCACTCAGAACCTCATCCATTTGTGTTTGGTTTTAGGTTGCAAACTGGTGGAGGACACTCTAAAACCCTGGAGTTTAGCCATGCAGAGGAGAGGTGCACAGTATGCAGTGCCCTGACACCTACCAGGGGGTGTTGGGGACCCTGGACACAGACAGGTGGCACATTCCCTCCAGTGGTAAGAGTTGCCTCCACAATGCAGATTTGGGAGGGAGGAGGAGGCAACCCCCAAACACTGGCAGCAAGTGTTTGCCTGGAACACACATGTTTGCCTAACTAGCAGTCAGATGGGGTTACCTACAATTGTCATGGCAAATTGGCAATTTATTAGCTTGCAAAGGTGTGGTAGGCACGCGTTGCTGGGGGGCCCAGTGTGTAACCCATGTTGATTGTATGAAAGAGTGCAGCTAAGGAATGTGTTTTGCTTACATTGGTTTTCCCTTGCTTCGCAGCAAACACCCAGCCAACAGCCCTGCCTCCACCTGTGACAACCACTGCTTCCTAAAGCTGCCTTGCACCAGGAAATTGCTGGATTGTCTTTGGATCTTCTCAGCCCCTTTGGACTTGGCTTGTTTGACTATACTTAATTGCTGCCAGCCCTGACATCTTGCTTGGACTTTTGGATTTGATTCTCACCACCTGCCCTTTGACCCCACCCTGGATTTTGACCCTGTTTTGCATACCTACCTTACCTACCTCCTATCTACCTATAGCCGTGCTACGTACTGCCAGGTGGATGACCCGCGGTGTCATGCAGCTCAGCCTGTCTTTCCTTGGAGAGGGCCCCTTGTACATCTGGGCGTTCAGTGGCTCCACCCATTGGGCTCTCCTGGCTTGGCCTTGACAACTTGCGAGACCTGTCCCATCTACCAGCCCCACCAACAGTGATGGGACCCAAGCCTTAGATAAGGAAAATGTGCAGCAGCAATGATCAGATGAAAATAGACAGGAGGGAGGTGTAGGGTGAGGCAAATGAAATTAAGTAATTTTATTACCTTTCTACACACAGACACCACCTCCACTGGAAGAAATCCAGAAGCTGGAGCACAGCCCAATACAGGAGAGTGTTGAGCTGTCCCCAATCTGCTATGGACCCCGCCACCAATGGAAACCACAAGGGAACTCAGGGCGCCTTCTAGGTGCACACCCAGGACCGTGCGCAGGAGTTGAGCAGCACCACCTCCACAGAGTGCCCAGGAGCCAGCCAGCCATGCCCTGTAGCCAGATGCCACCTCTCCATGGCACAGTGTTGCGAAATCATGGAGGCAAACTGGCAGGCCATACCACCCCTTTTCAACACAAAATGGAGGGGCTTAATCGCAACTATGAGGTGCTGTGTGGCCAAATGGTGGAATAAAATCAAAATACCCAAAGAATGCTGGCCTTCCTGGACCAGCGACCAACAAAAGAGGACCAGCCAACCTCCCCCTAATCACCATGGCGGGCTTTTGAGTTTTCCCTTTTTTGGCCGGTGAGCCCCAACTGGGTTTGTTCCCCACTTGTCCTGTGTTGCCTGTTGTAAGCAAAATTTGTGGGGCACAGTGTGGTTGCCAAAAATGAAAAAAAAAAAATTAAGAAAAGGAAGAGTCAACCAAGTGTTGATGGACTGATTGTCCTGCACGGCTCTTAGTGCCGGAACAGAGATGTCCCGGCACATCTGGAGCTGGGGTGCGGGTTGCCTCCTCAACATATGTGTGCACCCTTTCCATCAGCGTAAAATTATGAAGGTCAATGCATGCCACAATCATCTTGACAACCTTATCGGGTTTATATTGCAGCACGCTACCAGTGTGATCCTGGCACCTTAACTGGCTCTTCAAGAGGCCGCAAGCCTGCTCTACAACTGTACGGGTCCAGTGGTGGGCACGATTGTTCCTGGCCTTGCATTTGCGGCCGCAAAAAGGGTGTGAGGAGCCAGAGCAAGAGTGGGTAGCCTGAATCACCTAAAAGGACAAAACAAAAACAGAAATTACAAGCAAAAAAGGCAAAAACAAACACAGAGAACTACTATGAAGGAGAACCCTAAGGGCATATAGGCTAAATCTAACAACCTCCCCCCCCCAAAAAGGGAAGATGATGAAATAGGGTTCCACAGTTGCATGAAGGGCTGATTTACATGGTCCTTACACGGTTTAGACAGTTTGCATGAAAAACTAAAGGTAAGGCGAACTACAAGAACATAGAAGTTAAACTAGGAACAGGGCGAATGGGGACTGAGACTAGGCACATGAGCACACTATTACAAAGGGAGGGCAGGAAAACAAATAGGCCACACCGAGAAACACAGAAAAATAAACATACTATGGGGCCCAGCTGATAATATTGCAAATGCACAGAGATCAAGAGAAATGCAGAAAGACAACGATAATACACACACTTACCCAGAAGCCAACCACCACTCATATCACCAGTCTCAAAGCGAGTATACAAATTTGAACGCAAGATAAATGCGTCACGGATTGAGCCAAAATGCTGTAGAGGCGCAAACCCGGACCAATGACACATTTCAATTTCAAAAAATGCCCCATCTTGGGGTTACTAGAAGAAAAGAACAGAAGACTCATGTTAATACACTAGCAACATTACAGTAGCAGGCAAAAACAAGCAAGATACATGGCAACTTGGACACAGGGATTTGGGGAAACTAGCAGCAACAAGGATTAGCTACTTTAGGGGAGCAGAACAAAGGCTAGCATAAACAGAGGATTGGCGAGAAGGAGAACCAATGAGCACCTAAACATACCCATACCTATAATTCTGCGTCCCCGGAGGCACCAACGCCACATGAGTGCAAATAATGGTGCCCATGTTATTCAGCATATTCACCAGATTGAAAAAACTTACTTCACCGCATTCCAGGCTGCCATTGTGTCAGGAAAATAGATGTATTTTTCTTGTAGGACAACCAGGCCATCAGCAAATTTAGTCAGGGTGCAGCTCAGCGAAGGCTTGGACAGTGCCCCTAGCCTCTGGAAGGAGCCAATCGCCAGATATTCAAGGCAGCCAACCAATTTGGTCATACCTTCAATTTCATGTCCTTTCTTGTGGCGTAGGACAACCATGGACGCACCTATGAGTAAAGCTTCTCAAGAGAAAAGCGATTCAGTCTAGTCAGTTTGAACACCTGCTGATCGGACACCGATCAATGTCCAGACGATGGCGGGTATGCGTAAGCTCCAAAAGGTACAAGGTAAGCAGCCAACAGCACTGCAGAAGCTCATAATCCTCCAAGAACTCGTCAAGGGGCTCCACCATCAACACATATGCCAAGAAGCTCACGTTCCCGCATGCAAAAAGAGAGCGTAATTTGGCACCAGTAAATTCCAGGTTTTAGAGGCCTGAAAATGGTCAAATCAGGGCTCAGAATAACGCGCAAGCAAAACCCGTATACTTAGGCATGTGAGAACACAGAAACTCAACCTGACCCTTATTTACACGGTGAATACTCGGTGAAGTCCAGGAAAAAGCAAACTTGGCCAAAAAAACACAGCGCTGAATAGCGCAACCTGGGAAGAAGGCAAAACTGGGAGTCTGGGACCATTCCTGCATGTGGGGATGCATCCGGGAGAGGCTATGAATCAGGCTTCTTATGTAGAAAATGTGTGTGGGACTGCTTTAAAGTGAACCAAAACCCATGGCGATCGGCCTGGGGGAGCACGGTACAGGTAATCCAAATGAGGCTTGCATGAGGGGGTATGTGCAATCAGACTGCCCCTCCTTGCTTGTACCTCCTTGCAATAAGTATTGATACACCTTAAAGTGTACCAAAACCCATGCCGATTATTCCGGGGCCGATCGATTCTCTACCCCCGGGGCATCCAAAATTGGGATGCCCCGCTGTATGAAACCCCCCAGGTCGCCCCTACCCTTACCTTGTTTTCCAGCCCAACAGCCTGGTCCAATGGCTATCCCTCTAGCAGGGTGCATGCCCGGCATTTGTGAATGGCCAGCGCAGGCACGCTCCATGTTAGAGGGTAGTGGGAGATACAGACGTCAGCGTGCTTGGAGCTCCAAGCACACTGTTTGGACAAGCGGCCGCGCATGCGTCGCAGGACCGGGAAGAGGTGAGCTGGTTTTGGCGATCTGGGGGGTTTCACACAGCGGGGCACCCCCGATCAGAGTGCTCCGGGGGAAAGGACCAAAACCCAGGATAGTCAAAATCCTGGGTTTTGGTCCACTTTAATTACTACATTGCCCAGGGCTACAGATAAAGACAGCGCTATATGAATAAACAACAATAATAATAAGTGAGTCCCAGCAATGTTCCAAAATCTAGTGGAAGTGTTTAGACTTAATATTGTATGTTATAGCAGCACATGGGTATTACAACAACTAATAAAGGGACCCTTCAGTTCAGTAAGACGAGTGGCTTTCTAAACTATGCATAGGAGGGGCATTCTGGTGGGGAAAGCCCCATCTACGACCCTGGTACTTACCTGCTTCTGCATTCCTATGCAGCATCACAGCCCCATGTGACAACTGGAAGCCAATGAGGTTTGCAGGACAGTGTTGTGAATTTACCTGTCTGAGGATCCCCACATGTCACCAGTGGTCACACAGGGATGCGACCGCAGCCGCAATGAGGGATCACAGAGGTAGGTAAGTATCGGCACCAGGGTTAGGTCTACCCCTGCTGGCACCCCCTTGCTGCCTAGTTCAGGGGCACTTCAATCTTATTGGACTGGAGGGTCCCTTTATTGGCTGCAACTACCATGTCTGAACCCCATTCAACGCCAATGGTATCAGCTGGAATCCCAACTGCATAATAACTCCTTCCTATCGTCATCCATCCAGTCACTTTGTATTCTGTGCCGTGTTTTATTCGATAGCTGTGTATATTATTATAGTATATTATGATATTACCCTCTACAGCAACTGCTTTGTTCCATTTCACATAAGACGGTGACACAACATACATTGATTTAACCCCTTGCTGGCAGCCATGCTACTGTATCTCCAGCACACTGATCTCAGGATGGCGGGTGCTGAATTCTACCGGCTCTGAGTTTTTATTCTAGTCACGTATGATAATGGGCTGCGTTAGGAAATCTGTTGTTCAGCATAGCCCATCCGGCCGCATTAAAGATCTGTCTCTGCCAGATCTACCTCGATTGCATGCCTGGTAAGAAGTGCAGTCGCTCCAGGGTAATTAATATCCACATTAGGCTCCATCTTTACCGCCAATTACACATACTTCAAGAATAATTTTCCCATCGACAACATAATGCTCTTCAGCGGACAACAAGTCAGGGGAGTGCAGTTTTATATGGCTGAAGGTAATCATTATTGAACTTTGCCATATACTTCATTAGAAAACCGATTTGATCAAATGTAAACAGCTGTCATGCTCAGCGTTTGATCTACAGGGATTCTCTCATTGGCAGCAGCTGCAACAGCGACACCCACTGGCCACACAATGGAAGTAAAAAGTAATTAAAGGAGCACAAAAAATGGCCCAATTATTAAAATCCATATAAATATGCTGTAGGGAAGGGTCACTTATACACACGGCATCAAGAAATATCCTGCCAGCCTTATTTTTCTTTCTTTTAATGGAAAGAAAAGTACATCCGGGGTGACAGGCTCTGTCACGCCTGATAGACTAAACCTGTCACCCCTGGATATTATTCTTATTATGAAGAATTTGGCACAAGTTTGGCTGGAGTTTTATTCAGTTTGTGTGTATAAGTGACCCCTCCTCTCATTAGCCGACGTATTTATATGGATTTTTAAAAGTGCTCCTTTAAAGTGGACCAAAACCCACATTTTTAACTAGCATCCCCTGAATTTCCCTGGGACAATCTCGATTTTGGGTAGTTGGTCCTGCATCCTGCGGCGCATGCAGAGGAAAGGGGCGCAACTGCCCAAAATCGGGATTGTCCCAGGGAAATTGGGATGGCCCATAGATCGGTCTAAGCCTGCAGACTGACAGGGTCATGCTAAAAATTTGGTGAAGCCAGTGTGACTTGCAGTGTGCATTGTGGTGTGGACTGTGCAAAAAAAAGTTTTTTTTCCATTTTCCCCAAAAATTACCTGTACCTGTGATCTCCTATGAGATATGGATACTTTTTTTTTTAAAGCAGGTCAAAACTCTTGCGGCCGGGCTCTGGAATCTAAAAGAGTTCATCCATTTTTGGGTTTCCATCAGCTTTAATGTTTGGGAATAACAGCACCCTATGAGGTATGCTAAGGTATTTTTTCTGCATATTCCATAGGGTGCTCTGATTTCCAAAATTAAAAAAAGCAAATGATATGCCTCACTGGTAAAAATGTCCCTTCACAGGTACAGGATGAGAAAAAAGGGTAGAAAAACATTTATTTTTGCGCTAAAAAGCTCACCAAGATACAGGTTTCAATCCACACCGCAATGCATACCAAGCTACAGTTTTAGCAAACTCCCCAGCTGGCCTTGGAGCATTCCCCTGCTTCCAGTCACAATGGAATGGGATTTGGGGTGCCCCACCGTGTGAAACCCATTGGATTGCCCATAATCATACATTGATCCCCACACCATGGTGCATGCAGGGCCCCAGTGGGTATACCCAGCACCCCTTTATTTAATGTGTGCACACAACCCCACCAGGCATATATCTGAATGGGTGCGCGTAGGTGTAGGAAGCAGACAGCAGTTACCAAAGTCATTCCAAAGAGATTGCCGTGCATTCATATTCACATTCTATTCTATTCTGATTTAACATGAGCCAATGCATGCCCCATGGAAGCATAGAGCCTACACATAGATATATGTAACAGCACCATCTACTGTCATAAATGTAAACTGCATTAACCTAGCAATATAGATGCAGGTCACATACAGAGACAAGCTATAACCTGTTGCACAGCATCTCCAACATTTGTTTCACTTTAAGACCCCCCCCCCCCCCCCAGATTTCTAGAACGTGTACAACAACACACAGTGGCAGACTGGGGCAAAAATCAGCCCAGGATTTTACAGCAAACAAGCCTGCATCATCTCTGCTGAGCCAGTCAACAAGTGTACTTCAAGGCTGATGCATTGTGGAAAGTGGTCAACAACTACTTTTAGAGGTCTTTAGGGATAGTTCACTTCTGTCCTGCAGTTGCACTACATCACCACATGATGGCACTGTTGGATAAGGAATTAATTTTGACTCTGGATGTTTCTCAAATAGTTACATACAGATGTGCTGCCATTGGTTGAGGTAAGTAACACTGTATTGAACATCAGAAGGTATATAGGGAACCCCATTAGTTATAACATTATTATTATTATAACATATTGGAATCTAAAGGGAGATCATGGGTAAGTTAGTTGGAGACTCTTCTCATTATTGTACTTACCTGGAGTGAGAAAGGACGGTACCAGCAGGGTCTACTGGCAGTCACTGGAGAAGGAGAGAGCACATTCATACCTAACATGCGACCACAGGAAGGGTGAACCTTTCAGCCCAATGTGTTGATGGGAGGAAGCTAAAACCTCAGTATCCTGCTAAGGGACCAGAATGTGTGACCACCACCTGTACAAGTTCATCTGGATGTAATGCTGTGCTATGGAAACTGCTAATGGAACAACTGTTGGATTATTACTGTATGGCCTGCTGTGAACATTGAAGTGTACCTGAAGTCCTGCTAATAAAGTAAGTGCCCATTTGATTAAGTCAGCCTGGATGCAAACCCACATTGGGAGGTCCCCCAAGGGCATGACAAAGAACCCACTCCGCACACGCCTGAGTAGGTAAACCCCTCAAGAATACATGTGCTACACAGGGACAGAACACGGGCTGGTGTGTAGGAAAGTAGAGAGGCAGGAGTTGGATAGGGGTGTTAGACGCAGCAACCCAGCTGGCCCACCAGGGCTATTCCAGGTCTCCCTATAGTCAGCCCGCCCCTGTATAGACCCGAAAACACATGCCTACCACCAGGGCTGGCTTGGGCACCCGGCAATCCCGGTCAGCTGCCGAGGGCCCCCACTCCCAGAGGGGCCCACTGGCAGCTGGCACAATACTGTAGGAAAAAAAACAAAAACTTTTACTCGTGGCCGTGATCCCACATGGCTTAGGGGGCTGGCAAGTCACCTGCGGCTAGCGGGTAACTTTCCATTAACCCCGGCCCCCCCAATTACCTGCCTCCCCAAAGGCCAGGGGGGGTAGAAGAGCCCAGGCCCACGGAGGCTATGCGGGTTTGTAGCCGGCAGGATGGGGGGCCACCAAAGCTGGCCCCTGCACCCTATTCCTACAAGCCCTGCATAGCTGGTCCCGAGCTGGTTATGCTGGGTAGGGGGGACCCCATGTCATTTTTTTCTGGATTTTTCAGGGTATTTAATCCTTAAAATAACAAAAAAATAGGGTGACCCCCAAGGAGGGGTGACCCTATGTCACTTTTTTTTTCTAAATTAACCCCTTATGTTCTGTCGGCCAGAAGGTATAAAAGGCTTTCAGCAGCAGCAGCAGGAGTGATGGGAGGTAAATATTAAAAAAACAAATACAATAATGTTTTCTCTGTGTCCATGTCTTTTTCTACTGTTAACCCATTGTGAACTGGTAAGGGGTCCAGGAGACCCCTATGCCAGTTCACAAGGCTTAAGGGGCTGGCAAGTGCGGGTTTGTAGCCTGCAGGGCGGGGGGGGGGCACAGAGGCTGGTCCTTGCACCCTGTTCTATGCCATGGAATATATAGACCCCTGACCTGCGACTCTCCACCACAAAGGGGCCCACTCAGACCATGCCGCCCGAGGGCCCACATAAACTTGGAGCCTGCCCTGCCTACCACTCCAATGAAATGTATCAATAATTCTATCAAGACTTTGCTTTAAATTTAAAGTTTTGGTTCATAAATGTGTATTCTGGCCAGATACATTTTTTAAATAGGGCAATCCATCCGAGAGGATTTCATTTGCTGGTTCGTTCTACAAAACACCCAGCTCTAATAAAATGAATGTCATTTAAATAAAGATTATCCCACACAGCTTGAATTAAAATGCCTAAATTAAGTGATCTTATCCTTATGTAAATCTCTTTCAGGTTAATCAGTTCATTTACATCTATATTAAAAGTTATTACTGAAGTTTTTTCCATGTTTATTTTGCCCATATCTGCTGGAAGATATATCTTTGAGGTCAGCAAGACATAAGTAGGACATGGGCATATGGGGGGGGTCTATATTTCCTTCTGGCCTTCATGTGTGCATGGCATTCTAGTCTCTTTGCTTTATGTGTAGCAGAATTTTCTACTGCAGGGCACAATGGACATCTCTCCACAATGCCATTAAAGTGGGCCAGTGCCCATTTTACCCCAAATGAGTGTTGGTATATGTACAAGGGGGGCATCCCAAAAATGTCGCTAGCCTGTTTTTTTTTTTCTTTCACAGGTCTCCTCCATGCAGCAGGGCCAGATTGCACCAGGGGTCCACCTCATGCATGGACCAACACTAAACTGACCACTTTGGATGCCTCAGAATGGGACAACTTAAAGTGGACCAACACCCAGGGGGGATCGGGCCGGAAATCTATAAGATTCCCGGACCGATCAGATCCCTCCCCGCGGGCAGGGGCGGACTGGGACCAAAAAACGGCCCTGGACTTTTTGGTCAGACTGGCCCTGCTGTACTGTGCTCGGCCCGGTAAAGAGAGTCAATGGCACAATAATAAATATATATAATATATATAATATATAAAACCGAGCTGGATCGGCCCGGGAATCTATAAGATTCTCGGCAGATCAATTCCCTCTCCTGGGGCATCCAAAATCGGGATGCCCCGCTGTGTGAAACTCCCCAGGTTGCCTACTACACTTACCTTACTTCCCGGTCCAACGACGCATGCGCGGGCCACGGTCGCATCCCCGCTATCCCTCTATTAGGGTGCGCGTACCCAGGCCGGCCATTTGTGAATGGCTAGTGCGGGCACACTAACTGTTAGAGGGAAGCGGGGAATGCGGCTGCCAGCACGCTCAGAGCCACTGTGCTAAGACATCGGCTTAGACATCCATAGCTCAGCGGCTCCAAGCGCGCTGATTGGATGAGCGGCCGCGCATATAGGACCGGGATGAAGTGAGATGATGTGGGAGATCTGGGGGGTTTCACGTAGCAGGGCACCAGGAAAAGACCAAAACCCAGGGTAAGTCAAAATCCTGGGTTTTGGTCCACTTTAAGGTAAGGATTTGTGGGCGCTGTGGGGGTCGATGCATGGGCATGTACCAGCAATCCAGGTGCCCCTGAGTTTATCACAATGCGGGCCTGGCCCGCCCCACGCCCATTAACGAGGAAAAGGGGTGTGGGCCCGCTTTAAAGTGGACCAAGACCCACCGCGATCTGGGGGGTTTCACGCAGCAGGGCATCCCCGATTGGGGTGCCTGGGGGTAAAGGACCAAAATCCAGGATAGTCAAATTCCTGGGTTTTGGTCCACTTCAAAGGGTTTTGGTCCTTTTCTGTGGGCCCCCATTTTGTGCAACTCCCCCCAGATCGCCAGTTAAAACTTAACTGACCGCGCCGATCTAGTGGCTCATGCATGGGTTCTCCTCGCAAAGGGCCGGATGGAACCGAGCAGCCTGCCAGCCACATTCCGCCAGCCTTTAGCTGGTGCAGACACATGTTTGAACCACACATGTGCTGTTTGATTAGTGGTCAGGTATTTCTACTGGGGATTTGGGGGAGTGTGCACATAATGGGGCATCCCAAATCAGGATGCCCCACAGAAAGGGACCAAAACTCTTTAAATTAGACCAAAACAGTTTAGGATGCCCTAGGAATAGGGAATCAGGTGACCCTGGTCACCAATCAAGCCAAACTCCAGGCAAAGAAAAAAAACCCCTAAAAAAAAAAAAAAAAAAGATAAGCAGCTAGCAGCTTACCACTCCAAAGCAGAGCACAGGCAGCTCGCCAGTTTGTCCAGAATCTGGGGTCTGAGCTGGCCCTGAGTGTAACATAGCCGAGGGGGAACTGCAGCGAGGTTTGACAGTTCCGCCTCAGGCAGAAGCAGTCGGCCGGAACTAATGAGTTACTACTTATATTGCAGCCCAGACATCAAAGGCTGCTGCGCTCGGAGCCGACGAAAAGCCTGGCCTCTCCTGCTATCACCCGGTCGGCTGCGGAGCTAGGAAGCTGACCAGAGCAGCCCCAACTGGGAGCCAGTAATGCAGGACAAGCCGCGGCCTACCGGGATTTGTCCCGGTATGCCCTGCGGCCAGCCCGCCCTTGCCCGCGGGGCATCCAAAATCGGGATGTCCCGCGGGGAGGAACCCCCCAGGAGGCCCACAAACCTTACCTCAGCCCCGTTCCATCGGTGCATGCGGCCGCGTCTCGCGCTTCCCTCCAGCAGGGCGCGCACCCGCGCCGGCCGTTTGTGAATGGCCGGCGCGGGCTCGCTCCCTGTTAGAAGGAAGCGCGAGACGCGGCCTCCAGCGCTCAGAGCCAGCTGAGCTGGTATGCACGTCCAAGCGGCCTTGGACGCGCATACCACAGCGGCTCTGAGCGCTGTGATTGGCTGACGCGGTCACGTGGGAGCGGGGAGAGGTGAGTTTTTTTGGGCTTTCTGGGGGGTTTCAGACAGCGGGGCACCCCCGATCGGGGTGCCCCACCGAAGTGGACCAAAACCCAGGATAGTCAAAATCCAGGTTTGGTCCACTTTAAACGAGTGTGTGCGTGATGGGTGTGGTGGGGTGTGATTTAAGAGTGGGGTTTATTTAAGGTCTTTTGATTAAAGTGGACCAAAACCATCTATAAGATTCCCGGGCTGATTGATCCAAAACCGGGATGCCCCACACTTATCTTGTTTCCCTTGTTTCCACAGCCGCATCCCTGCTATCCCTCTAGCAGGGCATGCCCACGCCAGGCATTTGTGAATGGCCGGTGCAGGCACACTCCCTGTTAGAGGGAAGCAGGGGATGCAGCCACCAGCACGCTTGGAGCTGCTGGCCTTAGACAAAGGCTTAGACAACGTACATCAGCGGCTATGAGCACGCCGATTGGAAGAGCGGCCGTGCATGCGCCGTAGGACCAGGAAGAGGTGAGTTTGCATCGGCGAACTGGGGGAGGGGGGGTTCACACAGCGGTGCACCCAAATGATAGTCAAAATCCTGGGTTTTGGTCCACTTTAACAAATATCCTCACCTTCTATGCTGGTCAGGATAGCAAACACCTATTTTATGTAAAATTATTCAACTTTCAAGCGGAACAAAACCTGGGATTTTTACCATTTCGCGTTTTGTTTTTTGTACCTGTGAAACCCAACAGATCCCCAGTACAACTTACCTGATCCTTATCGACCAGTGCCATATGCAGTGCACATTATTGATTGGCAAACAGACCCCGCTGTGTGAAACCCCCCAAATCACCCAATCTAACTCACCTCTTCCCAGTCCTACAGCGCATGTGTGGCCAATCATCATCAGCACGCTCGGAGCCACTGACATCACGCCACCTAAGGCCAGTGGCTCCAAGCGCGCTGACGGGCGCATCCCCCACTTCCCTCTAAAAGGGAGCGTGCCCGCGGGCATGCGCCCTGCTAGAGGGATAGCAGGATGCGGCCACGGCTCACGCATGCGCCGATGGACCGGGAAGCAAGGTAAGTGAACGGGGCATCCCGGTTTTGGATTCCCAGGGGGGGAATCCATCGGCCCGGGAATCTTATATAGGCCGATCACGCTCGATTTTGATCCACTTTAAGCGTTCTTTCAATTTCCTAGTTTATTTGCTTTTCTATTTTTGCTGCACATTTGTGTTCCTTTAAGCAAGGTTTAAAATTCCTTAGCCAGTGCATTGCTTTTTTACACTCCATTTATTGTTAAGGAGAATGGGTAACAATCTGAAAAATGGATATTGCTCCACTTCACAGCGTTTATCATCTCTGCAGAACTATGCTCTCTGCTACTGTATAGAGAATTCTCCAGATATCTGACAGATATAACTTTCATTTTTATTTTTGTATGCAATAGCGGCCTAACTTTATTTATCTTGCATAATATCTTAATGAGTCTTTGTAATCTGGAATGCATATCATCCAACAGTCCCTGATTTAGAAGGACTGTCCCTCTTTTGGGTCCATGCCCCCCTGTCCCTCATTGTTTCTTTTTGTCCCTTCTTGAGGTTTAACATGCAGATGTTCATCAATAAATTAATTATTTGCCTATTCAAAGTGTTTCTATTGTTGTAACTGTTACATCCTATCTCCTATCCATCCCTCAATGAGGGGCATGGCTTAATTTGAAAATTGTCCCTCTTTTCCACCCTGATATGTTGGGAGGTATGGCAGGGGTTATTGGCTTTTGGCTATTATTATATGAGCCTCCCTGTGGACTGATAATAAATAAATTGCCCTTTTATGGACTTTCCCAGCAGACCTCAGATCAGGGGTGCCCTCAAGTACGAGACATCCCACTTACCTTCCAGCTGCTCCTGTGCCAGAAATCTCTCAGAAATCTCTCACCCACAGCGCAGGAACTTTCATTTACAGAGGCACTTATTGACTTTCGCAGAGAGGCCATGGCCAACCAACACACCAGCTTCGTATACTGATGCTGCCGGTAAAAGATGTCCAGCACAGGAGCAGGTGGAAGGTAAGTGACCTGAGGACACCCCTTATATGAGGTCTGTGGGGTATGTCATTTATCATTTATGTAGGAAACTATTGGGGATGGGGAGTGTCATTATATGAGAGTTAAGTGTATGAATGTAATCCTACCTAACCCTGTGATTGACTACAACTAGACCAAGCATATAAAATGTATCCATATTCCTCTATTTAAATGTACACTTTTCTGTTATTCATTACTGTATTTTCAATAGCAAGATGTGGCGGGTAGGTACAGCTTAAAACAGTACAGTTAAAAAGGATTAGGACCCTGTCAGTGGAGTAGGCACTGATAGTGACTTTAATAAGTATGTGTAGTGCTGTGCACTTATGTTGCACAGCACAGTAAATCATGAGTATATCGCCATCTTCACATTTATGATAAATTGGAGTGCTGTGCCTTTATGTAACAGAGCACAGCAAAATATCCAAACATATAGCCATATCCCTGTTGAGGGTATTTTGTGTCATAGTGAACGGATATTGTTTAACAAAATGTTTTTGTGAATACAAATGTAGATTATAGTAGTTATGTAATAATTTATGGCAACATTGCAACAAGGTAAATGAATGGTGAAAGTGAGGCTGTAATATGTATCTGCCTACTGTCAACGACGCCCGGCCTGTCATGGGCTCTGCAGTTCCCTCCGCCGTTGTTTACATCTGCAGGCGGGGGGGCGGGGCCCTTCTGGAGCGTGACGTGCGCCTCATGCTGAGGCGCAGACACGTGGTTACTGTGAGTGGTGGCGCGCGCACTTCCGGCCGGAGTGCGCCGTCCCGCTCACAGTCTGGGGCCGGGCGCGGGAGCGGTCGGGCAGGTGCGTATTTAAGGGACACGGATGCACCATGCCCCCAGCCTCACAACTTAGGACGTAACTGGCCGAGAGCAAGAGTTCACGTTTGAACTCGAAACGCGTTGGTCTGGGCCCGGGAGGATCACCTGCAGGTCAATAGAACAGTAAGCACTTGTTTGATTATGTGTAGTCTTAGCTGCCTCTCTTATATGAAATACTTCTGAATACTTCTTGCACAGATTTTTTACTTGATATGGAAGCACTGGCACTTTAAAGGGATGAATTTGGATAGGAGTCTTTTTTGATTTTTAATATACTGTTTGGAGATTAATATATGTATATAGTGTATTGTCATAGTGTATATAGTATATTGTTAATTAATGTTTAATTTAGTTATATTTAATCACTGCAGTTCACATTGATGGTTTAAAATAGAGAGCAGGTGCGCCCCCCGGTGTCTGAAACATGCATATGGCCTGAATTTAGTGTTTTTAATTTGGTTTTAACTTGAAATTTGCAATAAAATGATCTGATTTCTTTGATACTATTTGAGTGCAAGAGTAAGTCTCTTTTTGGGGGAATATAAGGGTGCTTTAGAGGTCACTCTGTTTGGAATCTTGTGAAGTTATGGGCATTAACCCCATAAGAGCAGTGCACCTATACTGACATTTGCCAGTGCTGCCCACACCTTTCTGCCCTTGCCCATAGGGCATCAATTAGCAAAAGACTTTAATAAGTAATAGATAAATAGCAGGACTTGGGTGTCATTGCATTATAAATCCACATGATGGCAATGTTGCCTAAGGAATGAGACAGGTTAATATAAATTAGTTAAATAAATAAAGACTAAACCAGATGGCATTTGCAACATTACTGCTATTGGTTAAAGTTAGATATATAGTTGGTAGTAGCAACATATAAGAGGTTATATAATTTAAGAACCAACCCTTTTTTAGTTTTTAGTTCTGGGTTCTAGAAGCAAGAGCGAAAGATCTGTTAATGTAGCTGAGGAGAAAGAGCAGCAGTGAAGGCAGAGTCCAGCTTATGCCATCCAGAGTGATGGGACTAGAAGCTGCTGGCAGCCCAAAGGCCCAACAAGCTAACAAGACTTATGCACCTTATTTTTGGGATTGAGACCAGCCTGACTAGTCTAAAGGGGAACTAGAGTGCCGAGGAAAGCTGAAGTGCACCATGCTGCTATGCTGAATCGAAGACCTTAAACCGGACCAACGCCCTTTTTTTCTTTAACGGGTGTTGGTCCTGCTGTCTGTTATTCACAAGAAGCTCGGGGGGCATACAGAATGCTGGAGCCCCCTTGCAGATAACCTCCCAGAATGCCCTTAATGCTCATCTTCATTATGAGCCAGCATTGGGAAAGGAGTCCTGCAGTTGGCCGCCAGGCGGTCATGTGGGCCATAGTCACGTCCTCTGCGCAGGCCACCGGCTTGTGACCGCTTGGTGGCCAATTGCGGGACTCCTTTTCTGACGCTGTCTCGTAATGAAGGTGAGCATTACGGGCATTCTGGGAGGTTATCTGCGAGGGGGGCTCCAGCATTCTGGATGCTCCCTGAGCTTCTGGTGAATAACTGACAGCGGGACCAATCTGCGAAGGGGGCTCCAGCATTCTGGAGGCCCCCAAGCTTCTTGTGAATAGTTGACAGCGGGGCCAACACCTGTTAAAGAGAAAATGTGTTGGTCCAGTTTAATAAAGAGACTGTAGTTTGATTACAAGAAGTGTCATTACCGAAGACTGGCGACGACTAACAAGTAAGTGCACCTCCCCCCACATGCCACACCAACCTGAGTCACCCTACCTTAGGTCCAAGAACCCCCCTTGCTCCTCAAAGCCTTTGCCACAGGCTAGGCAGAGGCCCACTACAAATAAATATACATTTTTACATAATAACCTTTGGATTAATTACAATTTCATCCCTGTTTTTAGCAACAATATCATTTTCTTTGCCCCCCTCCTTTTAATAGTTACTCTTGTAGGTTAAAAGAGGAGTATCAAATCAATGTTTTCACATACAGAGGGGGGGGTTCATTTTTCAGAGAGGGTTGCGTGTGGCCCTTTAACCCGCAGCCCCAGACACAATGGAAAAACGGGTGTCTGAAAGGTAGTCCCTGTGGACATACCAGGCGGGAAAGTGTGTGAAGGCAGGAGGAAGAGCTAGCCACAGAACCAGATGAGGACAGGGTGAGGCCAGGGTCTAAAAGGAGAGGGTTGGGAAAGGGCAAGCGAGCAAAGTAAAAGCTGTTAGGTGGGAAGTCGAGGGCGTCCTGAAGTACCAGAGCAAGGAGATGCGACACAGCAGCTGAGCTACAGGATAGTGGCCCACCCTGGAGGAGTAGGGAAACCATGGCCGCCTAGCAGAGAGACTGCTGCGACACTCCTTTTAATTGCTAAAATCCTGCTTAGAACCCTGGTGCCTTCCATGTCATGAGCTACAGGCTGTACGGTGACAGAAGGTTGGCTGTGAGTTCCTTTGAAGCCAAAAGAAACCCTGTGCTGTCCTTGAAGTGGGGTGGTTGGGGGACCACTCGGAAGGCTTCCCTTCCCTAATTGTTATATGCGGAGTACAGAATTTGTGCTGTAATGGCCTCCGGCCTCGACCTTTGCCTTCCTTGAAGAAACCGACTTAAAGTGGACCTTCACTCTGAATAAGAGCCTATCTTATATGTTTCCCACACCCTGTACATACAGATTGTCCACATTAAAAATCATCCTACCTGCATTTACTGCATGTTATGAGCCTTTAAACATCCAAGATGGCAGCTTATGGAAGCTGCCATCTTATCAGGCAGCCTGCAAACAGGAAGTGCCTCCTGACTGTGCTGCTCTGAATTCTGGGACTGCTGACCCCAGCTCTGCTCTGTCTGAGCAAAGCACAGCTATAACCCGCCCCCTGTACCTTATCCCACTCTCCTCTCCTCAGTAAGTGTGATGCTTCTGAGTCAAGATGGCGGCGCCCGTATCCTAAATTCCTGAACAGAGTTGCAGCCCAGTGGGGGAAAGAATAATAAGTTAGTGACTAAAAACGTAAAAATATATTAATTTTAGAAGCTGGGGAACCGTTTTTTAAGAGTTTGGGCTTTTCATTAAATCACGCTGAAGGTCCGGTTTAAGTGTGTTTGTATCTAAGTATAAATCCACAAAAAATCCCCTTCCAGGTATCTAAGTACAGGGACCTGGAACTCTCTTTCCACTACACTCTTCCTCAGAGGACAGAGATGGAAGCAGTGGTGTAACTTGAGGGGGTGCAACTGCACCAGTGGCCTAGAAGGTCAAGGGGGACCCATCATTGTTGCTCCTCCACTGTATGCCTAACCTGGATGATATGGATAAAGGAAGTAGCATTTGTCTCTTCTGTTTCAGTCATTAGTTGTCTAGCTGCATCCCACTGCTAAAAGACAGAAAAAAAGTTTACTGTATGAGCTGTGAAAGGGCCCCATTTAATGTTCGCAACAGGGTCCCATCATATTTAATTATTCCACTGGATGGAAGCATATTTAATGGTAATACTTTGTATATTATAATGCCAATACTTCAAACTGGAGGCCGGAAACCGGAAGGGAAAAAGAAAACAACAATAGCAATAATCTTATCTTTACATTGTGCCAATTTTCCATTTAAGAGTTGTCAATGTCTATGTGATACGACACAGCTTAGTTGACTGAATGAGCTTTGACAGATGTCCAATTTTGCTGTGCACACCCACGCCAGCCATTCAGATTGATTGGATTGTGAAGCAGCTGAAGGGATGCCAGGGTTCCCACTGCAGGAAAGCACCCCAGGAAAACACCCTTCCCCCTCTCCCCTCCTGTGACTAGGGATGAGTAAACCAGCCAAAGTTTGGGGTTCGGCAAGTTTGACCGAATATTGAAATCAATAGGGACCCGAACTTTGGGGGATGGCTGTGGCGGGGGCACAGAGAGTGCAGCAGAAAGCGTGCTGCTGTAAAAACCTACAGCGATCCCCTTCCTGTAAGCGACAGTGGGGTAAATGGTCCGCCATCACTCCCCATGATTGAGGACACTCCTAGTGCCAGCTGGGCACTAGGTGTGTCCTCACTCATGGGGAGCGGCAGCCATTTTTCTGTGGCCACTGCCATGGACCATTTCAAATGCCACTGCTCCTGACAGGATGCCAAACTCGAACACAGTCTTCTGGCTAAAGTCCGTGTTCAGGTTTTGGGAACCAGAACTTTGCAGTTTGCCCATCACTACTTGTGACGTATGAAGTCAGAGGTGAATCCCCAGAGGCTGCTCCTGTTTAAAAGCCTTCTCCTTGGCAGAAGATGTAATACCCAGGCTGGAAGGAAGGTGGTCTTGTTCTACAAATGGCAGAGGAGGAGTCATATTTTGACACTCACCGCCTAAAGAAGGTGGTGGGGGGGTCCAGAAGACTCCTGAAGAGACCCGAGACCTGGTGTGGGACATGGAACACCCCACCGGACCAGATGCTACTTCACCCGGGAAGAGAAATACATTTTATTTGTGTGTGTGTGTGTTTTTTTTTTTACTATTTGGGGTAGAGGGGGACCTCTATATCAGTCCACAGGGTTGTCAGCATCCGCAGGTGATATGGCAGTACCCCACCAGATAGCCCACACTCCCATTTGGGACACCGGGGGTGTGGAAGAGCCCAATTCCCTATACAAAGGTGTTGGAATAGCTTTAATGCAACATCTACATCCTATATATGACTGTCTGCTTTCTGCTTATTATGCTATTGATAAAGTTAATTTAAAAAAAAACAGGAAGTCTTATGCAGACCCTGTGACTGTATGCTTAGTGCGTTTAACCTGCTAACAGAAAGAAGCTGTTTTGCTTTGCTCCATATAGAGAGAGTGTTGCATACAATCCGCTGCCAACAGAAGGGCATAAGGGCTGGTATAACAGACCAGGGACCGGACAGAAATCCTGGGTTACCATCCGTTATGCCTGGAGCCCGGGCTAGTTGGCTCTTTTGGGGAGGTGTACACATCTTTTTTTTTTTTTTTATAAATGTAATTAATTTTTTTTTTTTATTAAAAAAACAATGCCACCTGTAATTTTCATTGAAGAAAAACATGCAGACAATTGAAGCATGTTATTTTTCAATGAAAAAAGCATGTCAGTTAGTGAAGTCAGTTCTCCACTGCTCAAAATCGCAACCTTCTGCAGGTGGAAAATTCAGCACAGGAAAACCCGATCTCGCACAAATGTCCCCTTTCAAAACACTCCTTGAATCACAGGAGCTTACACTTCTTGAGATAATTTACATGTGATATCTTGCACCAAGCAGTAATATTCTAAAAAACCCTTCTCATGAAAAACCTGCGCAAATGTGCAAGCGACCGGTGAAGAATCTATCTTATAGTGTGTCTACACCACTCTGCAATATGTTCACATTTTAGTCAGAACAAAGTGTAGCTACCTGTGAGAATGAGGAGGGTGGAGGGTGCTCCTAAGCTATTATTCCTTTACCAAGCAATAGCCTTCTTACACGTGCTGGAAGGAAGATAGACAAATTAATGTCGTTCCTGCAAAGCCATTCAGTGATGGAGAGCCGTGTAATACCGAGAGCTGACAAATGACAAACTGACAGCAGCAATAAGGCAAGAGAAAGACCGGATAGCTGCCAAGAATATTAATCAGGAATAATACTGCCGACTGCTTACGCTACCAAACAATCTTAATGTGCTATCTGATGACGAATAGGTAAATGGAATATTAAAGGATTTACATCTGAATTATTAAAACATCGCTGTCTATAAGGTGCTGTCTATCTGAGCTACCTACCTGAGACTGTCTCCTATATATTAGAGGTAAACAGATCTGGTTGTGGTGCCGATATAAGGTCTCCGTTAAGATAAGTGCAAGTGTAAGGGACACGTGCCTAGCCAATGATGGTGTCAGAGGAGCAGGGGGGCTCACTGGACCTCGGGGCATCCAGTGGCTGTATCAGAGGTGTGGGACATGGTATAGTGTAACCCCCAAGGTACTCACTGTCAAAGCACCAAAGCAGAAGCAGACCTTTTCTCAAGTGAAAACAACAATGGTTCTTTATTCTCCTTGAGGAGCACGTCATGGGTTGCAGTTACCATTAATGACAGGAAGGTAAAAGCAAATAGACATTAGCAACATTAGATGTTCTGCCATTAGCTGGGGTGAGAAAGTGTAGAAATTGCACAGGAACCAGAGGTGAGATAGGGAGGAAGATGTTAAAGTGGATCAAAACCCAGGATTTTGACTATCCTGGGTTTTGGTCCTTGGATCCCCGCTGTGTGAAACCCCCCAGAATGAACTCACCTCTTCCCGGTCCTACGGCACATGCATGGCCGCTCATCCAACCACTGGAGGCCCTTCATCCAGGAACTCGTCCAATGCAAGCGGATCCGAGCACGCTGGCAGCCACATCCCCTGCTACCCTTTAACAGGGAGGGTGCCCGCTCTGGCCATTCAGGGCACGCGCCCTGCTTAAGGAATAGCGGGGATGCGGCCACTGCTCGCACATGTGCCATTGGACCGGGAGGAGTTTTTTGCCGACCTGGGGGTTTCACACAGCAGGGTGCCCCGAGGGGATCGAGTATGCCTGGCCTGGAGTCTCAGACTCCAGGGTGCATTTTGGTCCTCTTTAATGTAAGCTGAGGAGTGCCAAGATACCAGAGGGAGGAGAAGCCAGCAGAGAAGCAAAAGCAGACCAGACAGCTGAAGGAGAGGAAGGCGAGGCCTAAGGTTTACCAAAAGTGGTTAGCAAGAGGTTGTAAGTCATGTGTCATCTGTAGAATCCAGCTGCATAGAAGTGAGTGCACCTCACCCCATACTAGACACACACTAGATCATACCTTCTAACTTTTCAGGGTGTTAAATTAAGCCACGCCCCCTCATTGATTGATGGATAGGAGATAGGTTGTAACAGTTACAATATAAATACTTTGAATAGGCAAATGAATGATTTATTGATGCAGATCCCCATATTAAACCTCAAAGAGGGACAAATGAGAACAAGGGACACGGGGACATGGACTCTAAGGAAAGACACTCCCTCCAAATCAGGGACAGTTGGGAGGTATATGTGACCAAATGCCCTATCCTAGGTCCAGGACTCCCCTTGCTCCTCACATCCTCTGCCACTGGTCTGGCAGGGGGGGGCCTTACATATGCAGCATTTGTGAGAACCTTTGGCTCATCCTATTGTAAGCAGTTCCGCTTAGTTCCAGTTTGTCTAAATGTTCCCTATATTTTCGCTATACATTATATATATATATATCCCTGTATTAACTAATACCTTTTAACCCAAATCCTGTTCTATTCTGTTTATGACCTCTAGATCACCATCTTGTGACCAAACCAGAACAAAAACCAGATGGGAAGGGGCTCATTTAGGGTGCTGTTTAGTGGAAGACACAAATGTGATACACCTTTAAACATTAGACCAGGAGTCCAGAGGACAACAAAACTATATTGATATTTACATTTTACCAGGAGAAAGTTAAATCCAATACTGTGCAATTTCTTCTAGTTTCTGGTAGTTTCTGGTATCAGAAAATTAGGCACCCTAAATCCAAGCCTTATTTACTGGCTATTTCCTGTTTTTATAAGTAACACTATGATGATGTAAGACTTAGTATAAGTATTTGTGTATCTCAGTGAATCTCCATTGACCAATGCTCTCAGATGCAAGGTGGTGATCATCAAGACATTTAAATTGTTCCTTACGCGGGGGGGCATCCTGACTGCCGATGCCCCCCTGTGCGCACAAACCCTGTTAAATCAGAGAAATCTTTAACCTGTTTAACGTGGTGAATGTGCCGGGGGGCATCAGCAGCCGGGATGCCCCTCTGCACTAGAAACAACACCCATTTGGCTGAAGGCCGAGTCTAGTTAACAGGGTGTGTGCCCGCACCGGCCATTCACAAATGCCTGGCGCGGGCCCTGCTAAAGGTATAGCAGACGGCACACGCAGCTCACGCATGTGCCATTGGATCGGGGGGGAGGAGAGGAGATGAGTGTACTGGGTGAACTTGGAGGTATTACACAGCAGGGGCATTCCAAATCTGGATGCCCCAGGGGGAGAAAATAGGTGGCCCTGGAGTCTTACAGACTTTTGGTGCACTTTAATATGAAACTTAAAGTGGACCTTCATCATCACTCATCATCACATCACTTACTTTTTATTATTTTCTTCACTGGCCTGCAACTCTGTTCAGGACTCTAGGATACGAGCACCACTATCTTGGCTCAGTAGCATCACATACTGAGGAGAGGAGAGAGGTCAAAAGTGCAGGAGAGCAGGGTTATAGCTGTACTTAGCACAAACAGAGCAGAGCTGGGGTCAGGAAAAGGTCAGCAATCCCAGAATGCAGAGCAGCACAGTCAGACGACACTCTCCATGGGCCGCCATCTTGGATGTTTAAAGTCTCAGAAAATGCAATAGGTGCAGGTGGGATGATTTTTAATGTGATGTATGTACAGGGTGGGGGAAACATAAAATATATGATCTTATTTAGGGTGAAGGTCCAGTTTAAGTATACAGATTGGGGGATGTTGTCTGATGTTTGGCCAGGGCCTCACACACTTACTTTGATTGGCTGAGGGGAGAAGAGCAGAATAAAGCTGCAGTGTAAACCTCACTGGGAGAGGTGAGATTTTACCTTTTATAATCAGTATCCATATACCGTACAGCAAAGCAGACCCACATGTATTCACCATTGAATCAAATCTGTTTTGTAAATATTCAGAATAAAACAACAGGCTTCAAATGGCATTCTCCATGTTTCACATGTCCTTTATATGAGGCTGGGTTCCTCTCTTTGTCTGGGCGTGCAATCACAAACTCTCATCGGAAAAAGCCAGCAAAATGCTAATTCCTCCTTTGCAGTCTGAAATACAGCAATTTTCTTTTTGTTGAATTGGCTGCTAATCACCGAAGTAATCAGCCACAGAAAGTGCAGCTGCCTGGCTGGGCTCATTCCATTTTATATTTCCAAAGCATCCACCAAGCCTGTTTCAGAGGTGATCATAGCTTGATATAGATGCCGAGCGCTGCTGCTGGGAAAAGGAGGTCAAGTAATCATGGGATATATTTACTTTGAAGGCTCCTTTCTGTAGGCAAGTGCATAAACTAGGGTGCTGCATTAGTGTGCTTTTGCATTAGCTTAGCATTGCAGTGTGTTTCCAGTTCAGATAAATGAACAGAAGGCAAAAAGGCAGAAAAAAACAACACACTGTAATACACAACAAACAAGACGAATCTGGTCCCATAAGGGAGAAGTGGCGGACTGGGGCCAAAAATCAGCCCCTGGCCGGACCAAGACATCCTTGCTGAGGCCTCCAACCATGCTACATAGTTAGTACGGTTGAAAAAAGACATATGTCCCATCAGGTTCAACCAAGGGTTTTGTGGAAGTATTTTTTTGTTTTTTACTGATAACAGCTAATAGTAACGGTTAATGTTATTTTCTTCTAAATAAGCATCTAATCCTTTTTTGAAGTTGTCAGCGGTTGATGCCGCTGTGGGAGGCTATTCTACGGATTTATAGTTCTTATGGTAAAGAATTATTGTCACCTCCGGAGACTGAATTTCTTTTTTTCCAGTTGAGGGGAATGCCCCCTTGTCTTTAGAGAGGATTTTAACTGAACTAGTGTTCTCCCATATTTTTTGTATTGGCCATTTATATATTTATATATATTTATACAAGTTAATCATGTCCCCCCCCCTCAGTCATTTCCTGTCAAGACTAAACAGATTTAATTCTCGTAATCTTTCTTCATAACCAAGATCTTGCATTCCTCTTATGATGCCGGGGCTATACCTTTTAGGGGCTGGGGTTCGGTTCCCTGGCTAGTGGGTACAGTGGGTCTGGGTATAGGAGTCTGAGAGGGAGACTAAGGGGGCAGTGATTGTATGCAGGTGTTAAAAGCAGCAGCCCACCTAGCCCCAAAGCAAATTGTCCCGGGTCTCCCTATGGCCAGTCTGCCCCTGTCAAGGAGAATGATTTGCAAGCCGTCCTTGCATGGGGCACCAGGACCACATAGACAGAAAGTCCAGTGGATGCCATCTAAAGTTAGGAAGTAAAACATTAAAGTGCACAAAACCCAGAAATTTGACTTTCCTAGGTTCTGTTCCGTTGACCTTGCTGCTAAGAGATTCCAGGGGCGGCCGCTGGCCTTCCCCGGGGCTTCCTGAACCAGGATGCCCTGCTGTGTGAACCCCCCTAGAGCGCCTGTAAACACTCAGCTTCCCCCATTGAGATGCCCTGCTGTGGGAAACCCCCCACAATGCCACTTTTCACTCATCTCTTCCTGGTTGCAACGGTGCGGGCTCTGGTCCAGTAAGAGCCGTCTGCCATGACTACATCATTCGGCAGATGGCTCTCATTAACTAGAATGGGGGAGCTTACGTTGCCACATATCCTGTATCCCCAGGGGTTTGCACAATCCTGCCCCGGATTATCAGAATGGCTGCGCGCGCACGCCGCCGGGGATGTGGCAGCGCATGCTCCCTATTCACAACAATGAGAGCCGTTTGCTGAATGACATAGTCATGGCAGAGGACTCTCATTGGCAAGAGCCAGCATATGCGCTGTTGGAGCGGGGGAAGGTGAGTGTTCACAGGCACCCTGGGGGGTTTCACACAGCCCAAATCGCGATTCCCCTGGGGAAGGCCAGCGGTCGGCCCTGAAATCCTTAAAGTGGACCGTCACCCATGGGTGATCGGCCCGGGAATCTATAAGATTCCCGGGCCGATCACCCCCCTCACCGCGGGACATCCGAGATCGGGATGTCCCGCGGTGAGGGACCCCCCCAAAACCCCAAAAGAACTCACCTGATCGGCGGCGGCAGCGGCCGCCTCCCGCGCGCTCCTCTAGCCGTGCGCGGGCCCGCGCCGGCCGTTTGTGAATGGCCGGCGCGGGCGCGCGCCCTGTCAGAGGGGCGCGCGGGAGGCGGCGGCGGACGCGCTGCCTTGTCCGCCGCTTGTCCGTGGGAGCGTGGTGAGGTGAGTTTGGGGGTTTCTGGGGGGTTTTAAACAGCGGGGCACCCCTAATCGGGGTGCCCCCCTGAAGTGGACCAAAACCCAGGATAGTCAAAATCCTGGGTGTTGGTCCACTTTAAGATTCCAGACCAAACCAGGTGTCTTCCCATTGTATCCTCTGTGAAAACGGTGTAAAATGAGCCATTTTAAGGCATCTCAATATCTCACATTATATGTAAAAACCTTAATCTGAATGAAGCCACTTTCTTTGCTTCAGTTTCTGTGGCATGGCTAAGCCAGGAAGGGCATATTTTGGTGCAGCTTTATAAGTCTTATGAAATGTTCTGCTGTGGTCCGAGATAGCTGCGCAACCACTGTGGCTTGCCATATTCACTTCTGCAGAAAGGGACAGAGCTGCCTGTTAGACAACATTTTTGCATGGTCCTGGAGGCATTAAACCTGACCAACTTCCTTACGAGAAGCAGTGCTCATATTCATCCCTCCAAAGGGCAATCCAGATTGAAACTCCAGCTGCAATCCATTTTACCACCAAAAGTATGTCCTATGGAGCTACAGGCCGCCTGCAAAGAAGAAGTGCTGCTGGGTTTCCTGCCGCTGTGCATTGTGGGTAAGGTCAGTTAAGTCCAGGCAGCAGCTTGGGTGGAAAACTGCTACAGGATGTCTCCGGGGTGCCTCAAATGACCACGACCAGGAGAAATCGATGAGGTGGCGTTTTAGCTTTGAGTGGAAATATAAATGCTGACAATGATTCAGTATCATGCATGCAAACGGGGCAAGTGAGTTTTTGTTTTTTTTCAACTGTGCCAGGCTGTTCAGTTCACAGTAAATGAAAAGGAGAGGCAAACTTTGGGGCCCTTAATACTTCTTTGACCCGGCCTGCACTGTAGCAAATGCAGGAGAGACACATGGGACAGGCATCAGCTAAGTTGCTTGCTGCCTTAATATTGCTGTTGGGTTTGCAGCCCCTTTAAGTAACAGTAGATCAGTCACTGCCCTTGTTAAAGTGGACCAAAACCCAGGACGTAGACTATCTGCTCACGCATGCGCCATTGGACCGGGAAAGAAGGCGAGTTTCCCGGTGACCTGGGGGGTTTCACACAGCAGGGCACCCCGATTCTGGATGCCCTGGGGGAGGGAATCTAGTAGCCCCGGACGCTTATAAATTCCAGGGCTGTTGAGGCATGGGGTTCATATGGATCCCCACCCAGCACCCAACAGAAATATGCAGTGTATATGCAACCAACACTCAAACTAAACTGCCTCCCTCAGCCTGGACAGATCACCCTTTTTTGTCTCCCAAAAAAATATATGTTTAATTTAATGAAAAATAATTTATTTTTACTATAGCAGGTGGCCAACTAAGAGTAGGGCTGCCTAATACCGAAAGGCCTTGGCAATAATAATTTAATAAATAATAATATAATAAGCCATCAAGCCTGAAAGCAGACCAAAATCAGGGATTTTGACTGGTTCTGTCCTGTGCCCCTGGCCCTGCCCCATGCCTGGCTGTGTGAAAGCCCCCAGTTCGCTCAGTAAAACTCACCTCTCCTCGGTTCAATGGCGCATACAGGGGCTCTCGTCCAATCAGAGCCCTTTGCCATGTTTATATCCTTCAGCAAAGGGCTCCGATTGCCTTCTATGGGGAATGATGTGCTCCACATTGTAAACCTGGTTCTGATTGTACGAGAGCACAAACGTGCAGTTGAACTGGGGAAAGGTGAATTACTACCAATGCCCTGGAGCGTTTCACACAGGAGGCATCCGGATTTGGGATGCCTGGGGGTTTTGTTCTGCTTTAAACCTTAAAGCGGAACTTCACCCAACTATTATCCCCCTGCCACCCTACCCTGGTGCTGGGGCAGGATGGGGGTTACAAAGAAAAAAAGCACCTTACCCTATACAGAAGGCCCGTGTCCCTCCTCCGGCACTCCGGATCCTGGGTGCCGCCATCTTGGATGAAAAGCACAGAACCGCATCCCCCAGCTCTGTACGTGCTCCCACCTGCCTATTCAAGAGAATGGGAGGCCAGGGGGACAGCCTGGATAAGGTAGGGTTTTTTTCTTTGTAACCCAACCTCCCCCCCATCCTGCCTCAGCGCCAGGGTAGGGTGGCAGGGTCATAGTTTAACTGAAGTTCCGTTTGAAAGATGTCCCATGTCCCTTCCATTTCCTGCAGCCAGCTGTAAATGCACTCCACCTTTCCATTTCTCCATGACCACCTCCAATTGTGGTCACCCAGTGACTGCAGTATGTGTCTCATTACCCATCATATTATGTGTATATATTCACTACAATTATGGTTATCTAATTATATGTAGTTAGAATTCTGTGTATATATTCATTTAAATGTATTATTGAAGATTTATCATGGGTAAAATACAATTTTAGATTTTTTCAATAAATGATTCTTTTAATATATGTTCTTGTTTGGGATTGTATTTATGTATATGTATGTATTAATATCGGTGGTGGATACTGCCCTGTTACACTGTATTGCTTGTAACGCTTGCTGCAATGCCGGTTACATTCATTGAGACCCGTACTGATGGCGGGAGGAACTCCGTCCCCCCTACAGCCGTGACATGCATACTATCAGTGATGTTTATGTGTGCGGCTGGTTGGGGGGACGGTCTGGGGGGCGGGGCTGCGCGCCCTGCAATTATGAAAGAGTCTCATATATAAGGGCAGTAATGGGGCAGCCTCCACTAACCTTGATAAAGTGGCCTGTGAGCGGGGGGCCACGAAACGCATTGGGGGACCGTTACTTGACTGGTGCATTCCTGTGAACACGTTAGAGTTGCTCACTCAGGTGATGTGTGTGTGTTAATTGGCTTGTTGTATTTGATACTTTTTGATCTGTTTTTATCTTCTCTGTCTTGCCACATGTTGTACCATTAATGTTATATTTGCACAGATTAGCACTTATGCACTTTAGGAATTATTGTTATGGGTTTCTGGGATAAATTGGGATGCCCTAGGAAAATGTACGGTTTAGTCTCAAATGTTTTTTAATTGTCTGTCATGTGATTTTTGTGGGTATTAATAAATTATTTATGAATTCATGATGATTATCTAATTTGTTTATTAAACACTGTGGAGGAGGTGCGATGGTGTGAAGCTATACTGGGTGAATTGCTGGCTTCACCATTACAATCCAATTGTGGTCACCCCTTGCTGCCTTATTATTATGTTATCAAAAAGCATTTCAAGAACATCTTTAATTGTTTAATTAGCAGGTAAGCTGATTCCAGAGGCAGACTGGCAATAGGGCAACTAGGGAGAATTTCTGGTGGCCTGCACTGCTTTGGGGTCAGTTAGGCTGCTGCTTATTACACCCCCATCCGATTCCTGTCTACCTAGTTCCACTGTACCCTCCCATAATCTGCACCCAATGCTATAGCCTCAGAATCGTGGCTATGGGGGGCATACCCACCCCTACCACATTATCTACTCCTACAATACCAAAGCTTCAGTATCATCGAGGTATAACAATGCTATAGCCTCAGCATCGGAGGGCATTTGGGCTCAGTGGAAATGTAATGAGCTGGCCAGGCTGGTCAAATCCTGGGCTGCTACTGGCTGCTCCCCAAAAATCTATGGGGCTCTAATAGATAGGACTGCACCTTCACAGAGGCACCTTGGCATTTGGTGATGCAGCTTCAACATACCTCTGCAGGTGTGGCCCAACTGAAACCTCTGTTTTTACACAGATTTAGATATAGAATTAGTTGCTATCTAACAAGGTTGAGTGCTGTGGCTCCTAAATGCCCTGCTCATGCGCACCTTCCAGGTTAGTTACATACTGGTCTGAACAGCTGCCACCCCTGCTTTTTACTGTGAAAGTTGATACAAATATTGAGACTCTTTACCTCTCATTGGATTTGTGCACACACAAGGGGGCGTCATGGAGTAGCAGGTTGTTACACATCCCGCCTTCTGATATGCTTTTATTAATCTCTCTGCTCGAAGTCTATTTAGCATTGAGTGGCCACATTGCTAAGGTGCCGAGTGCTGTGTAATTACAGCTAATGGAGTAAACCCCTCTATCTCCCAGGGCTTAATGCAGTGTGAATGCGGAGATCCAGGCAGCCCCTCTACCAGTTATTGCTGCATTGTGTTGCCATAGCACAGTGGTATTTGCTTCTTTTGGATTTGCACTAAGGGCACTTCACTGAATAATTGGAGGAAATGCTAAAAATAAACGTCTGATAATGAGGAGCACAACTATTCCATTTCACCAGGGAATCCAAATGATCTGGTGAGACCGCAGGGGTTTTGCAAAAAAAAGCTTAGTAAATCTTGTCCATTCAGTATTTTTTCCCCAAGATAAGACCACAACAGATAGGTCTGTTTATAACTGCCCACTGCCTTGTTCTTCATATCCCCCATATGCCTAGAGCCATGTATCCAGAGGTGGGGTTCAAATGTTTAACTACCGGTTCCCTATACATAAAGTTGTCAAGTGTTGCACACATTAATATTTTTTAAATAAATGTTTGTATACAATCTAATAAACAGCAAAGTATGTAATACTATTAAAGTGGACCAACACCCCGGATTTTGACCCACTTCGGTGGGGCACCCTGATCGGGGGTGCCCCGCTGTGTGAAACCCCCAAGAAAGCCCCGAAAACTCACCACTGCAGCCAATCCCCGCCGGCGGACAAGCGAGAGGCAGCGCCGGACAAGCAGATCGCGTCCGCCGCCTCCCGCGCGTCCCTCTTACAGGGAGCGCACCCGCGCCGGGCATTCACAAACGGCCGGCGCGGGAGCGCGCCCTGCTAGAGGGACGCGCGGGAGGCGGCAGACGCGCATGCGCCACTGGAACGTGGAGAAGGTAGGATTGTGGGCTTCCTGGGGGGTTTCACCCCGTGGGACATCCCGATTTTGGATGCCCCGCGGGGAGGGATCTGATTCCCCCTGGGTGTTGGTCCGCTTTAAAATGTGTCTAAGCATTATTAAGAAATTGTATAACCTATTTGTGCCAGATCTCCTGGGTTATGAAAACTGCTACAATTTTAAAGTGGATCAAACCCAGGATATTGACTATCGGGGGTTTTGGTCCTTGCCCCTGGGGCACCCTGATCGGGGGTACCCCACTGTGTGAAACCCCCAAGGTCACCAAAACCAACTCCCGGTCCTATGGCACATGTGCGGCCACTCATCCAATCAGGGCACTCAGATCCGCTGATGTCACGTCGTCTAAAGCCAGTGGCTCCAAGCGCGCTGATGGCCGCATCCCCCACTACCCTCTAACAGGAAGCATACCTGTGCCGGCCATTCATAAATGCCTGGCACAAGCATGAGCCCTGCTAGAGGGATAGCGGGGATGCAGCTCGTGCATGCGCCGTTGGATCGGGAAACATGGTAAGTGTATGGGTGACCTGGGGAGTTTCACACAGCAGGGCATCCTGATTTGGGATGCCTGGGGGGAGGGAACCGAACGCCATGGGTTTAGGTTCTCTAACAACTGGTTATGCAGAACCAGGGAGAACCTGCTGAATCCCATCCCTGCCTGTATCCACTTTCCTTGCATCCCTCTCTAGGGGTAAATAGGGGATAGGGAGCACAGGGACAGTTCTTGCTGGACCTCATTGCCTTAGGCTGTGTGCTTGATATATCCCCCAGTACACAGTGCACCTCACCCAGAGTCTTTGTCAATACTCGCTCTTCCTTCTCTAGCATCCTCCTACTCTAACCCGAAACGTTCCTCCAACCCCTCTCCTGGCCAATTTATCCCAGCCCACATCATGCCCATGCAATGCTATAGCCTCACCATCATAATGATGGCACCCCTGGCACAGTATCCGCCCCTGCAACACTGAATATCCAATACCAGCGCTTTAAGGGTGGTCATACCCACCATGCCCATGAGCCCAGTCGTCTGCGTGACCGCTCGTCCAATCAGCGTGCTCGGATCTGCTCACATTAGCTTGTCTAAGGCGAGCGGATCCGAGCGCGCTGCCAGCCGCATCCCCCGCTACCCTCTAACAGGGAGCGTGCCCGCGCTGGCCATTCACAAATGCCTGGCACAGGCACACGCCTTGCTAGAGGCATAGCGGGGATGTGGCCATGGCTCGTGCATGCACCGTTGGACCAGAACAGAAGGTAAGTTTATGGGCAACCTGGGGGTTTCACACAGCGGGGCATCAATCGGCCCAGGAATCTATAAGAATCCAATCTCTGTTGGTTTTTGTCCGAATACCTGGGTCATGGCTGAGCTGGGAGGGTGTGCCATGATACAGCTTTATAGCCTTCAGCATGCTCTGCTGTGTAACCACTGTGGCTTACCATGCTTGCTCACAATGAGAGCATCCAGGGGCAAAGTGGCTCTTAAGCCAATTTTTTTGCATGGTCCTATAGAAATTTAATTGAAAGAAGCCCTGCTACGGCTTCTACCTGGAGCTGCAGGAAATGGAGAACAGATACATGGCATCAGATGAGCAGCTTGCTGCCTTATTATTGCTGTTGGGTTTAGAGTCCCAATAATTATCTATTTCTCAAGAAGTGTAATAATCCAGGGGTGTAGTTGAGGGGGCAGAGGGGTGCAGCAGGTTGGGGGGAGCGCCAAAGGGGGTCCCGAGCACAGGTGGGGGCAGCATTTCAAATATTTGCCCCAGAAAGCCCAGCTACACCTCTGAATAATTCCTTTTCGTCTGCTTAAAAGTCCCTTTTCCTTGGGAACAGTGTAATATTAGCCATTTCAAAACATATAAAAAAATCTCAGAATTCTGATTCATCTGCTTTAATTTCTGGGGTGCAGCGGATCTAGGATAGGCATGTCATGGGGCAGCTATATCAGGCTTGAGTATGCCCTTCTGTGGTCAGAGATAGCTGTGGGACAACTATGGCTTGGCAGGCTCACTCACACTAAGGGACAGAGTGGCTGTGAAACCCCCTTTTTGTGTGGTCATGGAGTAATTAAATTGAAAAAAGGGCAAACTTTGGAGCCCTGCTAAGCTTTTACCCAGCACTGCAGGAATCCGAAGAGAGCTACATGGCACAGGCATCAGGTAAGCTGCTTGCTGTCTTATTACCAATAGGTGTACAGTCCTCTAATTTTGGTAGGTGTCTAAAACTTGCATCATACAAATTTCTATGAACCTCACAAGAATTCAACCCCCACCACAACTGCATGAGTGATGAGGGTGTCCTTCATGTGGATGTGATCTTTAAGAGGGCTTTCACCTTTTCTCCAAAAATCCATGCTGTGCTTTGCACAGACAGAGCAGAGCTGGGGTCAGGAAAAAGAGCAATCCCAGAATGCAGAGTGGCACAGTCAGAAGACACTTCCTGTCTGCAGGCAGCCTAAGGCTCCATAGACTGCCATCTTGGATGTTAAAAGGCTCAAAAAACGCAATAGGTGCAGGTAGGATGATTTTTAATGTAGGCAATCTGTATGTACAGGCTGGGGAAAACAAACAAGATAGGCACCTATTCAGGGTGAAGGTCCGGTTTAAAGTGATCCTATACCCAATTATATCCTATACTAAAGCCTTTGCCCAATAGTCATAACACAAACCCGGATGCAGTCGGCCATATTGCTCCCTGCCCGAACAGCCCCGCCCCAGCAATGATACATTCAGTTACAGTAGACACAGCTCAGCATTGGGGGTCAGCCTTTCTTATCTGGGTAAAGGATCACTTTAATATAACGTCAAGGAAAAGAGTCGCTTTCCTGGAATGGAAAGGAATTACACAGAGCCAACACAGTGGGTGGAGCTATGCAAATCTCTTTACGTCTCAGGGCCATCCAGGCCACTCAGAAAGCCACTAAGTGTGCAATGCCAAGGATCTTGTGGACACGTGTTTCAAGTTTTCAGCTCTAATCAGGGTGGAAGTATTTGGCTGTAAAGGGGGTGAGACTTGGTGAGCCTAACATGGGTCTCTCCATATGGTGGCATGTGACTCTGTAATAGAACATCCATATTAAAGAGGATTATTGAACATGAAATAAAAAGGGTGCTATTCCCCCCCATTGGCCCCCTACTTACCTTTTGGATGTCGCCGCTTCCTGATGCGGCAACATCCGGCTGCTTCAGGACCCGATCCTCGCCCCACCATCTGCTTATCCATGCTCAGCAATGTCTCGCAGGATTTCGGGCAGCACCATTGCATCCCATTCATGAGCACTGCGCAGACGCAGATTGGGGGCAGTCCGCAGTGCCTGATGGGATGCAAGTTGGCGCCGCCCGTCGGGAGGTCGCCCAGGATCCGAGGGACCCAGAAGATGGATCCCCCAGCGAGGTGAGTAAATAATGCTGGATTGTGAAAGGGAACAGTCCTCCCCCTTAATGTTCCTCTTTAAAGTGGACCAAAACCCAGGATTCTGGCTATCCTAGGTTTTGGTCCTTTTCCCCGGGGCCCCCCCTTGTGTGAAACCCCCCAGGACACCGAGACCAGCTCACCTCTTCCCGGTCCCACAGCGCATCTAAGAGCAGCGGCTCCGACGCCCGCATCCTCTGCTTCCCTCTAACAGGGAGCGTACCCATGCCGTCCATTCACAGCCAAACCTGGGGGGTTTCACACAGCGGGGCACCGCCGATTGGGATGCCCCCGGGGAAAGGACCAAAACCTAGGATAGTCAAAATCCTTGGGTTTGGTTCACTTTAAGGAAAAACACAAAACATTGGAATCTTTTGCCTAGCACTGGTCTTTTCTAATGTCTCTTAATTTGTAACTAAACATGTTACTGAACTTATCTCATATGCTAAATTCTCTCAATACATTTTTTTTTTAAATATGTGAATTTAATTGGTAATTTACAATAAACAACGATTAACACTCTCTAGTAATAGTTCTCTATTCAGTTCAAGAGCATTTAAAACACCGCCATGCCCCCAGCCTCATTAAAGTTGCTATAGGCAACGAAATGCGGCAGCGGTATGTGGCGGTTTCCCTCAAGGATTTCGATTTAATTGGATTTAGCCATTTTCGTATGGGTTGGTGAGAGCCGCCTGCAATTCTTAACTGCTGGACAGTTGTTGCTATATTTACAATTAGTCTCTTCGCTAGAGGTCTATATATACATTGCCAAGTTGTGACAAATTAACCCCATCTATGAATCTGTTGATGTATAGGCATATTGTTTTGCTGATATCCGGTAAGAGTCTGATTTTGGGTAAAGGATACACTGTTGTTCTTTCCACTCGCTGTGCATGCGTTTTGGGACCACGTTACACTTGGATAATTTATACGCTCTGGGAGCTCTGTGCTTTAATTATTGCATTTTATCCAAACTAGTCAAACTATTCGGGATGCCCCAAAACCAAACGTCATCCTAGCCATCACAGCAAACCCCATTTGTGCAGGTGCCCGCTGCTAGATTTAGAATGTTATTGTATTAATAGTTTTTATGTCTGCTTGCCCGCCTCTTGATAGTGTCCGTGTTCCTGTGGTTCTAAATCATTGCATGGTGTTGCAGTGACAGCACAGCTAGATAAATCACTGACATTACATTCTGAGGTGCCTTGGCGTCATCCTGTCCCCTCGCTGGGGCCCTGGTCCATCATGAATGACATTCCCTTCATTTGTATGCCTGACGCCTTCCATCTCGGCTCTGCAGAGATCTGTGCTGGCCAATCATCAGGCCTGTAAGACAGGCAAGACTTTATTAGTGGCCCCCTACCGTGCCTTGCCCATTGCAATGTATACAAAGCGGAGGTTCACACACTTCAATTGAGAGCTTTGTTTCCATTCATTAAATTGTCGCTTCAGTGCTTTAATGAGAGGAAGGGACATGCACCAATTACGTACCAAGAAAAAAAAGCAAAGAGGAGGAAAGTAGGGGCGCCATTCAAATCGCAGCTACATAGGAAAACTACATATGCAGCTTATATGTGGCCCAGGGGCAAATAGATGGAGTCTCGTTTTATTTAGAGAACAGGTCAGTATTAGATTAGGGAAAAAAAAAAATACAATTCTGTGAAATACTCACCTGTAGAATTGGTATTATGAGTATACAGTACGTTCTGCTCCAGATAGATTACTTACACTTGGGTTATCCTCCGCCAGATGGCGCTGCACTGCAGAGACATGTAAAACAGGCTCCTCCCGGCACCTCAAATACCCGGGGACCTCCCACAAATCCCCAGCATTGAAAAGCAGTGAATAAGAAGCCGGGAGAATTCAACCACCAAAAACTGGTAACTATAACAATGATAACAATCACCATACAGGGGGTCCAGAATAATGCAAAACCAGGGTGGGGTGGAGCAGGACGTACTGTATACTTATAATACCAATTCTACAGGTGAGTATTTCACAGAATTGTATTATTCTTAGTATACAGTACGTCCTGCTCCAGATATAGTACTTACACTTGGGACATCCAATAGCAGTGTCCATAAGGTAGGGTGGGATCCCCAACAAAAGGTGACAGCAGACAGTTTAAACCACTGCCGCCTGCAAAACCTTGCGGCCAAAAACAGCATCAGCTGAGGCCCTAACATCAACCTTGTAAAACTTTGAAAAGGTATGAGCAGAAGACCAAGTAGCGGCCTTGCAAACTTGTTCAACAGAAGCCTGGTGCTGGAAAGCCCAAGAGGCACCAATAGCACGAGTAGAATGAGCAGTAAGGCGGAAGGGAGGACTCTTCCCCTTAGCAGAATAGGCCTGAATCACAGCCTGACAAATCCATTTGCTAATAGTAGACTTGGCAGGAGCCAAACCCTTCCTAGGACCAGAAGGGACCACAAAAAGAGCATCAGTTTTCCTGAAGGACGCAGTGACTACCAGGTAATACTTCAGACACCTGACCACATCCAAGGAATGCAGAACCCTTTCCTTAGCGTTGCTAGGATTAGGGCACAATGAAGGAAGAACAATATCTTGATTCAAATGAAAAGCAGACACCACCTTAGGCAGAAAGTCTGGCTTAAAGCGGAACACCACCTTGTCCTGGTGTCTCTCATAGTATGGGGGCTGAATAGACAGAGCCGGCAGCTCAGACACACGCCTGACCGAAGTAATAGCCACCAGAAAGACAACCTTGAGGGTAAGTACAGCCAGAGCAGCATCCTGAATAGGTTCAAAGGGAGCACCCTGCAAGGCAGACAAAACCAAATTCAAATCCCAAACAGGGACCATAGGTTTCCATGGGGGACGCACATGAGTAACCCCCTGAAAGAAAGCCTTAACCAAAGAATGCTGAGCAAAAGACTTCTGAAAGAAGACAGGGCAGAAACCTGACCCTTCAAGTACTGAGTTGGAGACGCGACTCCAACCCATGCTGTAAAAACTCCAGAACCCTGGGGACTGAGAACACCCGACAGGGAAGAGACCTAGACTCTATAATAGATGGAAGAAGAAGTTTTCATCCTAGCCTTCACCATGGTCTCAACCACCGAGGCAGACAAGCCTTTCTCCATCAAGATGGAGGTTTCAGCAGCCAGGCCGTCAAAGCCAGAGTTTGTAAATTGGGATGGCGTAAGGGGCTCTGAGTGAGCAGATCTGGCACCCCAGGCAGAACTTACTGGTCTACTGCCATCTGCACCACGTCTGCGAACCACACTCTTCTTGGCCACCTGGGGGCCACCAGAATCACTGGCACCCTTTCCAGAGCAATCTTGCGCAGAACCCTGCCCAGCAGGGGGAACGGAGGAAAGACATACAGGAGCTGAAATTCCTTCCATGACATTGACAGAGCATCCGTGGCCAAGGCCAGAGGATCCTGAGACAGGGAGACAAAGACCGGGAGCTTGTGACGGGATGCGAACAGATCCACATCCGGTAGACCCCAACGGTGACACAGGGACTGGAATACCCTGTTGCAGAGGGACCACTCCCCCTGTCGGGAAGTCCCCCTGCTCAGAGAGTCTGCCAGTAGATTCTCTGCCCCCGGGATATACACAGCCGAAATGCATTGAACATTGGCCTCCGCCCATGTCAGAATCCGCCCTCTGCTCCGGGTCCCCCCCTGATGGTTGATGTAGGCAACCGCCATCCTGTTGTCTGAGCGCACCTGCACAGACATTCCCTGCAGGTGATCGGTCAACTGCTCCAGTACCAACCTGATCGCTCGTAGTTCCAGAATGTTGATGGGTAAGTGGGCCTCCTGAGGGCCCCACCTCCCCTGGAACCGCAGGGACTTCCATAATCCCCCCCAACCTGACAGACTGGCATCCGTGGTGACCGTCTCCCAGGAGGGGGCCAGGAAGGACCTGCCCTTTAGCAAGTTCTTGTGGTCCAGCCACCACGAGAGGGACCCTCAGACCAAGGGGGGAAGCACACAAACCCCGTCCAAAGACGTGGGGTCCTTGTCCCATACTGACAGAAGGTGAAGCTGCAGAGGCCTCAAATGGAACTGAGCAAAGGGCACTGCCTAGAAGCTCGCCACCCTCAGGCCCACCAGCTGCATTCCCTGCCTGAGGGAGGGCTGGGGGCACGAGAGCAGGAACCTCACCTGCGCAGTCAGAGCTTCCACCTTCTGTTGGGGAAGGAATATCCGTGACTGAACCATATCCAGAATCATCCCCAGGAATGGGGTCACCGACGAAGGGGACAGAGAGGACTTGGGATGATTGATCACCCAACCAAAGGACTCCAAGGTGGACACCACCAGCTGAGTGTCCAGCTCTGCCTGCTGTAGGGACCGTGAGGTGATGAGAATGTCGTCCAGGTAGGGCAGCACGCGTATGCCCCCGACCTTATCAGAGACATCACCCCCGCCAGCACCTTGGTGAACACTCTGGGAGCTGAAGTGAGGCCAAATGGCAAGGCCACAAATTGGTAAAGTTGATCTTTCAACGCAAATCTGAGAAACCTTTGATGTCCCGGGAACACAGGGATGTGAAGGTAAGCATCTTTGATGTCCAGACGTCATAAAATCCCATGGGCGCAGGGAGCCGATGGCCGAGCGCAGAGTTTCCATGCAAAAGCGCCTGTTCTTGACAAATTTGTTGAGGATCTTTAAATCCAGAATGGGCCTGACTGACCCATCTTTTTTGGGCACTGTGAAAAGGTTGGAATAGAACCCCTTGCCCAATTCTCTTAAGGGAACCCTGCAAATGACCCCCAGATCCAGAAGTCCTTGCATGGCCTGCATCAAGACCTGAGCTGATACAGGGTCCTGGGGGATCCGGGACCTGATGAATCTTGTGGGGGGGGGGGGCGCACAGCAAACTCTATCTTGTAACCAGAGGACACTACCTCCTGAATCCACCGGTCTGAGACTTGGCGCCTCCAGACGTGCGCGAAGTGCTGTAGCTGTCCCCCCACCCTGGCGGGCGAGGGCGCCCCATCATGCCTGAGGGGGGGGGTCTTGTGAGGGGCTTTGGGTTTGGACCCCCAGGAGGAGCCAGGACGTCGTCCTCCGCTCCTATGCCAGGAATCTGCGCGAGCCCCCACGAAGAACACCCCTTTCCCCTGCTTAGCGCCTCGGTAGGGGACTGAAAGGGGGCCCTGGCTCCGAAAGGGCCTGCGCTGGGGTAACTTAAATCCTTTAGCAAAGAGGTCTAGGCAGTCCCCAAACAGGCGTAGCCCCTTAAATGGAAGCCCAGTAAGGGCTTTCTTAGCAGCATTGTCAGCAGCCCACTGGCGCAGCCATACCGCACGGCGTATAGCTACCGCCAAGGCGGAAGATCTGGCACACAGCCTAATAGCATCGTCCGATGCAGACAGGATAACGTTTACAAACACATCACAGTTAGACAGTGCATTAACCGTATCAGGTGGCAATTCATCAGGGCCATCAAGTGCATTCCTGACCATGGCCCTGAGTGCCACAGCAGTAATGGGCAAAGCGCAAACCGGGCGCAGCGCCGCCCCCCCCCCCCAAATGCAAAGGCATGGCATGCCAATTGGTCAATGCGCCGGTCCTCAGAATCCTGCACCGTAGTAGTGTCAGGGGAGTGCATAATAGAGGTCTTAGACAGCCCTAGAATAGGAGCATCGACCTCGGGGGACGATGACCAGCACTTGACCATATCAGCAGGAAAAGGATACTTCCTGTCCAAACTCTTAGGAATCCCGGGAAGTCTACTGGGATGTTCCCATTCCTTAAGCACAAGGTTATTGAAATGGGTTTGCTCAGGAAATTCCAATCGAGCCTTAGCACTATGAAAGAGCTCACCCCTTTGCCTGGGAGCCGCAACAGGGGGAGAGATGGACAAAACCTCAAAAATCTGAACCAGCAGTTTGTCAGTATCATCCGGGGTCCAGTGATCAGAGCCAGAATCGTCATGACCCCTTGACTTCTCGTCAGATGACCCCGAGTCAGAGAAAAGCTCCCCTTCGTCCGAGGTGGTATGGCCATATAGATGCAAAAACTCATCAGACTCCGAAGGGAAAAGAGCAGCATCAGGGGTCAAGTGCCGCTTTTTTGCAGTGGCCTTACGCGCTACGGTATTAGCAAGCAATTTTTCAACACTGGCCAGTCTAGCAGCCACATCAGGATGAGAATCCCCGCTTGTATTGGGGGTTAGACTCAGACTTGGGGGAGTAGGTGAAGTGAGGCGAGGTGCAGGCCCAGCCACAGGAGGGGCGGGAAGTACCATTAGCGCCTGCTGTGCACAAGGAACACAGACCCGTGCATTGTTACCGCTGATAGGCGAGACCCCACAAGCTACACACAGGCGGGCTTGTCCTGGAGGAACTCCGGTCACAATATCCTGGGATGCCTCCATATGGTGATTAATAGGCACAATAGGCCAGTAGGGATTGACGCTGAAAGCTACCCTGGATGCCCTGCAGGGAAGTGGGAGTAATTATACTAGGCCCAACTGGCAATTACACCGGGCCGGGAGAAGCCACTGGATTCAACCGTCTGAAAGACATAATGGGAATAAAGGGTGTCAGAACCATGCACAGTAAGCAAGGAGGCACTTACAGACCGCGGAAGGAGGGGGACCGTTACCACGCGTGCGCGCGACTACCATCCAAATGGCACCAAGCGAACCTCGAAGGGCGGGCCAGAGAGGCCCGTGACGCGGAGCGCGCCAAGCCAGGTCCCCGCCCCCCCGAAGAGCACGAAGCTCTAAGACAGTAGTCAATGTTGTCATGAGGAGTGTATGACACACTTAGAATAGATGATTTGCCAATGATGACGCCGCAGCGTCTGAGGCGATGCCGCCGCCCGGCGCAGCACACTCAGAAAGAGGCGCGCACGGCGACGGCAGATACACAAATAAAAATGCAAATCAGAGCAGCGTCTGACACCCAGTATACAAGTCAAAGGACATTACTAAGGCCGTAAGCGTGTAATCACAATACACTGAGACCACACACACACCCCCCCCTTTCTTTCCCCCCGAGCTACGGGGGGGAACGAGGGAGGATGGTGACCATTTGTACAGGGCCCACCGCTACACGGGGCATGGGCAATAATGCGGGAGGGGCATCCCCTAGAGGCTCACCATGAGCCTAAACCGCCTACCCTTTGGTGGGGGGACTGCGGTGGAGCATGGCTCCATAAGCACGCATGGTGCTGCCTACCTTCACCCGACCAGCGCAGCCCAGGCTGGGAGGCACATCACAAGGAGGACGGGTGGGAACAGTCCAACAGGGCCGCAGGCTTTAATAGCCCCGCTCACCTGTGAGAGAGTGATACTTCATGTCTTCGCAGTCAGCACTGCAGAGAAATCTGGGGATTTGTGGGAGGTCCCTGGGTATTTGAGGGGTTGGGAGGAGCCTGTTTTGCATGTCTCTGCAGTGCAAGTACTATATCTGGAGCAGGACGTACTGTATACTAAGAATACTCATCAGACTCTATAGGGAAAAGAGTGGCATCAGGGGTTAAGTGACGCTTTTTAGCGGTGGCCTTACGCGCTAAAGTATTAGCAATCAATTTTTCAACACTGGCCAGTCTAGCAGACACATCAGGTTGAGAATCCCCGCTTGTATGCAATGCAATGGGGGTGAGACTCAAGCTTGGGGGAGTAGGTGAAGTGAGACGAGGTGCAGGCCCAGCCACAGGAGGGGCGGGTTGCAACGTTAGCGCCTGCTGTGCGCAAGGAACACAGACCCGTGCACTGTCACCGCTGATAGGCGAGACCCCACAAGCTACACACAGCCGGGCTTGTCCCGAAGGAACCCCGGTCACATTATCCTGAGATGCCTCCATATGGTGATTAATAGGCACAATAAGCCAGTAGGGATTGACGCTGTGAAGCAACCCTGGATGCCTCAATGACCCGCTAGGGAAGTGGGAGTAATTATACTAGGCCCAACTATCAATTACACCGGGCCGGAAGAAGCCACTGGATTCACCCGTCTGAAAGACACAATGAGAAGAAGGGGCGTCAAAACCATACACAGTAAGGAATGAGCATAAAGCCGCCCGCGAGGGCACTTGCGGACCGTGGTAGGTAGAACCGTCACACACACGCACGCGCGACCTGACAAGATGGTGCCGAGCGAACCTCGAAGGGCAGGCCAGAGAGGGCTCTGACGCAGAGCGCGCCAAGCCAGGCCCCCACCCCCCCCCCCCGAAAAGAGCGCTAAGCCCACAGACAAGCAGCCAATGAGAACGCAGAAGCGTCTGAGGTAACGCCGTCGCCCGGCGCGGAACATCCAAATGAAGGAAAGGACGCGCGCAGCGGCAATTGTAATAGTAAAAAGGACAAGTCAGCGCAGCGGCTGACACCACATATACTAGTCAAAACAGACAAATAGCCAAATGCACGAATCACTAACACACTCACCCCCCCCTTCTTTCCCCCCCCCCCGAAGGCTACAGGGAGAATGAGGGAGGATGGCGGCCCACCGCTACACGGGGCAAAAAAGCGGGAGGGGCATCCCATAAAGGCTCACCATCAGCCTATATCGCCTACCCTTTGGTGGGGAATTGCGGTGGAGCAGCGCTCCATAAGCACGCATGGTGCCGCCTAACTTCACCTGACCAGCGCAGCCCAGGCTGGGAGGCACATCAAACGAGGAAAGGGTGGGAATAGTCCAACAGGGCCGCAGGCACCTGCGAGAGAGTGATAATTTCATGTCTTCGCAGTTAGTACTGCAGAGAAATCTGGGGATTTGTGGGAGGTCCCCGGGTATTTGAGGGGCCGGGAGGAGCCTGTTTTACATGTCTCTGCAGTGCAGCGCCATCTGGCGGAGGATAACCCAAGTATAAGTAATCTATCTGGAGCAGGACGTACTGTATACTAAGAATAGTGTCTTACTCACAGGAGACAGGCTGTCTGTTTTGGCATGGCTCCATTATGCTCCCATCAGATAGGCCACACTTGTATTTGGCTTGGTCATTTTAGAAGCACTTTGTACTAGGCCTCTGCTGAATAACTAGTGGGCTTTGTTTACTTATCTCACATTCACCACCAGTGGCCTCACCGAAATTGCTGGAGACCATTTTAACAGCAGGGTACAGAGAACCCAGAGGGGGAGCCCCAGCAGTCAAAGAACCAGCAGCAGCAATAGAGGACCAATGAACGGACATTCAGTGGCTATGGGGAGAAAGCGGCGAGGCCTGGTGGACCATCTGTGGCAGCAGAGGACCCAGAGTTGGCAGCGGAGGAGGTGGCAAAGCACCAGAAGGCAATTTGCAACAAAGTAGTAAATCAAGATTCAGGCATTTGCACTGCCATAGACATCTGGCCTGGGCTGGGCTCGCTTTGCAGTGCAAACACATTTACTAGACTGCAGGGTAGCGCAGTGCAGGCATGTGAAAGAGCCCATTGATTTTTTTGCTCTCATTGCGTTGGCATATTACTACTCCAATGCAATGCAAACAATCCGGTATGAAAGAGGCATCTTTCACCCTCAGATAAAGGCCAAAAAATTTTATTTCACTTGGATCAGCGATGCACCACCATTTCTGTTCTAAGCACAAGTAAGGTGGGAAGAGGTAAGCAGAGCTTTTAGTCTACAAAGAAATCTTCAAACACACCGCGCCGCCAGGGGTGCAGGGATGCGGCAGTGTGCACTCCCCATGGTAAACAGGGCTCGGATTGGACGAGAGCCCACGCATGTGCCATTGGAGCAGGGAAAGGTGAGTTTTACCAGAGTCCTGAGGGGTTCACACAGCGGGGCATCCCAAATCAGGATGCCCCTAGGAAAGGCCAGCCTGGAAAAATACATTTTGTGAATACTCACCTGTAAAATGGGTATTATAAGTATGTCACACACCCCGCTTCAAGACATTCATTACATGTGGGTATACTGTCCTGTAGATGGCGATCTTGTAGAGATGATATCAAAAAAAGGTAAGACCCTCCCGGCCCATAAATACCTGGGACCTCCCACTCATTACCCAGTATAAAGATAGCAGTAAGATCAAGGGACCAGGAAAGCCAATTACAACTAACAAAGGTTCACCATATAAAGGATCCAGAATACAAAAGGGCAGGGTGAAGCGGGGTGTGTGACATACTTATAATACCCATTTTACAGGTGAGTATTCACAAAATGGTATTATTCTAAGTATGTCACACACCCCGCTTCAAGACATTCATTACATGTGGGACATCCAATAGCAGTGTCCATAAAGGGCTGGGATCCAAAAAACAAGGCAACAAGGCACAAACTTAAACCACTGCAGCTTGCAGAACTTTGCGGCCAAAAACAGCATCCGCTGAGGCCCGAACATCAACCTTGTAAAACTTGGAAAACGTGTGAACCGAAGACCAAGTAGCAGCCTTACAAACCTGCTTAACAGAAGCCTGGTGCTGGAAGGCCCAGGACACCCCAACAGCACGAGTAGAATGAGCAGTAACACGAAAAGGGGGAACCTTCCCCTTGGCAGAATAGGCCCCAACAATGGCCTGGCGAATCCATTTACTAATGGAAGACTTGGCAGGAGCCAAACCCTTCCTAGGCCAGAGGGCACCACAAAAAGGGCGTCAGTCCTACGAAAAGGAGAAGTAGCCACCAAATAGTGCTTCACACAGCGAACCACATTCAAAGAATGCAAAACCCTCTCCTTGTCATTGCTGGGCTTAGGACACAAGGAGGGAAGAACAATATCCTGATTTAGGTGAAAAGCAGAGACCACCTTAGGAAGGAAATCTGGCTTAAAGCGGAAAACAACCTTGTCCTGATGCCTCTCAAAGTAAGGGGCCTGAATGGACAAAGCCGCCAACTCCGATACACGCCGAACGGAAGTGATGGCAACCAGAAAAACAACCTTCTGAGTAAGAGTAGAAATTGCAATATCCTGCAAAGGTTCAAAAGGAGGACCCTGCAAGGCAGACAAAACCAAATTCAAATCCCAAACTGGGAGCAAAGGCTTCCTAGGAGGCCGCATATGCGTAACCCCCTGGAAAAAGGTCTTAACCAGAGGATGAAGAGCAAAAGACTTTTGAAAGAACACAGCCAGGGCAGAAACCTGCCCTTTCAGTGTACTAAGCTGCAAACCTTGGTCCAGACCATGTTGCAGAAATTCCAAGACCCTAGGGACAGAAAACGCCCTGCAAGGCAAAGCCCTGACCTCACACCAATCAATATAAGACCTCCAAGTCCTATAATAGATGGCAGAGGAAGACTGCTTCCTAGCCCTAACCAGAGTCTGAATGACAGCATCAGAGAGACCTTCCTCCCTCAAGATTGAGGTTTCAGCAACCACGCCATCAAAGCCAGCATTGGTAAATTGGGGTAGAGCAGTGGACCCTGAGTGAGCTGCCAGAGCCAGCGTATCCCGCGAGAGAGACACAAATGCCGGAAGCTTGTGACGAAAGGTCCACCTCCGGAGTCCCCCACCGGTGGCAAAGCGGCCGAAACACCTTGGGGCTGAGCGACCATTCCCCCCGGCGAGACGACCCCCTGCTCAGGGAGTCCGCCTCCGTGTTCTCCACTCCCGGAATGTACACCGGCGAGATGCATGGGATATTGCTCTCTGCCCAAGCAAGGATCAAGGACACTTCCCTGAGGGCACGCCTGCTGCGAGTCCCTCCCTGGTGATTGATGTAGGCGACCGCCGTCCGATTGTTGGACCGAACTTGAACCGGTAGGCCCCGCAACTGATGAGTCAAGTGAGCCAGAACCAACCTGACGGCTATCAACTCCAGAACACTGACGGGATCGTGAGCCTCCAGATGCCCCCACAGGCCCTGAAACTGAAGATCCTTCCAAAATACCCCCCAACCTGACAGGCTGGCATCCGTGGTGACCATCTCCCAACGAGGGGTCAGAAAGGACCTGCCCCTTGTCAGATTGCTTGGTTTCAGCCACCACCGAAGGGAACGCCGCACCCGGGGGGGGGGGGGGGGGGGGGGGGGGGACATCAAAAAACCGATCCAATGACAGCGGGGACCCGTCCCAGGCCGCCAAGAGGTGGAGCTGGAGCGTCCTTGTGTGAAACTGGGCAAAGGGAACCGCCTCGAACGACGCCACCTTCAATCCCACCAGTCGCATCCCTAGCCGGATGGACGGGCGGGGGATGGATAGGAGACGCTGAGGCAATTCCTGAATCAGAAGAACCTTGGCTCGGGGGAGAAACACCCTGGCCTGAGAAGTATCCAGCGACATTCCCAGGAACTCCACCACCCTGGAGGGAGTGAGACAGGACTTGGGATAGTTGATCACCCAACCGAAACTCTCCAGAGTGGAGTCCTGGTATCCAGCTGCGCCTGACTGAGGGAAGACGCCATGATGAGAAGATCGTCCAGATAGGGCACGATGCGGATACCCCTGGCTCTGAGGATGGCCATCACTCCTGCCAACACCTTGGTAAAAACCCTTGGAGCCGAGGTAAGGCCAAACGGAACAGCCACAAACTGAAAATGCCGATTGTCCATGACAAACCTGAGGAATCTCTGGTATGCCGGAAATATTGGAATATGCAGGTAAGCATCCTTGATGTCTATGGACGTCGTGAAGCCCCCTTGACGAAGTGAATGGATGGCTGAGCGCAGAGTTTCCATACGGAACTTCCAGGGACGGACAAACCTGTTGAGCAACTTCAGATCCAGAATAGGACGAATGGAACCATCCTTCTTGGGCACCGTGAACAAATTGGAATAGAAGCCCAGGCCCCGGTCTGAGAGGGGCACCGGACAGATGACAGCCATGTCCACGAGACTTGCTACTGGCGGCCAGAGGATCTGACGGCACCCGAGACCTGAAGAATCTGGGAGGGGGCCGGAACTCGAACTCTAGCTTGTAACCGGAAGACACCACTTCCTGAATCCACCCGTCCAAGACCTCTTGGACCCAGACCTGGGAGAAGAGTTGCAACCGTCCCCCCACCCACAAGGGTGAGGGCGCCCCCTCATTGCTGAGCCAACTTGGCAGCGGCTCTAGGCTTGGAGCCCCAACTGTGTCCTGGACGGGCCCGACCCCTGCCCCTAGGCCAGGAATCAGCTCTGGACGAAGGGAAGGCCGAACCCCTGCCAACTCTAGCCCCACGAAAGGAAAGAGAGAAGGAAACCGCCCCCCGAAAAAGGCGACGCTGCTTCTTACGCTGAGGTAACCTACCTCCCTTTGCCACCGAATCCAATTTTTCTCCAAAGAGCCGCAATCCCACAAAGGGAAGGGCCGTGAGTGACTTTTTGGACACAAAATCAGCCGCCCACAGCGCTTAAGATCAGCAAATTCCCCACTAGCCGGGTCAAGCCCGGAAGAGGTCAACAATCCTCTAACAACCGACCTGGCAGCTACCAACACAAGCGCAGAAGCACAAACCGGCCGCAAGGCTGATCCAACACTGGCAAAACCATGACAAGCCATCTGGTCAATGCGTTTATCCTCACCATCCTTGAGGGTAGTGCACTCCGGAGAATGGAGGACTGAGCAATTGGACAACCCCAAAACAGGAGCATCCACCTCGGGGGGAGATGACCAGTGCTTCACTGCGTCCACCGGAAAGGGATATTTTTTTTCCCAACCCGGTGGGACACCCGGAGGCCGCGTCGGCCTCTCCCATTCCTTGCGAATGATACCATCAAAATGCTTTTGATAAGGAAATTCCAAGCGCGGCTTGGTCACTTCAAAGAACTCCCACTTCAGCGGGGGAGCCACCTCGGGGGGAGAAATAGCCAGGACCTCAAACATATGAGCCAGGACCCTAGAGGTATCTGAGGAATCCCCCTGGCCCTGCTCGGTATCAGTGCCCACAAACTGCTGATCGGAGTCATCAGACTCCTCATACAGCTCCCCTTCCTCACGCGGGGAACAATCAGACCAATCCAGGGAGTCAAAATCTTCCCTATCAAAGGCCTGCGCAGCCTTATACAAATGCTTTCTCTTTGCCGTGGCCTTTTTTGCGACGGCACTGGAAAACAATTTTTCAAGATTGGCCAATCTGGCACACACCTCAGATCGTGACTCCCCGCTAATGACCACATAACAAGCACGTGTCAAGCGAGGGGGAGACAGGGAGGAGACTGGCGGAGCAGAACCAGGCGCCTGAGATCCAGTCTGGCGCGTAATAGACCGCTGCGCACAGGGTACACATAGAAATACATCATCCCCCAAAAGGGATACCCCACACCCCAAACACAGCCTGGATTGCCCCGAGGGGGGCACAAGCCCAGTAACCGGGGATGCCTCCATACGGTGATTTTTTAATAAATATATATATTTTTGTGTACAATGCTCCAAAGGTATTACGCAGTAATGCAACCCGGGATGCCCCTTTAAGTCCCGAGTGGGAGGAATTTTAAGCCAACTAAATGTAACCAGGGATCCTAGGACCGGTAGAATCCCCCTTTTATAATTTCAATGGTCCACCTCCAACACACAAAAACACACACTCAGACTATGCTGCAATGCCATAAGGAGTTAAAACAGAAAATCTGATGGCCACAGGCCACTCACCCGACCTTCGCCCCACCTAGCTACCGCACGCAGGCAGGAAGGAACCGTGGGGACACAAGGAGAGCAGAGGAGGAGGGAGGGCCGGCGCGGTTCGCACGCGGCCCCGCCCCTCCCCCGTATCTCCCGGCCAGAAGCCAGGACCTAATGACAGTGTCCGCAGTACGGGGGGCGGGCCGGAGGCGCATGCGCTAGCGCACGGCCCCACCCCAAGGAGGAGAAGCGCCTCATGGGCGCCCACAGGCGCCATTACAACACACCGGAGGCCGGCGCCGCGGCCCCAGCACAGTCTGATACCACACACACAAGTTATGCACCAACACATACATACACCAAATAAGAATAAATCCCTAAGGGACCCTCCCCCCCCCCCCCCCAAGGGTATCCGGGAGAGGGGGAATCCATGCCAGGGTAGGGCCAAGGGACGGGGCATCCCAAACCAGGATCACCAACCCGGATAGCTGCCTACCCCTTGTTAAGGGGTCTCACGGCTCCTAAGCACCAGGGGTGCCAACTACCTTTGCCCGGACCAGCAGCCTAGGCAAGGCAGGTAACTTAAAGAAAAGGGATCCGGGCAGAAATAGAAGAATAAAAAGTGGCCGGGAGTCATCCCGGCTACCTGCAAGGAGGAGACATCATCTTCTGACTTGCTCGCCTCTGCAGAGATGAAAGACTGGGTAATGAGTGGGAGGTCCCAGGTATTTATGGGCCGGGAGGGTCTTACCTTTTTTTGATATCATCTCTGCAAGATCGCCATCTACAGGTCAGTATACCCACATGTAATGAATGTCTTGAAGCGGGGTGTGTGACATACTTAGAATATTAAACTAGACAAGGCAAGCTCAGCTCTCCAACTCCCTAGGAGGGGCTGCAACTACTACTGGGCAGCAGGGGCGGCCATAGAAGGAACAGGGAGAATTCCCGGTGGGCAGTATTGCTTTAGGACAACTGCCATATGTAGCTCACCTCACCTGGAGCAAATAGAGTGCCTCTTAGAACACCCTCATTGCTTTCCTAGGCCCCCCAGCTCTTCTTCCCATACTTGGCCCCATAGTATCATCCCCCAGCCCATGTAATGCCAAAGATTCAGCATAATGAATTATCAAATAGTTACCCTGCCCTTGATCTGTTCCTGCTATGCTATAACATCAGCAGAAATGCAAACGCACCCACTGATTGACTGTAAACTCCTAAGGAGCTCAAGGGCCTGTAAATTCCTGGGCTGATTTCTGGCCCCAGTCCGTCCTTGACTGGCAGTGTGGACCGCATACCCACATTTAAGTAAGGATATTTTTCTATTAATTATGGAACAGCATGCTATGGGCTATAAATAAAACTGCAGGTGATTTTTTTAGTTCTAATATATAGTCCGCACACTCAGGGGGTAGAACAATAGCTTAGAAGTCTTATGCGGCAAGTGATCAATGCTGGAACACGGAAGGGGAGTCTTTTTTGCAGTCATTCCCATGGATTGGAAGCACAGATCGGTTAGGTATTCTGCCCAATTTAAAGTGGACCAAAACCCAGCACGATCAGGCTATCTCAAGTATCTTTATATAGGATGCCCCACTGATCTCCTAAACTCAATCACCTTCTCTGGGGCTCTCACACCATGCTCACCAGCTGCAGATGCATCCTTGGCACCCCTATAGCAGAGACCCCTGCGCATGCGGTGTGGAGCCAGGGAAAGTTTTTGTGGAGAACTGGAGGGTTTCACACAGACCAAATTCCTGCTTTTTGTCCACTTTAAAGTGGCCCAAAACCCACCTATCCTGGACTTTACCCAATCAGCAATGCCCCAATGTGTGAAACCCCCCAGGTCACCCAATCTCACTCACCCTTCCTCGGTCCTACGGCACATGCACAGCCTTTCATCCAGTCAGCATGCTCGGATCCACTCCGGCCCCTTCGTCCAAGAGCTCATCTAAAGCAAACTGATCTGAGCCCGCTGGAGGCCGCATCCCCCGCTACCCTTTAACAGGGAGCATGCCCGCACCAACCATTCACAAATGCCTGGCGTGGACACGTGCCCTGCTAAAGGGATAGTAGGGATGTAGCTGCTGCTCGTGCATGCGCCATTGGACCTGCTAAAAAGGTGAGTTTGAGTGACCCAGAGGGGTTTCACACAGTGGGGAATCCTACATCTGGATGCCCCGGGGGAGCGAATATGTCTGCCTGGAGTCTCAGACTTAAGTGGAATAAAGCCCAGGATGGCCAACCATGAAGTCTAAGATGGTAGGACCAGACGCTGGCCCTCCTCTGGGGCGCCCCAAATCGACCCCCTGGGTCACCAAATTCACCTTTTCATTGGCTCCCATGGTGATGTAAACAATGCTGGACACATGCCCAGCAACTCTGGGCTGAGACATGCTCCAACATCTAGCTTAGATAGGCTGGGCCGGGAGCGCTCCACCAGTCTATAGGGGTTTCCCTTCAGATTGGGGAGCGCTCCCGTCCCCAGTCTATCTGAGGAGGCCGCTCACTAAGCTTGGGGGGGGTTTCACACAGTATGGCACTCTGAATCTGGATGCCCCGGGGGGAGGAAATGAAGCGGCCTGGCAACTGAGCTGCATTATGATGTATGGCAACCAGCACTGATTGGACGATAGCTTGCGCATGCAAGTTTGTAGGCCAATCTAGGGGCTTAACGTGTGTGAAGCCACCCAAGTCCCCTGTAAAACTCACCTTCACCTCGATGCAACAGTGTATGTGCTAGCTGTGGCCGCCGTCAGCTTTACGTTTAGTAGGCCATGCACCCGTACCAGGCATTTTTGAATGGCCAGCTCCCTTCGGCTAGAGGCAGCCCTTAGCAAATTTTTTGTATGCACCATGGGAACGTTGAGCGAGTAGAGAGAACTGGTGATCCCAAAGGTTTCACACATAAGGGCACCCAAAACTTAAAGAGGGTGAAAATCACGAGTTTGGGTCCACTCTAAAGTGTACCAAAATCCAGTTTTTTTCACTCACCTGGGCTTCAGCAGGCTTTATGCGCAGTGTGAAACCCACCAGTTCACCGGATATTCCTACCACTCTCAACGCTCCTATGGTGCATGCGTGGGCTCTACAATCAGAAATGTTTGCCAGGTGATACTATCAAATCAGAGGAGTCACCTAGCAATCTATTCTGAATAAATGAGTGTCTGGTATTCTAGTATGTGTAGTACCTACCATTCAAAATTCCTGGCGCGGGTACACGCAGCAGGATGACCACTCTCCCCTGTCCCTTATACTCTGTCATGCTGCTCCAAGGCCTTTAGTTACAATGGCTAAAACTTGCAGGAATGGAAAAGTATTGTCTAGGCAAAAATGGAAAAAAGCCTATACTCACCCGCAGCTCCTCCGTGCAGCTCCGGTGCTCCCCGGCAGCTCCTCCAGTGCAGCTCCTCCGTGCAGCTCCGGTGCTCCCCGGCAGCTCCTCCGTGCAGCTCCGGTGCTCCCCGGCAGCTCCTCCAGTGCAGCTCCTCCAGTGCAGCTCCTCCAGTGCAGCTCCTCCAGTGCAGCTCCTCCAGTGCAGCTCCTCCAGTGCTCCCCGGCAGCTCCTCCGTGCAGCTCCGGTGCTCCCCGGCAGCTCCTCCGTGCAGCTCCGGTGCTCTCCCCATGCTGAATCTGAGGAGCTAAATCTTTTATTTAGCCGACTTTAGATTTATTTATAAGACCTAGTGAACTCCTTCCCTTCGGTTGGGCCTCCTCAGCAGATGACTTATACATGCATTTTTCAGTGCAACAGTGAAGTAAATTCATTTTGGGACAGAGAAAAAAAAAAGTCAGCAGAAAGAAGCAAGTTCAGCAGGGTTTATCAAGGAACGCAAAGTGCTGGAGGATGAAAGATACCTTCCCTGACAGCCTGGCCCGTATTTGGTGTTCATGCACTTTAAACCGGACCTTCAGCGTGATTTAATGAAAAGCCCAAACTCTTAAAAAACGGTTCCCCAGCATCTAAAATTAATATATTTTACGTTTTTAGTCACTAACTTATTATTCTTTCCCCCACTGGGCTGCAACTCTGTTCAGGAATTTAGGATACGGGCGCCGCCATCTTGACTCAGAAGCATCACACTTACTGAGTAGAGGAGAGTGGGATAAGGTACAGGGGGCGGGTTATAGATGTGCTTTGCTCAGACAGAGCAGAGCTGGGGTCAGGTAAAGGTCAGCAGTCCCAGAATGCAGAGCAGCACAGTCAGGAGGCACTTCCTGTTTGCAGGCTGCCTGATAAGATGGCGGCTTCCATAAGCCGCCATCTTGGATGTTTAAAGGGTCATAACATGCAGTAGATGCAGGTAGGATGATTTTTAATGTGGCCAATCTGTATGTACAGGGTGTGGGAAACATATAAGATAGACTCTTATTCAGAGTGAAGGTCCGCTTTAAGTGCTTGCGCACTTTAGGTCTGCATGAAACAGAGCCGTTTGCCAAGCATTACATATACACTGCAAACAGCTCTGATTGGACGAGCCTGTTTATGCGTCGTAGGACCGGGAGGAGGTTAGTTGTTCTGGATGATCTGGGGGGGTTTCACACAGAAAGGCATCCCAGTTCAAGATGTCCAGGGGGCAAGGAACAAAACCCAGGAAAGTCTAATCTGCTTTAAAGTGGAACAAAACCCATGAAAATAGATTCCCGGCCCTAACGATTCCCCTCCCCCCGGGGCATCCAAATCAAGCGCGCTCATAACGAAGGCTTAGACAAGCTGACGTGAGCGGATCCAAGCGCGCTGATTGGACGAGTGACCACGCATGCACTGTAGGACTGGGAAGAGGTGAGATTGTGAAGGTGAGCAGGGGGGTGTCACACAATGGGGCACCCCCCCATCGGGGTGTCCCGGAGCAAGGACTAAAACCCAGGTCCACTTTAACCCCTTGTCCCTTCACACCCCCCTCCATACACACACAAACTGTGTCCTTCTGTGGCTGGTAGGGGCATTAAACCGGACCTTCAGCATGATTATTTGAAAAGCCCAAACCCTTAAACGATTCCCCAGCATCTGAAGTTAATATATTTTAAGTTTTTAGTCACTTACTTATTATTCTTTCCCCCACTGGGCTGAAACTCTGTTCAGGACTTTAGGATACGGGCGCCGCCATCTTGACTCAGGAGCATCACACTTACTGAGGAGAGGAAAGTGAGATAAGGTACAGGGGGGCGGGGTTATAGCTGTGCTTTGCTCAGACAGAGCAGAGCTGGGGTCAGAAAAAGGTCAGCAATCCCAGAATGCAGAGCAGCACAGTCAGAAGGCACTTCCTGTTTTCAGGCTGCCTGATGCTCCATGAGCCGCCATCTTGGATGTTTAAAGGCTTATAACATGCAGTAGATGCAGGTAGGATGATTTTTAATGTGGGCAATCTGTATGTACAAGGTGTGGGAAACATATAAGATAGACTCTTATTCAGGGTGAAGGACCGCTTTAAGGTGCTGGCTATGAGTTTTTTTCTCTTTTTGTTTGTTTTTTTTTTTGGTCTGTAGCCTGTAAGGGTAGTGCTCTCCCCTCCAGGAGGCCGCCCTAGGCACAGGTCTAGGGTGGCCTAAAGGTAAATACAGCCCTGCTGACAGCCAGTATGGGGCAAGCAGAAAGTAGATATTTGAACCCATTGCCTGGAATGTGCCTTTAAGTTACTTGTTCAGAATTTGTATTCTAATAAATACACTTTACATTGTATATAAGTCACCCCAATGGTGATTGTACTACAGGAATCAGGAGTCTGAGCTGGAGGCTCCATAGGTTGCCAGTTACAGGAATATACCAGGGGTTCCCACATGGGATGCCCAGGAATGAGGGAAATCAGCCTCCCTGCGGAGTCTTTGACTGAGAAAGGCACAACAAATTCAGCGCTTAAACCGGACCTTCACCATGATTTAATGAAAAGCCCAAACCCTTAAACTATTTCCCAGCATCTAAAATTAATATATTTTAGGCTTTTAGTCACTTACTTACTCTCCCCCCGCTGGGCTGCAACTCTGTTCAGGACTCTAGGATACGGGCACCACCATCTTGACTCAGAAGCATCACATACTGAGGAGAGGGGGGGGGGGATAAAGTACAGGGGGTGGGGTTATAGCTGTGCTATGCACAGACAGAGCAGAGCTGGGGTCAGGGAAAGGACAGCAATCCCAGAATGCAGAGCAACACAGTCAGAAGACACTTCCTGTTTGCAGGCTGCCTGATGCTCTATGAGCCGGCATCTTGGATGTTTAAAGGCTCATAACATGCAGTAGATGCAGGTAGGAGGATTTTTAATGTGAGCAAACTGTATGTACATGATGTGGGAAACATATAAGATATGCTCTTATTCAGGGTGAAGGTCCGCTTTAAAGTGGACCAACACCCAGGGGGGGGATCGGCCCAGGAATCTATAAGATTCCCAGGCCGATCAGATCCCACCACGCAGGGCATCCAAAATCAGGATGTCCCGCGGGGTGAAACCCCCAGAAACCTTACCTTAACCCCGTTCCAACGGCGCATGCACGGGCCACAGCCGCGTCTTGCGCTTCCCTCTAGCAGGGCGCGCACCCGCGCAGGGGGTTCGTGAATGGCCGGCGCGCTCCCCGTTAGAGGGAAGCGCGAGACGCGGCCTCCAGCGCTCAGAGCCGCTGTGGTTGGACGCCGCTTGTACGTGCATACCACAGCGGCTCTGAGCGCTCTGATTGGACGAGCGCGGTGAGTGTTTCCGGGCGTTCTGGGGGGTTTCACACAGCAGGGCACCTCCAATCAGGGTGCCCCACCGAAGTGGACCAAAACCCAGGATAGTGAAAATCCTGGGTGTTGGTCCACTTTAAGTATGCCAAATAAATCCTCCCCTTCCCCAGCTCACCACTGCACAGATCAGCAATAAGAGCCGCAGATTCGCTATTTCTATGGCGAAAGAGCAGCTGCAGGACTCTCCGCCTCTCCGTTTAAAGAGCCGGCCCCGCCCTCCAGCCAATCAGGGCGACGGCGTGTTTCGAATTTCCTCGGCGCGCCCACGCTGCCCAGCGTGCCGCATTCCTTCCCAGTCCTCAGGTAACCCCGAGCACTTCCGCTTTCACTGGGGCGGTCACGTGACGGTTACATGGGCGAGCCCGGTCCTTCCCTCCGGCCAATACCCATCAGCCTGCCTCAGTTCAAAAAAATACGAGCGGCCCCGCTTGCATCTTGGGTAGGAGGGCGGGCTTACTTCCCTCGCTTTCTAGCCAATCACATGGCTGGCGGCGAAGCGCTCTCCGCCATATTTAGTAAGGGCAGATCTGTTTCAGCACAATAAAATAACTGCACGTTGATGTAGTTGAATTTATTTCCTTTAAACAGCAAGATGAGGTGTTTAGAGTTTAATATATAGCAAAAGACAAGAACGGCTTCGGCGCGGTTTCCATGGGGACGTAGCGCTCATTTCATTGCTTAGCTCGGAGAAGGCATCTCTAGTGCGATAGGTTAAAAGTGCATTGTGGGCGTGGTTAAACTTAGATTCCCTATTGGCTTAGGAGTTGGTTAAGAAAAGTGGGCGTGTTTATGTTATCTTCTAAATTCTTACTGGGCGATGGAGAATGAGTGGGCGGGGTTATATTTGTACCTTTGAATTCTCTTACTGGTGGAGGGAAGGAATGGAATGGGCGTGGTTATAGCGGCGCTTGCTGAGCTCTCTTACTGGTGGCTGGTAGGGAGAAATGGGCGTGGCTTCAGCGGCCGGGGAAGCGCGGCGGCCCTGCTGGGAAGTCACACCGAGAACTGAGTGCTGTGCCAGGCTGCCGTGCTGCCCCCCGCTCGCCCATCTACCTCACCTACCTGCCGGGATGAAGGGAGGAGGTAAGTGCTCCGCAACTGTCACTCCACAGGGGGCGTTATAGAGCTCTGCCCCCTCATTATTGATCGCAATAGGTGGATAAATGGGGCACAGACCCAAACCGGGCGCTAAATGCAACCGGTGGTCGTGCTGATCGATCAGCTCCTTCCCTTACTCCCTCTTACTCTCAGGGATCCCCAAGAGGCAATTAGTCCGCCTAATCCTTCACTTCCATTGGCTGGCTACAACTTTTTTGTTTTTCCCTCCAAACTTTTCCTTCAATTTGATTGGCTGATCAGTCCTGCGATTTTAATTCAACTAAATTTAAAATCAGATTGCATGAATGATAATCTGACTTATTCCCCAAATGGGTTTGTTCACAAAATATCACTGGGGGTTGGATTTTCATATGATTGTACAAAAACTCCCTAGCTAACTTGCTGGATGGGAGCGCTTTGTATGGCCGGATCGTGAGGCCTCTAAAGGTTTGTAAGGGATTATCGAACAGTTCTGTGACCGATTTCATTGGATCTGATCAAGGAAATATAACAAAAAGGGCATTCATGCTTTACCACCATTGAATTGAAAATTTGTCATTCCTGTTTTGATTGGATCCATCAGTTTTATCCACTTGAAAGGACTGGATTTCTTATTGAATACAACTTGTTGCTTTATATTGTTTTCAGTCCAAATTTAATTGGTTGGTCACCTTCGATCAAGGTAGAAATAGTATCAGGGTATTTTAACAGTTTCAGATTCATTCTTTAGATCAATAACTGACATGTACAAACACTAAAGGTCCCAATAGTCTGTTTGGTTCCTAATCTGCGTCCGACCAAAAAATGATTCATTGAAAAGTTTGAGAGTATAGTCTTTAAAATGAGCCACAGGATCAACCAATTCGATCCAGTCGGGAGAAGGACCAAAACTTCCTATATTAGAATAGATCTTATCATCTGAATAGAAAACAACCAAATTGATCCATGCAATTTTTTTTAAATCGGGAAACTGTCAACTATATAGACCTTTAGCGTCTATACTCGTGGTGTCAGTTATTGGTCCAAAGAAGCCATTTAAAACTATTGCCTTTATTTGAGTTTTGATTGAATTGAGTGACTGGATTTAACAGTTTGATCCATCTGAAAGCACTGGAACATCCTACTTACTGCAGTTATCAAATCAATCTCACTATATGGACCCTTAGTGGATCCGACCAAGAGACGATCAACTGAACAGGCAACTTATAGTCTTTGAATTGAGATTGTATTTGAACCAGTTGAAAGAACCAAAACGTCCTACTGATTTAGAAAACAACCAATATGATCCAGTTAAAACATGCTGATTACGAACCAGTTAACTGATTATGTGAACCCTTAGTGTCTATACTGTAAAGATTCAATCTGAAACCATTAAATACCCTGATAAAAGTTTCTTGATCTGATGTGATCAACAAATCAAATTTGGACTGAACACGATACAATACTACAAGTTGTATTCAATAGTAAATCATTGCTTGGGTACAGAACTTACCGTACATGTCTGTATGTTATGTAAATATTTTGCTAGCTCTGATTAAAGGATAACTAGTCAATCTTAAAGGGCTTAGTATCTTTCATCCAAACCCATTCGATTGATTCCTTTTCAGTGCAGCCATAAGTTTGAGTCCAAATTAAATAACCAGTGTCTGTGTAATCACCTTTAGAGCCAACATCAGATCAATTTACCATAGTTTGATCCCTTGTATCTTGTTCGATTGGATATTTATGAACGAGAGGTGTCCTTGATGCTAAAGATGATGAAACTTTAGCTTGTCAGAGATTTATTTTAGTGGGTACAGTTATAATTTTATTCTTTTGTCCGATTATAAATGAGCAGATTTATGACAGATTTGATTTCCGAGAACTCCAATGATCATCGGCAATGTGTTTTCAACTCCTCAGAAAGCCAGTCTGGTCTTGATATATCAGTCAATCGTTGATTAAATGAAAATCTTGATCAGCCTGTTGCATCAGCACTACAACACTCAGAATGCCTGGTACAGTTTTGGCCTCCTACTAGCAGTAGCTTCCTGATTTATACTGAACTTTTAAAGTTGTACATAAAGATGTTAACAGTTGGTAAGGTAATGTAGTGGCAGAGCTGTAACAATTAAATCCAGTTGTATCTGGAGTGCTGGAATTCCAGTGTGATGCAGCAGCAGCCCCCTCCCCTCTGCTCTGCCCCAGTGACCGGCCACTTCCTGCTCTTTGCATTTTAAATCTCCCTCCAAACTTGCCAGAGAGTTGAGCAGGCGGAGGACGGCCTCCTCTGGGCCTGAAAGAGAAATCGACAATTGTCACCATTTATTTGCCGCCTCGCTGGAGATATTTTGCGTTTTTTTTTTCACTCTTTAATCCTTGGACCCCGCCGTGGCTTTTTGGTATCGGGGAATGCCTCCTCCAGTTGCTAACGTCAGTGATTTAAACTATTTGGAGTGAACGTTTATCTGGCTTTTTTAAAAAAAATATTTATTTGCAGATTAAAATAACTGACTGTTCCTTATTCTCACTTGAAAATTTGAGAAATTGTTACATTTATTTTTAGCGGTAGAATCTGGCAAAAAAAAAAAAAAGATACTGTTTATTTGCTGATTTTTTTTTTTTTGGCAATTTTTATTTCCAAAAAGCTTAAAGTGGACCAAAACCCCCGAAGATTGGCCTAGGAATCTATACGATTCCGGGCTGATTGATTCCCTCCCCCCGGTCGGGGGTGCCCCACTGTGTGAAACCCCCCAGGTCACCCATAAACTCACCTTCTAGCCGTGACCATATCCCCGCTATCCCTCTAGCAAGACGCGTGCCTGCGACAGGCATTTGTTGATGGCTGGCGGTGTGCACGCTCCCTGTTAGAGGGTAGCGGGGGGGGCGCAGCCGCCAGCACGCTCAGATCTGCTTGCCTTAGACAAAGGCTTGGACGAGCGCCCGCGCATGCACCGTAGGACAGGGAAGGGGTGAGTTTGTTTCAGGGACCTGGGGGGATTCACACAGTCCCCGATTGGGGTGCCCCAGGGGCAAGTACCAAATTCCTGGGTTTTTGGTCCACATTAAAAGCTCTCACTCCTGGCACTCTAGGCCAGCTGATCCAGTGCTGCAATCTCTATCTCTTGTACACCCCATATGGCAATGCTGAGAAAAGCTCACCCTGGGGGGGGCTGGGTGTGCTCCCATATCATCAGTCAGTGAGGGAACCTGCTCCCTCGTGGCTTGGGACAGGTGAGCATGCTGGAGCCTCGTAAGGCTAAGGGGCCTTTCACCCCTTCCCACTTCTGTTGAGCTGTAGGTATTGAATTGTGCGGCCATTTTCTGTTCCCCAATCTTACAGAGGTCCATGGGGAAAGTATGTTCTCCTTTTTGGACTGGAGAGGGGCAGTGGAAGTAGGTGTTGCTCAGATTTTCTGGAAGTTTAAAGCAGACCTTCACTCTGAATAAGAGCATATCTTATATGTTTCCCACACCCTGTACATACAGATTGCTCACATTAAAAATCATCCTACCTGCATCTACTGCATGTTATGAGCCTTTAAACATCCAAGATGGCGGCTCATGGGACATCAGGCAGCCTGCAGTCAGAAGTGCCTTCTGACTATGCTGCTCTGCATTCTGGGATTGCTGACCTTTTCCTGACCCCAGCTATGCTCTGTCTGAGCAAAGCACAGCTATAAACCACCCCCCTGTACTTTATCCCACTCTCCTCAGTAAATGTGATGCTTCTGAGTCAAGATGGCGGCACCCGTATCCTAAAGTCCTGAACAGAGTTGCAGCCCAGTGGGGGAAAGAATAATAAGTGACTAAAATCTTAAAATATAGTAACTTTAGATGCTGGGGAATTGTTTAAGGGTTTGGGCTTTTCAATAAATCATGGTGAAGGTCCGGTTTAAAGTGGACCAAAACCCCAAATTTTGACCACATTGTATTATCTGTCCATGGGGCATCCCATTTTGGAAATGTGCCACTGTGTGAGACTTCCTGGGGTCACCTGTATATCTCATTTAGCATCTCTTTAATGAAAGTCTCACTGATGGTGAAACAGAGTAGGTTAGTTTAGTGCCCTGTGAATTAGAACCCACACTTGCACATGGTTGCAAGGGAGAAACATTTTCCGGGATTACATTTGTCCTGGTATTGTTCCTCTCCAGCAGGCATCTCGATTTGGGATGCCCACTGTGGGAAATCCTCCAGAACGCTGTGTATAATAGCATCCCCGGCAGACAGAGGACCACCACCAAGGGGAGTGAAAATCCTCAGTGGTGGTCCTCTTTAACCCCACAAATTGTGACCTTTGGCAGGAATGCCATTACCTAGACTGATGTACTGTTCTTTTACTAAATTAGGGGAGTCATACAGCTCTTCCACCATCATCTCTCAAATGGCATCTTTTACCTCAAGAATTGTCATGTTCTTACAAATTATGACCACTAAAAACCAATGCCAGTTAGTTAAAAAGCTTTCCTCCAGCCGCTCAGCATTTTCTTACGAGCAAAACTTTTTACCTCAAAAACTCTCTCTAAGCAGATGGTCCTGTGGGGGAAGCTACACTGTGTCACAGTGCAACAAAATGGCGGTGTAGCAAAGAGACACAAGATGCCACTGGGGGCAGGCGAGTTCCCGTGCAGGTGTTTTAGTTCCTTTGTTACCTCTGCATTGTCATCTTCAGACATTTTTTCCACCATTTATATAAAACAAAAACAAATCTCTCCTGCAATGCAACCACTGAGCGGCTCACTGCCTTTCTGGCTCCCTCCATTGCTAGACCGCAGCCTTTCTTGAGTTGGCTGAGCTTTTGCTGCCCCACAAAGGGAATGTTAGAACCAGGCCTCACTGGTTTGTACTCTCACGTATTTCCACTTAGTGCAATAGCTGCGGAGATGGGGAATAGTGAAGTAACTTATCACTAAGGGGGTTACCTGAGGTGTAACTTAACGCAAGCAGGCCAAGCTGTAGATATGAAATGGGGCCCCATTGTAGCTTTAAACTGGACCTTGGGCATGATTTAATGAAAAGCCCAAACCCCTTAAAAAAAAAAAATATATATATATATTCCCCAGCATCTAAAATTAATATCTTAGTATTTTAGTCATGTATTATTCTTTCCCCCACCGGGCTGCAACTCTGTTCAGGACTTTTGGATACGGGCGCCGCCATCTTGCCTCAGAAGCATCACATATACTGAGGAGAGCGGGATAAAGTGCAGGGGGTGAGGTTATAGCTGTGCTTTGCTCAGACAGAGCAGAGCTGGGGTCAGGAATAGGTCAGCAATCCCAGAATGCAGAGCAGCACAGTCAAAAGGCACTTCCTGTTTGCAGTCTGCCTGATGCTCCATGAGCCGAAGAGCTTCCTTTGGTTTATTAGAAACTGGAAGGGATGGAATATCTTTACCATGCCGATGGCTGCAGATGATTGACCATGGCTATTTTTTTTTATTTATTTTTTTGCTTTTTAAATCCTAGTTTTGGTCCATGTATTGCTCTGACCCTCCTGGGGCTGCCATGTCTAGACACTGTTGTGGTGTTTGTGTGTAATGCAGTTGTGCATTGTGTGGCTGTGAGTTTGGGGGGTCTGCCTGAGTTTCATGTCCTTTGTGTGCAGAGTCTCCTTTTCATATGTAATGAAGCTCGGGCTCCAGCCTGATGAGCCGTCCTGACTGATTGTGAAAGCGGGGTGAGGTTTGGGCGGGTAAGGTTTGAAAGTAAACTTGCTGGCAGCCAGTATCTGGCCATGGGCACGGGAGGGAGGGTCTGAAACCGATCAATCTTTACACATTCCTCTAGTCTTTAAAGGAAGTAATAAGAGGAATCTGGCGGCTGCTGCAGGTTAAACTGCTTCTTTAAAAAAGAAATGTGTTCATGGCACTTCAGGGGGTGCAGCAATGTTCTGGGCCCCACCATGACTGCTTCATATCTGTGTCAACAGTGTTATTTAAAGGCACACTGGGCTACCAAGAATGGTAGCATGGGGCTACAACAGAGGGTGTTTCAAGTGGACCTAAACCGGGGCACGCTGATCGGGGGTGCTCTGCTGTGTGAAACCCCCCCCCCCCCCCCCCAGATCTAGCTAGCCAGAGGCCAGTGGGGAAGTGGCCGTCAACGTGCCCGGCTCCACCCGGCACTTAGACATAGAGACCTCTTGCCGAATAGAGACGAGCACGCTGATTGGCTGCACACCTGCGCTTCCGCTGTCGAACCAGCGGCCTGGTAAGATTTACTGGGGATCCAAGGGGCTTAACATGGCAGGACATCCCAAATCGGGATGCCATGGGGGCAAGGACCAAAACCCGGGGTTAAGAAAACCTTGTCCTGGCTGTCACATCTGTTGCACTGATTGGCTGACTATGCTTTTCGTCACACTCTGTACAGCACCCTCACAAGAGGCTCTCCACTGTGCACAGTTCCCATAAGGGGATCAGTTGTACTATGCTGCGCAGGTGAGTTTTTTTTTTTCTTAAAAAAAAAAAATGGGGGGGGGGGGAATTGCCTTCAGAAAATGTTTTTGGACCGAAATGACAGACCATTACGACCATTATGATCTATCATGAAAACTTTCAATGCTGAACCAAAAAAAATCACTGATGGATCAGGCCCAGGTCTCAGCACTTCATTTATGGCCAGGCTAACCCACTCAATACCTGTACATAGACCTGGAATTGTGTGGGTGGTGGTGGCTGTGCGAGACAAGTAAATGTACAATGCAGGGCCCCGCTTCTGCCCTCTTGCAGTGCTAGTAGACATTAAATTGGATTGGTAGCGTGAGTCATTTTGGCGTAGTCGGCAGGCGCGTGTAAACCTCCTAGAACAGAGCCCTGTTGCTTGTAATGAGGGACGTTGTGCCGCTCTGTGTGTCGGTTCAATGGATTGATTTATGCGCTGCTGTTTTAAATTTTTATTTTTTTTTTTAACCTTTTTAAATTCGGGCTGTCAAGAGCTGGGGAGCGGATGTGCCAGTGACTTAAAGCCACGGGTATTATTTGAATTTCAACTGGAACATTGGCAAACTAATGCGGGGCTATTACTTATGTATCTGTCACACGCAGCATTAAGTGCTCACTGGGCGTGTGCGGGATTCTAGTGTAGGGAAATCTTGCAGCTCTGCATTTATGAGGGCGCAGGGATGAGCGTCTATGCCGCACCAGCGTTTCCCATAGACGGGAACTATCACATGGCTGCAGAGGATTATGGGAGGGCAACTTTAGGGGCACTTTTTGTGAACTTGGCAGGTAGGGAAGTGTATTTCCTAATTTGACATGACAGAAAGTTGGGGCTCGTCACCAATCATACTTTCCTGTAAGGCATTTGAAGCCTGCACTTACCTGCTAAGTTGTAGGCCTTCAGTCACAACTGTTCTTATTGGGTGTTCAAGCGGTCCCTTGTGCTCATTGCGGCAATTCAAAAGGTGGACAGGAAGTGTACAGTAAAGCACTGCTGCCGCAAGCTGGGGCACCCACCACTTTGCAGGGGATTTTTTTTTTTTTACTATTAATTTTAATGTACCAAATTGGTCTTGGCAAAATGTTTTATTTATTTGCCCAGATAGCCAGTTTGATACATTCACATCCAATGACTTGGTATGGATCTTAAAGTGGGCCAAAACCCACGCCAATCGGCCCAGGAATCTATAAGATCCCCCCCCCCCCCCCCCCATGGCATCCAGATTTGGGATGCCTCGCTGGGTGAAACCCTCCAGGTCGCCCCATACACTTACCTTGTTTTCCGGTCCGACGGCGCGAGTTGCGGCTGCATCCCTGCTATCCCTCTAGCAGGTCACCAGGCATTTGTGAATGGCTAGCGCAGCCACGCTCCCTGTTAAAGGGAAGCTGGGATGTGGCAACCAGCTCGCTCAGAGCCGCTGGCCTTAGACAACATGCCATCGGTGGCTCCGAGCGTGCTGATTGGATGAGCGGCCGCACATGTGTTGTACGACCGGGAATAGGTGAGTTGGCTTTGGCAATCTGGGGGGTTTCACACAGCAGGGCATCCCCGATCCCCAGGGGAAAGGACCAAAACCCAGTATAGTCAAAATCCTGGGTTTTGGTCCACTTTAAATATTGACCTGTTTTTAAGATCCAACCCTACGGTGTATGTGCAACCCCATCAGTCTTTTGGCAGGAGTCCATGGTTTCTAAGGACACCTATGCCGATGTTGCAGTGATTGGAGCATGTGGCTCTATTCACTGACCTAGAGGTGGGGGTGTCGGGCTCTGTTTAGTCGCACTTCCTCTGTACCAGAAGCTGTTGCCAGCAAAGGAATAATTGGGGTATTGCTCTTATTTATGTTTTGCCCAGAGATGTGCTTAAAGTGGACCAACACCCAGGATTTTGACTATCCTGGGTTTTGGTCCACTTCAGGGGGGCACCCCGCTGTGTAAAACCCCCCAGAAACACCCCAATACTCACCACACAACGCTCCCACGTGGCCGGGTGACAGCGACGGACAAGCCAGCGCGTCCGCCGCCGCCTCCCGCACGTCCCTCTGACAGCGCGCGCGCCCGCGCCGGCCATTCACAAACGGCCGGCGCAGGCGCGCGCACGACTAGAGGAGGTGAGTTTTTGGGGGGTTTTCGGGGGGGTTCCTCACCGCGGGACATCCCGATCTCGGATGTCCCGCAGTGAGGGGGGTGATCGGCCCGGGAATCTTATAGATTCCCGGGCCGATCACCCCAGGGTGTTGGTCCACTTTAAAGACCAGAGTGGATGTTTTTGTGGATGTTTGTTTTTTTTTTTTTTTTTTTTTTTTTTTTTGCATAAGTGACTTCAAGGTATAGGTGCTTTAAGTATGGTGGTTAATTGGTACTTCACTTGTTGTTGTTTAGCTTTAATTTGCTCTCTTTTCCAACAGTCCTTCACTGTCGCTGCTCAAAATGTTTCACAGCTCCACCCAAGCGGCGGGTAAAAAGGCGCCCACGTCCTCTAACGCTGCTAAACCTTCCAGAAGATGTCCTCCTGTATGTCCTGGAATGCCTCCCTGCCATGGATATCCTTTCCATGCGAAATGTAAGTCATTTGTGATGGTGGTCTGGGTTCCATAGTAGGACTCTAGCGTTGCATATCTTTATGTAGATCTGTAGCTGCCCCAGTAGGTTGTGATGTGGTGCATGGGCTGTATTGGTAATAGTGGTCTTCCAGATGAGAAGCTCAGTTTCAGTATGAAGATTCGAGGAGGAGGGCAGCTTATTATATGAGTAGGAGTCGTAATGAGTAGGGTCTACAGTAAATCCTGAATAAGGGTTTACTGTAGACGCTACAGCTTACATAACCAGATCTTCTTCTTAATCTTCAGGTGCATCCTCATTTGAGGTCCCTAGTTGACTCCCACAGCAGTGTTTGGGCCCGAGCATGTTTCCAAGATGTGTGGCCATCGCCAGAGAACCTGCATCTCTTTGAAAGGTAAATGACCTGGAAGCTTACCAACACTTCTGTGTTACTCTGGTCTCTTCTTATGGTAGCCCGTGGTATTGAAAAACTGGTTAGAAATATTCCTGCAGTGTAGGATGCCCTGTATATTGCCCAGCCGTCAGAATGCAGTGTTGATTCAGGGGAAATTCCTGATGTCCTAAGCAATCCTTCAGGACCTTCGATAAATTATAGAAACTACAGTAAAATATAGAGGGACTTTCAATGTTTAGGTGTAAGATCGGCGCTGTGGAATAACAAAAACACAGTTATATACTGGGTGAAAACTAGAGGTGCATGTGTGGCCTATATGTGATGTTGGGGCGGCACATTTGTGGATCCAATATTCTGGGTAAATAAATAATGGATGAAGACACATTAATGCCTCACTTGAGGCTCCACTCGTACTGTCAAGCAAGCCAATTTCAGACATTTAGGCCTCGATTCAATAAAGGTAGAAAAAAATTCTCATGGTAGTAAAAGATTCAATTCATGAGAAAAAAAGCCTGAGAATTTGAAGTTGTTGAATCACCAGCTAAGAAAACAATGAAAGTCAATGGAACTTTTTTTACTCCTAAGAAAAGTAGAGAACTGTTTACTCCTTTCTACGCTGTAGTAAAAGCTGCCATTGACTTTCATTGTCTTTTTATCTAGTGATTCAGTAACAGTGACATTCTCAGGCTTTTTTCTCATGAACTGAATTTTTTTACTACCATGAGAATTTTTTTCTACCTTTATTGAATCGAGGCCTTAGATTGAGTATAGCAAATGTCTGCTTACTGCATAACATGGGCCTAATGTTGGGCTATTCATATCCCATAACTAACTTTGAAGTGGAAGTCCAGCCTCCACTGGTGAATGACTTGCTGTGCTCAGCCATAGCAGCATACATGTTGTTCAGCCCTCTTCAGACCTTCAAGTCTGGTGATGGATTGAGAAAGAATGTTTTTTTTTTTTTTTTCATACCCAATTTGAAATAGGGAAGGGGGTACTTATAGACTGGGCTTTAAACAAAGATTAGGTATTTCATTTTTTATTCATTTTTTTTTTTCAGGGCTGCAGAATGTGGAAACTTTGAAGCTTGCATGAAACTGGGAATTGCTTACCTATACAATGAGGGCTGTAAGTGTTAAAATTGCCCCCCAAATCCCACTCCCCATATAGGCAGTGTGACATTGCCCTTCTACCATTCCCCATAGGCAGTGCGGCATTCCCCCCAACCCCCCCAGAAAAAAGCTATACTTACCTGAATGCTGTCCCCACTCTTCCGACGATGCCACTTCCTCTCGGGTATGGTGGAGCCTCTCTTAGATATATATATAATATATATATATATATATATATTTCTCTATTTTTTTTTTTTTTTTTTTTTAAATCAAGGTTCCATTAGGTATAAAACACATCTTTGGCACAACTGACCAGCAACAGGTCTTGTTCTGATATAGAGAAACTTTCAGGAGGTAGGCACGTCTCCAACTCACCACATCAGACATGGGAGAACTGCCACTAGACCCCACCAACCCAGCTGCCTCCTCTTGCTAGTTCATCCCAGTAGCACTGCTGACTAGCATTTGAAAGTAGTCTTTATATGGTGTGCTGTTTGAATACTGTGAGGTGGTCTTTTTTTCTGCAGATGCATCATCATGCCCACCCAGGTTGCTGCAATATTTCCTTAGGTATCCAAACTGACTCTTACCCTTTACGGGATCCTGGGTGTCTTGTTTGTTGGTAGTGGTGACATTCCCCCAATGATATATTCATTTCGATGCCATCATTCTTTGATATTGGAATGGAAATATCTGGCAGTATTAATCTGGTCTGGACAAGTAAAGGAATAGGCTGCATCATTCAAACTTGAAATCTAAAGCTGCTAAATCAATGATAGAGTTAAATGTTTTTTTTTTCTATTTTAGTGTCCATGTCAGAGGACGGCCGGGCCGAAGTGAATGGACTGAAGGCCTCGCATTTCTTTAGTTTAACCGAAAAGTTGAACTCTTCACCTGACCCCTTTATCTGGCTGTTTATCCGGCCACCTTGGTCAACCTCTGGAAGCTGCTGTAAGGCTGTGGTGTTTGACAGTCTTAAGGAGGAGTGCCAGGGAGATGGCAAAGAAAAGGAAGCTGTGACAGGGGTAAGAACTGTGTTTGCTAGACTAGTGTTTTGAGTCTGATGTTGATCCCCCAACATTTTTGAGGTTGAGTACGGCATATTGTGCCAAGAAAACAAATCTTTTATATAGCCCCATATGGTTTTGTTCCATGCCCCACTGTGTGAAACCCAACAGATTGCCCATAACGCACCTCTTCTGGTCCAACAGCTTATGCGCGGGCTCTTGTCCAGTCAGAGCTGTCTGCCGTGACTGCCATTCAGCAAACGGCTCTGATGTGTTTCATAGGGAGCGCATGCTTGCTTATCCCATTTGAAACAGAGTTGTTAGTGGAATGACAGCTCTGATAGGATGAGAGCCTGTGCATGCGCCGTTGGACTGGGTAGGGGTGAGTTGTTATGGGCGATCTGGGGGGTTTCACACAGTGGGCGTCCCAAAATGGGATGCCCCAGGGTAGGCCAATTTAGATTCCAGAGTTTTGTTCTGCTTTAAAGCCCCCTTAAAAATACGGCTACTCGGTGCTCTCTGGGTGATACAGCATACTAAAAAAGTGACTACAACATTCATTACAAACAAAAATGAATTAAATGACAGAACATGACTGTATCAATATAAGGTGATATATAAATGCAGAGCTGTATTAGCACAACAATGGAATCATTTTCTACTACCTCATAATGACTATCTGGCCTAAATCATGATACATAATAATCATCAAACACGTGTCTTTGAATAAATCCGTAATTTACAAATAACACTCAATGTATAGTACTGATATCCATGTGTCCTCTGGAAGCCCTATTGTTTTCCCATTGTCTAGAAACCTAAATAATCAATAGAACCAGGCATTGCATTAAGTGGTAATGATTTGTATTTAATTCTTTCTAACCATCTCTATGTATTTTTATAGGTTCTACAGGGATCAATACAGTATTGTCTGGCAAAGGTCCTAAGCCTTTTTGAGGTAAGACATTGTTTCGACAATAGCATTTCATGGTTTATTTAATTGAATATTAGTATGTATGTAAAATTAAAACTGATGGACCATCCCCCAACAAAAATGGGTACCCTCCTATTCTATGTCTCGCACCCTGCTTCAGAAATATTCATTACACTTGGGTTATGTCCAGTAGAGGGCGAACTTCTGCAGAGATATATAGAAAAAAAGAAGCCCCTCCCGGCCCGTAAATACCTGGGACCTCCCACACATTCCCCAGTAATCATCTCTGCAGACGGCTAGCAAGTCAGAAGATGAAGTCTCCTCCTTGCAGGTAAGCCCGGTTCACACCCGGCCATTTTTATCCCTATTTCTGCCCGGACCTAGTTATGCTTAAGTCCCTTAATGCCTCCCAGACTTGGGATCCCTCCCTCCCTTTACTTTATTCCCTTTATTCACAATGGGAGGGGGGCCTGTGACTTCTCCTTTGTCCAGTTGATGTGGAGCATCGGGAAGTAATCCTTCAATGAATTGGTGTATGAGTGTGTGTGTGTGTGTGTGTGTGTGTGTTTTTGACATTCATTTTATCTTTCGTTTGATACATGCGGCGGCCGTATTGAGAGCCGGCCGCCCTGCCCGGCTCTGCACGTGTGGCTGCTCGGGCTAAGGGTGAGCTTCTCCCCCTCCTTGCTGTGAGGAGAGGGGGCGGCCGGGCACTCGGCGCGCTGGCGACGGCCCGCCCCACTCTCTCTGGCGACCTCGGCGGCACCCGGTCAATGGAATCGCATTGCTGGGTGAGGATGGGGAGGGGGCGGGGCCAGGCGCGGCGCGCGATCCGCGCCGGCCCTTCTTCTTCCTTCTGCCGTTAGGCTGGGGATCGCCTTTTGTTGTGCGGTGAGTGCCCTGCGGGGCTTTGCTTGTGGTGCACTGTTGCTTGAGTTTGCGCCTTATCCAGCGTGGTGGCTGCCAAGAACACTGAGGAATCGTATTGTCCCATCTTGCGGTTTCTTGGTCTTGTTAAGATCAACCACAATTTTTGTCAATGCCCACGTGTGCGCTGGGCGTCATTAGTGTTATTGTACTACTTGTGCATACATTCTGTTTATTACTTACATGAAGAAATAAGTATGCCATATTATTATTCTTAGTATGTCACACACCCCGCTTCAAGAATCCATAACATGTGGGTAATATCGTCCTGAAGAGGCGTTCCTGCAGAGATGATAGCAAAAGAAAGCCCCTCCCTGATCCATAAATACCTGGGACCTCCCACTCATTACCCAGTTTTCCATCTCTGCAAGACGGCGAGCAAGTCAGAAGATGATGCCTCCTCCTTGCTCAGGGGGAGTTCAGGTAGCCGGGGTTGCCCCCGGCCCATTTAGTTTTATATTTCCGCTCGGCCTTATGTTCTCCTATGGGTCCCTAGTTTTATTAAGTTACATGCCTCCTCAGCTTTGACTGCGGGCCCGAGCGAGGGTATGAGAGCACCCACGGTGCTGAGGAGCTGCGCTCCCCCCCCGTGAGACCCTATCAGAGAGGGTAGGCGGTGGTCCGGGTTGGTGATCCCGGTTTGGGATGCCCCGTCCCTGAACTTTATCCCGGGGGGGGGGGAAGGGGGGGGTCCCTTCTTAGTTCCCACCTCCCCTCCTTACTATCCTCTGTGTGAGTAGTAGTGTTTTTTACTTCTGTGTGTCTTTCACTTTAATTCAGCGCTTGGGCTGCCTGGCTCTTCAGGCGTGAGGTAAGCTACCTCACGCCTGTGTCTACGGGGGGGGCGGGGCCGGGCGGCGGCGGCGCGTTGCCACGGCCCGTCTACCCTTACTGCCAGGCTGTTTCCCAGGGGGTGCCCCGCGTTGCGGAGGCACCCGCCTGGTGTCTTTCTACTAGCGCCGCGGCGGCGGCGCGGGTTCATTGTCTGGGAGCCTTGCTCCCGCCTGTTTCTCTCATGGTGGGGGGGGGCGGGGCCGACTCGCGGCGCGTCAGCCGCGTTCCCGCCCCCCTTCTATCCTTCCCTCAGCGCTGATGCGCCTCAGTGTGCATTGACGTGGGGGGGGGCGCGCTGGTTCTCTGTCTGGGAGCCTTGCTCCCGCCTGTTCCTCTCATGGTGGGGGGGGGCGGGGCCGACTCGCGGCGCGTCAGCCGCGTTCCCGCCCCCCTACTATCCTTCCCTCAGCGCTGATGCGCCTCACTGTGCTTTGACGGTGGGGGGGGGGGGGGTGAGCTGTGTGCTGGCGCCGATCGCGCCTCTTTTTTCCAAGCCACGCCTGTGTCCCTCCTCCTCTCTGCTTCTCCTCGGAGGATCCTTCCCGCGTTTTTCTTAGGCAAGCAGATTCCTGGCTCCAAAACTGTGAGTGGCCCAGTGGGCCCTGTTTGATTCTGTTATTTATTTTTTAGAAGTGACATTATTCCAATATGGGTCCCTTATGTTTTTCAGGCGGAGGTCGTCTGGGAAGCCTCTTCATCTGGGATTAGAGGGTCCTTTCCTGTCCTAAATTCCTGGGTTCCATTATACTAATCCTCCCACTCGGGACATTAAAGGGGCATCCCGGGTTGCTTACTAGCGTAATTCCCTGGGTCTTAGCGACCACCTAAAAATCACCTAATGGAGGCATCCCCAGTTACTGGGCCTGGGACCCCTTCGGGGCATCCCAAAAAGTGTATTTTGTGCGGTGTGTCCATCACTGGGGACGATGTTTTAATGTGTATACCATGTGCACGGCAAACTATTGCGCGGCAGTCCGAACCCCGTACTTCGGGGGCAGTACGGCCGGTCGCCTCATCTCCTCCTCCCACCTTGACTCATACTCCGTGTGACGTAGTCATGGGCAGGGATCTTCAATCTGAGATGTGCGCCAGATTGGCTAACCTTGAGAATATGGTTTCCGGCTTGGTCGCCCGTAAGGCTCCGACGAAGAGAAAGCATTTGTCACTGGTTCCGTTGGAGGATGACCTTGAAGATGTTGATAATCTAGATTGGTCTGATTATTCCCCGCTAGAGGAAGGGGAGGTTTATGAGGAGTCCGATGCTTCGGACGATGAGCTGTCCTTTGCTGCTGAGGCCGAGTCTGCTGAGCTGAGGAAATCTGTGGATACTCCGCACGCTCTGGCTCTTATGTTGGAGGTCTTAAATATTTCTCCTCCTGAGGAAGTGTCACAGCGGAAGGACGAGTTGTTTGAGGAATCCAGGCCGCGCTTGGAGTTCCCTACACAACGGCATTTTGACAAGATCATTGATAAGGAATGGGACAGGCCGGCTCGGCTCCCTGGTATCCCTCAAGGGTGGGATAGAAAATATCCCTTCCCTTCGGAGGTGGTTAAGCGCTGGGCTTCCCCCCCCGAGGTCGATGCTCCGGTTTTGGGGTTGTCCAATCCCTCGGTTTTAAATAGGCCTGATTGTTCCACCCTCAAAGATGGTGAGGATAAACGTATTGACCAGATGGCTTGCCATGGTTTCACTAGCGTTGGGTCAGCCATACGGCCTGTGTGTGCTTCTGAACTGATGGTCTTGGCTGCCAGGTCTGTGGTCAGGGACCTTTTGACTTCTTCCGGGCTTCGGCCGGGGAGTAATGAATTCATTAGCCTGAAACGGTGTGAGTTGGTTTTGTCCTTTGTGCTTACAGCCTTAGACGATACCTTGATGATGTGCGGAAGGACGTCGGCCCTACTGGTGTCTATCCGGCGGTCGGTGTGGCTGCGCCAGTGGGCGGCTGATTTTATGTCCAAAAAGTCGCTGACGGCTTTACCTTTTTGTCGGTCTTCGGCTCTTTGGGGAGACGTTGGACTCTGTTACCAAGGGTGGTAAGTTACCTCAGCGCAAGAAGCAACGTCGTCCCTTTCGGGGGGCGCCTGCTTTTACCCCCTCCTTTCGTGGGGTCAGAGCTGGCAGGGGTTCTGCCTTCCCTTCTCCCAGAGGAGATTCTGGGGGTAGGGGCAGGGGACGTGGCCGCTCTGGATACAGCTGGGGCTCTAAGCCCAAACCGGCGGCTAAGCCGGCCCAGCAATGAGGGGGCGCCCTCACCCATGCGGGTGGGGGGACGGCTGCGACACTTCTCCCAGCTCTGGGAGCAGGAGGTCTCGGACAGGTGGATACGGGAAGTGGTGTCTTCCGGCTACAAACTAGAGTTCGAGCTCCGCCCCCCCTCCAGGTTTCTCAGGTCTCGGATGCCTTCGGAGCCTCTGGCAGTGCAGGGGCTCCTGTTGGCAGTAGAGAATCTTCTGAAATTGGACGTAATTTGCCCAGTGCCCCCCTCGGAACGGGGGGGGGGGTTTATTCCAATCTGTTCACGGTGCCCAAGAGGAACGGATCGGTCCGACCCATCTTGGATCTGAAGTTTCTCAACAGGTTCATCCGGCCGCGGAAGTTCCGGATGGAAACGCTGCGCTCGGCTATCCACTCCCTTCGCCAGGGAGACTTTCTCACGTCCATAGACATCCAGGACGCTTACCTGCATGTTCCAATTTTTCCGGCGCACCAGAGGTTTCTCAGGTTCGTGGTGGAGGATCGGCATTTTCAGTTTGTGGCTCTGCCTTCGGTCTCACCTCGGCTCCTCGGGTCTTCACCAAGGTGCTAGCAGGGGTGATGGCTCTGCTCAGAGTTCAGGGTATCCGTGTTGTGCCCTATTTGGACGATCTCATGATCATGGCCTCCTCATTCAGCCAAGCGGAGTCGGACACCGGATTGGTGGTGTCCACGTTGGAGAGGTTCGGTTGGGTGATCAACTACCCCAAGTCGACTCTGTCTCCGTCCAGAGTCCTGACTTTTCTGGGGATGTCTCTGGACACCTCGCAGGCCAAGGTTTTTCTGCCTCAGGCCAAGGTTCTTCTGATACAGGAGTTAGTTCGGCTTCTCTTGTCAGCCTCTCATCCGACCATTCGACTGGGGATGAGGCTGGTGGGGCTCATGATGGCCTCGTTCGAGGCAGTTCCCTTTGCGCAGTTTCACACGAGGACGCTTCAGCTTCATCTGTTGAGGGTTTGGGACAAGTCTCCACGATCGTTGGATCAGTCCTTCCTGATGACCCCCCCGAGTTCGTCAGTCCCTGCGATGGTGGTTGCGATCTGTCAATCTGTCGAAGGGCAGGTCTTTTCTGGCTCCGCGTTGGGAAACAGTCGCCACGGATGCCAGTCTGTCAGTTTGGGGGGGTGTTTGGAAGGACCTCCAGTTCCAGGGTCTGTGGGGTCCGCAAGAAGCTCACGAACCCATCAATGTTCTGGAATTGAGAGCCATCAGGCTGGTTCTGTTTCACTTGACTCATCAGTTGAGAGGCCTGCCGGTGCAGGTCCGGTCGGACAACAGGACGGCGGTGGCCTATATCAATCACCAAGGAGGGACTCGCAGCAGGAGTGCCCTCAGGGAAGTGTCCTTGATTCTGGACTGGGCAGAGACCCACGTCCCGTGTATCTCAGCAGTCTACATTCCGGGGGTGGAGAACACGGAAGCGGACTTGCTGAGCAGGGCCTCCTCTCGTCAGGGGGAGTGGTCTCTCAGTCCCAAGGTGTTTCGTTCAATATGTCTCAGGTGGGGGGTCCCCGCGGTGGACCTCTTTGCCTCTCGTCACAATCACAAGCTCCCAGCTTTTGTGTCTCTCTCGCAGGATCCTCTGGCTCTGGCAGTGGATGCCATGTCTCTGAATTGGAGGGATCTGGGGTTCCTTTACCTGTTTCCCCCGTTCCCAATGTTAGCCAGAGTGGTGCGCAAACTAGCCTTGGAAGGCGCGTCGGCAATTCTAGTGGCCCCAAGGTGGCCAAGGCGAGTTTGGTTCGCAGATCTTGTAAGTCTGGCAGAGGATCAGTTTGCACTGCCTCTGCTGCCAGACCTGCTCACTCAGAGTCGGCTATGCTATCCCAATTTACCATCGCTGGCTCTGACGGCATGGCTGCTGAATCCGCCATCTTGAAGGCAGAAGGTCTTTCTGACGCGGTGATTCAGACTCTTATCTGTGCCAGGAAGCGCTCTTCCTCTTCTATTTACTACAGGGCTTGGAGGGCCTATATTGATTGGTGTGAAAGTAGGTCTCTCTCTTGTCGAGAGTTTTCCATACCTAGAATTTTGGAGTTTCTTCAACATGGTCTAGATCTGGGGCTCCAGCTTAGTACATTGCAAGGGCAGGTTTCTGCCCTGGCGGTGTTCTTCCAAGGGTCCTTTGCACTTCATCCGTTTGAGCCCTTGAATGAGGTAGATTTGTCTTCTCTTACGCAAAAGGTGGCCTTTTTGGTGGCGATCACTTCGGTTAGGCGTGTTTCTGAGTTGGCAGCTTTATCCATTACAGCTCCGTACTTCGAGAAACATCAGGACAAGGTTGTCTTTCGTTTCAAGCAGGATTTTCTTCCTAAAGTGGTCTCGGAGTTTCATCTGAATCAGGACATTGTTTTGCCTTCTCTATGCCCAAATCCCAGTGACGATAGGGAAAGGGCTTTGCATTCCTTGGATGTAGTTCGTGTTGTGGAGCATTATCTGGAGGTTACGTCTTCCTTTCGTAAGACTGATGTTTTTTTCGTGGTGCCCTTCGGGCCTAGGAAGGGTTTGGCTCCTGCCAAATCTTCCATTAGTAAATGGATTCGTCAGGCCATCCTTGGGGCCTATTCTGCCAAGGGGAGGAGTCCCCCTTTTCGTGTTACTGCTCATTCTACTCGTGCGGTTGGGGCGTCCTGGGCCTTCCAGCACCAGGCCTCTGTTGAGCAAGTTTGTAAGGCCGCTACTTGGTCTTCTGTTCACACTTTTTCCAAGTTTTACAAGGTTGATGTACGGGCTTCAGCGGATGCTGTTTTTGGCCGCAAAGTTCTGCAAGCTGTTGTGGTTTAAGTTTTTCATTGTTGCCTAGTTTGGATCCCCGCCCTTGTTATGGACACTGCTGTTGGATGTCCCACATGTTATGGATTCTTGAAGCGGGGTGTGTGACATACTAAGAATAATACCATTTTGTGAATACTCACCTTGTAAAATGGGTATTATTAGTATGTCACACACCCCGCTTCAACCCGCCCTTTTGTATTTAGGATCCTCTTTATGGCGAACTTTGCGTGGTTGTTGTTTACTTTTGCCTCTTCCTGGTCCCTTACCTTACTGCTTCTGTATACTGGGTAATGAGTGGGAGGTCCCAGGTATTTATGGATCAGGGAGGGGCTTTCTTTTGCTATCATCTCTGCAGGAACGCCTCTTCAGGACGATATTACCCACATGTTATGGATTCTTGAAGCGGGGTGTGTGACATACTAATAATACCCATTTTACAAGGTGAGTATTCACAAAATGGTATTATTATTATATACATTACTATTAGTATTATATACTATATTATATACAATTTTATATATATATTATATTATATATTTTATATGTTTTGCCACACTCTTTTTACATTCTGCATGTATGAGTGCTTGTCTTGGTGTACCTTACTTACGGGGGCCCCCATTTTGTTATTGTGTCCTGGGGTCCCTTGGCCAAAAAATAAGGGCTTGCAAATCCTCCCACTAACGGACTTAAGGGGAATCCCGGGTAGCTTCTAGCGTAATTCCCGCTGGTCATTGCGACTACCATACAAATCACCATATGGAGGCTCCCCAGGATACAGGGCTCCGGCTCCCTTCGGGGCAGTCCCGGCAGTGGGTTGGGGGGTATCCCTTGCGGGGGATAATGCGCTGGTTGCATACCATGTGTTCAGCAGGCCATAACACGGCAGTCGGGGGCCCAGACGTCTGGGTCAGTGCTGCCGGCCTCATCACCTACCCCACCTTGACATATCCGTACCCCTAGTGACATGGTCATTAGCGGGGAGTCGCAATCTGATGTATGTGCTAGATTGGCCAACATCGAGAAATTGTTTTCTAGCTCTGCGGCCAGGGAGGCCCCGGCTAAGACCCAGCCAGTGATAAATTTGCAGCGCTTATGCGGTGTGTGTATCGTTCATGACCATTTGTCTTCTCTGCCTTGGATGACACTATATGTATGTATAGCAGAACCTTAGCGTTGCTTGTGGCTATACGACGCTCTGTCTGGTTGCGCCAGTGGGCGGCTAACATTGCGGCTAAGAAGTCATTTACAGGGCTACCCTTTCTGGGTATGCGGCTGTTTGGAGATAAATTGGAATTCAGTTGCGGAAGGAGGAAGGCTTCCGCCACGCAAGAAGCGGCGTCACTCCTTTCAGGGGGGCAGGCTCCTCTAATCCTTCATTTCGCGGTGCCAAAGCAGGCAGAGGTGCTGCCTTCTCTATCTTCAGGGGTGATTCTTGGAGCAGAGGCGGAGGACGGGCCCGTCCAGGACCTGTCTGGGGTTCCAAGCCCGCTGCCGAGCCAGCTCAGCAATGAAGGGGCGCCCTCACCTTGGCGGGTGGGGGGTCGGCTGTGGCACTTTTTCCAGGTCTGGGCCTGGGAGGTCACAGACAAGTGGATCTTGGAAGTGGTCTCTTCCGGGTACAAGCTGGTGTTCGAGTACCGACCTTCCCCAGATTCCTCAGTTCTCGGGTTCCCTCGGACCCCCGGGCTGCGCAGGGGCTCCTGTTGGCAGGACAAAATCTTCTGGACATGGAGGTCATATGTCCGGTGCCTTTCTCAGGGAGAGGCCGGGGCTATTATTCCAACCTTTTTACGGGTCCCCAAAAGGATGGATCTATCAGAACCATTCTGGTTTTTGAAGCTTCTCTACAGATTTATCAGATCCAAGAAGTTCCGCATGGAGACTCTGCGCTCAGTCATCAATTCCCTTCGTCAGGGGGAATTTCGTGACATCTATAGACATCAAGGTTGCTTACCTTTATGTACCAATCTACCCAGCACGCCAGAGATTTCTCAGGTTTGTGATGGGAGATCGGCATTTTCAGTTTGTGGCCCTCCCTTTCGGGTTGACTTCGGTACCAAGGGTGTTCATCAAGGGGCTGGCGGGCATAATGGCCCTTCTTAGAGCCCAGGGCTTTCACATTGTGCCGTATCTGGACGACCTACTCATTACAGCTTCTTTTCTATGTCAGGCGGAGATGGACTCCAGGGTGGTGACGACGTTGGAAAGGTTCGGATGGGTGATCAACCACCCCAAGTCCTCTTTCTCCCCATCAAGGGAGATCTCATTTCTGGGCATGAATCTGGATACCAGTCAGGCCAGAGTGTTCCTTCCTCACCCAGAGGTGCAGAGGGTTCAGGATCTGATACGTATTCTCCTGGCCAATCCTCGCCTCTCTATCCGGCTAGGGATGAATCTGGTAGGATTGATTTGTGGTTTCCTTCGAGGCAGTCCCCTTTGCTCAGTTCCACATGAGGTCGCTCTAACTCCATCTATTGCTGAACTGGGACGGATGTCCCCGGTACTTGGATCAGTCCTTTCTGCTGTCTCCCAGGGTTCGGCAGTCCCTTCAGTGGTGGCTGGAACCAAGCAATCTGAGGGGCAGATCCTTTCTGGCCCCTTGTTGGGAGACGGTTACCACGGATGCCAGCCTGTCGGGCTGGGGAGGTTTCTGGATGGATTTTCAGTTCCAGGGGCTGTGGGGTTCTCAGGAGGCTCGCACCCCCATCTATGTCTTGGAGCTCAGAGCTATTCGGTTGGTTCTGTCATGCTTGACGCATCACTTACAGGGCTTACCGGTTCAGGTTCGATCAGACAATTGAACTGCGGTCGCTTACATCCATCACCAAGGTGGGGCTCGCAGCAGGAGTGCCCTCAGGGAAGTTTCACTGATTCTTGCATGGGCGGAGAGCAATGTTCCATGCATCTCGGCGGTATTCATTCCGGGAGAGGAAAACACGGAGGCGGACTCCTTGAGCAGGGGATCCTCTCGCTGAGGGGAATGATCTTTCAACCACAAGGTATTCCGGTCCCTCTGTCGCAAGTGGAGGACTCCGGAGGTGGATCTCTTTGCCTCACGTCGCAATCACAAGCTCCCAATGTTTGGGTCTCTGTCTCAGGTTCCTCTGGCCCTGGCAGTGGACGCCATGTCTCTTGCCTGGAGGGATCTGGGGTTCCTGTACCCGTTTCCTCTCTTCTCCATGGCGGGCAAGGTGGGCGCAAGCTGGCTCAAGAGGGTGCGTCAGCAATTCTGGTGGCTCCAGGGTGGCCAGGACAGGTTTGGTTCGTACCACAGTTTACAAACGCTGGCTTTGACGGCGTGGCTGCTGAAACCTTCTCTGTTTTAATAGATGAAGGTTTGTCTGATGTTGTGATTCAGACACTTGTCAGGGCTAGGAAGTGATCTTCCTCTAACATCTTCTACAGGACTTGGAGGTCCTATATTGATTTGTGTGAGGCTAGGGCCTTGCCTTGCAAGGTGTTTTCGATCCCTAGGATTTTGGACTTTCTTCAGCACGGTCTGGGCCTGGGGCTCCAGCTTAAGTATCTTGAAAGGGCAGGTCTCTGCCCTGGTCGTCTTCTAAGGTCCTTTGTTCCTCGAAAGCCTTGTGCCTGTTTGGGATTTGAATTTTGCATTTTCTATGCTTACACAAAAGATTGCCTTCTTGGTGGCTATTACCTCTGTTCTCTGTGTTTCTCGGTTGGCGGCCCTGTCTATTCAGGCCTCTTACTTTGAGAGACTCCAGGACAAGGTGGTTTCCCGCTTTAAGCCGAATTTCCTTCCTAAAGTGGTATCTGTTTTTCCATCTCATTCCGGATGTGGTTCTCTCTTCCTTGTGTCCTTAGTCTAGCAATGACGAGGAGAGGGCCCTGCACTTTTTGGATGATTGTTTGTTGTGTGAAGTACTATTTCTTGGCTACTTCTCTTTTCTGTAGGACGGACGCCTTGTTTGTGGTGCCCTCTGGGCCCAAGACTGGTTTGGCGCCATCAAGTCTACCATTATTAAATGGATATGTCTGGTCATTGTTGGGGCCTATATTGCCAAGGGGAGGGTTCCTCCTTTCAGTTTACTGCTCTTTCTACTCATACTGTTGGGGCTTCCTGGGCTTTTTAGCACCAGGCTTCTGTTGAACAAGTTTGTACGGCTGCTACTTGGTCTTCTTTCATACCTTTTCCAAGTTTTTATAAGGTTGATTTGCGGGCCTTAGCGGATGCTGTTTTTTGGCCGCAAAGTTCTACGAGCGGCAGTGGTTTAATTTGTGCACTTTTGCCTGTTGGGATCCCCACTCTTTTTGGACACTGCTATTGGATGTCCCAAGTGTAATGAATATTTCCGAAGCAGGGTGTGAGACATACTTAGAATACCATTTTGTGATTACTCACCTGTAAAATGGGTATTATAAGTATGTCTCACACCCTGCTTTGTCCCACCCTGAGTTGTATCTTGGATCCTCTGTTTGGTGATACTGTTTTTCTCATAGATTTTATTTGCTCTTCCTGGTCCCCTTACTGCTTTCTTATACTGGGGAATGTGTGGGAGGTCCCAGGTATTTATGGGCCGGGAGGGGCTTCTTTTTTTTCTATTCATCTCTGCAGAAGTTCGCCCTCTACTGGACATAACCCAAGTGTAATGAATATTTCCGAAGCAGGGTGTGAGACATACTTATAATACCCATTTTACAGGTGAGTATTTCACAAAATGGTATTTTTGTCTCCCGCAGTTGATCGGTCCGACCCTGGCAATTACAACTGTACAAATAACCCCAAAACCTTTTGAAAATTACTAGAGAGTTGAATTATCTGCATACATACATATGTTTAAAAGAGGAACACCACCAAAAAAAAGCATACTAGCTGGTGAAGCCCATCCCACAGCCCCGTTAGTTGGCTGTTGCTGGTTTCCTTTGTGTATTGCAGGCCCACATGACCACCAACAGCAAGTGAATTTTGCCTCACTGGATGTTGATGGTCATTGATCAGCACACGCGATCCTGGAAAAAGGTCGGTATTTGTGCTAAGGGATCGAACAATCGGATTCTTGTCCTATGCATTGCTGCCTCTTGCAGTGAGTGACATACAAGATTAGCATTTACCATTTACCCTCAAATAACGTGCCCCCCCCCCCACTCACCTGTTTTGTTTCCTTTTTTTTAGGATGAGGACAGAAAAAAAGAAGCTTTAGGATTGTTAGAGGCATCGGCTGCTCAGGGCTGTCTGCATAGCTCCTACCTCTTATGGGAATCTAGGCATAAAAATGCTGTAAGTTGTGTTGAGTGGCTGTTAAACTGACAGAAATGTAAAAAGTCTCAGATGCCCGTTTAGCTAAATATTAAATATTAATTTATAGTTTTGTGTTTTGTCAGCTCTCTGACCCTGGAAGATATCTACAAAGTCTCCGGCAGTTGAAAGATTTTGCAGTTCGGGGATGTTGGGATGCACAGGTAAGTCCACCCAGTAAAGCTCTGGAAACCTTGCTGAATTTTCATTGCAGAAAGATAAAGCAGAGGTCCACCCTATAGCAAGGTTTCAGATTGTATATCTGATATTCTAAGTATGTCACACACCCCGCTTCAAACATTAATCATTAGACTTGGGTTACTCCACCAGCAGGTGGCGACGTTGCAGAGAAGTCTTGAAAAACGAGCCCCTCCTGATCTATAATACCTGGGTCCTCCCACTTATCTCCCAGTGTTCTTCTCTGCAAGATGGCGACAAGACAGAAGAAAGAAGTCTCCTGCTTGCAGGTAGCTGGGGTAACACCCCGGCACCCCCCCATGGTCTATTTCTACCCAGTCATTTTTTGTTTGTTAGTTAAAGATGGAAGCCTCCCAGCCTAGGCTGCTGGCTGGGTAATGGTAGATGGCACCTTGTGGTGCCTAGGAGCTTATCTCCTCCGCTAGACCCCACGCGGTTATCCGGCTGGTGATCCGGATTTGGGATGCCCCGTCCCGATGTGCCCCCCTTAGCCTCCCTGTCCCCTGCTTGGTAGTTCCCTTCTCCCTTCGCTATGGGGGGGGGGGGGGGGGGTTGGCATTGTGGTGCTTTATCCATGTGGTAATTCCAGTGGATGGTGTTCTGGCTGTTCTGGGTCGGCGCTGCAGAGTACGGGCGTTTGTTTTGAGCAGCTGGACCCCGTGCGCAAGTGTGTGTGCATCATTTATTGTGTGCGTGTTTCACTTGCAGTTTTTATTGGGCGCCTGTTTCCTGTTAAGTGTTGGCGGCGGCGGCGCCATTGTGCGGCTTGAGGTGATCGGGGAAGGGGGGGCGGGGCCGCGCTGTGCGGTCTATGGCGGTGGGCGGGGCCGGAGCGCTTCGCGCGCGTTCTGCCGGCACGCTCTTCGTCTCCCTCCGTCTCATCTCCTGTGCCTCCCCGGGTCCTTGCTTCGCCGTCTCAGGTGCCGTGTGGTGTTTATGCGGTTGCGGTTTAGTTGCACGTAGACTATTCATGGGCATAAGCAATTCATGGGACAGGCCAGGTGCAGTTGTCCTTAATTTTAGATAGTGGTGAGCCTAACGGCTCTTCCCTTGATTCTTTTATTCTTGGCCTGGCTTGGCTTATTTATCAGATGAGGCCCTGGCTGTCCTGTCCCATGAGTGTTAGGTTTCACAGAAATATATATATATATATATATATATCTCTATATATATATATATATCTATATATCTATATCTATATATCCATATATATATATATATATATCCTAACTGTTCTCCTCTGTTAACAATTGTATTCTGATACTTATATTATCTTATGCCTGACTGTTTGGCATGTATTATTAGAATCGGTCCTGCCTGCCCCATGATTTGTCTTTCAGGTCATTTTCCTTGGTGTGTGTGTGTGCGCTCATTATGGCCTTTATTCTAAGCATACAGCACGTCCTGCTCCAGATGTAGTAATAACATGTGGGTAATCCTCCGGCGCCGTGCACTGCAGACATGTAGAAAACAAGCTCCTCCCGGCCCTACATATACCGGAGGACCTCCCACAAATCCCCAGATTTCTCTGCAGTGCTGGAACTGCGAAGACATGAAGTATCACGCTCTCGCAGGCGAGCTGGGCTTTACAGCCCGAGGCCCTGCGGGACTATTTCCACCCGTCCTCTTCAGAAGACTATGCCTCCCAGCCTGGGCTGCGTTGGTCGGGTGAAGGTAGGCAGCACCTGGTGTGCTTACAGAGCTAGTCTCCACCGCAATCCCCCACCATAGGGTAGGCGGTTAAGGCAAATGGTGAGCCTTCAGTGGATGCCCCTCCCGCATCAATGCCCCCACGCCCCGTGTAACGGTGAACCCCGAATATTGGGTCACCTTCCTCCCTAGATCCCCCCGTTAGTGGGGGGAAAAAGAGGGGGGGGGTTGTGTGTACGATGGCCTAACCTTGCCCTAATTACACTAGAGACTTATAGCCTTTACGGCTCCCGAGTGTCAGAGCTACGCTTCACACTTATGTTTAAGTTGGCCGCAGCGCCTTATTGTTTTCTACTTGGCGTGGACGGCGGCTCTGTTCGTGGGCGCTACGGCGTTTTATTCCTGTATTCACCCTGTCAGTTTTCTCTCTGAGGTGATTTTCTACATCGGTTGTCAGTTGCATAGCTACTGTTTTTCTGATTGGCTGCGCACCTTCGAGATGCGCGCTCTCAGGGGTGGGGGGTTTGGTTTAGTTTGGCGCGTTCCGCGTCATCTCCTCGCTCTGGCCCGCCCTTCGAGGTTCGCTTAGCGCCATTTTCTTCTCACGTGCGCGTGGTGAAGACTGTCCTCCCCTCGCTGTTCTGTAAGTGCCCTCATGGGCGACCCTTCTTTAGCTTTTGCTTCTCCTCGCTTGGCTCTGACATCCCTGTTCCCCTTGTGTCTTTCAGACGGTGAACCTCGGTGGCTTCTCCCGGCCCGGTGTAGCGCCCGGTCCAGACCTTTTAAAAATCTCTCCCACTTCTCAGCGGGTCATTGGGGCATCCAGGGTTGCTTTATAGCGTCAATCCCTACTGGCATATTGTATATAATAATCACCATATGGAGGCATCTCAGGATATTGCGAACGGGGTTCCTTTGGGACAAGCCCGTCTGTGTGTAGCTTGTGGGGTATTGCCTAGCAGCGGTGACAATGCACGGGTCTGCGTCCCTTGTGCTCAGCAGGCGCTAGCAGGTATCCCCACCTCTTCCAAGGCTGGGCCCGCACCTCGCCTTGCTTCTCCTACTCCCCCCAAGCCTGAGCCTAACCCCCAATACTAGTGGGGATTCTCATACTGATTTGGCCACTAGACTGGCTAGTGTGGAAAACTTACTTGCTGGCTCCTTGGCGCGCAAGGCCACTGCCAAGAGGCATCATTTGAATCCTGAATCTACTATACTTCCTATAAAATCTGATGATTATTGCTTTCCTATGCACATTCCCCCTCAGAGGAAGGGGAACTGTTCTCTGACTCAGGGTCATACGACGACGAGTCCAGGGGACAGGAAGAGTCTGGTTCTGATAATTGGTCCTTGGACGACATTAATAGACTGCTGACCCAGATCTTTGATGTGTTATCCCTCTCTCCCCCTGCCGCGGCTCCCTGGCAAAGGGGTGATCTGTTTCACACCGCCAGGACGCGGTTGGAGTTTCCCGAACAAACTCCTTTCAATAGCCTTGTGCTGAAAGAATGGGAACATCCCAGCAAACTCCATGGAGTTCCTAAAGCTGTGGATAAGAAATATCCCTTTCCTGCCGACCTGGTCAAGTGTTGGACATCGCCACCCGAGGTCGATGCCCCAATTCTAAGTCTAACACCTCTATTATGCACTCCCCCGACACTACTACGCTGCGGGATTTGGAAGATCGGCGAGTTGACCAACTGGCATGCCATGCCTTTGCATTTGGGGGAGCGTCGCTCCGCCCAGTTTGTGCCTTAGCCATTACGGCCTTGGCGCTCAGCACGGTGGTTAAGACTGCTCTTGAAGGGGCGGATGACTTGCCCTCTGATGCTGCCAATGCTCTGGCCACCTGTGAAACTTTTGTGAACGATATCCTATCCGCATCGGACGATGCTATTAAATTAAGCGCTAGATCTTCTGCTCTGGTGGTAGCCATACGCCGAGCGGTCTGGTTGCGCCAGTGGGCCGCTGATAACGTCGCTAAGAAGGCCCTGACGGGGCTTCCTTTTAAGGGGCTGCGCCTGTTTGGAGAAAGGCTAGATATTTTTGCCAAGGGTGGCAAGTTGCCTCAGCGCAAGCGTCAGATTCGGCCCTTTCGTGGCCCAAGCTCCCACTCGACCCCCTACCGTGGGGCTAAGCAAGGGAGAGGAGTGTCCTTCACTGGGTCTCGCGCAGAGCCCTGGAATAAGAACAGAGGACGCCGTCCCAGTTCCTCATGGGGGCCCAAGCCCAAAGCCCCTCCCAAGACTCCCCAGGCATGAAGGGGCGCCCTCGCCCGTCTGGGTGGGGGGACGTCTACAGCACTTCGAGCATGTCTGGAGACGCCACGTCCCAGACCGGTGGATTCAGGAGATAGTTTTCTGTACTGCCCCTTACCAGGTTCGTCGGGTCCCGGATCCCACAGGACCCTGCCTCAGCTCGGGTCTTAATGCTGGCTGTGCAGGACCTTCTAGACATAGGGGTCATTTGCAAGGTCCCCTTAAGAGACAGGGGCATGGGGTTCTATTCCAACCTTTTCACAGTGCCCAAGAAGGACGGGTCAGTCAGACCCATTCTGGATCTAAAAATCCTAAACAGATTTGTCAGAAACATTTTCGCATGGAAACTCTGCGCTCGGCCATTGCCTCGTTGCGCCCAGGGGACTTCATGACATCTGTGGATATCAAGGACGCTTACCTGCACGTCCCAGTGTTCCCAGGACATCAAAGGTTTCTCAGATTTGCGCTGCTGGATCAGCATTACCAGTTCGTGGCCCTGCCATTCGGCCTCACGTCTGCTCCCAGGGTGTTCACCAAGGTGCTGGCAGGGGTGATGTCACTGTTAAGACTAATTGGGCATTCGAGTTTTGCACTACCTGGACGATATACTCATCACCTCTCGGTCTCTGCGGCAAGCAGAGCTGGACACTCGGTTGGTAGTGTCCACCCTGGAGTCATTCGGCTGGGTGATCAATTACCCAAAGTCCTCTCTGTCCCCCTCCTCAGTGACCCGTTCCTGGGGATAATTCTGGACACAGTTCAGTCAAGGATATTCCTTCCCTAGCAGAAGGTGGAAGCTCTGATATCGCAGGCGAGGTCCCTGCTTTCGAGCTCTCATCCCTCCATCTGGCAGGGAATGCAGTTGGTGGGCTCGATGGTGGCAAGCTTCGAGGGGGTGCCCTTTGCCCAGTTCCATTTAAGAACTCTGCAGCTTCACCTTCTGTCAGTCTGGAACAAGGACCCAGCGTCCTTGGACGAGATCTGGGTGCTCCCCCCCTCGGTCAGACAATCCCTTGCGTGGTGGCTGGACCACAGGAACTTGACAAGGGGCAGATCCTTCCTGGCTTCCTCCTGGGAGACAGTCACAACGGATGCCAGTCTGTCGGGCTGGGGGGGATTCTGGAAGTATGGCAGTAGATCAGTACGATCTGCCACTGCTGCCGGACCTTCTAACTCAAGGGTCTCTACGCCATCCCAATTTACTAACTCTGGCTTTGACGGCCTGGCTATTGAAACCTCCATCCTGAGGGAAAAGGGTTTGTCTGCATCTGTAGTGGCTACTATGGTGCAAGCCAGGAAAAAGACTTCTTCTGCTATCTACTATAGAGTTTGGCGTTCTTACATTGACTGGTGTGAATCCAGGTCTCTTCCCTGCCGGGAATTCTTAGTTTCCAGGGTGCTGGAGTTCTTACAACATGGTCTAGACTTAGGTCTTAAGCTTAGTACCCTGAAGGGTCAGGTTTCGGCCCTGTCTATCTTCTTTCAGAAAACCTTTGCCCAGCACCCTCTTATCAAGACCTTCTTTCAGGGGGTCACTCATGTGCGGCCTCCTGGGAAACCTATGGCTCCTGTTTGGGATTTAAACTTGGTCTTATCGGCCCTGCAGGGTGCTCCTTTTGAGCCTATTCAGGAGGCTGCTCTCGCTGTGCTCACGCTCAAGGTCGTATTCCTGGTTGCTATCACTTCTGTTAGACGTGTATCGGAGTTGGCGGCTCTAGCTATTCAGCCTCCCTACTATGAGAGACACCAAGATAAGGTGGTGTTTCGCTTCAAGCCTGACTTTCTGCCTAAGGTTGTGTCTGCTTTCCATTTGAATCAGGATATTGTACTTCCTTCCTTGTGCCCTAATCCCTGTAACCCTAAGGAAAGGGTTTTGCATTCCTTGGATGTGGTTAGGTGTGTCAAGTATTACCTGGTTATCACTAAGGCTTTCAGGAAGACGGATGCTCTCTTTGTTGTGCCTCACGGGCCTAGGAAGGGTTTGGCTCCCGCCAAGTCTACTATCAGTAAATGGATTCGTCAGGCTGTGGTTCAAGCCTATACTACTAAGGGGAAGTTTCCCCCCTTTCGTCTCACTGCTCATTCTACTCGAGCTGTTGGGGCTTCTTGGGCTTTTCAGCACCAAGCCTCTGTGGAACAAGTTTGCAAGGCCGCTACCTGGTCTTCTGTTCATACCTTTACATGATGCTGTGTTTGGCCGCAAGGTTTTGCAGGCTGCAGTAGTTTAAACTGCTTGCTGTTGCCTTTTCTGTTGGAGATCCCACCCTACTTTACGGACACTGCTATTGGATGTCCCACATGTTATTACTGCATCTGGAGCAGGACGTGCTGTATGCTTAGAATAATACAATCCTGTGAAGTACTCACCTGTAGAATTGGTATTATACGCATACAGCACGTCCTGCTCCACCCCACCCTGGTTTCACTTTGTTCTGGATCCCCTGTTTGGTGATTATTATCATCGTTGTTATTGCCACTTTTGGTAGTTGGTTTCTCCTGGCTTCTCATTCTCACTGCTTTTCAATGCTGGGGATTTGTGGGAGGTCCTCCGGTATATGTAGGGCCGGGAGGGGCTTGTTTTCTACATGTCTGCAGTGCACGGCGCCGGAGGCAGAGGATTACCCACATGTTATTACTACATCTGGAGCAGGACGTGCTGTATGCGTATAATACCAATTCTACAGGTGAGTACTTCACAGAATTGTATTTTTCATTGTTTTGTTCCTTGTGACTTTATTCTCTGAAGACTGATTGTGGTCATTTTCTGTTACAGATTCTGGGATACCCTTGCTGCTTGGGTCTCCCGGTCTGATATACCTGGCTAGTCTTATTACAAATTGGGTTTTTTCCCTAGGCTTAAAATCCTCCCACTCCCGGGACTTTAATTATAAAGGGGCATCCCGGGTTGCATACTGCGTAAATTCCTGGGTTATTGCGAATACCACAATTTCACCATATGGAGGCTTCCGACACTCTTCGGGGCAATCCAGGCTGTGTGGGGGTTGTGGGGCTCCGCTCCCAGGCGTTGATGTCATATTATGTATTCCATGTGCACAGCGGAATATTGCGTGCCAGTCCGGCACTCCGGCTTCTGGCTCCTTGCAACCTCCGTCATCTCCTACACCCCCCCCCCCCCCCCGCCTATTCCGGACCCCGTGTGACGTTGTCATAGGTGGGGATTCACAATCCGAGGTGTGCGCACGGTTGGCCAGCCTCGAGAAGATCTTTTCCGCCGCGGTGGCTCAGAAGGCTACGGCTAAGCGGAGACACTTGTCCCCGCCTCCGCCTGACGTGGATGTTATTGAGGCATTGGATTGGTCAGATTGCCCCCCGACTGAGAGGGGGAGATTCTAGAGGAACTGGCCGACCCTGAGGTCCAGCAGTTGTTTGGCGCTGAGGGTGACCAGGCGGCGGGGATGGTATTTGACACCCTTTCCATATTGACTCAATTGTTTGAAGTTTTGGATTTGGACCCTCCCGAGGCAGTTCCACCGCCTAAGGGTGAGTTGTTTGATGTGGCTAAGCCGCGTTTGGAGTTTCCCAGTCAACGACATTTTGAGAATGTCGTCCTTGAGGAATAGGAACAGCCTACGCGTCTCGTTGGTGTTCCGCCGAGTTGGGATAAGAAGTATCCTTTTCCGGCGGACTTGGTGAAGCGTTGGCTTTTCCTCCCGAGGTTGATGCTCCGGTTTTGGGGCAATCTAACATGGCAGTGTTGCATTCTCCTGACACGACTACCCTTAAGGCTGGAGAAGATCGCCGGATTGACCAGCTGGCTCGCCACGGTTTTACCTGTGCGGGTTCGGCTTTGAGGCCTGTTTGTGCTTCGGCACTTTTGGTGTTGGCGGTTAGGTCCTTTGTCAGGGATTTATGTGCGGACCTTGATCCTACTTGGGATGAGTTCCTTGCTCTCAAAAGTTGTGAGTGCTTTGTTTCGTCTATCCTAGCCGCTCAGGATGACGCCATGGTGATGTGTGGCAGGATCACGGCTTTGTCGGTGACTATCCGACGTTTGGCGTGGTTGCGGCAATGGACTGCTGACTTTAATTCTAAGAAGTCGCTTACAGCTCTTCCCTTTCTGGGTTTGCTCCTGTTTGGTGAGAAATTGGATTTGGTTGCCAAAGGGGGCAAGTTACCTCAGCGCAAGGAATTTCGTCGTTCCTTTCGGGGGGGGGGGCGGCCCTTTTTTTTTAATCCCTCCCTTTCAGGGAGCCAGAGCTGGCAGAGGTGCGGGCTTTTCGGCCTCCAGGGGTGCAAGCTGGATCAGGGGTAGAGACCGTGGCCATCCCGGTCACTCCTGGGGTGCCAAACCCAAGCCCGCTGCCAAGGCCGCTCAGCAATGAAGGGGCACCCTCACCCTTGCGGGTGGGGGGACGGTGGCGACACTTCTCCCGGGTGTTGGACCAGACGGTCTCGGACAGGTAGATCCGGGAGGTGGTGTCGGCCGGTTACAAGCTGGAGTTCGAGTCCCGTAATCCTCTAAGATTTTTCAGGTCCCGTGTTTCCTCAGATCCTTTGGCCGCGCGGGGGCTCCTGGCGGCGGTGAGGAATCTTCTGGAGATGGCAGTCATCTGCCCGGTCCCTCCCTCGGAGGTGGGCCGCGGGTATTATTACAATCTTCGTCCCATTCTGGATCTGAAGTTTCTCAACGTGTTTATTCGTCCCCGGAAGTTTCGCATGGAAACTCTGCGCTCTGCCATCAATTCTCTTCGGCAGGGGGACTTCATGACGTCCATAGACATCAAGGATGCCTACCTTCATATCTTTCCGGCTCACCAAAGGTTTCTTCGCTTCATGGTGGAAGATCGGCATTGTCAATTTGTGGCTTTTCCGTTCGGCCTTACCTCGGCTCCGAGAGTGTTCACCAAGGTGTTGGTGGGCGTGATGGCCCTTCCCGGCGCTCAGGGGATTAGCATTGTGCCTTATCTGGACGATTTTCTCATCATGGCTCCTTTCTTCAGTCAAGCGGAGATGGACACCAGGACGGTGGTATCCACTCTGGAGAGTTTCGGCTGGGTGATCAACTATCCCAAGTCCTCTCTCGTTCCGGCCAGGGTGGTGCCTTTCCTGGGGATGTCCTTGGATTCTTGCCAACACAGAGTGGTTCTGCCTCAGGCCAAAGTTCTCTTGATTCAGGTCTTGGCGCAGTTTCTTCCTTCCAATCCTTGCCGTCCATCCGGCTAGGGATGAGACTGGTGGGGTTGTTGGTAACTTCCTTCGGGGCGGTTCTCTTTGCTCAGTTTCACACGAGGACGTTTCAGCTTCATCTGTTGGCATCTTGGGTCCGGCGACCACGGTCGTTGGATTGGTCCTTCCGGATGTCCTCCCGGGTTCGGCAGTCTCTACAGTGGTGGATGGTCTCGGACAATCTCTTGAGGGGCAGGTCCTTCTGACGCCTCTTTGGGAAGCTGTCACCACGGACGCCAGTTTGTCAGGATGGGGAGGTTTTCTGGAAGGACCTTCAGTTCCGGGGGTGGTGGGGTCCTCTGGAGGACCACTTGCCCATCAACGTTCTGGAGTTGAGAGCCATCAGGTTGGTTCTGTCTCACTTGACACAGCATTTGCAGGGTTTGCCGGTTAAGGTTCGGTCGGACAATCGGACGGCGGTTGCTTACATCAATCGCCAGGGAGGGACTCATAGTCTGAGTGCCCTCAGAGAGGTGTCTCTGATTCTAGCCTGGGCGGAGACTCATGTCCCTAGCATCTCGGCAGTGTACATTCCAGGAGTGGGAAACACGGTGGCGGACTTCCTGAGCAGGTGCTCTTCCCGCCGGGGGGGATTGGTCTCTCCACCCCCAGGTTTTTCGGTCGCTTTGTCTCCGATGGGGGACGCCGGAGGTGGATCTGTTCGCCTCTCGTCACAGTTACAAGCTTCCGACATTCGTGTCGCTTTCTCAGGATCCTCTGGCTCTGGCGGTGGATGCCATGTCCCTGAGCTGGGGGGACCTGGGGTTCCTTTATCTGTTTCCTCCGATCCCCATGCTAGGCAAGGTGTTGCGAACGCTGGCCCTGGAAGGGGTTCCCGCCATTCTCGTGGCTACAAGGTGGCCAAGGAGGGTGTGGTTCGCAGACATCGTTCGTCTGGCGGTGGATCAGTTCGATCTGCCTCTTCGGCCGGATCTTCTCACACAGGGTCAACTGCGTTACCCAAATGTACCAACGCTGGCTTCGGCGTCCTGGCTGTTAAAACCTCCATCTTAGGGGAGGAATGTCTTTCGGATTATGTTCTTTAGACTCTTATTAGTGCCAGGAAGAGGTCCTCTTCTACTATAGGACTTGGAGATCTTATATTGATTGGTGTGAGGCTAGATCTTTGCCCTGTTGGGTCTTTTCTGTTTCTAGGATTTTGGAGTTCTTCAATCGGGGCTGGACTCTGGTCTTCAGCTGAGTACTTTGAAGGGGCAGGTTTCTGCCTTGTCTGTCTTTTTTCAAAAGTCATTTGCGCTTCATCCTTTGGTCAAGACTTTCTTCCAGGGGGTCTCGCATCTGCGGCCTCCTAGGAAGCCTTTGATCCCTGTTTGGGATTTGAATTTGGTTCTCTCTGCTCTTCAGGCTCCTCCTTTTGAGCCTTTGCAGGATATTGCTCTTTCTACTCTGACTCAGAAGGTTGCCTTTTTGGGTGGCCATCACTTCGGTTCGGCGCGTTTCGGAGTTGGCAGCCTTGTCGATTCAGGCTCCTCACTTTGAGAAACATCAGGACAAGTGGTTTTCCGCTTCAAACCGGACTTTCTTCCTAAGGTGGTCTCTGCTTTTCATCTTAACCAGGACATTGTTCTTCTGTCCTTGTGTCCAAAGCCTAGGAATGACAAGGAGAGGGTTTGCACTGTTTGGCCGTGGTACGCCGTGTGAAGTACTGTTTGTTTACTACATCTCCTTTTCGTAAGACTGTTGTCTTTTTCATGGTGCCCTGTGAGCCTAGGAAAGGTTTTGCCTCCCGCTAAGTCTTCCATTAGCAAATTGATTTGTCAGGCTGTTGTTGGGGCCTATTCTGCCAAGGGGAAGGTTCCTCCTTTTTGTATCACTGTTCATTCTACTCGTGCTGTTGGAGCGTCTTGGGCTTTTCAGCACCAGGTTTCTGTTGAACAAGTTTGTAAGGCTGCTACTTGGTCTTCTGTTCACACTTTTTCCAAGTTTTATAAGGTTGGCGTGCGGGCTTCAGCGGATGCTGTGTTTGGCCGCAAGGTTCTGCAGGCTGCAGTGGTTTGAGTTTTGTATTATGGCCTTGTTGGATACCCGCCCTTTCTGGACACTGCTTTTGGATGTCCCAAGTCTAATGATTGTTTGAAGCGGGGTGTGTGACATACTTAGAATAATAACGTTTTGTGAATACTCACCTGTAAAATGGGTATTATAAGTATGTCACACACCCTGCTTCACCCGCCCTTTTTGGTATCCTGGATTCTTTATAGGGTGAAGCTTCGTTTACAGTTGAGGGTTACCAATGTTTTTTTTTTCCTGGTACCTTGTCTTTACTGCTGTTTGAAAACTGGGAGATAAGTGGGAGTTCCCAGGTATTATAGATCAGGAGGGGCTCGTTTTTCAAGACTTCTCTGCAACGTCGCCACCTGCTGGTGGAGTAACCAAGTCTGATTAATGTTTGAAGCGGGGTGTGTGACATACTTTTAATACCCATTTTACAGGTGAGTATTCACAAAATGGTATTTTTAGGCTGTAGAGGAAAAACATGGTTTTTGTAACCAATGCCCATCCTATAATTTAACTACCTATTCTCATTCTGGCATTACAAGGACCCTAGCATAAAAATGGAAAGACGTACCTGTGTTATTGGACAGGGCTATTGTGCAAGTTCATGACTGCAGCCAACCTATAAACCTGAATACACTGTAAAAGAGGAAGAAAAAAAACAGGACTGGATGTTTTTTACATTTAGCGCTGTATTGTGCAATGGTCACCAGGACTTTCTGAACGTTATAAATCTGGAGACCAAACAAGACTATAATTGGCCTTTTAGTTCATGGATTGATGCTCCTATGAAAGTGTATTTTATTACTCTAGTTGGTAACTAATTGTACAATGTGCGTACAGCACCACAAAAATAAATGGTGTTAGTCTGCAAACTGCTAAAAAGGTAATCCTTTTACTTTATCTTACTTTAGATAGCATTGGCCAAATCCTGTGGGCACAAGAATCAGCTGGGCCAGGAATACAGGGTTGCTTCTGAACTGGTTTCTCAAGTCTTTCAGTCCTCCCTTCCCATCAGTAAAGCCAGCATCTTCACCACACAGAAGGGCATGAATGATACCATGCGGTGAGTACTAATTCTGCACACACATTCCAAGACTTTCATGTGAAGTGAACCTATACTTACCTGCAGCTCGTAGCCAGATCCAGGGAATATAGGGTTGATTCAGCGCCATGAGATTTTTACCTCGGTGCAATTCGCTGCCATATTTATCTGCACATTTTAAAAATGAATTGCACCAAGGAACAAAATTAGAGTTTTTTCTCAAAACGTAAGTGCACGATGCCACAAATCCAGGTTAAGATGATTCTTCAGCTGCTGTTCTCAGTTATCTGTGGAGAATAGTAGTAGTGTTCCAGAGCAGACCTACCACTAAATAAAATGAGGTACAGCTTGCCACACATACGTGATTACCTTTTATACTGAATCATGTGAGCCTTGTGCTTGCATGAAGATAAGGGAAGGTCCTTCCAGCTACAAAGCATTATATACATGCAAGTGTAGAACAGCTGCACCTCACCAGTCGGGTAATTGTTTACTTGGTTGTGGTACGGTATGTGGGGATCATTTGTAGTTTGAACAGAATTCTACCGTAAAGTGGACCAAAACCCACATTTTTAGTATAATCTGCTTTTATTGGTTTTAAAAAAAGAATCAAGTAAGTAAAGGGAGGTGGGTGGGTACAGGATAGAATGGAGGGGGTAGGGGAAACATAGTCATTACATCACTTAGCACAGTAAATCACAAAACAGATCAAACATTCATCCAGAAAGGTGCATGATTATAGAGTTTGATTGAAATTTGACTGAGAGTCCAATCCTTAGGCCCCGATCGATAAAACCCACATTTTTTAACTAGCATCCTCTCAATTGCTCCCCCATATGAAGAGGACCTTTTGCCAATTTTTACTGCTCCTGCCTCACTCTAATCCCAGATAATGGCGCCTGTATGCAATGACCTCCTGTAATCTTGCAGAGAGGGACAGCGAAAAAACATAAAGTATTCTTCCATGAGTATTCGAAAAGCAAAAAATATCTATTTCTAGTTCAAACCCCAAATAAGGGAATATCAGCAGGGGATTTGGCCAAATGTATTTCACAAGCTCAGTGGGTTTTGGTCCGCTTTAACACATGTAAACAAGCCTTAGCTATTTCTTCTTGGTCTCTTACAGGTATATCCTAATAGACTGGCTTGTGGAAGTGGCTACCATGAAAGATTTCTCCAGCCTGTGTTTACATATGACTGTAGGGCTGGTAGATCGGTACTTGAAATTCCGGAGCGTTGCGCGCGCTCGTCTTCAGCTTGTGGGCATTGCCTGTATGGTGATATGCACGAGGTGAGTGTTGGGGACCTGACTGCCCTGCAATTAAAAGGTAGTTGGCTTTAATGTTTGGGATGGCCAGATTCACAAGTCTTTGTCACAACTGCGTTTACAGGTTTATTAGTAAGGAGATCCTGACCATCCGAGAAGCTGTGTGGTTAACCGACAACACTTATAAATATGAAGACCTGGTACGGATGATGGGAGAAATCATTTCTGCACTGGAGGGGAAGATTAGGGTAAGTGTTCCATCTCATATTTACATAGATGGTCTTTAAAGTGGAACAAAGCCTGGGATTTGTTACGTTCCCCAGGGGCATCCTGATTTGGGATGCATCACTGTGTAAAGCCCCTCAGTTCGCCCATTAAAACTCACCTCTCCTCGGTCCAATGGGGCATGTGCAGGCGCTCAGCCAATGAGAGCAGCTTGCTTTGTTTGTCTTTTGGCAAAGGTTCTTATTGGCTATAATAGGGAGCATGCGCAGCTGAATCCCTGCCATGCATGCAATCCTGCCCCAGCCTATCTGAATGGTTGGGGCGGGAAAGCGGCCGCTCCCCTTTAGCTTATCCAGCCTCTGTCCCCAAACAGATCTGTATGTCGTGTATTAATATGCAGGGCATACATCGCTGATTGAGGGCCTGCGCATGGTCACCCCAATTTGGGATGCCCCACTGCGAACCACGCCCAGTAAAACTGGCCTCTTCCTGGCACTACGGCACGTGTCGTCTATCATCCAATCGGAGCCATTTGACGTGCATATTACATTTTTCTGCCCCAGCCTATCTGAATGGCTGGTGGCAGGAGTGCGCTCACAGTCCAAAGATGGGCTGTATGGTTGATGTTTACATTGGCGAGGGAGCCAGGAGCAGGTAAGTTTTGCAGCGCCCAGGGTGGGGGGGGGTCACACAGCAGGGCATCCCGATTTGGGCTGCGATCGGCTCTGAAATCCCTCATTGATGGCCACTCCTGGACCGGCCCATAGTCCCGCCACGGCCACCCTCCTGCCTTGTTGCATCATTTCCTTGCTGCGCTGACGTGTGGTGGTGGGCATAGCCATGCCACAGTTCCCATCCTTCCGTCTACTCTCGTCCAATGAGAGCTGGCTGCCGTGACTGTCATTTGGCAAATGGCTCTCGTTGTTGAAGATGGGGAGCATGTGCTGCCGCATCTCTGGCAGCAGCTATTCGGAAAGGCTGGGACTGGAGCGTGCACGCCGCGGGGGATGCAGCAGCGCATTCTCCCCATTCCAGTCATTGAGAGCAGTTTGCCCAATGACAGTTTTATGCAGACGCAGATACAGGTTCTCATTGGATGGCCGTTGGAACCAGGAAGAGGTAAGTGAAATGCGGCATTCTAGGGGGTTTCACACAATGAGGTATCCCAATACAGGGGAATGGAACAAAACATGGGAAAGTCAGATTGGCGGGTTTTGTTCCAACCAGCAACCAGAGGGGAGTGCGGAGGAGGGGGCTGTTATGGCTGCTAGTAGTTAGCAGGTGCGGTGTTCCTCTTCAATGTTGCGGTTTACCTACAGTAATCTGCATTTTCTCTTACGTTCTTTTGCTGCCCCTTGAGATGGTACAATAAGAGCACGTGGCCTTTAGGCTAAAACGGGTTGGGCACCCCTATACTAGAACATTGGTTCTTGTGCATACCTGCATGGCCCGCTGTCGTCATAATGGCTATTGTTGGCCATACATGTTGTCAATGGGGTTGATTCAGAACCAGGTGAGAAAATTGCCATTCACTTTCATTGTCTACCTTGGGGCTGATTTGGGGCCCTTGTTGTGATTTCAATTCCATCTTTTAAAAGTGGACCAAAACCCAGGATTTTGATTATCCTAGGTTTTGGTTCTTGCCCCTGGGTACCCTGATCAGGGATGACCCGCTGTGTGAAACCCCTCAGGTTGCCCAGATAAACTCGCCTCTCCCCGGTCTGTTCGGATCAGCTCCCGCTCTTTCGTCTAAGATGAGCGCACTGGCAGCCGCGTCCCATGCTGCCCTCTAACAGCGAGCATGCCCGCACCTACCGTTAACATCCTACTAAAGGGATAGCAGGGATGCGGACGCTATTTGCACATGTGCTGTTGGCCTGGGAAAGAAGATGAGTTTCTGAGTGACCTGGCAGTTTCACACCGGGGCATCCCAATTTTGGATGCCCCAGTGGAGGGAATCTAGCGGCCCTGGAATCTTAGGGCCTTATTCATGAAGGGATAGCGACAGGTAGTGCCTGTACAGTGGCAGGTAGCGTCAGGTGAACGCCGGAGACGGCACACAATTCCACATTTATGAAGCTGAATCTGGTGAGCGACTGGAACAACGGCATGTAGCGTCCGATTCATCATTATCCCTGGCGTACAGTGCCGGCGTTCATCCTTGCAGAGCGCCACGTCTAACCTGTCGCTACCTGCTACCTGCCGCTCTCCCATACATTTCTATGGACGATCCTTAAATCCCTTTCCTGATCCCAATTATTTTTTTTCCTTAAAAAAAAAAAAAACTCAAAACTTTCTGACGTATCCTGGACAAGAACATGACCTTTTTGAAAACTTTTTGGATTAAAGTGGACCAACACCCAGGGGTGATCCGGGCCGATCACCTCACTCACCGCGGGACATCTGAGATCGGGATGTCCCGCGGGGTGAAACCCCCCAGAAAACCCCCAAACTCCTTACCTGATCCGCCGCCGCCTCCTGCGCGCCCCTCTAGACGTGCCCGCGCCGGCCGTCTGTGAATGGCCGGCGCGGGCGCACGGGAGGCGGCGGCGGACGCGCTGTCCTGGACGCCGCTGACACCCGCTTGGACGTCGGCGGGGATTGGGCGGCGCGGTCACGTGGGAGCGGGGAGAGGTGAGTTTTTTGGGGTTTCTGGGGGGTTTCAGAGAGCTGAAGTGGACCAAAACCCAGGATAGTCAAAATCCTGGGTGTTGGTCCACTTTAATACCAGACATGTAAGGACGATTCTGCATAAAAATATTATAAAAGTGTTCATGTTATAACAATGTAATTCCATATGTTTTTCGCTTTACTAGTGGATACATGTTCCAAAACAGACTTTAATCACACAGCCTCTGGTGCTATGGGCTACAACTACAGGATTTTGAGCGCCGGCGCTGTTTGAAGCTGTTTTTTTTTTTTTTTTTTTTTTTTTTTTTTTTTGATGAATGTGGTGTGAGTCAGTCACACTGAGCTGGCGCTACCGTTCGCTCCCATACAGCGTAGTACTGCGACTCACACATCATATTTATCAATGCCGGCCAGCGACTGAGGTGCTCTGAAACAATGAGCCATGGCCAAGCACAGCGACGACTAGCGGTCGCTCTGTAATCCGCTATACAGACGCTCATCTGACGCTACCTGGCGTTAGTAATGAATCAGCCTGCCAGATTGCGGGGGCGTAGGTTTTGGTCCACTTTAAACTTTTCAAAACAGTAAGACCATAATGTGTACATATGTTTTGAAACCAGCTGAGCTCTTTGTTTTCTGCCTGTGCTTTCAGATCCCCAATGTGATAGACTACAAGGAGGTCCTCTTCCATCTTGTGTCGCTGGACAGAAGCACAATGCACCTCTGCAGCTACATTTCTGAGCTCTCCCTCCTCTACACGGAGCTCGCTGTGTATTCTCCGGCTCAGATTGCTGCCGGCGCCCTGCTGCTAGCAAGAATCCTGCACAAACAAGGTAAGTCTCCTCCGATCTGTTTGCACAGGCTTCGGCCTGCTGCGGGGCATCACCAATTTGTTTGCTTATTATTTCAATTATGTAAAGATTGAATGGAGGGGCAGCAGAGCCTTTTATGAAGCCTGTAGATGGAGATGATGGAATAATGGTGTTTAGGGGTTGCAAGAATGGGAAATGTATTTCAAGTGAATGTCATTCGTGTCCAGGCGGCCTGATTTATACAATCAATGGCCTCGATTCAATAAAGGTAGAAAAAAATTCTCATGGTAGTAAAAAATGTCATTCATGAGAGAGAGCCTGAGAATGTCACTGTTGCTGAATCACTAGATATAAAGACAATGAAAGTCAATGGCAGCTTTTACTACAGTGTACCGTCTTTCCCCGAAAATCAGACATCCTCCGAAAATAAGGCCTAGTGCCTGCTTTCGGAGGATATCGTTATATAAGTCATCCCCCCGAAAATAATTCCTACCCGAAAATAGGGCCTCACCGTTGGTACAGTTCCGTCTACGAAATGTTGCAGAAGGATCCGGAGCTTCTACCGTAGAGACCGTTGGGGCGGTGGCGCCTCGCAGCTCACTGATTGGCTGCGGCGCTGTGGAGCAACGCGAGACGTCGGCCGGGTATTTGCTGAGGGACGGTGCGCAGGGGGATGTCAAGAGAGCCCACGCGAACCTGAGGAAAAGCTGCCGCCGCCTGCTCCCTGTGACCGCGCCGCCGAGTGTGCCCCAGCGAGACCTGGACCGAGACAATACGGTACCGGTAAGCAGGCCCGGATTAACGTAGGGGCGGACGGAGCTGCCGCTCCAGGCCCCTACGTTAAAACAGGCCCAGCAGCCTGCAAACGCGGCCCGCATAGGCCACCCGGCGGCTGCCGCCGCGGGTCCCGTGAGACTCTCACAGGCTATAGCAGGCATACTCAACAGCTGAGCAGCCTGATGCTCTGTGCAGCCTGGTATTGTAACCACTAGGGGGCGTAATGACGGGGCACGTAAGGGGGGAGCTCCAGGGAGGTGGAGGAGACGCACGCTGCCTGTCTTCTGTCAAGACATCCCCCGAAAATAAGGCCAAGTGCCTTTTTCCGGGGAAAAATTAATATAAGACAGTGTCCTTATTTTCGGGGAAACAGGGTAGAAAGGAGTAAACCGTTCTCTACTATTCTAAGTATGTCACACACCCCGCTTCAAGATATCCATAACATGTGGGTAGTACCGACCTGAAGAGGGCGTTCTGCAGAGATGATAGCAAAAAGAAAGCCCCTCCCTGATCCATAAATACCTGGGACCTCCCACTCATTACCCAGTTTTCCATCTCTGCAGACGGCGAGCAAGTCAGAAGATGATGTCTCCTCCTTGCACAGGGGGATTTCAGGTAGCCGGGATGATTCCTGGCCCGTTATTTATTTATTTCCGCTCGGACCCCTTTTTCTCTTGCTGACCCTTTAGATTTACATGCCTCCCAGTCTCGGCTGCTGGTCCGGGTGAGGGTATTTTAGCACCTCTGGTACTTAGGAGCAGAGCTCCACCGTGAGACACCGTGAGGCGGTTACACCAGGTAGGTGACCCCGGTTTGGGATGCCCCGTCCCCTGACACTTATCCCTGGGTGGCCCTTCCCAGTTACCCCTTTTACCAGTCCTATTACTCCCCGCTAGAGGACAGAACGCCCTCCTCAGGTTGGGGGTTGGGGGTCACTCCATTAGAGCTAGGTGTCTGTTTCTTATTAATGTGTGTGTGTGTGTTTTTACTTGTGTTTCCCGGGCGCCGCGGCCGCCATTGCCGCCGGGGCGCCAGTTTTCTCCTCATGATTTGTGAGGAGTAAAAAAGCTCCCATTGACTTTCATTGTTAGCTGGTGATTCAGCAACAGTGAGATTCTCAGGCTTTTTTTTCTCATGAATTGAATCTTTTACTACCATAAGAGTTTTTTTTCTACCTTTTTATTGAATCGAGGCCTTTGTATAGGTAAATATTACAGGAGAGCTCTAAGGTTTGGCATTCCTTCAGTCCAATCAGATGTAATGTTCGACAAACAGCTTGTTTGTGTCGATTGGGGGGGGGCAAGTAGACGCATCCCCAGGGGCAGGGGGCACGCTCCCGTCCCCATTCTATCTGAATGGATGGGCGCACACATCAACAAGGGAACCGCAAAGAAGGTGACTTTTGGGGCGCCCCTGTGGGGGGGATTAACACAGTGGGGCAACCTGATTTTAGGGGAAGGACAGCTGCTGGCCCTGGAAGCTTTCAGATTCCAATGCTGCCGCGTTGGGGTTTGTTCCGCATTAAAATTAAACTCCAGGGTTATTGGTAAAGGCTTGCCACTCCTAAACTGGAAATGCCTGTTTCTGCTATCTTATCAGTAGGCTGTGTTCCTGCTGTTGGGTCACCGGCTCTTGTGTGCTGGTAACATTTTAATATGGGGGAAAGGGCTGCCGAGATCAGTAACACAGAATGACAGGCTATGCTCACAGGTAATGGGGATAGGTGTTCCTCATCACATTTCAGGTGCTTTTATGCAATGCTGTATTTTCAGAGGCCTTCTTCCTCAGGTTGCAATACAAAGCGCACATCATACACTGTACATCAGCGAGTCGCAGAAGTAAAGATTGTTTTTACAGTGTATATATTTTTTTTTCAAAAACTTAATAGGTGGTCAAAATGTTCTCTAACTTCATGGGAAGTGACATAACGGGGGCACAGGGCAAGCATGAACAGATGGCTATTTCAAGTGGACAAACACCCACGTGACACAGGTGTTGGTCTTTGCCGCTATAAGATAGGCTGGGGGGCATCCAGAATGCTGAACCCCCCGAATGCCCTTCAAGGCCCTTTCCGCTGTGTGAAATCCCCCAGATTGCCGAAAGTATCTCGTCCAATCGGCACGCACGGAGCCGCTGACGTCACGTTGTCTAAGCCTTCGTCTAAGGCCAGTGGCTCTGAGTGCGCTGACGGCTGCTACCCTCTAGAGGGATAGCACATGCGCTGTTGGACCAGGAAGCAAGGTAAGTGTATGGCGTGTCCTGGGGGGTTTCACACAACGGGGCATCCCGATTTTGGATGCCCCGGACAGAGGGAATCAATTGCCCGACATATCAGCATGGGTTTTGCACCACTTTAAATCTTACCTTCACCTCGGCCCCGTCAGGAATGCAGCACAGCGATTGTCCATCCACGTGGGTAGCAAACAGCGCCATTGTTCCGTATGGCGGAATGTCCTGCCGACTTGGTGGACCTTCACCCTGAATAAGAGTCTATCTTATATGTTTCCCACACTCTGTACATACAGATTGCTCACATTAAAAATCATCCTACCTGCATCTACTGCATGTTATGAGCCTTTAAACATCCAAGATGGCGGCTCATGGGACAACAGGCAGCCTGCAAACAGGAAGTACCTTCTAACTGTGCTGCTCTGCATTCTGGGATTGCTGTCCTTTTCCTGACCCCAGCTCTGCTCTGTCTGAGCAAAGCACAGCTATAACCCACCCCCATGTACTTTATACCACTCTCCTCTCCTCAGTAAATGTGATGCTTCTGATATAAGATGGTGGCGCCCGTATCCTAAAGTCCTGAACAGAGTTGCAGCCCAGTGGGGGAAAGAATAATAATTAAGTGACTAAAAACTTTAAATATATCAATTTTAGATGCTGGGGAAAAACGGTTCCCCAGCATCTAAAATTAATATATTTTAAGTTTTTAGTCATTAACTTATTATTCTTTCCCCCACTGGGCTGCAACTCTGTTCAGGAATTTAGGATACGCGCGCCGCCATCTTGACTCAGAAGCATCACACTTACTGAGGAGAGGAGAGTGGGATAAAGTACAGGGGGCGGGTTATAGCTGTGCTTTGCTAAGACAGAGCAGAAGTGGGGTCAGGTAAAGGTCAGCAATCCCAGAATGCAGAGCAGCACAGTCAGGAGGCACTTCCTGCTCTGTGCACATGCCTCGAGCTGAAGACTTGAATGTATTTGGCATGGCCACATAGGCCCAATTTATTGAGGTTGCAGCTAAGCTTGGCTGTCGTTGGGGGTTTAACACTGCAGGTTAATCGATATTGAGTTTTGGCCCACTGTAAAGGGCTGGATCCGGCACCGTTAGATTTTTTTTTGTGAGAAACACATTTTTAATATTTTTTTTTCCTTAGTGCAGTTCAGCATAATTCTTGACTCTGCACATTTTTTAAATTTTCACAGCTAAATTGCTGCTGAGGAAAAAATAAATAAAGAAAAATTTCTCACATAAAAAGTGAAAAAAAAAAAATCTCACTGTGCTGATTCTTCCCAGAAGGAGACCTGCTTGGTCCAAACCCTTGTTACTGCCTGGCAATGGAATAAAGAAAGCCATGCAGGTTCATAAAAGGACTTGGCCATTTCTTAGCAATACTGCTTCTGGTGTTTGCAGTCTCTGGGCATAGTCACAAGCAACTAATGTTATAAATACACATCCTAAAAACCAGGGTGGATTTGATTTAAATCAGTGATTTAAATCAAAGTTTCTACGTAAACTAGTTCTTGCTATTTTAAGATGCAAGTAGATGAAGATTTTTAGAATCACTTTTTATATTACTTTTTTCTCCCCAGTTTAATGGGTTAATCATTCATATTTGGACACCACTGTTCTGTTGTACTTAGGAAGGAGAAAAATAATCCTGACCTTAACAATTTAAATAGATTTATTCAACTGAAACAATAACAACATTACAGCATAAGTTATTTGCTTAAACAAACATCCATGTTTTGTTAACTAATTTGGCTAAACAAAATATATATATATTTTAAGAAACTTAGACTGTCAGCCCGGCCGACACATGAAAAACTTAAATACTACTGTCCCTGCTGTCCTCTGTAGCTCACTAGTCATAGGTTTGTAGAACAATAGGATTAAGGTCTTTTTCTCAACTCTGTTCATGTTGTAACATTTTTGCTGTGAAGAAGAGGCTGGGACCTCTGCGGAGTCCAATTCAGTTTTGAGAACTGCGTAAGTAAAGCGAGCGTCTGTGATAATATAGGAGAGAAACTGCCCACTAATCCTACAGAAACCTCTGGAAGAGCATGGCATTGTGAATGTTACACATATACAGCCTTCATTCTACTGAGTTAAACAACTCAGCTTTATCTCATGATGGAAGAACCTTTGGATGGTCAAATATTTTCCTCAAAAAGCAGTTTATTGAAAAAAAATCCGATTTAAATCAAAAAAATCCGATTTAAATCAAAAAAATCCGATTTTTTTGATTTTTTTTTAAAAAACATTGATTTTTATCCACCCTGCTAAAAACGCCCGTATTGAATTACAGGCACTTTGTCCTATGCATTCCATTGAGATACTAAGAAATAATGTTTCTCAAAATCTGAATTTCCGAAGGCACTTGACAGTGATCATTTTATTTGTATATAACAAACTTCCAGCAGAGGTAGTTTAAAAAACGACAGTGAATGTAAACATGCCTGGGATAAGCACACATCTATCCTAATATAAAGAGAACATACAGTATATACATAAGGGCAGGCTAGATGGACCGTATGGTCTCCTTCTGCCCTCAACCTTCTATGTTTCTATAAGCATAATGCTTTGAGGAAAAAGCTGTTTTATTAATGGAATGGTCGTATTTGATCTCTTGTAGCACTTCCATGGCCTGCTCAGCTGGCAGAGAGTACGGGCTTCAACCTAGAACATCTCACCCCATGTGTCCTCCTCCTGCACAAGAAATGGTGAGTAAACCTCCCTGAAATAAGCTGAGAGTCAGGTTAAGTCCTGAGTCACTAGCTGGCAATTTTCCCATCAATCTGTTCAGTGACTAATCTCTGGCCGACTGGAATTGTGTAGAAAACCAGTAAATGTGATTCAATCTAATGCCATTGATGCTAGTCTCTTATTTTAATCTGTCGTTTCTTTTCTAGCTTCCATGACGATGCCCCTAAAGACTATCGGCAGGTGTCCCTCACAGCAGTGAAGCAGAGGTTCCAGAACGATCTCTATGACCAAATCAGCAATGAAAAGGTGAGACCGCGAGCTTGGCAAGAATAACTGGGCTCATAAATGAAACCTTCCTTCCTGTGGCTCAACCCAATGCCCCTTCTACCATCTCCTAATACAGTGGCTATATAAAAGAGATGGTAGTTATATTGATATTTGGATGGTGAATGCTAGCGTGATATCTTGTGGTATTATGCCTCTTTCCGCCTGTATTATGGGAGAAATTTGGATGGAAATGCACAGCTGTAGTTCTTCTTCCTCTTGGTAGGGAAGTCTCCCATATAAGCCTGTTTTTTTATTTTTAACAGATGATGGACTACAGCCAGTTGTGTGCACTGCTCGGGGTTTCCTTCCAGGACTCTGAAAGCTCAACGATGACCTCTCCACTCACTGATGTCCATTCCTTTCTATGCTCTCCTTCTGGAAACAAAACTAAGAGGTACGTTTGGTGTCCATACATGAAATATTTTCTATATGAGGCATTTTCTCCCCCTGCACAAAGAACGATGACACAGGCAGGATGGGTTATCTCAGTAATCCAGCATTATTTGGGGCCTTGGGATCTGTAAGTGAAAGAATTTAAGTGGACCAATCACCAGGATTTTGACTGTCTTGGTGATTGTATTTTGCGCTGGCGGCACCCCCACCCCCTCAGCTCTCCTCCCTAGATCGCCCACTGTACTGACCTTTCTGCGTACCAACGGCTCATGCGTGGGCGCTTGTCCAATCAGCACTATGTACCAAGCGTACTAAATGCATGGCATAGAGCCATTTTTTTGAACTGCACGTCCACATAGGGAACAATGGCACCCACATCCCTGGATCCAATATGGAGTCCGCTCTCAGCGCCCCACCTACATGAATGGCTGGGCACGGGAACCCGCACAGCTGCAGCCGCCTGCGAGGGACCGGTGGAAAGGTAATAGGTTAGAGGGCAATTTGGGGGGGTTCATCCCCCCAGTGCCCCAGGGCCACCTAGTCAGGCCAACTATGAATTCTTTTAGACTCCCAAGGCCAACATCGGTGGTGATTGGTTTATTAAAGTGGACCAACACCCAGGATTTTCACTATCCTGGGTGTTGGTCCACTTCAGCGGGGCATCCGAGATCAGGATGCCCTGCTGTGTGAAACCCCCCCAAAAGCCCCAAAAAACTTACCTTTGCGGCGACGGATAAGCCGTCGCCGCCTCCCGCGCATCCCTCTTACAGGGCGCGCGCCGGCCATTAACAAACGGCGGGCGCGCGGGAGGCGGCGGCGGCTGACCCGTCGCCGAAAAGGTAAGGTCTTTTGGGGGGGTCCCTCACCGCGGGACATCCCGATCTCGGATGCCCCGCGGTGAGGGAGGTGATCGGCCCGGGAATCTTATAGATTCCCGGGCCGATCACCCCTGGGTGTTGGTCCACTTTAAGCTGCTGGAGCACATCAGGGTGTGGGGGGAAAAAATTATAAACTTCATTTCCTGGGCTTTTTTTTTTTTTTATAAACCTTTCCCACTTGTAACATTTCCAATAACACTTATTTCTCTCTGCAGACGTAGAGAAGAGAGCCTTCAAGAAAACCGGGATAGCTTTGTTACCACTCCCACTGCAGAACTATCCAATCAGGAGGAAGCACTACTTGGGGACTTTTTGGACTGGAGTCTTGACTCTTCCTGTTCCGGTTATGAAGGGGACCGAGAAAGCGAGGGTGAACGGGAGGGCGATGGTAAGCTCCATTTATTTCGATTGTTTGGGTTGAGGACTTATCCAAACTTGTCTAATGCCCAGTTGTTGGACTAAACAGATAAGTGCATGTAACATTCAGGTGTCTCAGGATAGACTGGAAGTAAGGTTAGACTTTCTCGGTGGGGACACACAATTGAGAGGTGGCAAGAGATACCTGGTTCTACATGCAATTCTTTTTTTTTTTTTCTTCTTGTTCCTTCCTTCCCTTTTTTGTCTTCTTTTCCTTCTTTTTTCCTCCACAAATAAAATAACTAAATGCACTGGCCATGTGTCACAGTCCTAACCTTTGTGGTGCCTGGGACTTCTGGATATTGCAGAATGTTACATGTACCACTTGCCTACAGAGCTAAAAGCATTTGGAAACTGACGGCAGACACTTTGGAACTATCAGAATGCTTGTGGCTCTGTAGGCAAGTGGTACTGAGTGGTCCAAAGACAGAGGGGTTAGGTACTTAAACCAGACCTTCAGCATTATTTAATTACAAGCCCAAACCCCTTAAAAATATTCCCCAGCATCTAAAATGAATATATTTTAAGTGTTTCTTTCCCCCCGCTGGGCTTCAACTTAATGATAGAACAAGGGGGCACAACCTGAAGCTAGTCGGGGGGAAGATCAGGAGCAATGTTAGAAAACATTATTTTACAGAAAGAGTAGTAGATGCTTGGAACAAACTTCCAGCAGAGGTAGTTGAAAAATCAACAGTCAGTGAATGTAAACATGCCTGGGATAAGCACGCATCTATCCTAAGATAAAGAGAACATACAGTATACACATAAGGGCAGACTAGATGGACCGTATGGTCTCCTTCTGCCGTCACCCTTCTATGTTTCTATGTTCAGGACTCTAGGAAACGGGCGCCACCTTCTTGCCTCAGAAGCATCACTTATTGAGGAAGGATTGAGGGGTAAAAAGTACAGGAGGGCGGGTTGTAGCTGTGCTTTGTACAGACAGAGCGGAGCTGGGGTCAGGAAAAGGACAGCAAGCCCAGAATGCAGAGCGACACAGAGGGCACTTCCTGTCTGCAGGCGGCCTGAGACTCCACGGGCTACCATCTTGGATGTTAAAAGGCTAAAAAAAACACATAATAGGTGCAGGTAGGATGATTTTTAATGTGGGCAATCGGTATGTACGTTGTGGGAGGAAACATACAAGATAGGCTTTTATTCAAGTTGAAGGTCCAGTTTAACTTATGGTGGTCCTTGTCAATATAAATTCCAGGAAATATGCGACAAGTGGCCAGAACTCCTTGCTTTCTCTGCCTTTGTTAAAATATATATATATATTTATTATTATATATTTATTTATTATGTATTTATTAATTATATTATCTCAGGAATGACCAAGACAATTTGCTTGAGTCTGAGAAAAAAAAATTAATATATATGTCTTGGTCATTCCTGTTCTAGATTTATTTCCTCTTGGCTTTGCATTTTTGTTACATTTTTGTTTCATTTCTGCAATCCAGCAGCAGCTGCAACTGTAAAATTGTGTGACAAGGGCTTACTGCAGAGAACAGAGACATACAATCTCATGTTATACACACACTTGCAGCATGGGGGCATCCTGATTTACATATACTGCTGTGCACCCTCCTGCAGGAAAGGCCAGAGACTAGCGGTCTATTCTTAACTCTGTGGTCACCATTCAGATTTGCCAGACCAGGGGCGCAGTGTTATGTGCCAGGTCACCTTAAAGTGGACCAACACCCAGGATTTTAACTATCCTGGGTCTTGGTCCACTTCGGTGGGGCACCCCGATCGGGGTGCCCCGCTGTGTGAAACCCCCCCGATCACCCGAAAAACTCACCTCTCCCAGCGCCGACGGACAAGCAATCTGACAGTCCCGGACAAGCGGCTCCTCCGCCGCCCGCGCATCCCTCTTGACGCGCCCGCGCCGGCCATTCACAGACGGCGGGCGTGCGCACGCCTAGAGGGGCGCGAGGGAGGCGGCGCCTGCCGAAGATAAGGTAAGGGGGTTTGGGGGGGGTTGTCCCGCGGGGAGGGAGGTGATCGGCCCAGGAATCTTATAGATTAGATAGATAATCTATAAGATTCCCAGGCCGATCACCCGTGGGTGTTGGTCCACTTTAATATGATGCTGATGGTGACTTAGTGTCCCCTCAATTTACCTGTCTGTCTTTAGTGACAGAAGCTGCGCCCAGAGCCTGTTTAGGCTCTTGTGGGCGGACGTCCTCATGTGAGGGCTTCACTGCCCTCACTGTGACGTCACTTCCGCCTCCTCTCATTGGAGGCCTGGCCAGGCTGTTTTCCTAGCAACCAGCCTGCCAGTATGAGTGTGTTACCAGCTGCTGCTGCCATACAAGTAGTGCAGCACAGCGGTTTTTGCCTGGGGGGGCTCTGCCAGTGAGTATTTTTGATTATTATCTGTTTGATGTGTTTATTATAAGATGCCACTGTCAGTTCTGACAGCAGGCACCGCTGTGACGTCCCTCTGACGTCAGGTGGGCTTTTCTGACTCTGCTATTGGTTACTCATGTATATATAATGTGCTGTGTCTGTGTGCCACTTGTTGTGTGTTGACCCTGATGAAGGGGGCCTGCTGTAACCCCCGAAACGTTGGATTGGATTGAAACTCACTAATATAGTTCTATTTGTGCTTACTACTGGAGTGCTGGTTTTCTCTCGATTTCTCAATTTACCTGGAACATCTCCTTCCCATTTTCAGAAATATGTCACCCAGCAGGTGGCTATCCTGTGTGAAGTGCCAACTGTTGGGGGCATCACTGGCTGGCGTATCCCACTATATGAGCACCTGGAGGCAGATAGAACCAATAGCATCTGTGGCAAAACTCCACTCAGGGCTGGGAGCTGTTTGACCCAAATCTCTAGACCTAGTATGAGAGTAATATCTGCTAAAAGATACAATAAACTGATACAGTTCATGGGAACAACGTAAGTTTTCAAAGGGAGGGTCTACCAGCTTAGACCCAAGGGTCCACCCATTTAGCCGCTCAACAGAACCATCAAGGAGATTGTATGAAGTTTTATCACAAAGCTTTATTCTCTATTAGTCCAAACATAAAAACACTTAAAAACAAGGTTGCTGGACAGGAGATGTTTTGGACTAATTAATATATAACCTTACTGGTATATAACCTATTACAGGTCTAAACAAATAGATATTGATTATTGGTAAGAGGCCATATCATAGCCCAAACAGTGGAAAGTCAAATCTGTTTATGCCGGGGAATTTCATAAAAGCTGTGCAAGTGACACTATTAGGGTGTAGATAGAATCAAGCAGAAGTGTCTGCTATAAAGATATCCATATAAAAAGACCGTGAGATGAGCCTAAATGCTCAATGGAATCAATATAAGAAAAAAAGTGCTAAGGGCATAGAGGTGCAAGTGCTGAAAGTGCAAGTGCTAAATAGGAAATGGAGTTCCAGGGCATATGCAGTATGAGCCTGCCGCAATGGCATCCAAACAGAATCACAATCACAATCTCTATTGGATATTTATAAAAGCAAGGGTCAATCTACTTTACCGCATGATCAGTGTTTTAAGTCCCACTCCAATATCCAGCGTGTCACCACCACTGACGCGTTGCGTGGCGACTACAAACCGCCACTTCCTCAGAGGAACAACGTAAGTTATTAGGTGGTAATTTGCTTGATAACAAAGGGTTTATGCTGGAGATTGGCAAAGATTCATTTGTCTGTCTATTAAGGCTCCCATTATTATTATTTTTATCCCTAGCTAGAAGTAACCTTATGCAAAAATGTCAAATAAGCAGTTTTGTAATTCTCTTTTCTTATTTCATTTTTTTATAGTTACCTGCCCCAGTGGCATTCTGGATATCTCCCTGATCCATACAGATCACCCTCCGTGCCAGGACTCCAGTGATGAGGACGTAACAAGTATTCAGCTGCTACCTGCAAAACCTGACCCCACTATTCCCCCCTTAAAAATTGGAGCGGAAAACAGCTCTGGCTACTCGTCTGTGAGCAGCCCCACTTCTTCTCCTAATGGGCTTCCCTTTACGCCCACTCCAGGACTGTCCCACTCCAAGCTGTCCCCGATCCCTTTCCCACAGCCTAGTCCAACTCATTTCAAGGCTTCCCGAAGGCAAGTGAAGAGGAAAAACCAAGCACAGCACAGCGACGAGAGCGTTGCTGACCCTTTGTAAAGAATCCCTTTCCTGCCTAATGTACAGAGAAATTTATATGTGTAAATATATATATTTTTGTCATTTAAAAGGTAATGGTTGTCAGACTGGTCTTACTGAATTTGGGGTATTTGATGGTAACTTCTGTTTAGAGGACCAATAGTGAGACCTATGCTGGGGAAGGGATGCCCCAGTCTGCATACCACCCTCATGTGACCACCAGCGACTAGTACTTTGCCCAGCTCTGTGGGAACAAGGAAGTAGGCGAGTACTAGGATTGGTCTGGTCTGCTTTTAGTATAATCAAGCTTTATTGGTTTTCAGTGAAAATAACAGGGGGAAATAGACATAAAACTATAAGCCACAAGGCAAAAAGAAAATATACAAAGGAAGAAGCGACACTGCCTTAAAGTGGACCATCACTCTCCCGTGAACCTCCCTCCCTGCGGGACATCCGAGATAGGGATGTCCCGCGGGGTGAAACCCCCCCAAACACCCCAAATCCCCTTACCGCCTCCCTCGCGCCCCTCTAGACCTGCCCGTGCTGGCCGTCTGTGAATGGCCGGCGCGGCCGCGCGCGCGTCAAGAGGGACGCGCGGGAGGCGGCGGAGGAGCCGCTTGTCCGCGACTGTCAAATTGCTTGTCCGTCGGCGCGGGGAGAGGTGAGTTTTTCGGGTGATCGGGGGGGGGGGTTTCACACAGCGGGGAGCCCCACCGAAGTGGACCAAGACCTAGGATAGTCAAAATCCTGGGTGTTGGTCCACTTTAAGCATTATACAGATAAATGATACTGAACACTTCGCATATGGATACACGTTGCTTTTCACTATATCCAGTCCAGGTCGTCCCAGGAGTAATGACATGTGGCTAGTCCACCGCTAGATGGCAAAAGCTGACGCTCTTCCCGTCCCCCTATAAAAGCAGATGTCTCACTATGATTTCCCAGTGTTCATCTTGCAGTCTCGCTTCAAACCTGACTGTATTACATACAGTCTATCCACCCTAATAGTAAAGAGTCCACCTGGTTTGGTCGGATAATCTGCTAAATGCTGACAACACATTTATATCCACACATGCTGCTCCTGTACAGACCACATGCTAATCAAAGCGCCGTCCTACATATGTTCCTTCCTACTGCACATCTTTATTTGAAATGCAGAGCATCATGGGAAGAAACTTCTGGTACATCTGGTAAATTTGTACTGCTGAAACAAAGAGGTGGTGCACAAACCATTAATGGGTAATCCTGCTATGCAGAAGTACGTCAAGGGTCCAAATATGCAAACACCCTGCTTGCGAAAGACATTTCAGCATTTTTTTTTTGTATGCAGGCAATATACACTAATGTATAACACTAGAGCAACAAACTTGGAGGAGCAGCTCTTTACTAATTACCGTATATTCTAAGTATGTCTCACACCCTGCTTCGGAATTAATCATTACACTTGGGTTATAGTCCACAAGAGGGCGCTTTACTGCAGAGATGGCAAAAAAAAAGAAGCCCCTCCCAGTCCCTCAAACACCTGGGACCTCCCACACATCCCCCAGTTTAGTCTCTGCAGTGAAGGCGACGACACTCAAGATGATGGCTCTTCTCTCCTTTCAGGTAAGCCGGGTAACACCCGGCCCCCAATTTGTCCTAATTCCGCCTGGACCCTTTTTTAAATAACATTAAGCCTCCCAGCTATGGCTGCAGGGTCTGGGTGAGGATAGGTAGCACCTTTAGAGGTGTTTTGAAGGAGCTTTGCTCCACCGTGAGGCCCTCTTCAAAGGGTAGGCGGTCGTCAGGTTTGTTGGTGATCCTGACTTGGGATGCCCTGTCCGTTGAGGCCCTCGCTACAAATTTAAATGTAGTCATCGGCTTCCCCCTAACCTCCCTCCTCCCTGGTCCCGGTTAGTTGGGGGGGGGGGGCTGTGTGTGATATATATGTATATATTTTTATTTAAATTGTGTGTGTGTGTGAATGTGTTTTTACTATGGCGCTGTCGCCGTACAGCGCTTCTCTCCATCCTTCAACGTGCGCCTTCCATGGCGGCGGTCCGGTGCCGTTACAGCCGGTTTCCGCAAAATGGCGGGGAGCTCGGCTGCTTGTGGTTCTCTGAGGGGGAAGGGGGCGTGGCCTTGTGCTCGGCGCGCTGAGCGGCAGGCCTGCCCCCTTTTGCTCCTTCTTGCTTTGTTAGCCGGCAGAGGGCCGTGTGATGTTTGGCCGGCTCCCCCTTGTCTGGGGAGCGCGGCGGTTTGGTTGGCTGACTGGGGGCGTGGCCTAGCGCTCGGCGCGCTACTCGGGTGGCTCGCCCACCCCTTCTCTTTACGTCACGGCTGGCTCCCGCATTGCTTGGAGGGGGTGGAGCCTAGCGCTCGGCGCGCTGTGCAGGAGGCTCACCCCCTCTCTCTTTTTCATTTAACGGCTGGCTCCCGCATTGCTGGGGAGCTCGGCCGCTTGTATTCTTCCTGTGCTTGGAGGGGGCGGAGCCTAGCGCTCGGCGCACTTTGCAGGTGCCTCACCCCCCCCCCCCCCTTTTTTCTTCCTACTGTCACACCTTCCGGCTGCCCTGCTGGGAGACTGTCTCACGCTATCCTGTCTCCTATAGTATTGGTGAGTGTCCCCTGCCGGGCTGTTTTTTTGTCTATTTTAAGATGCATGTATGGTATGTGCGTCCCCTGAGGCAGGGGGGGCTGCATCTTATGCTAATTGCATTATATGTATATCTTTATGTATTTCTGTATGCGTGTGATGACATTTTTGTCTTCCGGGGGTCTTCCAAATTTAGTGCTTCCCCCTGGTCCTGTGGCCTTTTCTTTGACATGAGTTACCATTTATTAAATCCTCCCACTAACGGACATTTAAGGGGCATCCCGGGTAGCTCAACAGCGTAATTCCCATTGGTCATTGCGGCTACCAAAACCACTTTATGGAGGCTTCCCAGGATACTTTGCTCGGGGTCCCCTCGGGGCAAGCCCGGCTCTATGTGGGATGCGGGGCATCCCTGGTGGGCAACATTGTATTAGAGTGAGTATATGTGCACAGCGGGTGCTGGCGCGGCAATCTGGGCCCGTGCGGCCGGGTTTGCTCGGCTGGTCTTGTCACTCACACCCCCGCTCCTGGGTATGACCCCTAGTGACGTTTACACTAGCGGGGAGTAGCAATGGATGTTTGCGCTAGAGGGCAACACTGTGATGGATTGCTAGCCTTGTGGCCGGAAGAATCCAGCTGAATGTCGGCTCATGGCGCTCGCTGCGCCGGCCTATACATTAACAATATGCTTAATATGTTTAATATGTTTAATATTATTGCCTGTCTGTACACCCTTTGTGTAAGGGGGTATTATTCAGATTCTGTTTCCCCTGACGATCAGCCTGCCATTGCACTGATGCCCTCAGAGCAGTGGGATGCTGTCGTCTCCCTCATGCTAAGGGGTGGAATAGGAGGTATCCCTTCCCCGCGGTTTGGTCTAGTTCTGGTCATTGACCCCTCTGGGTGTATGCCACCATCCTGGGGTTGTATATTGTGTATGTGGTGCGCTCCCCCGTCTCATTACCTGATGGATAGTGAGGCTAACGGGTCTCCCAGGCCCTTGTCTGTGTGGCCTTACACCCTGTGGAGGCTTTCGCTATTAGGCCACGCTTATTGGACCTTATTGGGGGACGTCCTTAAGGTTTCCAATTGGATCCTTCTGGTGTTGGATCTAGAGCTTGTCGCTTGTGAGCTAATTATCACGGTGGGGGAACACCTTTGTCCTATCTGCTTTAGTTGGCACTATTCAAAGGTATTGTTGACCTCAGCTGAGTGATCTGATTCCAGCCACTCGGTCGGGTAGCGCCGGTCGGCAGCTGACTTGGCTGTCACAAAGGCGTTCGAAGGGCTTCCCCCTGTTGGGTTGCGCCTGTCGGTGATGGTGGAGCTCTGGCCGAAAAGGTAAGTTACACCAACGCAAAAGCAGCCACTTCCCTTTCGGGGGTCATGGTCCTTCACTCCCTCCCTTATGGGCCTGGGTCAGGCAGGGGGGGTGCCCTTTGCGGGAAAGAAGGGGGAGATTCCGGGGCAATAGCTGTTGCCGTGCCCGACCTGTATTATTCTGGCGTGTCAAGCCTTAATCTTCTGCTAGCCCACTCTGCATTGAGGGGGCGTCTTCTCCCCTCTGGTGGGGGACGGCTGCTGCTGCTGCTGCTGTTCTTCTCTCCTCCCAGATTCTCTTCACGAGTTTCTTTGGATCCTGGGCAGTTTTAGGGCCTGTTTACGGCAGTACAAGGCCGTCTGACCATGGGGATCATTCGTCAGGCTCCCCCGAGGTCAGTGTTACTATTTCAATCTCTTCACAGTCCCCAGGAAAGATGGTCCCATTCTGGCCTTGAAGATCTCATCCGGTTCATCTGAACAAAATGGTTTTGCATGGAGACGCTGCTCTCCGCTGTCAGCTCCCTGCCCCCGGGGGACTTTATATCATCAATAGAGATCAAGGATGCTTGCTTTCTTGTGCCGGCCTTCCAGGGTACCAGCGGTTTCCCAGGTTTGCGGTAGGGGAGCAGCACTACTAATTCATGGCTCTCCCTTTCGGTTTCACTTCTGCACCCAGGGTATTCTCCAAGGTGCTGGCGGGTGTGATGGCCCTTCTCATGAGTCCAGGGCATTCACATTCTTCCTTATTTGGACAACCTTCTCATTACGTCTCTTTCGTTCTGTCAGGCGGAGCTGGATACCCGGCTGGTCGTGGCGACACTGGAGTGTTTTAGGGGGGTAATCATTTATCCCATGTCTTCACTTTCCTCATCAAGGGTGTCCTCTATCCCGGGCATGTCGCGGGATAACTTTCAGGCCAGGATTTCCTTTCCCTTAGCCGTCGGTGGACGCTCTTCAGGTGTGCTCCAGTGGCGCTTTTGGTTGGCGCGCTGGACTTATAAGGCAGTATCTGTTGTGCAATGCCGTGATTGTGACTTCGTGCATCACCTGGAGCATTTAAAGCGCCGATTCGGTTTGTCCTTACGAACTCTCATCTGTCCATCCGGCTAGGGATGGAGACTGGTAGGACTGATGGTGGCCTGTTTTTGCAAAACAGTACCTTTTTGCTTAATTTCACATTAGGCTCTTTCAGCTCCTTCTCCTATCGGCCTGGGACAAGTGTTCCCTGTCCTTGGGTTCAGTCCTTGTTCTGTCTCCTCTGGTCCGTTGGTCCTTTCGGGTGCGGCTGGACTCAAAAAACCTTCTGGTGGGGCAGATTATTTTTCTGCCCCGCTGGGAGACTGTCTCGACGAATCCCAGTCGGTCAGTTTGGGGGGGCTACTGGAGAGCCCACCAATTCTGAGGGCTGTGGGGCCCTCAGGAGGCACACGCCCCATCAATGTTTTGGAGCTAAGGGTGGCTCGGATGAGGCTGTTGCGGTGGATGCCTCACCTATGGGGCCTGCCGGTTCAGGTTCTCTCCAACATCCGGACTGTGGTTGCCTACTTCAGTCATCGGGGAGGGACTTGTAACAAGAGTACCCTCCGAGTGGTGTTGTTGACTCTGTATTGGGCCGTGAGCAACGTTCCGTGTATTTTGGTGCTGTGGCTCTGTTTGCCTCTCCTCACGTTCGCTAGCTATTAGCATTTGTTTCTATTTCCCGGGTCCCTCTGGCTCTGGCAGTGGATGCCGTGCCTCTGTCCTGGCGGGAGCTCGGTTTTCCTGTATCTGTTTCCTCCTTTTCCCATGGTGGGCAAGGTAGTGCACAAGCTGGCTCGAGAGGGTGTGCCAGCAATCCTAGTGGCTCCTAGGTGGCCAAGACAGGTGCGGTTTGTAGACGTTGTCCGGCTGGCGGTAGATCAGTACAGGCGGCCTCTGTTTCCCGATCTGATTAGACAAGGTCAGCCTTGTTACCCCAATTTACAAACGCTGGCTTTGGCGGCGTGGCTGCTGAACCCTTCATCTTATGGAAAAGGGTTTATATGAAGCCTTTGTCCAGACTCTCGTTGGGGATAGGAAGAAATCATCCTCTACTATCTTCTGCTGGACCTGGCGGGCCTACTTTGATTGGTGTGAGGCTAGTGCCTTTTCTTGTCGGGTGTTTCCATTCCTTGGATTTTGGATTTTCTTCAGCGTGGTTTGGACATGGGTTTTCAGAGATCTTCGCTCTTCATCCTTTTGGTTAAGGCCTTTTATTTTCAGGGGGTCGCTCATGTGCGCCCTCCTCGCAAACCCATGTTGCCGGTTTAGGATTTAAATTTGGCATCGTCTGCCCTTCTGGGTCCTCCTTTTAAACCAGTGTAGGATGCTGCACTATACATTTTTCACCTTAACAGTTGTCTTTTTGGTGGCTATAAATTCTGTTCGACGGATTTTTGAGTTGGCGGCTCTGTCCATTCAGGCCCCCTACTTTGAGAGACATCAGGACAAGGTGGTTTTCCACTTAAAACCAGACTTTTTGTCAAGGGGGGTCTCTGCTTTTCACTTCATTCAGGACATTGTGCTCCCTTACTCGTGTACTAAACCTAATAATGGCAGGGAGAGGGCTTTGCACTCTCTGGACATCGTTGGATGGGTACAGTACTGTCTGGTGGCTACTTCACCTTTGCGCCAGATGGACGCCTTCTTTTGTGTTGCCCTCCGGGCCCAAGAAGGGTTTGGCGCCCGTCAAGACTACCATTTGTAAATGGATTCGTCTGGCCGTTATTAGGGCCTATTCTGTCAAGGGGAGGGATCCCCCTTTCCAGATCACTGCTCATTCTACTCGTGCTGTTGAGGCTTCCTGGGCCTTTCAGCACCAGGCTTCTGTGGAACAAGTTGGTACAGCTGCTTCTTGGTCTTCTGTTCATACCTTTCCAAGTTTTATAAGGTTGATTTGTGGGTCTCAGCGGATGCTGTTTTTCGACTAGCAAAGTTCTGCAAGCTGCAGTGGTTTATTTTGTGCATTTTTGCCTGTTGGGATCCCCACCCTTTTTTGGACACTGCTATTGGATGTCCCAAGTGTAATGATTAATTCCGAAGCAGGGTGTGAGACATACTTAGAATAATACCATTTTGTGATTACTCACCTGTAAAATGGGTATTATAAGTATGTCTCACACCCTGCTTCGCCCCACCCTGAGTTGTATCTTGGATCCTCTGTTTGGTGATACTGTTTCTCTCATAGATTTTATTTGCTCTTCCTGGTCCCCTTACTGCTTTTTTATACTGGGGGATGTGTGGGAGGTCCCAGGTGTTTGTGGGGCTGGGAGGGGCTTCTTTTTTTTGCCATCTCTGCAGTAAAGCGCCCTCTTGTGGACTATAACCCAAGTGTAATGATTAATTCCGAAGCAGGGTGTGAGACATACTTATAATACCCATTTTACAGGTGAGTAATCACAAAATGGTATTTTTTCGCCCTGTAAGACACACCTAGGATTTGGAGGAGGAAAAAAAATATTCTAAACCAAATGTTGTGCTAAAACACGCCATTACAGGCAGTGTGGCATCCCCCCTCCCATTTCTATAGGCAGTGTGGCATCCCCCCCAATCCTATTCCCCATATAGGAAGTGTGGCATTCCCACCCCTCCAATTCCTCATATAGACAGTGTGGCATCCTCCCTCCCATTCCCCATATAGGTAGTGTGGCACCCCCCTCCCATTCCCCATATAGACAGTGTGGCATCCTCCCTCCCATTCCCCATATAGACAGTGTGGCACCCCCCTCCCATTCCCCATATAGACAGTGTGGCACCCCCCTCTCATTCCCCATATAGACAGTGTGGCACCCCCCTCCCATTCCCCATATAGACAGTGTGGCATCCTCCCTCCCATTCCCCATATAGACAGTGTGGCACCCCCCTCCCATTCCCCATATAGACAGTGTGGCATCCTCCCTCCCATTCCCCATATAGACAGTGTGGCACCCCCCTCCCATTCCCCATATAGACAGTGTGGCACCCCCCTCCCATTCCCCATATAGACAGTGTGGCACCCCCCTCCCATTCCCCATATAGACAGTGTGGCATCCCCCCTCCCATTCCCCATATAGACAGTGTGGCATCCTCCCTCCCATTCCCCATATAGACAGTGTGGCACCCCCCTCCCATTCCCCATATAGACAGTGTGGCACCCCCCTCCCATTCCCCATATAGACAGTGTGGCACCCCCCTCCCATTCCCCATATAGACAGTGTGGCACCCCCCTCCCATTCCCCATATAGACAGTGTGGCATCCCCCTAATCAGTGTGGCTCACTTCCTGCGCTGGTGCGCGCTGACAGCCGAGTGTCAGCGCGCACTGAATGAGACTCAATGGCAGAGCCAGAAGTCAGAGCGGGGATGCGTTCTGTCCCGGCTCTGGCTCCCGACCCCTCCATCCGCATCTCATTCAGCGCGCTGGCACAAACACTAAGCTGTCTCAGTAGAATTCCTGTTCGTCTTGCAGTACCTGCTGCTAGGATCGTCTTGGATACTCTCTCTGGATATTGCAGCTGAGCGGGGCATCCTAAGCCTGTCGGCCGCTGCACCCTTATTCCCACTGTTCCTGTGGACCCATTCTGCCTCCCAGCCTCGGCTACGGAACGGGTGAAGTTAGGGAGAACGCCAGGGGTCAGGCGTTGAAAGAGCTAGGCTCTGGGCCACAGACCCTCCATAACGGGTAGCCAGCCATGGGCGATGGTGAGCCTATTGGGGGGGGGGGGGGGGAACCACCTTGTGCCCATGGGTTATACCCTCGTCTGTTCCCACAAGCTTTATTGTATGTTCTGTGTTGTGCTTGTTCACATGTCTTTGTCAGAGAGATGAAGGTCATACTTCCCTCACTCCCTCAGCTCCTTCTCTCCATCTTGACACACTGGGGGGGGGGGAAGCGGCGCCCGGCGGGGCTTGAATCCCCGAGGCCGTGGTTGTTGTCTCCGTGGGCCGCCCTTCCTCCCAGCTCGCTTTCGGCGCCATCTTGATGGGGGAGGGCGCTCGTTTTGCGCCCGCAGCGTCACGACTGCACGGCCCGCCCCTCGAGGTGCTCACAAGGCTGTCCACAGCGCCGTTATATTCCAAGTATGCATCACACCCTGCTCCAGTAATGATTCATTACGTCTGGGTTATAGTCCACAAGAGTGCGCTTTACTGCAGAGATGGCAAAAAAGAGGGCTGTATATGTATTTATATTTAATTGTGTATGTGTGCTGTTTTACTGTCATTGGTTTGTGTGTGTGTGTGTGGTTTACTCTGGCGATGGCCAGCGCTTCTTTCTTTTTCTCCACATGTTGATTCCTCAGCCCGCACGCGCTCCTTCCTTGGCGGCGGGCCGGTGACGTCGCAGCCGGCTCCCGCATTGGCGGGGAGCTCGGCTGGGTTGTAATTTCCTGCTTGGGGAGGGGGGTTGGCCTAGCGCTCGGCGCGCTACCCAGGCGGCCCGCCCCCTTCGCTCCCTCTAGCTCCTGTCACCTGCGGAGGGCCGGTGATGTCTCGGTCGGCTCCCGTGTTGGCGGGGGAGCCCGGCTGATTGTGGTCCCTGCGTTGGGAGGGGGCACGGCCTAGCCTAGCGCTTGCCGTGCTACACAGGCGGCCCGCCCCCTTCGCTCTCTCTTCCACCTCTAGTCGCCATCTTGGTTCACGTGGAGTTGGTGAGTGCCCCCTGTGTCGGCTGAGGACTTTTTTTCTACAGATATATATATTTATTTCTTTATTTTCATGTAAATGATGCTCTTCAAGTATTGATTATCTTGGGCATCTACTGTGGCCTTGCGGGTTGCATCTTTATATGGATGTAGTGTATATATGTATATATAGATATATTATTCTAAGTATGTCACACACCCCACTTCAAACATTAATTATTACACTTGGGTTATACCACCAGCAGGTGGCGACGTTGCAGAGAAGTCCTGAAAAACGAGCCCCTCCTGGTCTATACATACCTGGTACCTCCCACTCATTCCCCAGTTTTTCTTCTCTGCAAGATGGCGACAAGACAGAAGAAAGAAGTCTCCTGTTTGCAGGTAGCCGGGGTAACACCCCCCCCCCCCCCCCCCCCCGTGGTCTATTTCTGCCCGGCTTTTTGTTAATAGCCCCTGGATGAGATATGTAGCCTCCCAGCTTAGGCTGTCGGCCGGGCAAAGTGTAGACGGCACTTAAGGTGCCTAGGAGATTAGCTCCTCCGCTAGATCCCATATTATGGGCAATGCGGTTATCCGGCCTGGTGATCCGGATTTGGGATGCCCCGCCCTGATGTCCCTGTTAGGTGTCCTCCCCGTTTGTCCCTTCTCCCTGCGCTCGATAGGTGGGGGGAGGGGGGTGTGTTTGTGTGTGTGTGTGCCTGGGTTATGTTTGCTACTGTGCTTCACTGTTTGTGGCGGGGCCGGGCGGCATGGGTGATCTGCCGCCGGCCCACCAGTTGTTTGCTACTGGCAGGGGGTGGGGTCGGGCGGCATGGTTGCCGCCGGCCTGCTGTGCATGTTTTTCTGCGGGCGCCATGTGTGAGGCGCCCGCTACTGTCCTGCTCCGGGGGGGCGGGGCTGGGCGGCGTTTGCGTGCCGCCGGCCTGCCTGGTTGTTCGGGCGCCTTGTCGGGCGCCCACGGTTCTCCCCAGGGTCTGTGTGGCGGTGAGGGACCGGGCGGCGCGCTCTTGGCGTCGGCTCGCCAGTCCGGCGGTGCGGGCGCCTGTGTACTTGGCGCCCGCCCGCCATGTCTGTGGCCTCGGAGGTGGAGTGGGCGGGTCCGCTTCGTGCGCGGCCCGCGCTTCGCCTGGATTGGTGGAGGGGGGGCGGGGCCGCCGCGGCTGCTGCGTGTTGCTGGGGCCGTCCTCTCATCCTCCTCTTTGCTCCTCGTGCGGCCGCCTTTTCGCTTAACCGCATTTAAGGTAGGCCAGCCTTTCTTAATCTCCTTAAGGTGGTTCTCGGCTGGGGCATTCTCTTTTGATTTAAGGTCCCCTTCCCTGGGGGTTTCTATTGTATGGGTGCTGTCAGCTTTAGCCTTAGCCTGCTGGGTGTCTTATTGGGGCACACATGGCTTTCCACTATATATATATATATATATATATATATATATATATATATATATATTATGCATGTGTATTATTATTATTATCGTCTGGAAGTAATCCCTCAATGAATTGCTTGCACTGGTTTCTTTTATAAATACCAGGTTCAATTTTTGGCACGCCCAAGGTGGGCGTCATGACATTGGTTTTGGCTGGAGTGACTGTTGTCTTTTTCTGTTTTCAGATCCTGGGATCCCACCCCTCAGGGCTCTCCCGGTCTTAGATACCTGGCTAGTTGGGGTTGTTGTTTGCCTTCCCCTCATTAGTCATTGTACATTCCCCCATTTCAGGGCTTTAATATAATAAAATTAAAAAAGGGGCATCCCAGGTCGCTTATTGCGTAATTCCCTGGGTTATTGCAAAACCATAAATTCACCATATGGAGGCTACCAAAGATACCGGTAACGGCCCTTGGGTCAGTTCAGGCTATGTGGGATGATGTTATTGTATGCATTCTATGTGCCCAGCGGAACATTGAGCGCCTGTCCGGCACTCCGGTGTCTGGCTCTTCGCCGCCTGTACCATCTCCTCCTTCTCCTCGCATGTTCCGGACCCCGTGTGACGTAGTCATGAATGGGGATTCGCAATCTGAGGTATGTTCACGTCTGGCTTGCCTCGAGAAAATGTTTTCCGTTATGGTTGTTCAGAAGGCTCCGGCTAAGCGGAAACACTTGTCTCCGCCTCCGCCGGACTCAGATGCGGAAGTTGTTGAGGCATTGGATTGGTCAGATTGCCCCCTGGCTGAAGAGGGGGAGCTTATTGAGGTTTTGGAGATCCTGAGGTCCAGCAGCTCCTTTGTGCTGAGGGTGACCAGGCCATGGGGTCGGCTTCGGACACCCCTTCCATTTTGGCTCAAACGTTTGAGGTTTTGGATTTGGATCCCCCCGAGGCGGTCCCTCCGCCAGAGGGTGAGCTGTTTGAGGTTACCAAGCCGCTTTTGGTATTTCTTAGTCAGCAACAATTTGAGTATATTGTTCTTAAGGAATGGGAGCAACCTACGCGTCTCGTTGGTGTGCCGCCTAGTTGGGATAGGAAGTTTCCTTTTCCGGCGGACTTGCTGAAGCGTTGGTCTGTTTCTCCCGAGGTTGCAGCTCCCGTGCTGGGGCTATCTAATGTTGCGGTTGTGCTTTCAACTGGGCTCGACTAATCTTTAGGATGGCGAGGATCGCCGGGTTGATCAGCTGGCCCGCTATGGTTTTATTTGTGCGGTTTCGGTTCTGAGACCTGTTTTGTGCTTCGGCACTCCTATTGTTGACGGTCAGGTCTATTGTCAGAGATTTATGTGTGGCTCTCGATCCTACTTGTGATGACTTTCTTGCCCTCAAGCGTTGAGTCATTCATTCCGTTTATGCTCACTGCTCAGGATGATGCCATGTTGATGTGTGGCAGGGCTATGGCCCTGTTGGTGGCTATCCGGCGGTCGGTGTTGTTGCGGCAATGGACGGCTGACTTTAGTTCTAAAGGGTCGCTTATGGTGCTTCCCTTTCTGGGTTTGCGTCTTTTTGGCGAGAAATTAGATTCCGTTGCCAAGGGCAGTATGTTGTCTCAGCGCAAGAGTTTTCGTCGTTCCTTTCGAGGGGCGGGCTCTTTCAATCCTTCCTTTCGGGGAGCCAGAGCTGGTAGTGGCGCGAGCTCCTCGGGCTCCAGGGGTGCTAGTTGGAACAGGGGCAGAGGCCGTGGCCGTCCCGTCCACGCCTGGGGCGTCAAGTCCAAACCAGCTGCTAAGCCCGCTCAGCAATGAGGGGGGCGCCCTCACCCTTGCGGGTGGGGGGACGGTTGCGACACTTCTCACAGGTGTGGGATCGGGAGGTCCCGGACAGATGGATCCGGGAGGTGGTGTCGGCCGGTTACTAGCTGGAGTTCGAGTCCCGTCCTTCTCCAAGGTTTTTCAGGTCGCTTTTTCCTTCAGATCCTTTGGTCGCGCAGGGTCTCCTGGCGTCGGTGAGGAATCTTCTGGAATTGGCGGTCATCTGCTCGGCTCCTCCTTCGGAGGTGGGTCACGGATATTATTCCAATCTCTTCACAGTGCTCAAGAAGGACGGGTCGGTTCGTCCCATCCTGGATCTGAAGGTTTTCAATGTGTTTATTCGTCCTCGGAAGTTTCGTATGGAAACTCTGCTTTCTGCCGTCAACTCTCTGCGGCAGGGGGATTTCATGACGTCCATAGGCTTCAAGGATCTTCTCATTCCTATCTTTCCTCCTCACCAAAGGTTTCTTCGCTTGGTGGTGGGGGATCGGCATTTTCAGTTTGTGGCTCTTTCATTCGGTCTTTCTTTGGCGCCAAGAGTATTCACCAAGGTGTTGGCGGGCGTGATGGCCCTTCTCAGAGCTCAGGGATTTCGCATTGTGCCTTATCTGGACGATCTCCTTTTCATGGCCCCTTTCTGCAGTCTAGCGGAAATGGACACCCAGACGGTGGTTGTGACCTTGGAGAGGGTCGGCTGGGTGATCAACTATCCCAAGTCCTCTCTCGTTCCGGCCAGGGTGGTGAACTTTCTGGGGATGTCCTTGGACGCGTGCCAGCACAGAGTGTTTCTCCCTCAGGCCAAGGTTCCTCAGTTTCTCACGAGGACGCTTCAGCTTCATCTGTTGGCGTCTTGGGATCGGAGACCGCGGTCGTTGGATCGGTCCTTACGGATGCCCTCCAGAGTCCGGCAGTCTCTTCAGTGGTGGATGGTCTCGGACAACTTTTTAAGGGGCAGATCTTTCATGACGCCTCTTTGGAAGACTGTTACCACGGATGCCAGTCTGTCAGGATGGGGGGGTTTCTGGGAGGATCTTCGGTTCCGGGGCGGTGGGGTCCTCAGGAGGCCCACTTGCCCATAAACATTTTGGAGTTGAGAGCCATCAGGTTGGTTCTGTCTCACTTGACACAGCATCTACAGGGCTTGCCGATTCAGGTTTGGTCGGACAATCGGACGGCGGTTGCTTGCATCAATCACCATGGAGGGACTCGCAGTCTGGGTGCCTTCAGAGAGGTGTCTCTGGTCCTGAATTGGGCGGAGGCTCATGTCCCTTGCTTCTCGGCAGTGTACATTCCGGGAGTGGAAAATACGGAGGCGGACTTTCTGAGCAGGTGCTCTTCCCGCCGGGGGGAATGGTCTCTCCATCCCCAGGTGTTTCGGTCTCTTTGTCTCCATTGGGGGACGCCGGTGGTGGATCTGTTTGTCTCTCGTCACAATTACAAGCTTCCAACATTCGTGTCGCTCTCTCAGGATTCTCTGGCTCTGGCGGTGGATGCCATGTCCCTGAGCTGGGGGGACTTGGGGTTCCTTTATCTGTTTCCTCCGGTTCCCATGTGTGTTGGGAAAGCTGGCCCTGGAAGGGGTTCCTGCCATTCTCGTGGCTCCAAGGTGGCCAAGGCGGGTGTGGTTCGCAGATATCGTTCGTCTGGCGGTGGACCAGTTCGAGCTGAGTACCTTGATGGGGCAGTTTCTGCCTTCTCTGTCCTTTTTCTAAAGTTTTTTGCGCTTCATCCTTTGGTCAAGACTTTTTTCCAGGGGGTTTCGCATCTGCGGCCTCCTAGGAAGCTATTGCTCTCCGTTTGGGGATTTGAATTTGGTTCTCTCTGCTCTTCAGGCTCCTCCTTTTGAGCCTTTGCAGGATATTGATCTTTCTATTCTGACTCAGAAGGTTGCCTTTTTTGGTGGCCATCACTTCGGTTCGGCGCATTTCGGACATGGCAGCCTTGTCGATTCTGGTCCCTCACTTTGAGAGACATCAGGACAAGTGGGTTTCCGCTTCAAACCGGATTTTCTTCCTAAGGTGGTCTTTGCTTTTCATCTTAACCAGGACATTGTTCTTCCGTCCTTGTGTCCTAAGCCTAGGAATGACAAGGAGAGGGTTTTGCATTGTTTGGATGTGGTACGTTGTGTTATGTACTATTTGCTTACTACCGTACATCTCCTTTTCGTAAGACAGATTCCTTTTTTGTGGTGCCCTGTGGGCCTAGGAAGGGTTTGGCTCCGGCTAAGTCTTCCATTAGCAAATGGCCTCGTCAGGCTGTTTTTGGGGCCTATTATGTCAAGGGGAAGGTTCCCCCTTTTTTTGTATCAATGTTCATTCTATTCGTGCTGTTGGAGCGTCTTGGGTCTTTCAGCGCCAGGCTTCTGTTGAACAAGTTTGTAGGGCTGCTACTTGGTTTTCTGTTCACACTTTTTCCAAGTTTTTCCAAGGTTGATGTGCGGGCTTCAGCGGATGCTGTTTCTGGCCGCAAGGTTCTGCAAGCTGCAGTGGTTTGAGTTTTGCATTATGGCCTTGTTGGATACCCGCCCTTTCTGGACACTGCTTTTGGATGTCCCAAGTGTAATAATTAATGTTTGAAGTGGGGTGTGTGACATACTTAGAATAATACCATTTTGTGAATACTCACCTGTAAAATGGGTATTATAAGTATGTCACACACCCCACTTCACCCGCCCTTTTTTGTATCCTGGATTCTTTATAGGGTGAAGTTTCATTTTCAGTTTGAGGGTTACCAATGGGTTTTTTCCTGGTACCTTGTCTTTACTGCTGTTTTGAATACTGGGGAATGAGTGGGAGGTACCAGCTATGTATAGACCAGGAGGGGCTCGTTTTTCATGACTTCTCTGCAACGTCGCCACCTGCTGGTGGTATAACCCAAGTGTAATAATTGTTTGAAGTGGGGTGTGTGACATACTTATAATACCCATTTTACAGGTGAGTATTCACAAAATGGTATTTTTGGTGTGGTCCGGTATGCGGGTGATTGCTGTTTTTATGGTTACCCTATTATGTCTTCAGGGGGACATCCCAATTTAGTGTTTTCCCCCGGTCTTGTGGCCCTATCCCTCAAAACTAAGGGGGTATATTGCCATCGACATGTTTTATCCTATATTTAATCCTCCCACTAACGGACATTTAAGGGGCATCCCGGGTAGCTCAACAGCGTAATTCCCATTGGTCATTGCGACTACCAAAATCACCTTATGGAGGTTTCCCAGGATACTGTGCTCGGGGTCGCCTCTGGGCAAGCCCGGCTGTGTGTGGTATGTGGGGCATCCCTTGTGGGTAATACTGTGCAGATTTGTGTACCAAGTGCGCAGCTTGCGCTTGCGCGGTAATCTTGGCCTGTGCTGCTGGATCAGTTCGGCTGGTCTCGTTCCCCACACCCCCGCACCTGGATATGACCCCTAGTGACACTAACACTAGTGGGGAGTCGCAATTTATGTTTGCGCTAGACTGGCCAACATTGTCATATTGATTGCTAGCCTTGCAGCCCGGAAGGCTCCGGCTACAAGTCGGCATATGGCGCCTGATGCGCCGGCCTTACATTAACATCATGATTAATATTATCGTTTGCCTGTACACCCCTCGTGTAAGGGGAATTATTTAGGTTCTGATCCCCCTGCTGATCAGCCTGCCATGGCACTGATGCCGCCTCAGAGCAGTGGGATGCTGACGACTCCTATATACTTCTTATCGAGGTTTTGAAGTACTTTCCATTTCCCCCCCTGCTGCGGTTCCTAAGCAGCAGGGGGAATTGTTTGGTATCGCAAAACCGTGGTCGGAATTACCAGAACAGACGCTGGTTATTTTCTGGTTCTCTAGGAATGGGAACAGATTAGCCGGTTCCCGGTATACCTAAGGGGTGGAATAGAGATATCCCTCCCCCGCGGTTTGGTCTAGTGTGGGTCGATTCCCCCCCGAGATGAACGCCCCCATGTTGGGGTTGTATATTACGCCTGTGGTGCATTCCCTCGCTTCCACTACCTGATGGATAGTGAGGACTGCCGTATCGACTAACGGGCCTACTATGTCCTTGTCTGTGTGGCCTGGCGCCCGGGGAGTGCCTTCGATATTACGGCCGTGGCTATTAGGACCTTATTCAGGGGCCGTCTTTAAGGCTCCCATGTGGTTCCTTCTAGTGCTGAATTTAGAGCTTGTCACAATGTGAGCTTATTACTTCCTATGTTCTCTCTGCCTTCCTATGTTCTCTCTGCCTCTCTGCCAAAATATTAAAAATAAATCCACAAGTAAAAAATGCAAGTTAACTAAAAATTAAACAAAGTAAGATTTACTTATGCAAATGCATTCATTAATGGTTGGTTACTACAAAATGAATGAAATAAAGAAAAATAAGACCAAATATTTAGAATGCACTTTAATGAGGTAAGTTTGTAGTGCGCAGCCGCAAGATCAGAAGGATTTAGGTCCTGACAAAAAAGGCAAAAGGGCAAAACCAATGTTGCAACCTGAGAAATGAAACGGAAAATTCAGGATGGAAACTGACATAGGTCTGATTCCCGAACTGCCATACGAACGGACCTAAATTTTAGGATAGAAACGTATTTGCTTATAGAATCACTTGCAAGTTCATACGAACGCACGAGCGTACGGGAAAAATAGGATGATCGGCACCAAAATCAAAGCTGTTACATGTTTCTTTGAATCGACCCTATTGTGCTTCCTTCCTTATGCCCTAATCCTGGTAATGACAGGGATGGGGCTTTTCTTCTCTTAATGTTGTCAAAAATGTGAAATGCTACCTGGTGGCTTCTGTGCCTTTCAGGAAGTCCGACGCCTTGTTTGGGGTTCCCTTTGGTTCAAGAAGGGTTCGGTGCCAGTCAAGTCTACCATTAGCAAATGGATTTGTCTGGCCATTGTTAGGGCCTATTCTGTTAGGGGAAAGGATCCTCTTTTTTCCGAGTTACTGCTCATTCTACCCGTGCTGTTGGGGCCCTTTGGGCTTTCAGCACCGGGCTTCGGTTAAATGAGATTGTAAGACTGCTGCTTGGTCTTCTGTTCATTCTTTTCCAAGTTTTACAAGGTTGATGTTCGGACCTCAGCGGATGCTGTTTTTGACCGCAAGGTTCTGCAGATTGCAGTGTTTTTAACTGTACGTTGTTGCCCTGTTTTTGGGATCCCCACCCGTTGTTTGGACACTGCTATTGGATGTCCCAGACATAATGAATCATTACTGGAGCAGGGTGTGATGCATACTTGGAATAATACCATTCTGTGAATACTCACCTGTAGAAAGGATATTATAAGTATGCATCACACCCTGCTCCATCCCGCCCTGATTTTTATTATTGGATCCCCTATATTGTGAATGTTTCCTTGTTAATTTTGTTTTTGGCTTCTCCTGGTTTCCTTACTGCTTACTTATACTGGGAAATGAGTGGGAGGTCCCGAGTATATAAGCACTGGGAGGGGTCTCTTTTTTGCCATCTCTGCAGTAAAGCGCCCTCTTGTGGACTATAACCCAGACGTAATGAATCATTACTGGAGCAGGGTGTGATGCATACATAATATCCATTCTACCGGTGAGTATTCACAGAATGGTATTTCCTCCTGCTGCTGCTCCTGGCGTCCCCTATCGAGTGCTGGCCGGTTAACTGTGAGTCCCTCATTTTAATGCCTTATCCTATTTTTCTGTTTCATGTGCTGTGGGATTGCTCATAGATCCTTTGTCAGCTGAAGGTTGTGGTTCCTCCCGGTCTCCTATCACCCCCCCTCTCCCTCTGCGCCCTCTCTCCTAAGAGGGATCACAACAGAGGAATCAAAGAGGGACTAAATTGGGGATCGCTGAGGTTTGGGCCGTTAGTGCCTTGTAACCTGTGTAATTTCACTATAATCACCATAATGGAGGCTTCTGGGGTTAGTGAGCTAGGGGCCCCATCTGGGCAGGTGAAGCTCTGCTCCATGTGCGGTACCAGCCCCCTGGGCGGACTCAGCACGGCTTGTGTCACTTGTGCCAGGAGCGTATTTTTGGAGCATGATAGGGCGGGCGTATATGCCCCTAGCCCTTTTTTTTTACCTACGGCCTCACCAACACCCCCGTGACTGCATTCAGCCCTCAGCAAGGGGGAAGCAAGCAGGTGGTCCCAAACCGATTTGGCATACCGGGTGGCCAGCCTGGAGAGATGGCTATCTCGCTCGGCTACTGGGAAGGCCACGAGTAAAAAGCGGCATACCGAGCCGGATTACTGGGATTTTGCCGATGATGGTGATGATCCCTTTGGAGGTTGGGACTCCATGGAGGAGATAGAGTTGTTAAAGGACTCCGTTTCCTCAGGAGATCGGTCGGTTGGCTATGACAGCGACCCTGGTTCTCCCTCGGGAGTGGATATGTGGCTCCCTGACGATACGGAGAAGTTGCTGTCTTCAGTGTTTGAGACTTGGACAGGCGGTATCCCTTCCCTGAGGAGCTGGTCCCCTGTGTCGGGGTTATCCAACACTACGGTTATGCCGTCTCCCGATACTGCTTTCTTGTGCGATCCCGCTGACAGGCGTATGGATCAGCTGGCTTGTCATGTGTTTACCTTTGTGGGCGCTGGGCTTCGGCCTGTGTGTGCCGCGGCCATTGTCTCCTTAGCTATCAGGAAGAAGGTGAGACGCCTTGTTGATATTTCCAAGTCTCTCAAGCGGGCAGAGGAGTATAAAGACCTCAAAGCCTGCGTGGATTTTATTGCTTTTGTAGTCTCAGCTATTATTATTATTATTATTATTTATATAGCACCATCATCTTCCGTAGCGATTTACAAAGTAGTAGTTACAGACAGGGTAGAAACATATGGTACATATAATATATCAAGTGCAGTTTTACAGAGTTGACAGTGGATATTCTGAGTACAAGACACAATAGGAGAGAGAGCCCTGCCCTTGCGAGCTTACAGTCTAAAGGAAGAGGGGTGAAGACGAGGGGGAAGGATCACAAACAGTCAGTATTGAGCTTTGTGGCATGTGCCCTTTTAGAAGATTGGTTAAGCCAGATTATATGCTTGTCTGAATAAGTGAGTTTTGAGGGCTCCTTTGAAGGTTTTGAGTGTTGTGGAGTGGCGGATTGGGTGGGGGAGGGCATTCCAGAAGTTTGGAGTTGCACGTGAGAAGTCCTGGAGGCGGGCGTGAGAGGAGGTGACCAGGGTGGAGGACAGGAGAAGGTTAGTAGCAGAGCGGAGGCTGCGTCTAGGTTGATATTGTTGGATTAGAGATGAGATGTAAGGAGGGGCCTGGTTGGAGAGAGCTTTGAGAGAATTAGAGTTTTGATCAGGATTCGCTGTGGGACTGGCAGCCAGTGTAGGGATTGGCAGAGAGGTGCAGAACTGGAGGAGCGAGAGGAGAGATGGATGAGGCGACCAGGGCATGCACTAGCATTTTAGTGGTGTCAGGTGAGAGGAAGGGACGGATGCGTGAGAAGTTTTTAAGTTGGAGGCGACAGGAGGTGGCCAGGGAATGAATATGTGGTTTGAAAGAGAGGGCAGAGTCCAGAATGACTCCCAGGCACCAAGCTTGGGGAGATGCTGTTATTGTGTAATTGTTGACAGAAATAGACGTGTTAGAGAGGGAAGGGGAGTTAGATGGTGAGAAAATGACCAGTTCTGTCTTGTCCATGTTTAGCTTGAGGTAGCGAGATGACATGAATGAAGAAATAGCTGCAAGGCAGTTGGGGAGGCGAGATAGGAGAGAGGAGAGATTGGGGCCTGAGAGATATATCTGAGTGTCATCCGCATAGAAGTGGTATTGCCAAGGACAGAACCTTGTGGTACACCAACAGAAAGGGAACGTGAGGATGAAACTGTGTTAGAATAGGACACACTGAATGATCTGTCAGAGAGGTAAGAGGTGAGCCAAGAGAGTGCAAGACCTTGAATCCCAAGAGAGGAGAGAATATCAAGAAGCAGAGAGTGGTCGACAGTATCAAAGGCTGAGGAGAGGTCAAGAAGGATGAGGATGGAGAAGGGACCTTTGCTTTTGGCAGTGAGCAGACCATTGGTGACTTTGGTGAGGGCAGTTTCAGTGGAGTGGTTACGGCGGAATCCTGATTGTAAGAGGTCAAGTAAGTTGTTAGTTGATAAATATTGTGCCAATTCTGAGTGGACATATTTTTCAAGAAGTTTGGAGGAGAAAGGGAGTAGTGAGATAGGGCGGTAGCTGGAGAGGGCAGAGGGGTCGACAGAGGGTTTCTTGATTATCGGAGTAATAACTGCATGTTTGTAGGAGTGGAGAGGGAAAGGTTGAATATAGAGGTTAAGGCTGGAGTGAGGGATGGAGACAGTTGAGGAATAAGGTGGGATGGAATAGGATCGAGGGAGCAGGTAGTCAGGTGGGCCCTAGAAATGAGAGAGTTTAGTCCAAGCTCACTTATTGGAGTGAAGAAGGTAAGAGAGTATGGCAGGGGGATTGTTTGAAGTGGTGAGGGATTCTGAGGGGCAAAGCCAAGTCGAATGTTGTCAATTTTTTCTTTGAAGAATGTAGAAAATTCTTCTGCTGTTATTTGGGAGGTTGGAGGAGCAGGTGGTGGGCGGAGTAGGGAACTGAAAGTGTTGAATAGTTGTTTGGGATTCCAGGCTTGTGCAGAAATCAGTGAAGAGAAATATGCTTGCTTAGCAGATGAAAGGGCAGTCCTGAGTTCCTGAAGGGCTTGTTTATAGAATAGAAAGTCACAACTGGATTTGGTTTTCCCCCATTGCCGTTCAGCAGCTCGAGACAGCGGTTTCAATCTGGTTGTGCTTGCATTTAGCCAGGGTTGGTGATTTTTGGGGCGGGGACATCTATGGGTGAGGGGGCGGCAGAGTCTAGAGCTGAGGAGAGTGTATCATGGTAGTGTGATGATGCAGCGTCATGGACGATAGTGTCCGGCTTGGCGCCAGGGCTTCGGTCCTGCTTGTTGCGCTTTGTCGCTCGCTCTGGCTGCGACAATGGTTGGCTGACGCTGCGGCCAAGAAGTCCCTCACTAGTATCCCCTTCTCAGGTTATTCAGGGAGCGTCTGGACCTCCTGGCGAAGGATGGGAGACTCCCTCAGCGACGGAAGCCTGCGTGGCCCTTTTGGGGTTCATCTGCCTATAGCTCCTTTAGAGGGGGAAGAGGCTCTTCATTTTCAGGTGGCACAGAGATTCCTGATGATGAGGTAGGTCTCGCGGCCGACCCAATCCCTCCTGGGCAGCTAAATCCAAGCCCTCTGCCAAGCCCTCTCAGGCATGAGGGGTGCCCTCACCCATCCAGGTGGGGGGACGGCTTCCGCTATTTGCTCACGTCTGGAGACAGCACGTCTCAGATCGGTGGATTCAGGAGGTGGTTTCCTCCGGCTACAAGTTAGAGCTGGCAGTTTGGCTGCTCTCAAGATTTCTTCAGTCCCGGATATCCCAGAACCCTTTGACGGCACAGGACCTAAGTTGGCCATCCAACGCCTTCTGCGGTCAGGGGTGATTTGTCCCTTGCCTCACCAGGAACGGGGTCGAGGGTTCTACTGAGACCTATCCTGGACCTGAAGAGTTTCAACAGGTTTGTCAGAGTCAGACGTTTCCGCATGGAGACCTTACGGTCCGCGGTGAGCTCACTCCGGCCGGGCGACTTCATGACCACGGTGGACGTCAAAGATGCTTATCTGCACTTCCCGATTTTTCAGGGGCATCAGAAGCTCCTGAGGTTTGCGCTGGAGAATCAGCATTACCAGTTTGTGGCACTGCCGTTTGGGATATCCTCAGCCCCCCGTGTGCTCACCAAGGTGAAGGCGGGCATCATGTCTATCCTGAGGAACCAGGGCATTCGTGTTCTTCCTTATCTGGACGATTTGCTGATTGTGGATCCCTTCATCAGGCCGAGAGCGACACCCGGACTCTGTTATCCACTCTCAAGGATTTTGGTTGGGTAATCAATTACCCCAAGTCTTCTATCACTCCCTCAACGGTGAGATCCTTTCTGGGCATGACAATGGACACCTCTCAGGTCAAGGTATTCCTGCCCCAGCAGAAGGTGGCGGGCCTCCAGATGCAGGTGCAGGCCTTACTGTCCTTTCTGCGGTGATCCGTCTGGGGATGAAACTGGTGGGACTAATGTTCTCCTGCTTCCAGGCAGTGCCCTTCGCCCAGTTTCCACATGAGACCTCTTCAATTGAATCTGTTGACCGGTTGGGACCGGACGCAGGAGTCCCTGGATCAGGAATTTTCACTGTTCCCCCTGGTCAGACAGTCCCTCTTGTGGTGGTTGGACCCCAGAAATCTATCAGTGGGCAAGTCCTTTCTGACTCCCCGGTGGGAGATAGTTGTCACGGACGCCAGTCCGGGAGTGGGGAGGTTTTTGACAAATGCTGAAGTTCCAGGGTCAGTGGGGGCCACAGGAGGCCCACTTACCCATCAATCTCCTGGAGCTGAGAGCGATCTGGTTGGTGCTTCTTCAATTGACTCCCCATCTAAGGGGTCGAGCGATCCAGGACCGCTCGGACAATCAGACGGCTGTCGCCTACATCAATCACCAGGGTGGGACTCGGAGCAAGCGGGTCCTTCAGGAGGTGACACAGATCCTGACTTGGGCGGAGGAGAATGTTCCCTGCATCTCGGCGGTTTACATTCCTGGGGTAGAGAACCAAGAGGCAGACTGTCTTGGCAGGGCGACCTCTCGTCTGGGGGAATGGTCTCTCAGCAACAAGATCTTTCACGCTCTGTGTCTCCGCTGGGGTCAACCGGAGGTGGACCTGTTTGCATCCAGACATAATCACAAGCTCCCAAGGTTCGTCTCCCTGTCAAAAGATCATCTGGCCTTCGCCACAGATGCTCTGGCAATCCCTTGGACGGAGTTCAGGCTCCTTTATGCATTTCCTCCGTTTCCACTTCTGGGCCGAGTGTTGCGCAAGACCCCAGGAGGGGGTACCAACCATCCTGGTGGCTCCTCGCTGGCCGAGGCGGAGTTGGCTCGCGGACATAGTTCAGATGTCTGTCGATCGCTACATCATGCTAGACGACCCAGGGCTTCTCACTCAGGGGTCGCTGCGGCAACCCCAATTTACAGACGCTGGCTTTGACGGCCTGGCTTTTGAAAGCTCAATCCTGACAGAGAGGGGGTTGTCTGCTACGGTTGTTCAGACCATGATTCAGGCGCGGAAGTAGTCTTCTTCCATGATTTACTACAGCGTTTGGCATGCCTACATTGCTTGGTGTGAATCCAAGACTTTCCCTTGTCGCACTTTCTCTATATCTAGGATTTTGGAGTTTTTGCAACACGGCTTAGACTTGGGTCTCCAGCTGAGCACCCTCAAGGGCCAGGTCTCGGCCTTGGCCATTTTTTTCCAAAGATCTTTTGCCAATCATAGACGGATCAAGACTTCTTTCCAAGGAGTTACCCATGTATGTCCACTGCGTAAGCCTGTGTTACCGGTGTGGGACTTGAATTTGGTGTTTTCGGCTCTACAGGGTCCTCCCTGTGAGCTTTTGTGCGATGCTGCATTATCTATTCTGACCATCAAGGTGGTCTTTTTGGTAGCTATCACCTCGGTGTGTTGCTTTTCAGAGCTGGCTGCGCTTTGTATGAAGCCTCCTTACTTTGAGCGGCTTAAGGATAAGGTGGTGTTCCGCTTTAAGCCTGATTTTTTACCTAAGGTCGTTTCTCCTTTTCACTTTAATGAGGAGGTTGTATTGCCTTCCTTTTTGTCCTGCACCGACTAAGTCTAAGGAAAGGACCCTCCATGCCTTGGATGTGGTCAGAGCCATGAAGTACTACCTGGTTGCAACTGAATCCTTCAGGAAATCGGATTCACTCTTCGTCCTCACAGAGGGTTCTAGGAAGGGCTTGCCTCCAGCCAAGTCCACTCTCAGTAAGTGGATCAGATAGGCGGTGGTGCAAGCATATTCTGCCAAGGGGAAGGAACCCCCTTTTCGTGTTACAGCTCACTCTACTAGAGCTATTGGTGCTTCCTCTGTTGAACAAGTTTGTAAGGCTGCTACTTGGTCTTCTGTTCATACCTTTACAAAGTTTTACAAGGTTGACGTCAAGGCCTCAGCTGATGCTGTTTTTGGCCGAAAGGTGCTTCAGGCGGTAGTGAAATGAACTACATGCTGTTCCACACTGGGGATCCCGCCTTAATGGACACTGCTTTTGGATGTCCCAACTGTCATCACTTCTGGGACGACCTGGACTGGATATAGTGAAAAATACAATTCTGTGAAACTCACCTGTAGAATTGTATTTGAATATATCCAGTCCAGGTCTTCCCACCTTGCCCTTGGCTTCATTATCTCTTGTTTGCCTTTTATGGTGATTACTTTTTATTTTGGACCGTTGTCCTTAGTTTTTGTTGGAGAGAGTACATGCTGAAGCTATGTGATTTTACATGGTTTCTTGGCCTCCCAGCCTGTCCCCTTTATACTGCTTTTTGACCACTGGGAATTCTACTGAGACAGCTCATTTTATAGGGGGCCGGGAGGAGTTACAGCTCTGGATCTTGCAGTAACTGCGCCACCTGGTGGCGGACTACCCAGCTGTCATCACTTCTGGGACGACCTGGACTGGATATATTCAAAAACAATTCTACAGGTGAGTTTCACAGAATTGTATTATTTTTTATTTTTTATTTTTTATTTTATTCTAAGTGTACAGCACGTCCTGCTCCGGAAGGATTCCTTACGGTTAGGATTACCTCTGCCAGATGGCGCTGGACTGCAGAGACAGCATGAATGAGGCCCCTCCCGGTCCTTATATACCTGGGACCTCCCACAATTCCCCAGATCTTCTCTGCAGTCGGCTGCGAAGGACAAGAAGATGGCTCTCCTTATTCGCAGGTGAGCAGGGCTTAGCAGCCCGCGGCCCTGTCGGACTATTTCCACCCGTTCCATTTCCCTATACTGCCTCCCAGCCTTGGCTGCACTGGTCGGGTGATGGTAGGCAGCACCGTGCTTTAGGAACATTGCTCCAACCGCAATTCCCCACCAAAGGGTAGGCGGTGCAGGCCCCTTCCGCCCCTTGTCCCCTGCCCAGGTATCGGTGGGTCCCTGTTTAGCTGACCGCCGCCTTCCCTCGCTCTCCCCGGTCGTTCTCGGGGGGGGGGGAGGGGTGTTTCTGTTGCACACAGGATTTGATGTCTTAGGGCTCTGGACCCTCGTTGGCACTGTCTTTCTCATTGTTTTCTTTCCTTTTTGTATTTGCTGCCGCTGCTGCACACGCCTTGTGGTGTTCCGCGGTCAGCTGCGACATTACCTCAAGTGCTGCTGCGCTGGTATTGGCTGTTGGTCCCGTGTGTGACTTCACGCTCTTCAGGGGGCGGAGCCTATTGGTTGGCGCGCTCCGCGTTGTCTTCCCCGTGCCCCCCCCTTGAGGTACCCTCTGCGCCATTTTAGTCCCTCGTGCTCCGTGATTGGTGTCTCTCCTCCGCGGTCCATGAGTGCCCCGGCGGGCTTATTTTTTATTTCTATGTTATTGCTTGTATGCTCATGGGTGTCTTGCTTATGTCTTTCTGGCGGGAAAAACTGTATAAGAGGTTTCTCCCGGTCCTACCCCCTCTATTAGTTTGCAAATAAACTTTATTAGAGGCCTAATTGCTCAAATCCTCCCACTTCCCTGGCGGACTATTGGGGCATCCCGGGTTGCTTTTATAGCGTAATTCATATCGGTCATTTGTGCCACTATAATCACCATATGGAGGCTTCCCAGGATATTGGGCTCGGGGTTCCTTCGGGACAAGCCCGGCTGTGTGTGGGGTATCCCCTATAAGTGACGATGTGCGAGTCTGTGTGTCCTGTGCCCAGCAGGTGCTTAGGCTGCAGTCTGAGTTACCAGTGGCTGGGCCTGTGCCCCCTATGGATTCGCCTACCCCTCCATGCTTGCATTTGACTCCCAGTGAGCTGAATACCAGTGGGGAGTCTCAACCTGATGTGTCTTCTAGATTGGCTAGCATTGAGAAGTTGATTGCTAATACTACGGCCCGTAAGGCCTCTGCTAAGAGGCGGCATTTGGCGCCTGGTTTGTCTGTTTTTCCTATGGAGGCAGAGGAATTCTTTGATCTGGCTGGCTATACCCCCCTTGAAGAGGGGGAATTGTTCTCAGACTCAGAGTCATCTGACCAGCAGCCTAAGGGTTATGCGGATTCTGGCTTTGACCCATGGGATTCAGATGACACTGATAGACTCTTGGCTCAGATTTTTGAAGTCCTTTCTATCTCCCTTCCTGCTACGGCCCACAGGCAGCAGGGGGAATTATTTCATACCGCTAAGCCGCGGTTAGAGTTCCCCGAGCAGTCCAATTTCAATAATAATAAGGATGGTGAGGACCGGCGCATTGATCAGCTGGCTTTCCATGCCTTTGCTTGTGCTGGGACTGCTCTGCGCCCTGTCTGTGCTTCTGCTATCATGGCTTTGGCGGTTAGGACTCAAGAATGTGTTGGATGGTGCCCCTGATGATACTTCTAGTGCAGAATTCCGGGCCCTTTCGCAGTGTGAGGTTTTTATGGCTTATATCCTTTCTGCCTTGGACGATACCATTAGGATGTGTGCTAGAACCTCTGCCTTGGCGGTGGCTATACGCCGCTCGGTTTGGCTGCGCCAGTGGGCAGCTGACAACGCTGCCAAGAAGGCTCTCACTGGTTTTCCAATTAAGGGGCTGCGTTTATTTGGTAATCGCTTGGATCTGTTTGCTAAGGGTGGCAGGCTGCCTCAACGTAAAAGACAGTCTCGGCCCTTTCGGGGGTCAGGTTCCTTTCATCCCTCCTACCGTGGCTCCAGGTCGGGGAGAGGAGTTTTTTTTTCTACCTATTTTCTTATGTTTGAAAATGTGTGTTTTATAGAAGCAGTTTTCACTACCTGAAATCTGTTGCTATTGGAAACCTACACCAAGTCTATATAACAAGAGAAAAGTGAGTCCTGTACACACAGAACACTGCTGCTGGGCATATGCTAGATGGGTTGTAAATAAATACATTCATATAATAGATCTTCATGGCATCTATGACATTAACATTCATTCACTTGGCAGGTAAAATCATTTTAAAGGCTTATTATTGCCCTTCCAAAAAAGACCCTCTGGATACTAGATCTTCTGCCTTTATCGGCCAATTGTGCCACTATAATCACCATATGGAGGCTTCCCAGGATATTGGGCTCGGGGTTCCAAAATTTTTGATTTAAACTAGAGGAAGGGGACAGAGATGTAACTTGTAAGGGTGATTTCTGTCCCCTACCATTTAGGATGAAGCAGGACATTGAAGCAGGAAACCCGGTCAGTGGTAGGGTAGAGGTGGAAAGGATCGAGGACACACTAAAATACAATACCAACAACATCCACATGATGGGATTCCATAACTACAGGGTCTGTTCCGATGGATTGGCGCTTGGCAAATGTGGTGCCAATATTCAAAAAGGGATCTAGGGGGAACCTGGGAACTACAGACCGGTAAGCTTAACATCTGTGGTGGGCAAGCTGTTTGAAGGTTTCTTAAGGGATACTATCCTGGAGCACCTTGGGGAAAATGACCTTATTACTCCATATCAGCATGGATTTATGAGGAATCGCTCCTGCCAGACAAACCTAATCAGCTTTTATGAGGAGGTAAGTTCAAGATTGGATCAGGGGGAGTCATTGGATATCATATATCTTGACTTTTCTAAAGCATTTGATACTGTGCCACATAAAAGGCTGGTACAAAAGATGAGAATGCTTGGACTGGGGGAAAACGTGTGCAGATGGGTGGGAAATTGGCTTAATGATCGGAAGCAAAGGGTGGTTATCAATGGTACACACTCAGATTGGGTCACTGTTACTAGTGGAGTACCACAAGGGTCAGTTCTGGGACCAATTCTCTTCAATATATATATATAAATGACATTGGGTATGGATTAAACAGTAAAGTCTCAATCTTTGCAGATGATACTAAGCTGAGTAAAGTAATTAAAACAAAAGAGGACAACAGGCAGCTACAAACAGATTTAGATAAATTGGAAGCATGGGCAGTTAAATGGCAAATGAAGTTTAACACAGATAAATGTAAGGTTATGCACATGGGAAGGAGAAATCTGTGTCATGATTACACACTAAATAAAGAAACACTTGGTAAAACAACAATGGAAAAGGACCTAGGGGTTTTAGTTGACAATAAGCTCAACTGTAGTAATCAATGCCAGGCAGCTGCTGCCAAGGCAAATAGGATCATGGGGTGCATCAGGAGGGGCATAGGTGCTCATGACCAGAGCATCATTTTACCCCTGTACAAGTCACTAGTCAGACCCCATATGGAATACTGTGTACAGTTCTGGGCACCTGTGCTTAAGAAGGACATATCAGAACTGGAGCGCGTTCAAAGGAGGGCAACAAAGTTAATAAAAGGAGTGCGGGGGCTAGAGTACCCGGAAAGATTGTCCAAGTTAGGCTTATTTAGTCTACAAAAAAGACGATTGAGGGGTGATCTAATAACTATGTATAAATATATTCGGGGTCAATACAAGGATCTGTCCCACAATCTATTTATACCCCGGAGTGTAACCATAACCCGGGGGCATCCACTAAGGTTAGAGGAAAGGTGCTTTCTCCACCGACATAGGAGGGGATTCTTCTCTGTAAGAGCAGTGAGACTATGGAACTCGCTGCCAGAGGAGGTAGTAATGATGGATACAGTAAAAACTTTCAAAAGTGGCCTTGATGCCTTCCTGGCATGTAATAACATTTCCAGCTATGGCTGCTAGACCACTGGAAGGAGTTAAACAGGCTGAACTGGATGGACTAAAGTCTTTATTCAGCCTTACATACTATGTTACTATGTGTACCAATGCTCACAGCTTGGGCAACAAGCTCTGTGAATTAATGGCTATCATATCCAGAGATGAATTGGATCTTGTTGCAATAACAGAGACTTGGTTCTAGGATCACAATGACTGGGAGATAGCCATACCCGGTTACACATTGTACAGAAAATACAGTTTGGATAGAAAGGGCGGTGGAGTAGCCATTTATGTCAAGACTACCCTTCAATCAACAATAATTCAGAATACACATAATGAACTAGAAACTCTCTGGGTTACTATGCAGACTAAGGAGAGAGCTGTGGTCAGAATTGGTGTGATATATAGGCCCCCTGGACAATTAGAGGATCTAGATAACCTGTTAATAGATGAAACCAGTGGAATGGCAGAGAAGGGGGACATTGTAATTACAGGTGACTTCAACATGCCTGATGTAGACTGGAATATCCCAAGTGCATCGACATGCAGGAGCAGGACTATATTAGAGGCACTTAATGGAGTGTCTCTAAAACAACTTGTGACATTGCCAACTAGAGGAGATAACATTCTGACCAATGGGGATCTGGTGTCCGAGGTCAGGGTTGAAGAAAATCTGGGTTCCAGTGACCATCAATGCTTATGGTTCAGAATAAAAACAGACATTGTGCAATCACACACCAGAACCAAAGTGCTAGACTTTAGGAAGACAAACTTCAAGAAAATGGCGGAGTATGTGGAAAGGGAATTAGGTGAGTGGAACAGAGTAGCAGAAGTGAGTGCCCAGTGGTCACTGTTAAAAATGGCCATCTTAAAGGCAACTAAGCAATATGTGAAACAAACTAGCAAGATTAAAAGGAAGAAGAAACCATTATGGTTTACTAGGGAAGTCAGCACTATCATAAAAGATAAGAAGTCTGCCTATAAGAAGTATAAAGTAAGTGGAAGTGTAGCTGACAGAGAGGCATATAAAATTAAACAGAGGGAAGCAAAACTGATTATAAGGACTGCTAAAGGGCAAAAGGAGGAAGAAATGGCCAAATCTATGACCTGTCCTGGGCCCCATTCTTTTTAATATATTTGTAAGTGACATAGGAGAAGGCCTGGTAGGAAAAGTTTGTCTGTTTGCTGATGATACAAAGGTTAGTAATAGGGTGGACATTCCTGGAGGTGTCTGCAACATGGAAAATTATTTAGCTTTACTGGATAGATGGTCAAAACTGTGGAAACTAGAGTTTAATGTCTGTAAATGTAAAATCCTGCACTTGGGTAGAAGGAATCCCTGCTCTGAGTACCGTATGGGCAGCACTGTGTTATCCAGGACCTCGGAGGAGAGAGATTTAGGGGTACTGATTACTGATAGCTGCAAGATGAGTGGACAATGTAGCCAGGCAGTGGGAAAAGCAAGCAGGATGCTCGGCTGCATAGCTCGAGGCATCACCAGTAGGAAGAGGGAGGTTGTGATGCCGCTGTAGAGAGCCCTGGTAAGGCCACAGCTAGAATACTGTGTGCAGTTCTGGAGACCTTACCTGCAAAAATACATTATTCAAATAGAACGTGTCCAAAGGCAGGCAACAAAAATGGTGAAGGGACTTAAACTTAAAACTTATCAGGAGAGACTTAAAGAACTTAATTGGTACAATCTGGAGGAAAGAAGGAAGAGGGGGGACATGATTGAGACCTTTAAATATGTGAAAGGATTGAATAAGGTTCAGGAGGGAAGTGTTTTTAAGAAGAAACTTAATGATAGAACAAGGGGGCACAACCTGAAGCTAGTCGGGGGGAAGATCAGGAGCAATGTTAGAAAATATTATTTTACAGAAAGAGTAGTAGATGCTTGGAACAAACTTCCAGCAGAGGTAGTTGAAAAATCAACAGTCACTGAATTTAAACATGTCTGGGATAAGCACACATCTATCCTAAGATAAAGAGAACATACAGTATACACATAAGGGCAGACTAGATGGACCGTATGGTCTCCTTCTGCCATCAACCTTCTATGTTTCTATCTGGCCTGCTAATTTCAGTTATGAGGGTGCTGACTCCATTGCTGACTGGAGGGAGAAAGCAGCCATGCTGAATCCCTTCATATTAGCCTTCTACAAATTAGCAATTCTGAAGTCTAAAAAGTAAGAACCACAGATGAAATCTATAGATGAGAGCAAAAAGGCAGGATGGCAGATTATACTATAAGAAGCAGCATGGACTGGTCAATCCCTTTAAGAATTACAAAGTCCGGTGATGTTATATTTTGAATCAAATTACAGCGGAGCCAGGCATCCTGCCAGCTTCTGGATTGGGAAATAAAATTTAGATCTCGGCATACTTCCTGGAATCCAGTCTTGAGATAAGAATTACTCATCTATAACACAAAACAAGCTCCTCAAGACTGCAGCTAATGTATTCTAAAGAAGAGAAACTTTAAACGGCTGATCCCCTCCCTCAAACAATGTGCTCAGTGTTCCATCTGTTCCTGTTTTGCAAAACAAATGATATATTTTGTATTTAGAAACCTCAACCCCCTCCCATTTATAAGAGCAATATAGATTGCAACTCATTACCTAGCAAGAGGCTTCTGCTTTAGACCCAGGTCTTCTATTACGGGACGTGTCCACCAAAGAAGGGCACATTGCATGTCTGTTCCTCTCTCGAGTAGCAAGATGGTTACTGATCAAGAGCCTGACCATCAGTTTTTATAATGGAGATCCCTGCCCTACTACTTTCCTCTCCAGATAAATTACTCCTGCTGCCAGTACAATGATAGTGACTTGCTGGTAGAGGCACCTAATATACAACAACTGGGGCCCGGATCACAACTTCCATTACTGCTGGTGAGAACAACGCTGAGTCCTCCACATTTGACATCAAGCAAGTGCATCTTGGCCTAAGCCCATACTACATTACATTGATTTGGTAAGGTCAAAAGCTGAAGTATAGGGCCTGGCAGAGTGGAGGGTTCTGATCCTGGTTGGAGATGCCTCTTTAACGAAACCTCCACCTTTGACTTTAAGCGAGTGCATCTTGGCCTAAGCCCATACTACATTACATTGATTTGGTGGGGTCAAAACGAAGTACAGGGCCTGGCAGAGTGGGGGGGGTTCTGATCCTGGCTAGAGACACCTCTTTTTCGAAACCTCCACCTTTGACATAAAGCAAGTGCATCTTGGCCTAAGTTCATATTACGTTAAATTGATTTGGGAAGGTCAAAGCTGGAAGTGCAAGACCTGGCAGAGTGGAGGGTTCTGATCCTGGCTAGAGACACCTCTTTTTCGAAATCTCCGCCTTTGACATAAAGCAAGTGCATCTTGGCCTAAGTTCATATTACATTAAATTGATTTGGGAAGGTCAAAGCTGGAAGTGCAGGACCTGGCAGAGTGGAGTGTTCTGATGCTATCTGGAGACACCTCTTTTCCGCTCCACTTCATGCGAGTGCGGCTTGGCCTAAGTTCATACTACATTACACTGATTTGATGAGGTCAAAGCTGGATGTACAGAACCTGTGTTAAAGGGGATTGATGTGCAGAAAATATTTAATCATATTTTCCAGTGAATGTCAAGTCTAAACAAAATAATCAGTAGCTTACCTTTCATTGAGTGACTCCAGCGCTGTCCTTCCTCTCCTGTCTGCCTCCTTAGTGAGTAAAATCATTTCCTCAATCTGGTTTCCATCCCCACCCCACCAAACAATCTTCAGGGGACTAAGAATGGAAACAGCCCCACTCCCTGCCCAGACGTCCTGAATGGCTGCCTCTCTCTGAAGCTATGAAATCCCGCCCTCCACTCTGATCTGCAGCATCTCTCATCCCACTTATCTGATCTCACTATGTGCTGGCAATAATAACTAGAGGCACAACAATGCACTTATTTCTATTTTCTTATGATATAGAGTGGTCTCGGGCACACACATTAGAGGCTACCCGTTATGAATATGTAAAGCACACAGTGTGCTTACATCACATCGCTGTTGCCACACCCACTGTTTCTTCTCTACATCTCCAGTGCTCTAATACTTTTGCAAATAACGTAGGAACTACATGGTCTTTTTGAAAACGGTTTGAAGTTTGGGACAGTGCAATGTTTAGCCCCAGACACTGGACAACAATCAGGCTTGCCTTTAGTATAACTTTACCTGGAGATACTGCTTCCTCCTCCTGCTTTATTACTCCTCTGCCCACCAGAAGGTTGGACACCAAAGTATGATGTCACTGGGGACCTATATACCTCACACCAGTGGCTGACTGGAGCCAAAAATGAGCCCTGGATTTTACCGGTCTCTGGCATGCCTGCTGCATCACCATTGAGGCCTCCTGGCCAGTTCACTGGGCCATAGCATTGCAGGGACAGAACATGGTCTGTGGTGTCTAAACGAGGAGGGTAGAGTGGGCCTGGGAACAGGAGGGCTGAGTAGGAAGCTAGGGAGGCAGGGATTGGATGGTAGTGTTAGAAGCAGCCCAGCTGGCCCCAAAGCAGTGTACCCCCCCCCCCCCCCCCCCAGAAATATTCTTCTTGGGTCTATATATGGCCAAGAATGAGTTGTAATTGTTACTATTTGTGTGGCTACATATTCATCTGTGCAGCATCAAATAGAGAAAATGGGGACTTGCACTATACCCTATTTAATCTGTATATGTGCCGCTCCCAAAGCTGCAAAAGAGCTCAAACCAGGAACAAAAAAAAGCATGTAGGGAGGCACTCTCAACTCATTCATTTTTTTTAATGACATATTTATAATCACTACATACAATACACTCAACATATTAAAATCCCTTAAAAAACACATAAATTGAACATAAAGGACAAACCAACATAAAGGTGTGTAGGCGATAGGGAGAATCTCACCACACTAATTGATATCAAATGCCTAAAGTGTAACTAAACATGTGCAAATCCTGCCTGTGATCCGGATCACTATAAAATCTATATATTTATAAAGTGCAAGTGCTCCTAGTCAAACAATCAATTAAAAATGAATATTCCCAACCATAACAACTCATAAACATATCAATCTACTCTATTCACCAATTAAATATATATATATATATATATATATATATATATATATATATATATGGCACAAGGCTTCTTAGTACCAAGTGAATTCAAGCACCTAGGGCAGGGGCTCACCAGGGGATTCCCCCATGGGCCAATCTGAGCCTTGCACTGGTTAGCAGAAAGAAATCCAGGCTAGGACGGGTAATCATGAGAGGTCCCCATGCATGTCTTTCTCTGTCCAGGGATTTGTTCTGCAAATCCTTTCTCTAAATAATGCCAATTGAGCACAAATATGATAAAGTGGAGGAGTAACCATTATGGGGCCCCCTGGACCTTCTGGGTCCCGGTGCGGTTGCACCCCTCTCAAGTTACAACCGGCAATCAGAGTACTTGCAGGATACAGGCCGGTATGCCACTGAACATCTTTAAAGTGGACCAACACCCATGGCTGATCGGCCCGGGAATCTATAAGATCATTGTCACACACAACAGTGGCAATGAATGGAGGAGGCGGAGCTTTACAGCTAAAACAGGCGCCGTTATAGAGTGAAGCAGGAGCAGTAAAAATTGGCAAATAGTCCTCTTCATGGGTGGAGCAATTTAAGGGATGATAGTTAAAAATGTGGGTTTTGGTCCAGTTTAAAGTGGAACAAAACCCAGGATTTTGACTATCCTGGGTTTTGGTCCTTGCTCCCGGGGCGCCCCGATCAGGGGTGCCCTGCTGTGTGAAACCCCCCCAGATCGCCCGAACAAACTCACCTCTTTCCAGTCCTACGGCGCATGTGCGTCCCCTGCTAACCTCTAACATCCCCTGCTAACCATGCAGGCCAGTCACAAATGCCTGCTGTGACTGGCCTGCGTCCTGCTAAAGGAATAGCGGGAAGGCGGCCACTGCTCACGTATACACCGTTGGACTGGGAAAGAAGGTGAGTTTTCGGGTGACCTGGGGGGTTTCATACAGCGGGGCACCCCCGATTGAGGGGAGCGAGTATGCCTGCCTGGGAGTCCCATAGACTACAGGATGGCTTTTGGTCCTCTTTAAAGCAGAACAAGACCCAAGATTTTTACTTTTTAGGGTTTTGTTCTGTGCCCCCCAGGCATCTCGCATTGGAATGCCCCACTGTGTAAAAAACCATCACCACATTCAGACTCACCTCTTTCCAGTCCAACTGCGCCTGCACAGGCTCCTGTCCAATCAGAGCCGCTCGCTGAAGTGGCGTAATCCGGCGCGCGGCTCTGATTAGAGTGAATGGGGAGCGAAAGCGGCTGTATCCCCTGCTGCTCCATGCTCATGCCCCAGCCTATCCGAATGGCGGGAGCGTGCACACAACCTGAGGATGCGGGGATGCAGCCGCTCTTGCTCCCCATAGTAACCATAGCCACCTTGCTGAATTATGTCATTTCTGCGGGCGGCTTTGATAGGACGAGAGCGATTACCAGTGCTCTGGGGGGTTTCACACAGCGGGGGGAAAGTCAGTGGCCGGCCCTGGAATCTTTTAGATTCCAGGCTGGCCACTGGTGGGTTTTGTTCTGCTTTAAAAGAGCTGTAATGACAGGTTTTTGAGTGTTCCATTGCACTTTTATAGAGGTGATCATTCCAGTGATTCCAATGGAATAGTATGGGGAGCAGCAGCATTAAAGTGGATCAACACCTCCTGCAGCGAGGGTGTTGGTGGCTGCTGGCGCCACCGCTATATAACAGGCTGGGGGGGGGGCATACAGAATAACCCCCCAGGATGCCCATAATCCTTATCTTATCCTTGCTTCCCCGCCGGGAATCCAGTGCCATAATTTGCTGCCCGTTGCTCACCTGGGCAGTGACATTCCAGCCACAGCAAGTCCTGCCCCACATAAGTGACAGATAGCCAATCGCGGCACTAGATTCCCAGTGTGGAAGCAAGGATAAGGTCAAGATTTTGGGCTTCCTGCGGGGTTATGTGCGAGGGGGGGGGGCGCTCAGGCATTCTGGATGCACCCCCAACCTGTTATATAGTGGCGCCGGTAGCCACCAACACCCTTGCCATGTGTGTGATCTGCTTTAATCCATGATTGGGTACTGCAACTGCATGATGGGTAAAAGCATCTGCACACATCAAAAGAATTGCAAAAGCAATAAACAGCTTTTCCAGCACTGGCTGGCTCAGGAAACAGGTCATTAGAGCTGAGCAGAATTAGCTGATCACAACCTGTCACTCCGCATTCTTCTTTCTTCCTTGTCCTGCTGTTGATCCCTCCACTAGCATCTAGCAGATTTCCTCAGATTATTTTTATTAGAACATTTTGTGTGATAGGGGCGGGAAGCATCATCAGTGCTTATACAGGTTTCCCAGTTCAGCGATTAGAACAGGTGCAGCGTCTAGTGGCCATCACACTGGTACAATGCCACAAATTGTCTTTCATTGTGACACTCCCTCATCCAATTACATACAAGCCAGATGTCTCTTCCCTTGTCCCCTGGCGAAGTGGCGTAGCGCCACGCAACGCGTCGGGGACGGCTTGTTGGTCTGAGGGTCCTATGCTCCTATAATCCGGTGATGTAATCTTAATCTATTACTTTGAGTTGATCATATCTGATATATGTAATACCTACAGACTGAGAAACTACCTTGCCCTTCACACTTCTCAGGTGGTTATATACCAGATATTGCACCAAGCACTTTCTCACTAGAGCACTTTACATTGTTAGAGCTCCCTCTGGAGTTCATGTTGATTAGTTTGGTTGTTTTTTAGGTAGCAGCTTTTGGTCATTTATTTATTTTTTCACCGCACATTTATGTACACATCTATAAATAAAAAAAGGTTTTCAGTTCTGTATGTAACATCATAACAATGGAATAGTTATTAATATTACTATTATTATTGATAATGATATGAACTAGTACATGTATTCAGTTCATTTACTTTGAGAGCAGATTTAGGACAACTCTCCATTTATTTCTTCTTTTTAATTTGTCTATATATGTCTTTTATCTAGTCTTGTATGTCTGTTTAGAGACATTTTTTGATAATTGTATGGATTTAATTGAATGAAGTAGAAATAAAATATATTTTTTATAAGATATCTCCTGGTGTGTGGCATTTGGATGGGAACAGTGGGGCTGATCTAGGGCCCATAGTGTGATTGTCCAGGATGATGGCTGTATCCAGGCAACCAGGTGACGATGCTCATCATTAGCTGCCTATGTGCCTAATGCTGGCTACACACACATTGTTTTTTGTTTGATTAATGCTTCTATTTAACATTTTTGATCAACTGAACATCGATTATACTTTTTTTCCACCAATGAGATACATTTCTAATCAATATGTATTTACATTTGATCTAATATTTGCTCAAAAATGAATAGAAGAAAAAACTGTTCCAATGCACAACACGCAATGAAAATAATCTATAGGGGCCGTAATTGGAAAATAACAATAGGAAAATATTTTCATTCCCTTTAATGAAATTAAATGAAAAAAACGGAAGAATGTCTAGGCACCAATTACCCTCATAATACTTAAAGAAGCAGTATTGCGATTTTTTCTTGGTGACTTATATTTAAATGGTACTTTGAATGTAGGTAAGTGTTGGAGTAAGAATTACAAATGTAGAATAAAATGATGTGTGTGTTGTGCAGCTGGAGACTAATAGCTCATGTTTATGTCTGCTGAGTGTCGGAGCCCGACACTCTGGCCTGTTCCACGCTGAGGAGAGGGGGAAACAATGTAACAAAGTACCAGCTGTTCAGTGCTGGCAGCCATCCAGCATAAGATAACAACATTGCCTGGCCAGAACTCATATATCTAAAAGCTCTAGAAGACATTTTGATCATTGGTAAATTCAATGTCAGTTTGAACCAGAGAGTCACTGGTTCAAATCTCAGACTCACTAGTTTTTTTTTTTTGGGGGGGGGGGGGGGGGGGTTATTTTATTTCAGAATTGGATTGTTATGTTTACATCCTGTTTTTTTTGCTCTAAACATTTTTTATTTTGACAGTTTTCCCTTCATGTTGGCTCTGCTGCAGAATCTTTCAGTTTACCATTTTCTCTCTCTTTTCTCAACACATTTTTCCATATGATCTTTCTTTCAGCTTTGTGTGTTTTGAGCAAAGCCCAACCCAGGATTTTCACTATCTGGAGTTTTGTTTTGTGCCCCTAGGGGCATCCCGACTTGGGATGCTTTGATATGTGAAATCCCCAAGTTCGCCTGTGAAAACGTACCATTCCCTGTCCCACAGCGCATGAGCGGGCTCTCATCCAATCAGCTCTGTTTGCACGCAGATGGGGAGCCTGAGCAGTAACCTTCCTGGCCGCCCGGCCTGTCTAAATGACTATCTGCGTGAGCGCGCCAGAAAAATGGGGGGATCTGTGGTTATCCAGGGGTCGTTTCACACAGTGGGGCATCCTGATTTAGAATGCCCAAGGGGGAAGGTCAATGGCCGGGTCTTATAGACTTCAGGGTCGGCCACTCAGTGTTTTGTTCCACTTTAATACCTTTAGATTTTCCTGCACAGTTATTCAAAGAAGAATTTCAGTCATTTTCAGTCAGTTTAGTTTATTTTGTATAGATTTTACACATTTGAGTCACCTGGTCTCATAACAAAAGCAGCACCTCACACACACACAGCCGTTACCACTGATTACACACACACAGCCTCTGAGGTAAAGTGTTGCTAGGAGACCAGTGGGCTAAATGAAGCAGCTCACTAAATACAAGCCAGCAGATCCCCCTATTCAGCAAATGGACTGAGCCATTGTCATTATACAATTTAAAAGAAAGGCAAATATTTTTTCCTTTTTCTATCGCCACATTATTTATACACACGTTAGAAGCTATTGTGTGGCTATTTAATTATTTATCTTTTTTAATGCAAATTTCGCGATACTGCTCCTTTAAGTGGACCAAAACCCAGGATTTTGACTATCATGGGTTTTGACAATACAAAGATTAAATCTTACAAATCCGCGCTACACTATTTTCTTATATATTATCTAAAAAAAGTCTTTGAATGTCCAACACGCAGGAGGAAAAAAGGCGCCTATGATTAAGTCCTATCACGAAACGCGTTGCCGATCACGTGACCTCAAAAATAGCCGACGGCTGCCGAGCTCAGAGGTCTGGGGCTCGAAGTTAAACATAGACAGCTGTGAGAGACACGAGACGGGTTTGAGGGACTCGGAGGGGAGGGAAGCTTCCACCCCACAGTCAAAGTGTCTTAATATTACGTCTGATTAAGTTTTTTATCTGGTAAGAACCTTTTAATTTTGCGCAAAGATAAGTTATCCTGAATTACGCTATGTGTGGCAATCTGCTTCTTTTTTACATGATTAATGAATAAATGAGGAGCATCTCTTTTAAACTATACACTGGTCAGTTACTAATTAGAGGAAGCCTCATATCAGAAACAGCAACCCCAGTGAGATTTATGGAAATTGAAATATAAGGAAGTGCTATTCTAATGGGTCTATGAAAACGGAATAATAAGGAATTGAGATCGGAATAATACAAAGCCTAATGAATACTGACATCTGGTACGTTTTATGAACTACAGGTGCTGGATAATACACTGATATTATAATACCATAAGTCCAGCGGAGATATATACATTTAGATGTATACAACTTGGTTATTCTGGGTTTTGGTCTTTTACCCTGGGGCACCTCGATGGGGGGTGCCTTGCTGTGTGAAACCCCCCAGATCGCCGATGCCAACTCGCCTCTTCCCGGGCCTATGGCGCATGTGCGGCCGCTCGTCCAATCAGCGCGCTCGTTGCCATATCCCCTGCTTCCCTCTAACAGGGAGCGTGCCCGCGCCCGCCATTCACAAATGCCTGGCGTGGGCACACGCCCTGCTGTTGGTCCACTTTAAAGCGGACCTTCACCCTGAATAAGAATCTATCTTATGTTTCCCACACCCTGTACATACAGATTGCTCACATTAAAAATCATCCTACCTGCATCTATTGCATGTTATGAGCCTTTAAACATCCAAGATGGCAGGTCATGGAGCATCAGGCAGCCTGCAAACAGGAGGTGTCTTCTGACTGTGCTGCTCTGCATTCTGGGATTGCTGTCCTTTCCCTGACCCCAGCTCTGCTCGGTCTGTGCAAAGCACAGCTATAACCCCACCCCCTGAACTTTATCCCGCTCTCCTCAGTATGTGATGCTTCTGAGTCAAGATGGCAGCGCCCCTATCCTAGAGTCCTAAACAGAGTTGCAGTCCAGTGGGGGAAAGAATAATAAGTAAGTGACTAAAAAAATATATTAATTTTAGATGCTGGGGAATCATTTTTTAAGGTTTTGGGCTTTTCATTAAATGATGCTGAAGGTAACATAGTAACATAGTATGTAAGGCTGAATAAAGACTTTAGTCCATCCAGTTCAGCCTGTTTAACTCCTTCCAGTGGTCTAGTAGCCATAGCTGGTAATGTTACATGCCAGGAAGGCATCCAGGCCACTTTTGAACGCTTTTACTGTATCCATCATTACTACCTCCTCTGGCAGCGAGTTCCATAGTCTCACTGCTCTTACAGAGAAGAATCCCCTCCTATGTCGGTGGAGAAAGCACCTTTCCTCTAACCTTAGTGGATGCCCTCAGGTTATAGTTACACTCCGGGGTATAAATAGATTGTGGGACAGATCTTTATATTGACCCCGAATATATTTATACATAGTTATTAGGTCTGGTTTAAATCCACTTTAAAGCGGACCTTCACCCTAAATAAGAGTCTATCTTATATGTTTCCCTCAATCTGTACATACAGGTTGTACACATTAAAAATCATCCTACCTGCATCTACTGCATTTTCTGAGACTTTAAACATCCAAGATGGCGGCTCACGGGCGTGCAGGCTGCCTGCAAAGAGGAAGTGTCCTCTCACTGTGCCGCTCTGCATTCTGGGAATGCTGACCTTTTCCTGACCCCAGCTCTGCTCTGTCTGTGCAAAGCACAGCTATAACCCCGCTCTCCTGCACTTTTGACCCCTCTCAACTCCTCAGTATGTGTTGCTACTGAGCCAAGATGGCGGCGCCCGTATCCTAGAGTGCTGAACAGAGTTGCAGGCCAGTGAGGGAAAAAATAAAAAGCAAGTGACTAAAAACATTAAACATCTTAATTTTAGATGCTATGGGATAGTTTTTTAAGGGTTTGGGCTTGTCATTAAAGTGGACCATCACCCTCGGGTGATCGGCCCGGGAATCTATAAGATTCCCGGGCTGATCACCTCCCTCCCCGCGGGACATCCGAGATCGGGATGTCCCGCGGGGTGAAACCCCCCAAAACCCCCAAACCCCCTTACCTTAGCTGCCGCCGCCTCCCTCGAGCCCCTCTAGGCGTGTGCGTGCCCGCGCCGGCCGTCTGTGAATGGCCGGCGCGGGCGCGCGTCAAGAGGGACGCGCGGGAGGCGGCGGCAGAGGAGCCGCGGACAAGCGGCTGTCATATCCCTTGTCCGTCGGCGCGGGGAGAGGTGAGTTTTTAGGGTGATCAGGGGGGTTTCACACAGCGGGGCACCCCGATCGGGGGTGCCCCACCGAAGTGGACCAAGACCCAGGATAGTCAAAATCTGGGTGTTGGTCCACTTTAAATGACGCTGAAGGTCCGCTTTAATTCTGCATTACTCACTTTACTTCTCCACATGACACAGAGGGACCAGAAGCTGCAGCAGACTGTTTCATGGTGATGCAGCCTGGCCAAGAAAAGGATGTGTCTGCAACTGTAATGGAAAAATAAAATGTTAAAGCGGACTAAAAGTTTGCAGATGCCATACCAACATCTCGCCCATGCCCCTGTTCCCTCAGTGACTCGCTACGCTACAGCAGCAGGTGGAAGCCATGAAGAGCCACCGCTGCTGCTGCTACAGTCTGCGTTGGACCCTGGGTTTTGTTGGCAGCTAAGATTTATATCAGGAGGATACCTTGGGGGAACAAAAATGGGAGGAGGGCATTTCGGGCTATTTGGTAGAAAGTCAGTCGAGGTAAAGCAGAGCAAACCCAGGAATTTGGTTTTAGTCTGCTTAAAGTGGACCAACACCCGGGGTGATCGGCCCGGGAATCTATAAGATTCCCGGGCCGATCACCTCCCTCACCGCGGGACATCTGAGATCGGGATGTCCCGCGGTGAGGGACCCCCCCCAAACCCCTCAAAAAACGTACCTCATCGGCGGCGGCCCCCGCGCCCCTCTGACGTGCGCGGACGCACTGTGTTGTCCGCCGCTGTCACCCGCTTGTCCGTCGGCGGTGATTGGTCAGCGCGGCCACGTGGGAGCGTGGTAAGGTGAGTTTTGGGGGCTTTCTGGGGGGTTTCAAACAGCGGGGCACCCTTAATCGGGGTGCCCCCCTGAAGTGGACCAAAACCCAGGATAGTCAAAATCCTGGGTGTTGGTCCACTTTAAAGTGGACCAACACCCAGGGGTGATCGGATCGGATTTTTCTGGACACTGTCCCCTATAGACGCTTATTGTGGAAATTGAGATCTTCAGGATTAGAAAATACAGTTTGTAACTGGATTGAAAACTGGCTGAAGGATCATGTGCAGAGAGTTGTGGTTAAAGTGGAACAACACCCAGGGGTGATCGGCCCTGGAATCTATAAGATTCCCGGGCCGATCACCTCGCTCACCGCGGGACATCCCGATCTCGAACCCCCTCCCCAAAAGCCCCAAAAAACCTTATCGGCGACGGATCAGCCGCCGCCACCTCCTGCGTGGGCCCGCGCCTGCCGTTTGTGAAAGGCACGCCCTGTAAGAGGGACGTGCAGGAGGCGGCGGCTTGTCCGTCGCCGAAAAGGTACGTTTTTGGGGGCTTTTGGGGGGGTTTCACACAGCGGGGCATCCTGATCTCGGATGCCCCGCTGAAGTGGACCAACACCCAGGATAGTGAAAATCCTGGGTGTTGGTCCACTTTAAAGGGGCATTTATGGTATTCTCTTGTGTGTGGAACCCTCAGGATCGCCTGTTTACTCACCTGGATCCACACTCCCACGGCGCAAACAGAACTCACTGCCATAAATATTTGTGCCTAGCAATGAGTTTCGAATCGCTGCTGTGCGCACGTTTCAGCTAGAGGGGTGCTGGGGATGTGCTGGAGCAGGGCTGGACAGGTGAGGGGGCCCCAGCACCTTAGGAGGGCCAACCACACAATCATCATGTGACAACCTTTTCCCCTTATGGTGGGTGGGGTCATTCCCTCTCGCCTGGGCAGCCGTTATGCAGGACCATACAGTAACCAGGAGTGGACTCTGTCAGCCAGGGGCTTTCCATCTATTTTTCTTTCATTCCTTCTATTCTTTCTTACTTTTTTGTCATGTCTTCTATTCTTTCTTTCCGATATTCCTTCTTCTCTTTTCTTCATTCTTTCTTATTTCCTTCTGTTATTCCTTCAATTCCTTCTTTTCTTTCTTTCCTTCTGTCAATCCATTTATTCTTTCCGTCGTTCCTTCTGTTCTTCCTTTCTTACTTTTTTGTCATGCCTTTTATTCTTTCTTTCTGACATTCATTCTTTTCTTTTTCTGTTATTCTTTCTCTTTCCTTCATTCATTCTTTTGTTCCTTCTGTTATTCCTTCAATCCATTCTTTCCATCATTCCTTCTTTTCTTTCTTTCCAGCATTCCTTCTATTATTTCTTTCTTTTTTGTCATGCCTTTTCTTTCTATCCGTCATTCCTTCTTTTCTTTTTCCGTTATTCCTTCCTCTCTTTCCTTCATTCTTTTTTTATTCCTTCTGTAATTCCTCCAATTCCTTCTTTCCTTCATTCCTTCTTCTCTTTCCTTCATTCTTTCTTATTTCCTTCTGTTATTCCTTCAATTCCTTCTTTTCTTTCTTTCCTTCTGTCAATCCATTTATTCTTTCCGTCGTTCCTTCTGTTCTTCCTTTCTTACTTTTTTGTCATGCCTTTTATTCTTTCTTTCTGACATTCATGCTTTTCTTTTTCTGTTATTCTTTCTCTTTCCTTCATTCTTTCTGTTGTTCCTTCAATCCATTCTTTCCATCATTCCTTCTTTTCTTTCTTTTTCCTTCTTTCCAGCATTCCTTCTATTATTTCTTTCTTTTTTTGTCATGCCTTTTCTTTCTATCCGTCATTCCTTATTTTCTTTTTTCCGTTATTCCTTCCTCTCTTTCCTTCATTCTTTTTTTTGTTCCTTCTGTAATTCTTCCAATTCCTTCTTTCCATCATTCCTTCTTCTCTTTCCTTCATTCTTTCTTATTTCCTTCTGTTATTCCTTCAATTCCTTCTTTCCAGCATTCCTTCTTTTCTTTCTTTCCTTCTGTCAATCCATTTATTTTTTCCGTCATTCCTTCTGTTCTTCCTTTCTTACTTTTTTGTCATGCCTTTTATTCTTTCTTTCTGACATTCATTCTTTTCTTTTTCTGTTATTCTTTCTCTTTCCTTCATTCTTTCTTTTGTTCCTTCTGTTATTCCTTCAATCCATTCTTTCCATCATTTCTTCTTTTCTTTCTTTCCAGCATTCCTTCTATTATTTCTTTCTTTTTTGTCATGCCTTTTCTTTCTATCCGTCATTCCTTCTTTTCTTTTTCCGTTATTCCTTCCTCTCTTTCCTTCATTCTTTTTTTGTTCCTTCTGTAATTCCTCCAATTCCTTCTTTCCTTCATGCCTTCTTCTCTTTCCTTCATTCTTTCTTATTTCCTTCTGTTATTCCTTCAATTCCTTCTTTTCTTTCTTTCCTTCTGTCAATCCATTTATTCTTTCCGTCGTTCCTTCTATTCTTCCTTTCTTACTTTTTGTCATGCCTTTTATTCTTTCTTTCTGACATTCATGCTTTTCTTTTTCTGTTATTCTTTCTCTTTCCTTCATTCCTTCTGTTATTCCTTCAATCCATTCTTTCCTTCTTTTCTTTCTTTTTCTTTCTTTCCAGCATTCCTTCTATTATTTCTTTCTTTTTTGTCATGCCTTTTCTTTCTATCCGTCATTCCTTCTTTTCTTTTTTCCGTTATTCCTTCCTCTCTTTCCTTCATTCTTTTTTTTTGTTCCTTCTGTAATTCCTCCAATTCCTTCTTTCCATCATTCCTTCTTCTCTTTCCTTCATTCTTTCTTATTTCCTTCTGTTATTCCTTCAATTCCTTCTTTCCAGTATCCCTTCTTTTCTTTCTTTCCTTCTGTCAATCCATTTATTCTTTCCGTCATTCCTTCTGTTCTTCCTTTCTTACTTTTTTGTCATGCCTTTTATTCTTTCTTTCTGACATTCATTCTTTTCTTTTTCCGTTATTCTTTCTCATTCTTTCCTTCATTCTTTCTTTTGTTCCTTCTGTTATTCCTTCAATCCGTTCTTTCCATCATTTCTTCTTTTCTTTCTTTTGCCTTCTTTCCAGCATTCCTTCTATTATTTCTTTCTTTTTTGTCATGCCTTTACTTTCTATCCGTCATTCCTTCTTTTCTTTTTTCCGTTATTCCTTCCTCTCTTTCCTTCATTCTTTTTTTTGTTCCTTCTGTAATTCCTCCAATTCCTTCTTTCCATTATTCCTTTTCTTTCCTTCATTCTTTCTTATTTCCTTCTGTTATTCCTTCTTTCCATCATTCCTTCTTTTCTTTCTTTCCTTCTGTCAATCCATTTATTCTTTCCGTCGTTCCTTCTATTCTTCCTTTCTTACTTTTTTGTCATGCTTTTTATTCTTCACTCTTTTCTTTTTCTGTTATTCTTTCTCTTTCCTTCATTCTTTCTGTTATTCCTTCAATCCATTCTTTCCATCATTCCTTCTTTTCTTTCTTTTTCCTTCTTTCCAGCATTCCTTCTATTATTTCTTTCTTTTTTGTCATGCCTTTTCTTTCTATTATTAATACAAAAAGTTTTCAAAAGTGTCATTAGGCCAGAATACATGTCAGAAGGTTTGTGTGTTTTTTTTAGGGGAAAAAGAATTGGGATCAGGAAAGGGATTTAAGGATCGTCCATAGAAAAGTATGGGAGAGCGCCAGGTAGCGACAGGTTAGACGTGGCGCTCTGCAAGGCTGAACGCCAGTGCTGTACACTGAGCTTGGGATAATGATGAATCGGACGCTACATGGCGTTGTTCTAGTCGCTCACCAGATTTGGCTTGATAAATGTGTAATTGCGTGCTGCGTCCGGCGCTCTTACAAGGCACTACCTGGCGCTATCCCTTCATGAATAAAGCCCTATATCCACAGCCCCCCCTCTGTCCAGGCTTCTACTCACCTCCTCATAGAAGCCAATCAGGTTAGTCTGGCAGCTTCTGCCCTTAGTAAAACTGTGCTGGTTGTCATTGGTTATATTATGGATAATAATATTATAAGTGACAACCAGCGCGGTTTTACTAAGGACAGAAGCGTGGGCTGGAAATGAAAATTAGTTGTGTGGGATCAAAACAGCCACCATTTCCAGGCATCACTTGGAGGAGATGTTTAGTCGGGGAGCTCTATGGTAGGTAAGTAAAGGGTAGTAAGACAGACAGGGTGCAGGCAGACACAGTAATAAAGCTTATTGATGGCAAAAACAAAGCCAACATTTTCTTCCTGGGCAGCGAAGGGTTAAGCTGCCTTCGTGCCGCCATAGCTCCACAGGCCAGCTGTTCTCTGTTTATTGTGTGTGTTTGTGTTGGGGGAAAGGGAGTCACGTGACGGCAGGCAGCGCACTGCGCGTCACGTGACCAACCCGGAAGCGGCCTTAGTTTTGTTTCTCTGGAGGGTGGTGAGGTCAGCTGTCTGCTCCCCGCATAGACATAACAGAAGCGGCTGCACCTGAGCTGCCGGAGGACCCGGACTCACCGGAGAGGTAAGATACCGGGATGGAGTGCGGGCTGGAAATGGGAGCGGGGTGTAGGCCTCACTTATACACAAAGCGCAGCCTCAGCTGGCCCGGGATCCCCCCATCCCCCTCTGTCATCCTTACACTGACATGGACGATCCATTTCTACCCAAACCATGAAGCCATAGCTCCGGGTGTGATCGGATGAGTCAGATCTTGTAACACTGAGAACATTGGGGCCCCATAGGCAGTAATCAGGAGGTCCTCCAAGATGCCTTTCCATGTTACGTGTGGGCGATCATCTTCATGAAGAACAATGCCATCCTGCTGTCTGGATAGTCTGCATTGGAGCCTCGAGTGATCTATTCATAATTAGATCTCTAGTAATAAATCAAGGCAACTGGACTTAAAGCGATCCCAAAAACAGATTGCTGCTCCTGATTAAGAGGGGCATCCCTCATAAGTCGCAACAGAGTTTTGCCCCCCTACACCCAGTCCCTGGATCCCCGATTCTCATCATAGTCTCCCTGCTCTGGCCTCACATGGCTGCTGGCACCCAATCACATTTCCTGGAGAAGAAAGCACACCTATGTGCACTCTATCCTACCTCAGTGATGGGGGGAGGGAACTTCAAAACAGACCTTGGGGTCTCTTTTAAGTGGACCAAAACCCACATCCCTGGAATCTATAAGATTCCCTCCCTGGAATGGGATGCCCCGCTGTGTAAATCCCCCCCCCCCCCAGTCCTCTAAAAAACCTACTCTTTCCCATTCCAGCGGCGCATGCATGAGCTGCGGCCACCTTCAGCTATAGCAGGGCACATGCCAGGCATTTGTGAATGAGCGGCACAGGCACACACCCTGTTAGAGGGTAGCATGGATGCGCCTGCTGGCACGCTCAGCCCCCTTCGGCTAGCCGATCACGTTGGTTGGAGAATGCGCATGTGCCGTAGGACCCGGAAAAAGTGAGTTTTACTGGGCGACCTGTGGGGTTTCACAGTGATTGGGATGCCCCGGGGGACAAAGACCAAAAGACAAGATAGTCAAAATCCCAGGTTTTGGTCCACTTTAAAGAGAAACAAGACCCTTACAGCCAGACCTAGAGTGTAAAAGATTTGGGATGCCTCGCTGTGTGAACCTGGAAAACTAGGGGTTTGACACAGGGACCCGGCAAAAGAAGAGGGAGGATCAGATCTGTTAGAGTCCACTTTTTGTTCACAAGTTGCACAACAGAATTGTAAGGTATGTGGATATCTTAACTTGGCTTGGAAATATGCACAACTAAGTGTTCTGAAGAAAAGTCAGCACATGCGCCACAGGATGTCCTGCAAGCAAAACCCTGGTAACCTGGCTTTAGAGTCTAAGAGGTTCTACGGCCGGGTTACCGCTTACCCCTGTGGCATCCTGATTTGGGATGCCCTGCTATGCAAAACCCTGCATTTTACCCCAATATGCTTAACTTACCTGTAATCCCATGGTGCATGTGCATGCCACCAGCAGCATCCATCTAGTGACTGTATGCACCCACACCACCATATCTGAATGATTGGTGCAAGTAAGCACATGGGGGGGGCTTGTCTTCCTATTAACTTTCTTAGAGACTCAGAAATTTGCACGGCTAAGTGTTCTGAAGAAAAGCCAGCACGTCGCCGTAGGGTGTCCTGCAAGCACACACTGGGAGACGGGGTCACAATCTGGGATGTCCTGGGAATGTGGACCATAACGGGGGATAATTATCTCTTTTAAAGTGGACCAAAACCAGCGTCTGACAGCCCTCGATTCTATAAGATTCCAGGGTCACCAGATTCCCCCCCCAATTCCCCTAAAAACCTACCTTCTCCCTTATACAACGGTGCATGCGCAAGCCGCAGCCGCTGTCAACTATACCTTTAGCACGCCCGCACCGGGCATTTGTGATTGGGCGGCATGGGCACGCACACTGTTAGAGGGTAGCGGGGATGTTGCTCCCGATGCGCTGTCTGTAGGCTCTGTTCACCCCTCTCCATTGCGTTGAGAGCTAGCGTTTTGTAAATATGTCAGAGGGGCATAATAAGTAAATGGTAAAGTCTATGGCAACACAAACACAACCCAGGTACACTGTGTTATATGTGCTATGCCATAGACTTCTATTGACCGGCACTGTTACAACATTGTACAGAAATGTGAACTGTCCTATAGCAGGACCGGGGAAAGGTGAGTTTTACTTGGCGACCTGGGGTGTTTTACAAAGCGGGGCATCCAGAATCGGGGTGCTCCGGAGGCAAATACCAAAACCCAAGATAATCAAAATCCCAGGTTTTGGTCCACTTTAAATTGAACCAAAACCCAGCGCCATTGGTCGATCGATTCCCTTCCCCCGGGGCATCCAAAATTGGGGTGCCCTGCTGTGTGAACCCCCCCCCCCCAGGTCGCCCCGTACACTTACCTTGCTACCCGGTCCAACAGCACATGCGTGAGCCGCGGCCGCATCCCCCTCCCCCCCGCGCCAGGCATTTGTGAATGGCTAACGCGGGCACACTCCCTGTTAGAGGGAAGCGGCTGCCAGCACGCTCTGACCCGCTGGCTTAGACGACGTGACGTCAGCGCCTCCGAGCGTGCTGATTGATCAAGCAACAGCGCATGCGCCGTAGGACCAGGAAGAGATAAGTTGCACTCAGTGATCTGGGGGTTTCACACAGCGGGGAACCCGCGATCGGTGTGCCCCGGGGGAAAGGACCAAAACCCAGGATAGTCATAATCCTGAGTTTTGGTCTACTTTAATGAAAGAGTAGGGATCACTTAATGTCCAGTTGCCTTGAATTACTACAGATACACCATGATTTGAATGAATGAGAACCCAAATAGACATATTCCAATTCTCAAATAAGATTGTAGAGTGTATGGCTGACTTAATGCCATCAGCGGAAGTAGCGGACATTTGCCCCAATCATGGAGGGGCAGAGATGTGCTATCTGCCCCCTGGCGTTGTTGCTGCCCTTTTACCCCCTGCTGTCATTGTGGCCCAATCTGCTGCAAGATTAACCGACAGGTTTGAAAAACCTTTTGTGCAATAATAATCTTCCCGCAGATGACGTGCATGAGATGACCCCTCTGGCTGCAGTACAAGAGCCGGTGACCCAGGGGTCAGAGCTTTTTCTCTGATCTGTCAAGATCTGATCCTTTTGTCTTTCTATAAAGGGCTCCTTTAATAAATCTGGTGCTGGCCTGAATTGGCTGGAGCTTTATTCTTATTTACTATTGGCCATCTTGCTCTATATCTAGAGTAATAAATCAAGGCAACCGGGATGTGTTTGAAAAAGCCGGTCAGGTGACTAGTGAAGCGCCTTCAAGAAAATTAGAGCGAGCCCAGTTACCTTTGTTTATTACTGCAGATGTACTATGACCTGGATGAATGAAATCCTTCACAGATACAGATCACTGCCATCTTTTTTGGGGCGTTGTACAAGGTAATAATTACCTACAGTGACCTAGAGTGAGCTACATAGTGCAAAGATGATGTCATTATAACTAAATACAATCCAGCTCCTTTGTGCTAAGCGCAGGGGCTTAAGGGCTGATTTGGCACCTTGATAATTACTTTTTAGTCCCTTTTTTTTGTCTTTCCTCTTTTATTTCTTAGGGGAAGCTCTAAGAAAAGAGCCAATTTGAAACAATGTAACAGTTTGTGGCCCCAGCAACCAAAAGGAAGACCCACAGCGGCACCACCAACCCAGTAATTTCACTGATTAAACATTTATATCATATATAATGGTGAATTTATTAAAAAGACAAATACTTACAATTATCTAAAAGTGCCATACCACAGCCAATGAAGTATCTTTACAAAATAAATACAAAGTACTCAGAAAACCATCTCATGTATGAACAGTGCATGTAAAAACAGTTTGTGCACACACCTATGCGTGCCTAAAGTGCAAATGCCTAATACAGAAAGAGAAACGCTTTAAAGCGCCCAAGAAAGTTCCACATAAGAGTATCACCCTGTATATTGGTCGAATGAGAGCCTGATGTTCCTTTACCCACGCGTTCTGTAGGACAACCACACCTGGAGTGGACGTGCAATATGCACACCTTCCTCCAAAAGGAAGCACCACTGAAATCTCAATCAAAATGTAATGCTTTATTAGTACAAAAATTAAAAATAACCAACATACAAACACCACAAGACGAATTAAAAATAACCAACATACAAACACCACAAGACGAATTAAAAACAAACGGTATGGCCAACGACCTATCCTCAATATAAATTGCCCAACAAGGGCTAACCAGTATAAATCTCTAGCCCATGGGTGAAAAAACTATATAAATACTAATTTATACAGAGAGTATAATGCCCTATCTAATTGTCTTTTGTGCCGGCACAAAATTAAATAAATAAACCAATGTATAAATGTATATATTCCTCAAATCACATAACTATTACAAATAAATAACAATAAAAAGGATATAAACCATGTGGTAATAATCAATAAATATACATGAATGTTCTACAGTGCCACAATGAGGTTATAAAGTTAATTAGTGAAATGTACATAACTATACTATAAACATGCAACCATCAAAAAAACTCATATGTTTAAAGTGCAAGTGCATACAAAGGAAAAACCACCCCTCAATCACCTAATATTGCACAAGGAACCCATCCAAATAAGACATCAAAATGTAAACCAAAACAGTATGTAATACAATGCAAGTGCCGGTAGACAACATATTCACATTTAGGGTTGCCGGACCGTTGCCCTGGGTGATACCATAACACGTGAGATTGTATTGAACTACCCACGCACGCAGCCCCCATGCTGCTTCAAGGGTCAGGGTCTGTAGGACAACCCACTTCATCAAGGTGCCAGGAAAAAAAATGCTAAAAGCAAAGCTAAAAATGGTGCTGAATTGCACTGAGGAAAAAAATCATTATAAAATGTTTGTCTCACAAAAAATAGCGAGGATGCAGACACTTCGCACGCATTCAGTGTTGGACCGGGGGTGTAGGAAGTATACTGGGTGATCTGGGGGGGGTTTCACACTGCGGGGCATCCAGAATCGGCAAGAAAATCCAGCAGCCTTGGATTCTTATAGTGTTTTGGACCACTTTAAAGTCCTCCTAATGCTAAGACAACGCAAGTAGTGCAGCCCCCGCAGGGGCTTTGTGATGGAGTTTAGATGCCTGAGAAGTCCTCCTTTGTTGCTAAGGCAATGCAGGTAAAGTGCAGCACTTGCATTGCCACCCAGTCATTATTGAAGGTCTATTTTAAAGCAGAACAAAACCCAGGATTTTTACTTTCCCGGGTTCTGATTCGGGATGCCCCAGTGCGTGAGACACCCCAGAAAGCCCCACACAACTCGCCTCTTCCGCGTTCCAATGGTTCGGGCACTCAGCCATTAAGCGCTGTTTGCTCTGTTTACCTCTTTTGGCAATTGACTCTCATTGACTTTGATGGTCTATCTGAATGGCTGGGACGGGAGCGCGCACACGAAGCCGGGGATGCGACAGTGCACGCTCCCCGTTGAAATAATAATGTAGTCATTGCAGGCGGCTCTCATTGGATGAGCGCTTCACATATGCCGTTGGATCCTGCATATGCAGGCTCTCGTCCCAATTCAGGATGCCCCAAAGGAAAGCCAGCGGCCGGCTCTGGATTCTTTTTTATTCCAGGCCCGGCCGCTGCTGGGTTTTGTTCTGCTTTAAAGCGGAGGAAAACCCAGGAATTTGACTTTCCCGGGTTTTGCCCCCCTGCTGTGTGAAACCCCCATTTTGCTCAAAAAGACATCTTTTAGACCCAACGGCACATGCACGGGCTCTCGTCCAATCAAAGCCTTCGGCAAAGGGCTCTGATTGCCTCCAATGAGGAGTGCACGCTGCGGCGTGCGCGTTCCTGTCCCTGCTTATCTGAATGGCTGGGGCGGGGGAGCATTCCATTGTAAACAATTAGAGCCTTTTGCCGAAAAGGTAAGGTGAGTTATTAAAGTGGACCAACACCCACCGGTGATCGGCCCGGGAATCTATAAGATTCCCGGGCCGATCACCTCCCTCCCCGCGGGACATCCGAGATCGGGATGTCCCACGGGGTGAAACCCCCCCAAACTCCTTACCTTATCTTCGGCGGCGGCCGGCCGCCGCCGCCTCCCTCGCGCCCCTCTAGACGTGCACGTGCCCGCGCCGGCCGTCCGTGAATGGCCGGCGCGGGCACGCGCGCGTCAAGAGGGACGCGCGGGAGGCGGCGGCGGCGGAGCCGCTTGTCCGCGGCTTGTCCGTTGGCCCGGAGAGAGGTGAGTTTGGGGGGTTTCACACAGCGGGGCACCCCGATCGCAGGTGCCCCACCGAAGTGGACCAAGACCCAGGATAGTCAAAATCCTGGGTGTTGGTCCACTTTAACAGCGTCCTGGGGGGTTTCACACAGCGGGGCATCACTAGTCGCGGGGAAAGCCAGTCGCCAGTCGCGGCCCTGGAATCTTTTAGATCCACTTTAAGATGACAAATTGAATGAAGGCTCATGTCCTCACTTAGGCAGTTTCCTAACTCATGTTAATGTTACTGACTTTGCAGTGAGAGACCTGACAGTGACTTAAAGGACTTCAACACTGGAGCCACCATAAAGCACCGGCAACAGATGGTCCTGTTCAGGGGCTGGAACCCTTCATTGATGCCGGCCCTTCAGAGGGAGCTACAAGCCTGAAGCACTGGACATGGGACACGGGAACCTGAATATAAATATAATATAAGAATATGTAGGCTGAAGCACCCCCCAGAAACCATCCCCGGAAAGCTGCAGAATATTGGCGTACGGACATTGCGGGGGTGGGACATCAATAGCTGCAGGTAAGTGAAGTATAACCTGTCATATGTCTTGACCTGCAGCAACCTTCATGGTCATTGTGTTACACACACCTGGAAATACCTAAAATCGGGCTCGGTACTAACCTCTACACCTCCCTGGCTGTGTGACCTGTAGGCGACCAATCCGATTCAACATCCAGGTGGGCTGTGCCCATACTGCAGAGCACATTGGCTACCTGCTGGTCACGTTGTCAAGGCTAGAATAATATGAGCAAGTAAATGGAGATTGATTTTAGGCTCTTTTGCTGATGGGTATGCCAATCTGGGATGCCTAAGGAATAGGTAAGCCACAACCATTACTGGGTGGAGATGTGACTTGAGTGGAAAGTCATTGTGATCAGTAAACGTGTGTTTGAATTGAAGAGGAAGGTAAGACCTCTGGAGTTGGGTCTAGAAGGCCTGCAGCTTTCTGCTTGGTCTAATTAATGCTCTCTTTTCTCCTGGGCCACCCTGTGCATATACTGTTTCAGGCTGTGAAGGTCCCTGACAAGTGTAATTTATACAGGGGACTGTGCTCGACAAAGTCAGGAGCAAGTAAAATAGAAAGTACAAAGTGCTGGTGAATGAAAGAGGCTGCCCCTGACAGCCAGCACGGGGTGAGCAGAAAGCAGCCCTTTGCCTGGAATGTCCCTTTTAAATGTCCTGACAAAACAAAGCTACGTACCTCCACTCCCATTAAGTCCTATGGGCAGCAGCGGCCCAGCTTCAGCACGGTCAGCTCTTGTGACTACAGCGTGCTCCCTGCTTCCAGTAACAAGGGATCTAGCTGGCTTGTTGATTGGCCTCAGTGGGTGAACCATATGAGCATCCCTGCTGATATGCTATGAGCCATGGACAGGTCTGCCATTGGGGAATTTTGGGCCCCAGCAATGTCTAAACACACCTATAACCAGTGTGTGATGGTTTGGCCCCTAGTTTAAATTGAGGCTTCTGTCCCCAAGGCAAGCAGGCTTACCTGAAAATCCAGATCAAACAGGAAACAAAAACTCACACATCACATTATAGGTTATGAGGGGCCCAGACACAATATACGGTCTATAAAGACTGAACCTGATCAAACATATCTGGTTCAATATAAGGTCTATAAAGACTGAACCTGATCAAACATATCTGGTTCAATATAAGGTCTATAAAGACTGAACCCGATCAAACATATCTGGTTCAATATAAGGTCTATAAAGACTGAACCCGATCAAACATATCTGGTTCAATATAAGGTCTATAAAGACTGAACCCGGTCAAACATATCTGGTTCAATATAAGGTCTATAAAGACTGAACCCGATCAAACATATCTGGTTCAATATAAGGTCTATAAAGACTGAACCCGATCAAACATATCTGGTTCAATATAAGGTCTATAAAGACTGAACCCGATCAAACATATCTGGTTCAATATAAGGTCTATAAAGACTGAACCAGATCAAACATATCTGGTTCAATATAAGGTCTATAAAGACTGAACCAGATCAAACATATCTGGTTCAATATAAGGTCTATAAAGACTGAACCTGATCAAACATATCTGGTTCAATATAAGGTCTATAAAGACTGAACCCGATCAAACATATCTGGTTCAATATAAGGTCTATAAAGACTGAACCAGATCAAACATATCTGGTTCAATATAAGGTCTATAAAGACTGAACCCGGTCAAACATATCTGGTTCAATATAAGGTCTATAAAGACTGAACCCGATCAAACATATCTGGTTCAATATAAGGTCTATAAAGACTGAACCCGGTCAAACATATCTGGTTCAATATAAGGTCTATAAAGACTGAACCCGATCAAACATATCTGGTTCAATATAAGGTCTATAAAGACTGAACCCGATCAAACATATCTGGTTCAATATAAGGTCTATAAAGACTGAACCCGATCAAACATATCTGGTTCAATATAAGGTCTATAAAGACTGAACCAGATCAAACATATCTGGTTCAATATAAGGTCTATAAAGACTGAACCAGATCAAACATATCTGGTTCAATATAAGGTCTATAAAGACTAAACCAGATCAAACATATCTGGTTCAATATAAGGTCTATAAAGACAACCCGATCAAACATATCTGGTTCAATATAAGGTCTATAAAGACTGAACCCGATCAAACATATCTGGTTCAATATAAGGTCTATAAAGACTGAACCCGATCAAACATATCTGGTTCAATATAAGGTCTATAAAGACTGAACCCGATCAAACATATCTGATTCAATATAAGGTCTATAAAGACTGACCCAGATCAAACATATCTGGTTCAATATAAGGTCTATAAAGACTGAACCAGATCAAACATATCTGGTTCAATATAAGGTCTATAAAGACAACCCGATCAAACATATCTGGTTCAATATAAGGTCTATAAAGACTGAACCCGATCAAACATATCTGGTTCAATATAAGGTCTATAAAGACTGAACCAGATCAAACATATCTGGTTCAATATAAGGTCTATAAAGACTAAACCCGATCAAACATATCTGATTCAATATAAGGTCTATAAAGACTGACCCAGATCAAACATATCTGGTTCAATATAAGGTCTATAAAGACTGAACCAGATCAAACATATCTGGTTCAATATAAGGTCTATAAAGACAACCCGATCAAACATATCTGGTTCAATATAAGGTCTATAAAGACTGAACCCGATCAAACATATCTGGTTCAATATAAGGTCTATAAAGACTGAACCAGATCAAACATATCTGGTTCAATATAAGGTCTATAAAGACTAAACCAGATCAAACAGGAAACATAAACTCACACATCACATTATAGGGGCCCAGGCACAATATAAGGTCTATAGAGACTGGTCCCCTCTTGTCTATGTGTAATGGCTTGGCCCCTAGTTTTATTTGGGGAAAACCAGCTTGTTGTGGGTGGGGGCAGACCCTTACTTATCATCATATAAAGTGCAAATGCCTAATACAGAAAGAGAAACGCTTTAAAGTGCCCAAGAAAGTTCCACATAAGAGTATCACCCTGAATATTGGTCGAATGAGAGCCTGGTGTTCCTTTACCCACGCGTTCTGTAGGACAACCCACTTCCTCAAGGTGCCAGGAAAAAAAAGCTAAAAGCAAAGCTAAAAATGGTGCTGATTTGCACTAAGGTAAAAAATCATTATAAAATGTTTGTCTCACAAAAAATGGCGAGGATGCAGACACTTCTCACGCATGCGGCGTTGGACCGGGGGTGTAGGAAGTATACTGGGTGATCTGGGGGGGTTTCACACTGCGGGGCATCCTGATTCTGGATGCCCCAGGGCAAGAAAATCTAGCGGCCTTGGATTCTTAGATTCTTGGATTACGGCCTATAAAGACTGAGCCAGAACAAACATATCTGGTTCAATATAAGGTCTATAAAGACTGAACCAGATCCAACAGGAAACATAAACTCACACATCACATTATAGGGGCCCAGACACAATATAAGGTCTATAAAGACTGAACCCATTTAAACATATCTGGTTCAATATAAGGTCTTCAATATAAAGTGTATAAAGACTGAACCAGATCAAACAGGAAACATAAACTCACACATCACATTATAGGGGCCCAGACACAATATAAGGTCTATAGAGACTGGTCCCCTCTCTTATCTATGTGTAATGGCTTGGCCCCTAGTTTTATTTGGGGAAAACTAGCCTGTTGTGGGTGGGGGCAGACCCTTATTTATCATCAATGCCAGCAGCAGTAGTGTGGCAGCCTACGAGTCTCCGGTCAGGGTGGCCATCAGAGCCACCTGGCTAGGGGTCCCCTCTTCACAGCTGTATATTATACCAGCAAAAAGGCTTGGACTATCGCCCTCCTACACATAGACAAAATACACAGGTGCCACCCCCACAGCTATACAAGCAATCTAATAGGAACCAAAGACAAAAAGGGGAGACACGCCCATATCCAAATCAATACACAGTTTTTTTTATTTAATTCAAGTATCCACAACACATATATCAGACCTGTTTAAAACCAACATATAAGACAATAACTTACAAGACAAAGCAACATAAATGGTGTATAGGCGGTGGGGAGAGGACTATCACAAAAATCAATCATAATGAATAAATAAATAAATTATCCACCAATATAGCCCTATACTATGATAAATCCAAATAGTGCAATATACAATGTGCAAAACCTGCATATGATCCGGATCCTTACAATATAACAATGTATAATCAAAGCCAATCATGATTACCTGACCACAATAATCCCAAAACACCAATCCAACAAAAATCAATCCAACAAAATGATTAAGTAACTGTCCAAATCCCACAATAACAAAACTATATTGGAGATCACCCACATAATAATGTTCCTCTCAATAGTCTCCCCACCGCCTACCACTACCAAGAGCCACGCGTTCCGTGGGTACTCCTCCCACTTCCTCAGGCTGGGTTCTCCTGCCCTGATGGCTGCCCTGGTCCGATCCTCCCTCCTCACAGCTGGGTTCTCCTGCCCTGATGGCTGCCCTGGTCCGATCCTCCCTCCTCACAGCTGGGTTCTCCTGCCCTGATGGCTGCCCTGGTCCGATCCTCCCTCCTCACAGCTGGGTTCTCCTGCCCTGATGGCTGCCCTGGTCCGATCCTCCCTCCTCACAGCTGGGTTCTCCTGCCCTGATGGCTGCCCTGGTCCGATCCTCTCTCCTCACAGCTGGGTTCTCCTGTCCTGATGGCTGCCCTGGTCCGATCCTCCCTCCTCACAGCTGGGTTCTCCTGCCCTGATGGCTGCCCTGACTGCGCACTGGAGGATGGTCAGTAGTTCCGAACTTGTGCAGTCTGCTACACTAAGGGGGATCAGTCCTGTGGGTTGTTCGGAAACTGTAGCTTTTTTTGTGTGTGTATCTGGATAATCCCTTTAAATTGAAACAAAACTGACACATGGGCGGGCTCTTCTCCAATCACCATTACTAAACAAAAGGATTGCCAGGCGCCTCCTGCTGGCTGCTGTTCTGGCAGCCCTTTGGATATGCCTGGCTAGGGGGTTAGATTATCAGATGGAGAAGAGCTTGGGATGCTGCCCGCACATGTGCTGTGGGATTGGGTCTTGAGTTGAGTATTTGGAAAAACCAGGAGGTTTCACACTGTGGGGCATCCTGATTTGGAAGACTTCCACCCAGCCCTGTAGTCTTTTAAAGTGGACCAAAACCCAGAATTTTGACTAACCTGGGTCTTGGTCCACTTCGGTGGGGCACCCCCGATCGGGGTGCCCCGCTGTGTGAAACCCCCCCTAACCCCCCGAAAAACTCACCTCTCCCCGCTCCCAGCGCCGACGTACAAGGGGAGAACTGGAACGTCTAAGCGGCGGCGCCCGGTGCCGCCTCCCTCGCGTCACTTTTCGCAGACGGCCGGCGCGGAGGCGCGCACGCCTACAGGGGCGCGAGGGAGGCGGCGGCGGCCGGCCGCCGCCGAAGATAAGGTAGGTGAGTTGGGGTGTTTGGGGGGGGTTTCACCCCGCGGGACATCCCGATCTCGGATGTCCCGCGGAGTGGGGGGTGATCGGCCCGGGAATCTTATAGATTCCCGGGCCGATCACCCGTGGGTGTTGGTCCACTTTAAAGTGGACCAAAACCCCGAATTTTGACTAACCTGGGTTTTGGTCCTTTCTCCTGGGGCACCCCTATCAGGGATGCCCGCTGTGTGAAACCCCCAGATCGCCGAACCCAGCTCACCTCTTCCTGGTCCTGTGGTGCATGCGCAGCTGCTCGTCCAGTCGGCGCTCTCAGAGCCTCTGACGTTACGGTGTCTAAGCCTTCGCCTAAGGCCAGCAGCGCTGAGCGCGCTGGCAGCCGCATCCCCTGCTTCCCTCTAACGGGGAGAGATGCCTGGCGCGGGCACACGCGAGGGATATCGGGGATGCGGCTCACACATGCGCCATTGGACTGGGATGCAAGGTAAGTGAATGGGGGACCTGGGGGGCTTCACACAGAGGGGCATCCCGATTTTGGATGCCCCGGGGGGAGGGTATCGATCAGCCCAGGAATCTTATAGATTCCCAGGCCAATCGTGCTGGGTTTTGGTCCACTTTAAACTCTGGATGGGGGTGCAGTAGGTTTTGGGTCCTTCCAGTCTGAATTGAAGGTATTTGAGGTAATTAATCTATTCCTACGGATTTCACTCACATTATTGTGAGCGTAACAAAACCCTGATGGGCCAAAATCCTAGCTCTTGGTCCGCGTTAATAAGTAGCTCTATCAGGCTCTGTTTATTCCTACAAACTGATTTGTAATTTCTATGTGTGATTAAACCTGGATGTAATTTAGCGCCTCCCCAATCCAATCCTTTTCTGCTGCTATAAATGTATCTCTATCCTCGCCGCATGGATCCTGCAATCCTCCCCTGTGTCTAATCTCAATAGCTGCCTCTGCCAAGGCTCAGGTCATGTGACCTCCCTTATTTAATGGCAAATAGCAATGGGGGAAGTCTCTAGTGCCCGGAGCCATCTCCCGCATTGTGCATTATTAGCATTAAAGGACCCTGTGCACGAGAGCCTCTGAGGCTTTTGATAGGAACAATCAGACGATGACCCTTTTCACCCGTCAGCTGATGTCACCATAGCGCATGTCACATGCTTCTTATTGGGCGGTAAAGCTGCTCATTGATGGTGCCATTTCCGGCCATGATTGGAAGCGCCTGCTCGCCATTCTCATATTTGCCTCTATAGCAGGTTTAAACTAACCTAACCTACCCTCTCACGTTATCAGTGAGCTCTGCTTTAGAGAAATACTCACCTTTTCCTAGCGGAGCTCCAACTGACGGGACAGAACGGAAAACAGCTGCACACACATGCAGCTGCTGCTCCTCTTCCAATCAGAGACGTGCTTTATCGCAGTGTGGAAGCTATATGTCTCTGTACCAAAAAAGATGTGCTCAAGATGCTGAGCTGATCTGGTCTTTTTATTTTCTCCTATGTTAGCAAATGTGTGTTTTATGGAAGCAGATTTCACTACCTGCAATCTGTTGCTATTGGCAACTGTACACCAAGTCTGTACTCCAAGAAGAGAGAAGTGAGCCCTGTACACACAGAACACGGCTGCTATGGCCACTGCTTAAAGTGGACCAAAACCCAGCTGGATTGGCCCGGGAATCTATGATTCCTGGGCCGATCCATTCCCTCCCTGCGGGGCATCCAAAATCGGGATGCAGCGCTGTGTGAACCCCCCCCCCCAGGATGCCCGCTACACCTACCTTAATCCCGGTCCAACAGTGCGTATTAGCCCAGCGGCGTATTAGCTCAGCGGCTCGGAGCGCGCTGGCGGTCGCATCTCGCGCTTCCCTCTAACATGGAGCGCGACCGCTAAAGAGAAGTGCGAGATGCGACCGCCAGCGCGCTCTGAGCCACTAAGCTAAGACCTGCATAGCTCAGCGGCTCCAAGCGCGCTGATTGGACGAGCGGCCGCGTATGCGCCATAGGACCGCTGTGAGGTGAGTTGATCTGGGGGGTTTCACATAGTGGGGCACCAAAACCCAGGATAGTCAAAATCCTGGGTTTTGGTCCACTTAAAGTGAGAGCTTACACATGGCCAGCAGCAGTGTTCTGTACAACTATCTGCAATCTGTTGCTATTGGCAACGTACATATATAGTCTGCACTTGGTGTACGTTGCCTATAGCAACAGATGAAAACTAGATGAAAACTAATTAGGAATTTTAGACATCATTTAGACATCATTTTGCCACATGAAAATTAACACTGAACACAAAAGTTCAGTTGAAAGTGGACTTGCACATCTGCCCGGATACTCACCTCTTTAATAATAATAATAATAATAATAAATAATAATAATAATAATAATAATAATAATTATTATTAATTTAATAAAAATGTGCTCATATGACCTATGTGGGCTTGTGCATACAAAGGAATCCGTGTTCCGTGTTCCACCTTTAACCCATCAGTGAAAATGTGCAATACACAACCAACCACACACTAGTGAACACACAAAGGGGCAGTGAGTGCAAGCGTGCTCCGAGTGGTGGACTGGCCTAAGCTCAGCGTCCGGGAAGCAGTTGGGGGAGTTAGTTGCCTTGCTCAAGATTCCCATGGCCGGGAATCGAACCTGCAACCCTCCAGTCACAAGGCCGCTTTCCTACCACTAGGCCACATCTGCCCCCAGGTTGCGCCCCCACAAGGGAGTGAGGCTGGCGCTACCCTGCCCCCCCTTTTTTTTTTTTTAGCCACACTGATGCACACAGCGGAAGAGCCCACACGTGTGGCGGGGAAAGGCGAGTGACCTGGGGGGTTTCACACAGGCCCCCCCGAATCAGTTTCTCAAAACGTGGTACACGTACGTGGCAATTTTCAGGGGTGCACCAACAGGGAGGTTGTGTCTAGTTTATTACTTTATTGATAAAAATGTTCCTTCTTGCATTAAAAAAAAAGTGTTAATGCCAGTGGCCTGCTTATTTTGGTAACATTAATAACTGATCTCTCCCTTGGGGGTACTTGGTAGTAATGAAAATACCCTGACTCTTATTTCCAGGGCTCTGTTCACACCTATCAGCTTGTGCTGCGTTATTTTGATTTGCCCAGGTGACATATATGTGCTGTGCTGGGAAAACGCTGCCAGTAGTATTTCGCCTGCGAATTACCATGTACATTGAAGCAGCAAGGTGACGTTTAGCTATGGCTGATCATATGACCAAAGTCATAAAAACATGACCCAAAAAAAGGAAGGAAGAAGTTGCATTGTGTGTGTTTTTTTTTGTTCTTTGTTTAAATTAAGTGGCGTGTGTGTGTTGGGGGATGTCTGATGCATATTCATAGGAGACACAAAGCACATGGTATAAGGCGCAAGGGCCATCTGTCAGGCGGCCCTAGTCACCATGACACCAACCCCCTAAACCTACTAAACCAGACCGAGAGCAACAATGAGACTCCACCTAAACGCCTGATGACACTGACAGGCAGTTAGAATTGGGCTCTCCCCGAGCAGGACTAGCTCAGGTGTTCTTCTGGAGCTCCTGACATATCCTATAAAGTATTAATGTTGCTGCTGGAGAAGGAGATGATCCCCTTACAGCCAAGTGTGGGGGACAGTTATACTGATTACAAAGAGTTTATAATGAATCTGTCTTAAAATCTGACCGTATGAAAAAATATCACCTATACTCTCACCATAAACCCTAAGGCCCCTAAATATATAGACAACCATATAGGTATATATAACTATATAGGTATAGAGACCCATTTCTGCTCAGGAGACACAGCAAACTGAAGACGGCACTTTATGATATTTTTCAATGAATTACAACTACTGTGCGCGCTATCAAGCGTTAAACTCTTGAATTTTCTTGGGGGGAAAAAAGGTGTGGGGTCCCCCCTTGGTGTTACAGGTGGTGCAGGTAATGGGGGGGTTATGCCAGCCCCTCCTGCCCTTTGAAACGGTATAGGTGTCTCGAGGACCCCCTACCGATGTTAAATGTAAAAAACAATGTACGGGTGTCTGCCTTCGAATATAGCTGTTGGTTTCACTGGTTTTGAAGCTGAGCTAAAACCTCCTCTTGCAGCTTCGTGTTAGGTAGGGTTCAGGACCACAGGGACATAAAACTAACCTAACCTACCTCCTCACACCATCAGTGAGAACTACATTTGAGGGATACTCTCTTTTCTCTAGCAGAGCTGCATCCAATGGTGGACTGCTCTTCTTAGGAAAAAAAACTAAAATATTCCAGGGTTGGCAGCTGGCCTTCCCCGGATCACCGGTACACTCACCTCTCCTAGTTTCTACAGTGTTGCCGCGCAGCCACTCAAAGCCATTTGCCGTGCTTATGTAATTGGGCAAATGGATCTCCTGCATCCTCAGGCTGTGCTCGTGCTCCCGTCCGAGCCATTCAGATTGGCAGGCGCTGGGGATGCCAATCGCTGCTCTCACTCCCCATTGAAGTCAATAAGAGCCGTTTGCAGAATGAAATAGATACGGCAAATGGCTCATGCTGTGCGTCTGTACATGCGCTGTAGGAACGAGGAAGAGGTGAGTTTTTCTGGGCTTTCTGGAGGATTATACACAGCGGGGCATCCCAATGGTGAATCGAGGTGCCCCAGGGGGATGGACGGTAAGTGAAAATCCCGGGTTTTGGCCAATGCCTCCCAGGGCACCTCAATTCAGGATCCACCGCTGTGTGAAACCCCCCAGGTCCCTCGGTAAACTCACCTTTACCCTGTACTACAGCTCATGTACAGCCTCTTGTCCAATCAGCTTCTCTGGCCACACATATTAATGTGCAGCTAGAAAAGCTGAATGGAAGCATGCCAGTGGCCGCATCCCCACTACCCTCTAACCGGGTGTGCGCACCATCCATCCACAAATGCTATAGGTATAGCAGATGGCTGCCACCACATGTGCTGTTGGATCAGGGAGCAGGTGAGTTTACAGGGTGACCTGGGAATTTTTACACAGCGGGGCATCCTGAAGCTGGGGGTATTGGACGGCTGCTTTTGGTCCACTTAAAGGCAAAGATCACCAGAAGAGCTTGGTTGTGGGTGCCAGGGCCACAAGAGTGAGGATACTCGCTAGTAGTTGGGTGCCTGCCTTCGATAGCTGTTGGTTTCACGTGTTTTGAAGCAGAGCTAAAATGCTGCTTCTTGCAGCTTCGTGGGGGGTGTTAGAAAAAATTGATTCTGCCAAGTATCGCGATATTTCATTTGACGACACTAGAATCGATTCATTTTTCTTTCTAGAATCGATTCTGACTACCCCCCAGTAAAACAAAAGTAAAAAAGAAAAACACACCTGACCCCTCGTTCGTTTCGGCCGGCTCTCCTCTTCACCGATTTTCCCCCCCCCCCCCTTCAGTCTTCAGAGAGCCCGACAGCCCACCAAAGCTGGCCCCTACAAGTCCCCATAGCTGGTACAGGCTGGTTATGCTGGGTAAGGGGGACCTCACACCATTTTTATTTGGGATTTTTTAAGGGTTTTTAACCCTTAAAATTCCCAATAAAATAGGGTCCCATTCCCCAGGAAGGGGAACCCTATGTCATTTCTTTTTAATTTAAATGAAAATAAAATGTAAAAAAAAATCGCAATATATCGTCTTTGAGACAGAATCGGGATATATTATATCGTCATACGTGTATGGCGACACGTATCGTATCGCCGGATTCTTGCCAATGGTAACTGCAGTCTTTGCTGCCTAAGGAGAGCTATAAAGTGGCTGCCTTATAATATAGCTGTTGGTCTGACTTGTTTTAATGGCCATGAGGCTCCTTTAAGATGTAAGCACCTATATGCTGCGTAATCATTGCACTTGTTTGTAGGAGCGAGAAGGTTACAACATGCAGCCCACCCACCTATCAACATGTCATTCAGTCCGCTACCCCTCTGTCCTTCATGTGTGCTCACTTTGCCTATCAGTGCTCCTTGGCACGCGTGTGTCGCAATGTTCTGCGTCATGCACCCTTCCCCCCCGGAGAGGTGCTCCACACTCCCTAATGGGTAAACTTTAGAGACACTTGAGGTACAAGAGCTGCGTGTTCAAAGAGAGCAATTCTGAGATTTCTAAATTGCAGGAGTGGGGATGGTAAATTGCAGGGAACATTGCACAATGCCAGGCTGTGCCCGTCCTCACTACGCTGCATGGCCGGCACTGGAGCAACACCCAGGTCAGCAGAGGTCTCCATAGCAATGCTCCAGGTTGGATCCGTCTAAGGAACAGGTCAGGAAATCTCACAAGAGCTGGACCAACTGCTTAGGAGAATTTATACTGACTCTTGGGACATTTTACTGTGTTGCTGCTTTGATGGCTGACAATATAAATTTCTATCTACAGGAGTCCGTGGTCACCTGGATTATTTCAAGATGGCTGTATTCCGGCAACTGGGTCTCCTCCTTTGGAAGAACTATGCGTTACAGGTGAGACTTATCTATGTTTGGGTGTAACTATAGGTGATTGCCTATCCTAGGGGTAACCTGCTTTTTGGGATGCCCCACAGCGTGAAACCTTCTGGTTTCATCATATACTCGCCTTGATCCCCCATGTCTCAGTGCATGAACAGACGCTAGGGCCAGGTGATTCCCTATCCTAGGGGTTTCCTGATATGGGATGCTCCACAGAGTGAAACACCCTGGTTTCACTATATACTCGCCTAGATCCCCAATCTCTCAGCGCATGAACAGATGCTAGGACCAGGCGATTCCCTATCCTAGAGGTTTCCTGATATGGTATAGTCCACAGTGTGAAAACCCCTGGTTTCACCATATACTTGCCTTGATCACTTGGCACATGGGTGTAACTAAAGGTGATTGCCTATCCTAGGGGTAAACTGATTTTTGGGATGTCCCACAGTGTGAAACCTTCTGGTTTCACCATATACTCGCCTTGCTCCCCAATCTCTCGGCACATGCACTGACTCAAGGGCAAGGCAATTGCCTATCCTAGGGGTAGCCTGATGTGGGATGCTCGCTGTGTGAAACTCCTTGGTTACATACTTGCTTTGAACCCCAATCTTTCAGCACATGCACGGACTCTAGGGCCAGGCAATTCCCTAACCTAGGAGTATCCTGATTTGCGATGCCCTGCAGTGTGAAATCACTTGGTTTCACCATCTACTTGCCTTGGTCCATGATATGACGGCACATGCACAGACCCTAGGACCAGGCGATTATTTATCCTAGGGGTATCCTGATATGGGATGCCCCACATTGTGAAACCTTCTGGTTTCACCATATCTCCTTGATCCCCCATCTCTCAGCGCACAAAACGGACGCTAGGGCCGTGCGATTTCCTATCCTGGGGTATCCTGGTATGGGATGCCCCACTGTGTGAAACACCCAGGTTTCACCATATACTCGCCTTGATCCCCAATCTCTCAGCACGTGCACTGATTCTAGGGCCAGGCAATTCCTATCCTAGGAGTGTCCCGATTTGAGATGCCCTGCCGTGTGAAATCACTTGGTTTCACAATCTACTTGCCTCGGTACATGATATGACTGCACATGCACAGACCCTAGGACCAGGCGATTCTCTATTCTAGGGGTATCCTGATTTGGTATATGCAGTGTGAAACACCCCCCTGGGTCCTCCGTATACTCTACTTGAACTGGGATCCCACAGCACAGCCCTTGTCCACAACACCTTCACTCTGTGTTCACTGTGCCTGGACCTTAATGTCTGCTGAGGGAAAGGGGCTAACATGGGGTTCTGTAACTAAGGCGGGGGCGGTTAGACTGCTAGGCATCCCAAATTGAAAATCTTTTAAAAAGGGCCCGACTAATTTATTTTGGCATTTTGGAATTATTGGTATTTTTAATTATTGGTATTAATTGTGGTCCTCTTTAGAAAACAACACAACCAGGTTTTCTCCTCCTCTCTGTGTGAAACCCCCACTGGTCACCCATTGTACTTACCTCACCAGCGCTTCCATGGTGCATGTGCGATCTGTCAGTCATGTTTTCTATCTGTGTATATGAATATGCGGCGAGGCTGCTCAAGCTAAAAATACCTGCGTCAGCCATTCAGAAATGCCTGGCTGGGGAGTGTGCAGCCATTAGAGGAATGCCAGGGATGCCGAGTAGGTTTAATGGGTGGATAGCAAGGCTTCACACAGTGGGGCATCCCAAGATTGGAGAAAAGCAGTAACCTGGCCCTGAAATCTTTTAGACTCCTAGAGCAGGGTTACAAGTGTTTAGTTCTTCTTTATAGCTGGAGTAAGGTTCTATTCAAAAAGATCTCAACTTTTCCTGGATAAAGTCAGACCAGCGTATTGATTTCAATGTGTCTAACTTAAAAGGTTCTAACATTCCATTTGCGGGGCAGTAAAAGCTCAGCCAACTCAAGAAAGGCTGCGGCCTAGTAATGGAGGGAGCCAGAAAGGTAGTGAGAGATTTGTTTTTTTTTTTCATATAAAGGGTGGAAAAAAAATGTCTGAAGATGACAATGCAGACGTAACGTAGGCACTAAAACACGTGTACGGGAACTCGCCTGCCCCCAGTGGCATCTTGTGTCTCTTTTCTACTCCGCCATTTTGTTGCACTGTGACACAGTGTCGCTTCCTCCACAGGACCATTTGCTTAGAGCGAGTTTTTGAGGTAAAAAGTGTTGCTTGTAAGAAAATGCTGAGCGGCTGGAGGAAAGCTTTTTAACTAACTGGCATCGGTTTTAGTTGTCATTATTTGTAAGAACATGACAATTCTTGAGGTAAAAGATGCAATTTGAGAGATGTTGGGATGTTTAGGCAAATTTACTATGGTGTGTGGCCTCATTTGAATTAAAATTAAAACTGTCCCCCTAATTGTGCATGAGAAGGTTTATATACTTTTTTTTTTTTTTCTATATTGCTTAATTCTACAGAAGCGGCAGGTGATTGTCACCGTGATCGAGTTGGCGCTTCCGCTCCTTTTCTCAGCCATTCTTATCGCCTTGAGGCAGAGGGTTGAGTCGCAGTCCTTCCCTAATGCTACAACATACAAGACAGTAGATTTTCCAGTCTTGCCCTTGTTCTACTACTTAGTGGGACCCTGGCAGCTGGCGTACGTGCCGTCCAATAGCGACGCCATTCAGAAAATTGTGACGCGCGTGGAAAAGGACCTGCAAATTGATATTCAAGGTAAGACTTGCTTTCACCTACCAATGCTGTCTGCTTTTATTTGTCCCCAGAGTTTTCAGAGGGACGAAATGCCTCAAATGCCTACAATAAGACTTAGTCTTATATTAAATTATGCCCCAAATGATGCCTTGGGGTTTATTTTCAAGAGATGTCTTATTTTTCCACAAATCACAATCTACATTTATTGATAGAGCTAAAACATTCCAGGTCCGGCTGCTGGCCTCCCCCCCAGGGCATCCCAAATTGGGACACACCGCTGTGTGAAACCCCCAGGCCTCCGGTATTCACTCACCTTTTCCCAGTCTAACGGCCCCATGTGCAGGCTCTCGTCCAATCAGAGCCGCCACTGAACTGATATAGCTAAAAGATTCCAGGTCCGGCTGCTGGCCTTCCCCCTGGGGCATCCCGAATTGGAACACACCGATGTGTGAAACCCCCAGGGTGCCAGTAATCGCTCATCTTTTCCCAGTCCAACAGCGCCTGTGCGGGCTCTCGTCCAATCAGAGCCGCCACTGAACTGATATAGCTAAAAGATTCCAGGTCCGGCTGCTGGCCTTCCCCCTGGGGCATCCCGAATTGGAACACACCGATGTGTGAAACCCCCAGGGTGCCAGTAATCGCTCATCTTTTCCCAGTCCAACAGCGCCTGTGCGGGCTCTCGTCCAATCAAAGCTGCCTGCTGAACTGACATAATTTGGTAAGGCAGTTGTGAATGGAGAGCGAGAGCAGCCACATTATTATTGTTTATTTATATAGCGCCATCATCTTCTGTAGCGCTGTACACATCCCCGCATCCTCGGGCTGTGTGCATGCTTCTTCCCCCAGCCATTCAGATAGGCTGGGGCGTGACCGCGGAGCAGCAGGGGATGCGGCCACTTTCACTCCCCATTCACACTAATCAGAACTGCTCAACGAATGACATCACTTCAGCAGGCAGCTCTGATTGGAGGACAGCCCACGCAGGCACCATTGGACCGGGAGGAGGTGAGTCTGCACACGCCGCTTTCGGGGGTTTCATTATCCCAGATCGGGAAAGTGAAAATCCCGGGTTTTGTTGCGCTTTAGGCCAGAGCTTCAGCATGATTTAATGAAAAGCCCAAACCCTTAACTATTCCCCAGAAGACACTTGCCTGATGCTCCATGAACTGCCATCTTGGATGCTTAAAGGCTCATAACATGTAGTAGATACAGGTAGGATGATCTTTAATGTGAGCAATCTGTATGTACAGGGTGTGAGAAACCTATAAGATGGGCTCTAATTCAGGGTGAAGGGGACTGGAGGTCCGCTTTAACAATGCAGGAGGGTACAATCTGTATTCTTGCTGGGTAGCATTGGTGGAGACTGTCATCTGATCTTCCCATCTGCTTCTGATCCTGCCACATGATTGGCTGATATGGGTCACTGCATGAATAAGCATGAGTACACAGAGAACAGAATGATTGTGTGCCCTATAATAATAGCCGCTTCTAATGATATGTGTGTGTGTGTGTGTGTGTTTGATGTCTTATAATAGCCTATAAGAGCTTTAATGGGCAGGTGCTGTAGTGCTGCCAGGGTAAACACTAGTCTTACCGCTAAGCAAACAGTGACAGCACTTTACAATCCATTGTTCCAGCTTGTGGTTTAATACTCTGAGGTCATCCCGGCCATCCATCGCAGTCTCACAGGACTGCTTTTATGGCTTGTACTTCTCTTGCAAATACCAGCCTTATCTTAAAGAGGATCTTCACTGCATTGAGAGGAAAGCTGAAGTTACCCCTGTTCCCGAAACAACCCATAACCTAATCGCTCACCTTTCTCTGAGGCTCCAGAGGATGGGGGGCGTCTCCACCTTGTGTGCTGCAGTTTCCTGTCAGTATCTCCTTTCTGAGAGATGACAAGGGAGGCATTGGGGCAGGGGGCCTCTTAAAGCGGACCAACAGTCAAAAATGACTTAAAGGAGCAGTATTGCGAAATTTGCATTAAAAAGGATAAATAATTAAATAGCCACACAATAGCTTATAACGTGTATAAATTATCTGGCGATAGAAAAAGAAAAAAATATATGCCTCTCTTTTAAATTGTATAATGCCAATGGCTCAGTCCATTTGCTGAATAGGGGGATCTGCTGAGTTGTGTTTAGTGAGCTGCTTCATTTAGCCCACTGGTCTCCTAGCAACACTTTACCTCAGAGGCTGACACTGTAATCAGTGGTAACGGCTGTGTGTGTGTGTGTGAGGTGCTGCTTTTGTTATGAGACCAGGTGACTCAAATGTGTAAAATCTATACAAAATAAACTAAACTGACTGAAAATGACTGAAATTCTTCTTTGAATAACTGTGCAGGAAAATCTAAAAGTATTAAAGTGGAACAAAACCCTGAGTGGCCGACCCTGAAGTCTATAAGACCCGGCCATTGACCTTCCCCCTTGGGCATTCTAAATCGGGATGCCCACTGTGTGAAACGACCCCTGGATAACCACAGATCCCCCCATTTTTCTGGCGCGCTCACGCAGATAGTCATTTAGACAGGCCGGGCGGCCAGGAAGGTTACTGCTCAGGCTCCCCATCTGCATGCAAACAGAGCTGATTGGATGAGAGCCTGCACATGTGCTGTGGGACAGGGAAAGGTACGTTTTCACAGGCGAACTTGGGGATTTCACATATCAGGGAATCCCAAGTCGGGATGCCCCTAGGGGCACAAAACGAAACACCAGATAGTGAAAATCCTGGGTTGGGCTTTGCTCAAAACACACAAAGCTGAAAGAAGGATCATGTGGAAAAATGAAAAATAAGAATATGAAAGAGAAAATGGTAAAAATCAGCTAAAATCAGCTAAATGACTTCTAGAGCTTTTCTCTCTGTTTTAGATATATAAGTTCTGGCCAGGCAATGTTGCAATGTTGTTATCTTATGCTGGACACTGAACAGCTGATACTTTGATACATTCTCCTCAGTGTGTAACTGATACATTGTTTCTCCCTCTCCTCAGCGTGGAACAGGCGAGAGTGTCGGGTCCAACACTGACAAGACATAAACATGAGCTATTAGTCTCCAGCTGCTCAACACAGTCATCATTTTTTTCTACATTTGTATTTCTATAAGATTCCTGGGCCAATCGATTCCCCCCTCCCCAGGGCATCTAAAATCAGGGATGCCCCACTGTATGAAACACCTCAGGTCGTCCCATACACTTACCCTGCTTCCCGGTCCAACGGCACATACGTGAGCCGCGGCCACGTCCCCATTATCCCACCACGCTAGGCATTTGTGAATGCCAGGCGCAGGCACGCCCCCCTGTTAGAGGGAAGTCGTTGATCTGGTCTCCAGCGCTCAGAGCCGCTGGCCTTAGACGAAGGCTTAGATGGTGTGACCTCAGCAGCTCCAAACGTGCTGATTGGATGAGTGGCCGCGCATGCGCCGTAGGACCAGGAAGAGGTGAGTTGGCATCGGCAGTCTGGGGGGGGTTCACACAGCGGGGCACCCCGGGGATAAAGGACCAAAACCCAGGATAGTCAAAATCCTCGCTTTTGGTCCACTTTAAACCACATCAACACAACAAACCCCCTCCCCAGGAAAATTTAGATTGCTGCACATAAAAATGCATTTTCGGTAACTTTTTCTAACTCCTGCTGTAGTAAATTTTAGAAACAAAATGGCAGCTCATGGATCTGCAGGCCACCTGCAAACAGGAAGTGCTGCTGGGCTTCCGGTTACTGTGCAATGTCAGTTATGTCAGTTGAATCCAGGCAGCAGCATGGCTGAGATGCTGGGAGAGGAAGCTCCAAAATGGCCGCTACCTTTCTTTTCCAACTGTACCAGGCTGTTGGTCCTGTTTAAATGATTTGTAACCCGGCTGTGGCCCACAGTGAATTGGTGCAGAATTTTCTACAACAATCAGGATCTTCACTGTCTCTACAAACTCTGTTGTTATGTCCTTCCACCAAACCCCTACACATACCTTCCAACTTTTCAGGGTGGGAAAGAGGGACAATTGTAAATTAAGCCACACACCCTCATTGATTGATGGGAGATAGGGTGTAAAAGTTACAACAATATAGAACACTTTGAATAGACAAATGATTAATTTATTGATGCATATCTGCATGTTACACCTCAAAGAGGGACATAGAAGAATAACAAGGGACATAGGGACATGGACTCAAGAGGGACAGTCCCTCCAAATCCGGGACAGTTGGGAGGTATGGCTCTACATTCATATGTAACAATCCCCACTTTATAGTAATACACATGCCGATTAGCTTACCTCTGCATACATCCTGCATATACCCCCCCCCCCCATCAGTCCCATATCTTAAAGCGGAACAAAACCCAGAGCTGCCGAGCGGGGAAATCCCCCAGAATGCCAGTTAAAGGAGCAGTATCGCAAATTTTTCTTGGTGACTTGTATTTAAATGGTACTTTGAATGTAGGTAAGTGTTGGAGTAAGAATTACAAATGTAGAAAAAAATAATGTGTGTGTTGAACAGCTGGAGACTAATAGCTCATGTTTATGTCTTGTCAGTGTGGGGAGCTGATACAAATGTATCAGTTCCATGCTGAGGAGAGGGGTAAACAATGTATCAAAGTCTCAGCTGTTCAGTGCTGGCAGCCTTCCAGCATCAGATAACAACATTGCAACATTGTATGGCCAGAACTTATATATCTAAAACGAGAGAAAAGCTCTAGAACTCATTTAGCTGATTTTGACAGTTTTCCCTTCATGTTGGCTCTGCTGCAGAATCTTTCAGTTTACCATTTTCTCTTTCATATTCTTATTTTTCATTTTTCCATATGATCTTTCTTTCAGCTTTGTGTGTTTTGAGCAAAGCCCAACCCAGGATTTTCACTATCTGGAGTTTTGTATTGTGCCGACTTGGGATGCCCTGATATGTGAAATCCCCAAGTTCGCCTGTGAAAACGTACCTTTCCCTGTCCCACAGCGCATGCGCGGGCTCTCATCCAATCAGCTCTGTTTGCACGCAGATGGGGAGCCTGAGCAGTAACCTTCCTGGCCGCCCGGCCTGTCTAAATGACTATCTGCGTGAGCGCGCCAGAAGAATGGGGGGATCTGTGGTTATCCAGGGGTCGTTTCACACAGTGGGCATCCTGATTTAGAATGCCCAAGGGGGAAGGTCAATGGCCGGGTCTTATAGACTTCAGGGTCGGCCACTCAGTGTTTTGTTCCACTTTAATACCTTTAGATTTTCCTGCACAGTTATTCAAAGAAGAATTTCAGTCGTTTTCAGTCAGTTTAGTTTATTTTGTATAGATTTTACACATTTGAGTCACCTGGTCTCATAACAAAAGCAGCACCTCACACACACACAGCCGTTACCACTGATTACAGTGTCAGCCTCTGAGGTAAAGTGTTGCTAGGAGACCAGTGGGCTAAATGAAGCAGCTCACTAAATACAACCCAGCAGATCCCCCTATTCAGCAAATGGACTGAGCCATTGTCATTATACAATTTAAAAGAGAGGCATATATTTTTTTCTATTGCCAGATTATTTATACACGTGTTATAAGCTATTGTGTGGCTATTTAATTATTTATCTTTTTTAATGCAAATTTTGCGATACTGCTCCTTTAAGCTTACCTTTTTCTTCTAAGCATGCGCGGGCTCTCGTCCAATAAGTGCCAGTTTCCAGTGACCATGTAATTTGGCAAACGGCTCTGATTGTCTTCAATGGAGAGCGGCCGCAGCCCCTGCATCTTTGGGCCGTGCCCCAGCAATGCAGATAGGCTGGGACGGAAGCGCGTATGCCACTGGGGATGTGTCTGCTCTGGCTCCCTGGTTGACGTCGTCATGACATTCGCCTCTGATAGGACGAGAACCCGCACGTGCGTCATTGGACCGGGAAGAGGTGAGTTGTTCTGGGGGTTTCACACAGCAGGAAATCCCAATACGGCACAGAACAAAACCCGGGAAAGTCAAAATTCGGGGTTTTGTTCCGCTTTAAACTTGTTCCCAATACTCAACCCATCTAAGCTCCCACTAATGCTAAGCACACACTTATTATGGATAAAATATTTTACCAAATGAATCTGCCAAGGTGCTGTTGCACTGTCAATGTCCGGGTTCCTCCAAGCCACCGCTGTCGCCTCTATTTGCCGATGTGCCCCTCCTATATCACTCTCCATGCAATTGCCCATCCCTACAGTATCCCCTTGACACATCAGTTCTAATAACCCCTCTCACTTTTCCCACAGCCAATTAGAGGTGACATCAGGTGGCCCTGAGGGCCACATGTGGTCCCCGGGCTGCAGGTTGAACAGGTTTATATAATAGGGTTACAGCGGACCTACACCCTCCAAGGCAAGCTTATTACTCAGTCAACCAAAATACCTTAAAGCCAATAGTAGAAGGCCAATAGGAGGCACATAGTGTGTGGCAGCTTTCAGTTCTTTGGGGCTGGAAGAGATGAGTAAGCCAGAGGGAGTGCAAGGGGAAGCCTGTCCTTTACAATATGGTGGTGTTTTAAAGGGCAGCAACCACCTGTTTTGGGGTATCCGATTTGGGATGCCCTGATGTGTGAAGCCCCAGGGATTGCGGTGAAACTTGCCTTTCCAGTGATTCCACAGGGGGTATCCCTCCGACTGGTGCACGCTGAATGGCTGGTGCAGGCACTCTTTAGTTCCTCTAAAAGGACAGTCCAGGCAATATCAAAAATAGCAGCAAGGAGCTCACCTGAAGCCTATCCCATGCCCTCTTCTCCATTTTCTGCAAAATGCTATAGATTCTGTAGCAGGGCTCGAAAGTTTGCACTCTGTGGCTTTCTCATGCTTGAAACACTGTGAAACAAGGGAGGAATAGATTGGAAAGGGGCAAACCTTAGAGCCCTGCTACAGCATCTACATCACACTGTAGGAAACAGAGAAGAGGCACATGGGACAGGCTTCAGGTGCTTATTGCTCTTGCCTGGACTCTCCTTTTTGAATCAAGTAAATTAAGTTTCAATTATACAAGTTAGTGGTATATAAATTTTCTGTCAGAAATACATAAGTAAAATGGATGTTGGTGAAAAGCCCAGCGTAATCTAGACTTGTTACCTCATTTTCTCCTTGTCTCTGCAGCCCGTGGATTTCCCACAGAGGAAGATTTTGAGGCTTTTATCAGACATGACAACCAGTCAGGCAATGTGTTGGCCGCCTTGGTCTTCGAACATTCTTTCAACAACAGTGATGACCCCTTGCCCCTTCAGGTAATTGGAGTGTGAAGAAGGCCATTGAACGTATTCTAAGATTTATGGGAGACAGGTGACCTGTCTGAGGAGTGGGCCGCTGTCTATGGGTAGCGGAGGATGGTAGATACCAGCAGTATCAGTCCTACCGTGACAGAGACATAGAAGGGTGACGGCAGAACTTCTGCAGAAGGAGACCATACGGTCCATCTAGTCTGCCCTTATGTGTATACTGTATGTACTCTGTATCTTAGGATAGATGTGTGCTTATCCCAGGCATGTTTAAATTCAGTTACTGTCGATTACCTCTGCTGGAAGTTTGTTCCAAGCATCTACTACTCTTTCTGTAAAATAATATTTTCTAACATTGCTCCTGATCTTCCCCCCGACTAGCTTCAGGTTGGGCCCCCTTGTTCTATCATTAAGCTTCTTCTTAAAAACACTTCCCTCCTTAACCTTATTCAATCCTTTCACATATTTAAAGGTCTCAATCATGTCCCCCCTCTCCCTTCTTTCCTCCAGACTGTACAAATTAAGTTCTTTAAGTCTCTCCTGATAAGTTTTAAGTTTAAGTCCTTCCACCATTTTCATTGCCCGCCTTTGGACACGTTCTATTTGAATAATATCTTTTTGCAGGTAAGGTCTCCAGAACTGCACACAGTATTCTAGCTGTGGCCTCACCAGGGCTCTATACAGCGGCATCACAACCTCCCTCTTCCTACTGGTGATGCCTCGAGCTATGCAGCCGATCATCCTGCTTGCTTTTCCCACTGCCTGGCTACACTGTCCACTCATCTTGCAGCTATCAGTAATCAGTATCCCTAAATCTCTCTCCTCCGAGGTCCTGGTAACACAGTGCTGCCCATACGGTACTCAGAGCAGGGATTCCTTCTACCCAAGTGCATGATTTTACATTTAGAGACATTAAACTCTAGTTTCCACAGTTTTGACCATCTATCCAGTAAAGCTAAATCATTTTCCATGTTGCAGACACCTCCAGGAATATCCACCCTATTACTAACCTTTGTATCATCAGCAAACAGACAAACTTTTCCTACCAAGCCTTCTCCTATGTCACTTACAAATATATTAAAAAGAATGGGGCCCAGGACAGAGCCTTGCGGCACACCACTTGTAACTCGCCTTTGTTCAGATTGCACACCATTTACAACAACGCTCTGATACCGATCCCTCAGCCAACTGGAAATCCACTGAACTATCCAGGGATTGAGTCCTACCTTCAATAACTTATCAAAGGCTTTGCTAAAATCCAGATAGGCGATATCCACAGCACCACCTTCATCTAACACTTTAGTGACATTGTCAAAGAAATCAATAAGATTGGTCTGACATGATCGGCCCTCAGTAAACTAAAAGTCTGACAGAGAACAAAGAGGCCAATAGAAGTTACTCTTGATGGTGCGAAAGCATTGTTCTTCTAATGGCTAATAAGAAAGAAAAAAGGGAACCAGTAGTCGCTATGCATAGGGTCCACATAGGGGAACAAAATGTCAGAAGCAATCTTTTAGCCCGATTTCTAACCAGTGAAGCAGTCACGCTCAGCCTTTCTGCACGCCCAAACAGCGCCCAGCCCGCTGCACCTCCGCGCTGTGGCACCTTTGAGAGCCACAGTGGAGCCTGGATGCCCATGCTGATGCGCCGTTCAAAACAACGCTGATTGGACGAGCGCTTGCGCATGCCGGGGAAAGTTTAGTTTACTGAGGGACATGGGGTGGTTTCACACAGCGGGGAAACCCAAATCAGGGTGCCCCAGGGACAAGGACCAAACATGACATTTTGATTTGGGCTATCCTGGGTTTTGGTCCACTTTAAGATGCCATGTCTGCTGGGGCGGACCGTGACACCTGGCGAACTGAACTTCAGGTGATTATTGTGTGGCTGAACGGGGTATTGTTTTTTCATCCCTGGCGAAGTGGCGTAGAGCCAGGCAACGCGTCGGTGGCGAGCCGTTGGAGGGGGACCCCGGAGGCCTTATGACATGGTGATGTAAATAATACTTTTTTGAACTGTTGGAATTTTATTGGCTGTGCTATTTCTGAACCATTGGGGCTATTGCAATACAACTCTATGGACTATCTTTTGCACAATGCACGTTTGCGCTTTAGTTAACATACTATATAATAGTTGTTATGCTTCGCACTTTTATTGATTATGCTTGTATATTAGTTTAGTAGATGTGTAGGTTTGTAGTATTTTATCAATAGGAAGCACTTTTTACACAGTTTAGCACATGTTCATTTTCTTAATTATCCCCTGGTGCCCCGTTTAAAGTGGACCATCACCCTCGGGCCGATCACCTCCCTCCTCGCGGGACATCCGAGATCGGGATGTCCCGCGGGGTGAAACCCCCCCCAAAACCCCCAAACCCCCTTACCTTAGTTTCCCTCTGTGAATGGCCGGCGCGGGGGCACGCGCGTCAAGAGGGACGTGCGGGAGGCGGCGGCGGAGGAGCCACGGACAAGCGGCTGTCAAATCGCTTGTCCGTCGGCGCTGGGAGCGGGGAGAGGTGAGTTTTTCTTGGGGTTCGGGGGGGTTTCACACAGCGGGGCACTTTAATTGTAGTTTCAGTACTATTATTGTATTTTTGATGAACTCTTGATGAATTATCAGATATAGTAGAGCCAGTTGTGGGTTCAACCTCTCCCTTTTTGTGTGTTTATATGTATTTTAATGAGTCTTTTATGTATTGTTGGTGTGTATTTTGTGATCAAATAAATGTATAATATATTTTCTCAAGATTGATTGGATATATTGATATATTGACATATTTACCAGTGTGCGGCAGGTATATATAGGGTATTTGGGGGTTGGTCTAGGACCCCCATCCTTCACATTCTCTATAGTTGTTGTTCCCTATTTTTGCCAGCACCTTACAGTGAAACATAATTGGGTTGTGCACACTCACAATACCTACCCTTTTCATCCCTGTTAGTCGACAGGAAGTACCTCCTGACTGTGCTGCTCTGCATTCTGGGACTGCTGACCTTTCCCTGACCCCAGCTCTGCTCTGTCTGAGCAAAGCACAGCTATAACCCACCCCCCTGTACCTTATCCCACTCTCCTCTCCTCAGTAAGTGTGATGCTTCTGAGTCAAGATGGCGGCGCCCGTATCCTAAATTCCTGAACAGAGTTGCAGCCCAGTGGGGGAAAGAATAATAAGTTAGTGACTAAAAGTGTAAAATATATTAATTTTAGATGCTGGGGAATAGTTTTTTAAGAGTTTGGGCTTTTCATTAAATCACGCTGAAGGTCCGGTTTAAGCAGATTGCCTTTTTTTCTTCCCGCAGGTCCAGTATAAATTACGTTTCAAGTACAGTCCGCGAAATGTTCCCACTAGCGAGAAAACTGGTATCAACCCCAACGTGGATAGAAACTGGCACACCAGATACCTTTATCCACTTTTCCAGCTGCCGGGGCCACGGGAACAATACGATAAAAATGGAGGTACACCAGGTAAGTGTTTGGGAAGCAGGTACTTTACTGCTACTTTTCTCTAAAGGTAAATATATGAAAATGTTTTGATAAAAAATCCCTGGCAAAGCAAATAGGAAAATGCTACACTTGCCTTCCTGCTTGGTCCTCAGGGCTCTGGTGCTGATGCTGCGCTTGGCTGGCCGGAATAGTCCTGCTCCCAGTCACAAGAGGCCAGGCTCCCTCACTGACTGGCCACAGAGGGGCGTCACATGAGCTTATATACCGGGGAGTGTACAGAAGCTCATCGCCTACTTTAGAGCGGTTGACTCCGCGTTTCAGGGATCAGGCTGCAAGCAGAAAGGCAAAGTGTTTATACTTACCTGACATTTTTCCTGAAATGCACTTCTTTGTCTTCAACTCGGCCTAGACTGGTCGTATCAGATTTACCCACCTGTCGATGGCTTTTGTAGATGGACATAATTAAGGATTAATTATAATGGATTGATGCAGTGATTAAAGTGGACCAAAACACACGCTAATTGGGCCAGGAATCTATAAAATTTCCGGGATGATCGATTCCCTCCCCCGGGGGAACGGAAATCGGCATGCCCCGGGGTGTGAAACCCTCCTAGGTTGCCCCATACACTTACCTTGTTACCCGATCCAACGGCGCATGCGCGAGCCGTGGCCACATACCCGCTATCCCTCTAGCAGGGCACGTGCATGCGCCAGGCATCTGTGAATGGCCGGCAGGGGCACACTTCCTGTTAGAGGGAAGCGGTGGATGGGGTCGCCAGCGCGCTCAGAGCCGCTGACATCACATTGTCTAAGCCTTTGTCTAAGGTCAGCGGCGGCAAGCGTGCTGATTGGACGAGCAGCCGCGCATGTACCGTAGAACCGGGAAGAGGTGAGTTGGGCTCGGCGATCTGGGGGGTTTCACACAGCGGGACACCCCCGATCGGCATGCCCCGGGGGCAAGGACCAAAATCCTGGGTTTTGGTCCACTTTAAGGATTGCAGGAACTCTTGACAAGGACATCTCACTGGTTGGAGTAGAATCTAGTAGTTGGTCCATTCATGGTGTAACCATAACTTAAAGCGGACCAACAGTCAAAAATGAATTAAATCAGATCAACACAACAAACAGTGCTCATATGCATCCCTCTCAAGGACAAATTACATTGCCGCACATAAAAATGTATTTACCTTTTTCTAAGGTATTCTGGGGTAAATTTTAAATTTAAAGATGGCCGCTCATGGCCTTGCAGGCCACCTGCAAACAGGAAGTCGTGCTGGGTTTTCTTTTACTGTGCCTTTCAGTTATGTCAGTTGAAGAGGAAGCTCCAAAATGGCCGCCACCTTTATTTTCCAACTGTGCCAGACTGTTGGTCCAGTTTATGTGTCCCTACTTCTCTTCCAGGTTATCAGCGTGAAGGCTTTCTGGCTGTTCAGCACTTTGTGGATCGGGCAATTATACACTACCATGCTAATGATACTGGACGGGCTCTCCTGGACAAAATTGATGTTGCCATACGGAGGTTTCCATACCCACCCTACGTCAATGACCTCTTCATTCTCGCTATCCAGAACCAGCTTCCGCTGCTGCTCATGCTCAGCTTCACCTACACCTCGCTGAGTATTGTCAGGGCTCTTGCCCTGGAGAAAGAGCATAAGCTGAAGGTAAGGTCTCCCGATTGTGTAGCTTTCTTAAAGTGGACAAAAACCCAGGATTTTAAAGTGGACCGTCACCCAGTGGTGATCGGCCCGGGAATCTATGAGATTCCCGGACCGATCACCTCCCTCACCGCGGGACATCCGAGATCGGGATGTCCCGCGGTGAGGGACCCCCCCAAAACCCCCGAAAACCTCACCTCATCGGCGGCCACCGCCGCCTCCCGCGCGCCCCTCTAGGCGTGCGCGCGCGCCGGCCGTTTGTGAATGGCCGGCACGGGCGCGCGCACTGTCAGAAGGGAGGCGGCGGCGGACGTGCTGTGTTGTCCGCAGCCGTCACCCGCTTGTCGGTTGCCGCTGATTGGTCAGCGCGGCCACGTGGGAGCGTGGTGAGGAGTTTTGGGGGCTTTCTGGGGGGTTTCACATAGCGGGGCACCCTTAATCGGGGTGCCCCCCTGAAGTGGACCAAAACCCAGGATAGTCAAAATCCTGGGTGTTGGTCCACTTTAACTATCCTGGATATTGGTCCTTTCTCCAGGGGCACTCCAATCGGGGGTGCCCCGCTGTGTGAACCCTCTCCCCAGATCGCCGCAGCCAACTCACCTTATCCTGGTCCCACAGCGCGTCTAAGACCAGCGGCTCTGACGGCCGCATCCTCCGCTTACCTCTAGCAGTGTGCGTGCCCGCGCCAGGCATTTGTGAATGACTGGAGCGGGCACGATCCATGTTAGAGGGAGGCGGAGGATGCGGCCCTCAGGACCGCTGCTCTTAGATGCGCCATGGGACCAGGAAGAGGTGAGTTGCTGCAGCGATCCGGGGGATTTCACACAGGGGAAAAGAACAAAACCCAGGATAGTCAAAACTGGGTTTTGGTACACTTTTAAAATGTGCAGCGTAGGGTATGCTCAATGTGAGCACAGAGCATGCACAGAAAGGATGCGGAGTATATAGCGATTCCGAATCCAGATGCCCTTGGGGTATCATTTGTTTCCAGGGTTGGAAGGGGGACGTGATAAAGAAAAGTCAGTATTGGAAGCTTTTGACACTTCTTGTTGTGTTTTGCAGGAATACATGCGTGTGATGGGGCTCAATTCCTGGCTTCACTCCACCGCCTGGTTCATCCACTTCTTCCTCCTCTTGTTGGTGTCTGTCTTCTTTGTCACGTTGCTGCTTTGCATCCAGGTCAGTATTACACTCTGTATGTATAAATGGAATATACTTGACAGACCTAGACTCACAAAGCTTCCCACTATGGTTCTGCATACTAACTGCATCCAGCTCCTGGTCTCCATGTGGGTTATATGCGGAGGGGAGGGTGTAGGTCTAGTGTACCAACATCAATTTTAGGCAAAATAGCTGTTGGATGCAGCTTAGAGGGACATCCCAATTGCTGACAAACGGGGGGTTTGATGTTGGTACACTAGACCTACAGCTCTGATGGTCTACTTTCACCAAAAAGGCAGATGACACGTGGTGAAGGTAAGACGAACCAGACTTGCAGGGGAGGGATATGAGCGGTGCAGCATCAGCTAGTCTATACTTGCCGTTTGTCCCCCACAGCTCCTCTGTGTAGCTCCTCCTCCTTTAGACTTACAGATGACTTCTTTCCTAAAGCGTTGGGCAGACATGATGATGTCCATCAGGCTGGCTTCACACCTCCCTAACATGCATACTCTATTCATTGCAATGGAGGGGGCGTGCCTTTCGGTGAATCACATACACTTGAGTGTCTCTGACGGATGTGTTCATGTTTTCAGGTGAGTGGACAAGGGGCAGTACTCACGAGAAGTGATCCCACTCTGGTCTTTGTCTATCTCATGGCCTTTGCCGTCTCCACCATCAGCTTCAGTTTTATGATTAGCAGTTTTTTCTCCAAAGGTAAGTCCTGCTCTAGGTTGGCCTGGAGGTTGTTGAAGATTGTACAGTGAAGATAAAAGGTTGACTGTTGGGATTTGTTTTCTTTTAGCGAATATTGCAGCTGCTGCTGGTGGCTTCCTCTACTTCTTCTCTTACATTCCCTACTTCTTTATCTCTCCGCGATATGACATGATGACTCATAGTGAGAAGCTGGTGTCTTGCCTGATTTCCAACGTTGGCATGGCTATGGGAGCTCAACTCATTGGCATGTTTGAGGGCAAAGGTAAGTGGAAGTCTCCCCACTTCTATTGTAGATGCTAAGGCAGATAACTTGGTGTCCCAATACACATGTTCATTTTCCTCCTCTATCTTTCTTCAGGCACGGGTGCCCAATGGTCCAATGTAATGACGCCAGTCAGCGTGGATGACAACTTTACTCTAGGCCAAGTACTTGGAATGCTCTTGCTGGATTCCATCCTTTACTCCGTGATTGGGTGGTATGTGGAGTCTGTCATGCCAGGAGACTATGGTGTTCCTCAGCCTTGGTATTTCCCTCTTTTGGTGAGTGTCTCTTTCCAGGCCAGTGTTTTATTCCTCTGTGATTTCTTCATCTTCAGATCATTTTTTTCAAAACATCCCCCGGGCAGCATACACTGAGACTTCGGAGTCCCTCCCACAAGAGGGGAACACGTGACCACCAGAATAGAATAAAAGCTTGACTCCACCTCCAATCCCCAGTTGTTTTCGTGTTCCTCTGTGAGCATAGGAGCCAGACCACTAGCTCCTGAACCAGGAAGGTTTAGGTAAGTATTCCCGCGCTGTGGGCCTGTTTTTGCAGGGGGTCCATTTCTCGGTCCTGGAGGCTTTTAATTGCCAGGGCCCGAGATATCCTCACGGATTTTTAGGCCAGAATCTCATTCTTTGGTCTAGGATTAAAGGAGGGTAAGCATTTTTTTCCCTCTTACTTTTGACCAAGACCTCACTGTTTAAATTATTGAAGCATTTATTTATACGTTATTTATAAAATTTACATACATTAAAAAGACAGATTCACTGAATATACAATCCTCAACAACTTTACAGAATAATACAGTGTGTCATACACATCTCAGGCCTTTATGTCGCTAACATGTAGCATTATGCTCCCTGATTTCTCTGTGTTCATGATTTCACCATAAAGCCCTTTCTTTTGGGCGTTGGGCAGACATGTTTCGCCTGTTGATACTGGCATCCTCAGTGCCCTTAAATAAGGAAACAATGGGTGCTATTTGTTCGTTCAATGACATTCACTGATAATGCATAATACAGTGGTTTCACTTATCCCCAGAGGAGTGTGGCCCAAACACCATCGGAATGTGGGATCGTCAAGTACCTAGACTGATGAGCATATATGATGTGAGGAGAGCCCAGAGTTGGGCCTGACACCTAACGTGTGGGGGCGCGGAAAGGACGCCACGTCTGCAGTGCAGCGCGAGGCGCGCTTTTTAAAGCCCTTACCATTGAATTAATTGAAAAATCTCTACTGATCAAACTTAGAAGTTATCATATGCTATGACAAGGGCCGGTACTTGATGATCCCACATTCCGATGGTGTTTGGGCCACACTCCTCTGGGGATAAGTGAAACTACTGTATTATGCATTATCAGTGAATGTCATTGAATGAACAAATAGCACCCATGGATTTCCTTATTTAAGGGCACTGAGGAAGCCAGTATCAACAGGCGAAACATGTCTGCCCAACACCCAAAAGAAAGGGCTTTATGGTGAAATCATGAACACAGAGAAATCAGGGAGCATAATGCTACATGGTAGCGACATAAAGGCCTAAGATGTGTATGACACACTGTATTATTCTGTAAAGTTGTTGAGGATTGTATATTCAGTGAATCTTTCTTTTTAATGTATGTAAATTTTATAAATAACGTATAAATAAATGCTTCAATAATTTAAACCGTGAGGTCTTGGTCAAAAGCATGAATACAATAAAACTGGGATATGCTTAGAACCCAGAATCAGTAGAGTGTCGATAGTGCTTGACCATGTACCAACTAAAATTGTTTGATACATGTAAGGGTCACTTTCTTTGGGGTAACCTGCTAAAGGTTGCTCTGTAATTGGAATTTCCCTCTTACTGCCTTCACTTAGGAACTCTCAAGGCAAACACAAAAAATGCAGTTTGCCTATAACCATACTAATATTTTGTAGTCTAGCCCAGTCGTACTCGGATGGTACTCAAAGCCAATGGAGGTGAAAGCCCCATAGGATGTGCCAGGCACTGCAGACAAGCTACTGCTCCCCATAGGATGTGCCAGGTCCTGAAGAAACCAAATGCTCCCCATAGGATGTGCCAGGCACTGCAGACAAGCTACTGCTCCCCATAGGATGTGCCAGGCACTGCAGACAAGCTACTGCTCCCCATAGGATGTGCCAGGCACTGCAGACAAGCTACTGCTCCCCATAGGATGTGCCAGGCACTGCAGACAAGCTGCTGCCCCCCATAGGATGTGCCAGGTCCTGAAGAAACCAAATGCTCCCCATAGGATGTGCCAGGTCCTGAAGAAACCAAATGCTCCCCAAAGGATGTGCCAGGTCCTGAAGAAACCAAATGCTCCCCATAGGATGTGCCAGGCACTGCAGACAAGCTACTGCTCCCCATAGGATGTGCCAGGCACTGCAGACACGCTACTGCTCCCCATAGGATGTGCCAGGCACTGCAGACAAGCTACTGCTCCCCATAGGATGTGCCAGGTCCTGAAGAAACCAAATGCTCCCCATAGGATGTGCCAGGTCCTGAAGAAACCAAATGCTCCCCAAAGGATGTGCCAGGTCCTGAAGAAACCAAATGCTCCCCATAGGATGTGCCAGGCACTGCAGACACGCTACTGCTCCCCATAGGATGTGCCAGGCACTGCAGACAAGCTACTGCTCCCCATAGGATGTGCCAGGTCCTGAAGAAACCAAATGCTCCCCATAGGATGTGCCAGGTCCTGAAGAAACCAAATGCTCCCCAAAGGATGTGCCAGGTCCTGAAGAAACCAAATGCTCCCCATAGGATGTGCCAGGCACTGCAGACAAGCTACTGCTCCCCATAGAATGTGCCAGGTCCTGAAGAAACCAAATGCTCCCCATAGGATGTGCCAGGCACTGCAGTCAAGCTGCTGCTCCCCAAAGGATGTGCCAGGTTTCCAAGTCAACAAGCTTTAGGAGTGGAGCATCTTGGGATAAGTGCATTGCTGGCAGAAGAGCTTGCATTGTTGGGCCATTAAAGGACCTCCACCGTCTCAAGGAAGTCTATAATAGGGGGAGGTGCTTGAAATAAATGCATAATAAAAAGTTGTACTCCATAAAAAAAAATTTCCGAAACCCTGGTCTAGACCTTCTACGTTTTGGATGGCCACTACTTTAGGTGAAGTATGCTTTTTCTTCGGATTTGGTTTATTATGACAAGTCCCTCTCCGGTCTATTGTGTGGACCTCCTCATTTGTCCTATGGTATGCTTGTAAGTGCGTGCCCAAAAGGTGGCAGGTTAAATGTTCTTTCTAGGGGCAGTCACAATAGGCAGCGTCCAAAGCCATTTGTTAGAGCGCTATCGCCCATACTGGGGGTGAAACTCATGCATGGCTAGTGCAAGCTAACCCAAATGACTATATGCCCATAAGTGGGATTGGCTGACTGCTTATCAGTCTGTGTTTAGCCCAATGCAGTTTTATGTTCTATTGTGGTGGGAAAAAAAAGCATATTGAAATTATGCGTGGGATCTCAACCCACTGAGAAAACCAACACAATCCCAAATTCTTATAGTTGCCATCCTCTTTCACAGCACTTTACAGGTTAGAAATTAAAGCCAAGTAAAACAAATAATAGAACACATGTAACAGATATATGGATGTAACAGATTACACAGTTACACTAAAATACAGTGTGGGCCCTGTCCTTGTGAGTTTCCAATCTAAAGAAGTAGTGGGTGGAGAAAATAGACGGGTCACAAGTACTAAGCATGGTGGCAGGTGCACTAAAGTTGTGTGATTCCTAATGTTCCTAATTCTCGCCCTCTTTATTTATTTATGGGCTTTACTTTCTTTGAATCAGAGGTTAGCACTGGAGTAAAGACGAAAGTGTGAATTTTCTTTGAGGGTGCTGTTGATCTAGTAAGCAGCCTTATTTATTCTCTTTGAAGCCTTCCTATTGGTGTGGAACTCCCAGAAATGCAGAGATTTGGGAGAAGGAAGACGACGAGGAGCCTGAGAAGGCCCTGAAGAGGGAATACTTGGAAGAAGAACCGTCAGAGCTGATTCCAGGAGTTCGTATTAAACATTTAACAAAGGTGAGGTTCCTCCCGTTGCTGGCTAAATGAAGAATGAAAATCAGCCTTTTTATTTATACCTTTAGTTGGTCTTCACTTCAACCTGTACTTTTAACCAATGAAAAGTTCAGTTCAGTAGATAAGATTTGTTATGCCTTTTTATGTATGTTTACTTGGTCCCACAATATTCTTAGCCACTGGTCTCTATCTTGCAGGCATTCCGTGTAAATGGTAAAAGGCGCATTGCAGTGCGGGATCTCTCACTTAACATGTATGAAGGGCAGATAACCGTGTTACTGGGCCATAATGGAGCCGGGAAGAGCACTACATTGTCCATGCTGACTGGTTAGTAGAGATAACTGTATTTATTTTATTTCTACAAGACTTGTAAAGGCAATGATTCTACTCCACTAAACGCTGAATGTTCCATGTACTGGTTTTTATAGGCCTTCTACCACCCTCATCTGGTGAATGTTACATTAGTGGCTATGAGATCTTAAGAGACACTGCTCTCATCAGGCGGAATCTGGGGCTGTGCCCCCAACATGATGTTCTTTTTCAAGGTCTTACTGTTGAGGAGCACCTTTATTTCTACGCAGGGGTAAGAGTATATGCTTTTATATTTTTTGCTTCAGTGCCCATTAGAAGAATGTTTTTACACTTTTCGCACCACTATGGGCTACAGAACAATGCAGTGCAAGTAAAGGAGCAGGATTTATTTTACCATCAGGAGTATGGCCAGGACCATGGGACTTACAGTGGTGTTTAGTTTCTTTGGGCATGCTTTCTGAGCCATGGTACTCTAAATATGGCGCAAATCATTGCCTTACTTTGGATATTTACATATGTCGGGACTCCCTTCCTCTATCCCTGCACCCCCCTTTGTCTCTATGTCTTGTTGGTCATTTAATGTTTAATTTATTTGTTTCATTTTATCCCCTCATATAATACTCAGTGTTTGGGTCCTTTATTTAATTGGTTCTGTGTTTGGGTCCATTATTTGATTGGGTGAGGTCCATAAAATATACTGATCGTAGGCAAAGAGGTCTTCTCGTTATAAAGTTATAAGGTTGGAATGATTGATTAAGTAATTAAAGTGGACCAACGGCACTCCGCCACTATATGACAGACAGGGGGGCATCCAGAAAGCTGGAGCCCCACCAACACATAACCCTCCCCCCAAACCGCCCGTAAATACCTTACCTTTCCCTTGGTCCCTTGCCGGGAATCCAGCGCAGCATTAGGTCCGCCCGGGACCCACGTGGGTAGTGAGCGGCACTATTGTTCCAAACGCTGGAATGTCCTGTCCATGTGGGGAACCGGCGGCCAATCACAGCACTGGATTCCAGGCAGAAGATCCAGGGAAAGGTACGATTTACGGGCATGGGGGGGGGCGTCTGCACTCTCAGCCTGTCATGTGAGTGTTGGTCCTCTTTAAGGTACTCTTTGACTAATTTACATTAATGACTAACGTAATCCCAACGTATGTTCTCATTCAATTATAAATGTGATATGCATATGCATTTCTTATAGCGATGATTTGTAATTGAATTAGGTCCACATTGTGTTGTCAGTTATTTTTAAGCTGTTTTATGTCGTACTTGAATTATTTTTTTATAATAAAAATCTATTGACACCTAAAAAAAAAAAAAGAAATAAAAAATCAGGGGAAGGAAAAGCTGGGCAATGTAAGCAATCCATAGTGCAGCCACTAACTTGACTCCTACTTCAGCTAAAAGGATGCCCCCGCCAACGCTGTCCTGAGGAGGTGGAGAAGATTCTGCAGATCTTAAGGATTGAAGAGAAACGCTCTGCTTTAAGTACCCAGCTGTCTGGGGGAACGTGCCGCAAACTCTCTATAGGCATTGCCTTAATAGGAGGCTCTAAGGTACAGTATGATGCTTTTTTTTATGGCTGGGGGGGGGGGGGTACCTGAGCAGGGAGTGTTACATATAAAATCTAGACATACCAAAGCATATCGGTGATGCAATTGCAGTTCAGAATCTCATTTTATATATATATAATTTTTACAGATGCGAAGTCAGAAAATCAAAGGTTAAGGTAATACAATTTATTGGCTAACTCAATAGATTAAAAAATGCGAGCTTTTTCAATCTGTTGAGTTAGTCAATAAATAATAGTACAATCACGTCATGTTCAAATGGAGCTTCCCGCAATATGTTAATTCCTGTGAAACAACTAAAAGCCTAATACATTTCCCAAAAGTGGTTTTGCATACGTTGAAGGGTGTAGTTTTAAAATAGGGTTTTGTTTGGGGGTTTCCTGACTTATCGTCCCCCCTTCAATTCAAATAATTCAAACTAACATAATCCCAAATCTTATTGTGGCGGGAAGGGGTTAAAGTAATTGGCAAGTTAAAAAAAAAAATATATCAGTAACTTACCTTTCATTGAGTTGCTGGAGTGATGTGATTCCTCCTCTGTTTGTCTCCTTAGTGAGGAAATTGCTTCCTCATTCCGCTTTCAGTCCCCAACCCGCTGGCCTGGTCCTTCAATCAACCTTTAGTGGACCGAGAACCGAAACACTCCCACTCCCCTCCCCAGACGTCCTGGTTAGCTGCCTCTCTCTGCAGCTATGAAACCCTGTCCTCTTCTCTGATCACACTATGTACTGATAGGCTGGAGATGCTCTTAGCCTGCAGCCGCTCTCACCCCCCTTTTTTGATCACAATATGTGTTGGCAGTAATATCTAGAGGCTCAACAATGCACTTTTTTTTTTTTACAATGATATATGTAAAGCACACTGTGCTTACATCACATCACTATTGCCATACCCAGTGTTTCTCTCATCTTTTCTCTGCATCTCCAATGCTCTAATACTTTTCCAAATAACTACAGGGTCTTTTTGAAAACTGATTAAAGTTTGGGACAGTGCACCATGTAGCCCGAGACATTGGGACACCAATCGGGTTTGCCTTTAGTATAACTTGAACCTTTTTCCTGCTTACACTGATGGCTAAAATAGTACAACAACTGCACCAACACTAGATCCAAAGTCAAAACGTAACCAGTGCTGCATTGTAAAATGACTTGCTGCTCTCATGCAGCTGTTTGAAACCTTCTTTCTGTCTGGAATAACCTGATTACGTTAAGGAAATGTCTGCTTGGATAAACTTTTTCTATTAGACCCCAAATTAACTATCACTGGTTGATACTCCCTTGCTCACCTGCTGCTGCTCCAGTATCATCTTGCCATTCTCCCATGGGCTGCCTATGGGTCGATTTCCATGTCAGGTCCTGAACTTCCACTTTTGTCGGGATGTTGGAAGCACAAGACTATACCCAGTAGGTAAACATAGGTTTCACAGGGCCCCATAGAAAAAGATGAGAAAGAGCGAACGTGGAAAAAAATCAGGAAATGGAAGGGTTATAATTATAAAAAAAAAAGGAAAAGCAGGAATAAGGAAGTATTACGGAGAAAAGGGATAGGGAGAATGATGAAGAAGAAAGTTGAAAGATATACAATATGGAGTATGGGGATAAGGAAATTGAATGGTGAGAATAAGAAAGGTGAATAAGAGAACAAGGGGAGATTGCGAGGGAAGGTAAAAGGCAGAAAAAAATTGAATAAAGCAGCAAAACATAGAGTGAAGGGGGTTGAATAATGCCGGCAGCTCTGTTTGACACTAAATCAACAACCAGCCAGTTCAGATGCTGCAGGCATCTGATGGCGAACAACAGCTCATTACTATTTACATAGTCATTGCTTTTCTCATGAATAGTTCAGTATTGGCTCAGTTCTGCTAACAAACTATTCAGGTGAATACTTGTTACTTACTTACTTAAACCGGACCTTCAGGGTGATTTAATGAAAAGCCCAAACTCTTAAAAAACGGTTCCCCAGCATCTAAAATTAATATATTTTACATTTTTAGTCACTAACTTATTATTCTTTCCCCCACTGGGCTGCAACTCTGTTCAGGAATTTAGGATACGGGTGCCGCCATCTTGACTCAGAAGCATCACACTTACTGAGGAGAGGAGAGCGGGATATAGTACAGGGGGGCGGGTTATAGCTGTGCTTTGCTCAGACAGAGCAGAGCTGGGGTCAGGTAACAGTCAGCAGTCCCAGAATGCAGAGCAGCACAGTCAGGAGGCACTTCCTGTTTGCAGGCTGCCTGATAAGATGGCGGCTTCCATAAGCCGCCATCTTGGATGTTTAAAGGCTCATAACATGCAGTAGATGCAGGTAGGATGATTTTTAATGTGAGCAATCTGTATGTACAGGGTGTGGGAAACATAAGATAGACTCTTCTTCAGAGTGAAGGTCCGCTTTAAGTAAATTTTCATTCAAAATATAAAAAAATGCTATAATGCCCTTTCCCCCAAGCTGACGGTTGCCCCTAGTCCAAGGCTGCAGCGCTTAACCTGAGAGGCTTTATCCAGGTCCCTTGCTGCACTGGCACAGCGCCGCTCTCTCTTCAGGGTTCTCTTCCTGTCTCCTTCGGACTTGGCAACACCCCTGACATAATTCGCTTCAATGGAGGGGGTGTGGCAGCTCACCGTGACGGGTGGCATGGGCATCGCCACAGCGAAGGAAGGCGGGAAGAGAGGCCTGACGTGAGAGCGGTTCTGCGCGAAGTGTCGGTGCAGTGAGAGACCTGTATGAAGTCAGGTGAGCGCTGCAGCCTGGACTAGAAGCAACGGTCTGCGTGGGAGAATAGGTGAGTATAGGTTTTTTTTTTTTTTTTTCTTTTTTTTTTATTTGAATGAAAATTAACTTTAAGTATTGGCCATTTCAGAGATTAGGACGCTGCCTGTGCGTTATTTTTTGCTGACTGATTTGCTGTGCTATGTTAAGACGCAAAGGGGAGCACAGCATTGCTGAAAGGTGGGGTGCACGCTCGCTTTGGACCCCCTTCTGCCACAAGCACGGTAGCAACTGCCTCCTTGCCTCTATTGTAGGTACCAAGTGATACATTATTTTCTATAAGCTTCTCATTATAGTCATTTACTCGCCCCTTCCCTTCAGTAAGGCTTACAGTGTGGGGTTCAGCATGGAAACTATTGCACAAACTAATGTTTCTACACAAATTTGTTCTCTATATACTACAGCTATATCTACTTTTAGCTTTTACTTTTATTAAACTATAAACAGTACAGTAACCTAATTACCAGCCACATCTCATTGTTGATGCAGAATAAGAACAGGTAATCGAACTGGCAACTGATCTTCTATCCCTGGGCCTGATAATATGATCTATTCCCAGGTTGTGATGCTGGATGAACCCACCTCTGGGATGGATCCAGCCTCTCGACGAGACACGTGGGAGCTCCTGCAGCAACACAAACATGACCGCACTCTGCTCCTCACAACACACTTTATGGATGAAGCGGATCTCTTGGGAGACAGAATTGCCATCCTGGCCCAGGGCCAGCTGCAGTGCTGCGGCTCTTCCCTATTTCTCAAGAGGAAATATGGTGAGATTAGTTATATGTTGACATGCACAAGGTTTCCAGGTTTTCCCAGATCAGTTTCCCTGGGAAAAAAAATATTAGATATATAAATTGCTTTAGTGAGATTCCCACCTGTTTCTCTATGTCCCAGAGAACTTTTACTACATCACTTGATTATCATGGGTGATCACTTGCAGGGCTGCCACATTGCAGCACAGCGCTGTACTCCTTACTTGTGTCCGGTTCACACTGGTGCAATGTGATGTTCACAGCCAGAACTATATGAATGGGACAAAAAGACAAGTGACACAGGGGGGGAAAAAAATCAGATTTCCTGTTTCGCGATTCAGAACACTTGAGGCCCAAATTATGCAACTATCTTAGCCACTCCCCCTGGAAAACCATTGGTTATATTTAATAAATCCTAAAACACATTATATTTGAGCTTCAGGTGTACAGATTTCAAAGGCGACAGAAAAATCTGATTGGCTCCTAGCTGTATACACAGCGCTAGTGCGACCTTTCATTGATCTGAAAGGGATTGCGATAACCGCGCTACATCCCCAAAAGCTGCATAGGCTATTGCCTATGTGACTAGCTCCATACAAAGCAATGTACAGCATTTGCCGGGGTGATTTGAAATGACCTCGCTATTGCATTGCAATGCAGCCGTGTGAATGGTACCTTACTGTGCTATTTCTCTGTTAGCAAAGTACTGCGTTGGTGCACCCAACGGCTTCTCTGCTGCATTGGTAGTTTCCTAAGTACAGTCATTCGGCAGCACTGGAGGCCTAAGGATTCATGGTGAAGGCAGCAGCTGTGGCTGAAGGAACAGGATGTAGTGATACCTGAGGGGGCCCCCCCGTAATACATACATGCTTTTCAGTGCATGTGCTTTACCTATGCTGACCATAGACTTCTTTGAGCTGCATTGGGATCGCGTTGCTTGGTAAAGGCTTCCCGAAAGGTGCTGCAACAGATGTGAAAGAGCCAGTTGATTTGATTCAACCCAACGCAATCGGGAAGGTATGAAAGGGCCCTTAGGGGTGGCAGGGATGCTGGGAAATGAAGTCTCGGCAGAGCTATTAAAGGGACATTCAAGACAAAGGGTTACATTAGCCTACTTACAGCTTGCCCCATGCTGGTTGTCAGGGATATTTTATTCACCAGCAGCTTTGCATTCCCTGATAAACCCTCTTGAACTTAATTTTCAGGGTCCCCTGTTTAAATTTAACAGTCCCCCATGACTCTAGCATGAGATGCTTAGCACAAGGAATAGAGTCCACTTGGGCGTGTTAGAAAATACAAAGTACACTGAAAGAAAAATGCAGCTCCTCACAGCCAGCATGGGGCGAGCAAGAAGAAGGTTAACGCTTTGCCTGGAATGTCCCTTTAATTCTTTGCTCCTATGATACTAAGACTGAATCTTCATTGGAAAAGTGAAACCTATTATTTGCATTGTTGACAATGTCTTGTCCAGGCAAGGAAGTAAAAAAAAATGCTTCAATTCACCTTGTATCCCCTGTAGCAGCCTGTGCAGCCTCTGGAAAACTAAAATGAAATTGCCTGACTTGAAGAAGCAGTTTTGTGAAATGTGCGCCCCATTTACATACAAGTTGGTGGATAGGACCACTGTCTCTGTTATAGGGTCTGCAGCACGCAGCTCCATTCACTGAGATGAGGGAACCCAAACGGCAGATTATCCAGGAAATGCTGGAGACCATTTTGCTCTGCTGTAATAGCAAAGATGTAGTAGGGTATTTCAGTGTCTGTCCCCCTCCCTATATGATGGTTCATACTTTTCTCTCCTATTCCACTACAGGGCTTCACCATTTCATATACAAATGGGTTAACTCTTGGCCAAAGGCGGTACTGCAAGATAAAAAGGTGTGGTCTCTCACGGCCTACGTGTACTTCCTTCTGCCCCCCGCCCTCCAGTTTCATTCTTGCAGTTAGACTTCGAAGGTTATGCACAGATTTATTTTCCTTGTCTCCTTTGATTTTACTTTTAAAAGCCATTCTTTCAGGAAGCATGGGATTTTAACCCTGTCTTCTGGGCCCTTATGTTCCCACTGACCCAGAAGGACCCACTACTAATGCCTGATAGTGTCGGATCAGGGTGAGGTTAAGCGCCAGGTTCCTGGAGGCACTACGCGGTGTCCTCCTTTTTTTGTGTATAAGTGACTCTCTGAGGGCTGTCAGATCCCTTCTAAGCGACACCCAGCCACAGCCTTGTCTGGTGGCCTTGGGGCAATGGTTCCCCCCATCTACCTTCCCCCATTTTTCTATTATTATGATATTTAATAATGCAAATGTTCCTTTTTAAAAAATTTTAAAAAATGGATTCTTTTTTTCTGATTCGGTTCGGGGGAGTGGGCAGGGGCCTCCTCGCTTGTTGGCCTGCTCTTCACCATGCAGCAGGCCAGCTTTGGCCTGCTCTCTCTCCATCCTCACTTCCCAGCGGGGTCCGGTCTCTCCTCGGCTCCAAGGGTTTTTACAAAGGTTTAGTCAGGCCTTATGTCTTCTAAGGAGCAAGGGGGTACGTAACACCCCATACTTAGATGATCTACTAATCAAAGCTCTGTCATTTCAAGAGTCTCTGAGGGACGCACAAACAGTGTTGTCAATTCAGGAAAACTTCAGGTGGATAACCAGTCATGTGATTCCCTCAAAAATAATATATTTTCTGGGAATGAAGTTAGACATGACACAGGCCAAAGTTTTTTCCTCTGAAGCAAAAGAGTCTTTCTCTTCAGGCCAAGGTGGAAGCTCTCTTGGTCAGCCCTCATCCGACCATCCCGTCAGGGGAATCGTCTGCTGGGGTTGACGGTGTCTTGCTTCAAAGCAGTGCCATTTGCACTTTTTCATACAAGGCCCCTGCAATCTTAGCTATTCTCGATTGGGCAGTGAACTTTGGAGTCCCTGGATCTCCCCTTTCACTTGCCAATGACAGTCTTAGGCATGGTGACTGAGCCCCCATCTTCTTCAGGTGGGCAAATCTTTTGTTCCAGTAGTATAGTCTTTTGTCACCACAGATGCCAACCTAACCAGTTTGGGAGTTGTGATGGGGTTCCAGACTGTCCAGGGACAATGGAATCAAATGGAAAGAGGATTACCTACCAATATTCTGGAATTAAGAGCAATCCAGACATTGAACCTCCGAGCTGAGAGGTCATCTAGTCCAGATTCAAGCTGACAACATGATGGCAGTGGCTTAGATCAATAACCACAAGGACACCTGAAGCTCGAGTGCTCTCAGGGAGGTCAGATTTTGCTCTGGGCCGAGAAAAACGACCCCTGCATCTTGGCTGTCCTCATACCCGGAGTGGTCAGGCCGATCATCTAAACAGGGCAGCTGTGGATCAGGCAGAACTTTGTGAAGGGATTGCAACCATCCTGGTAGCTCCTTACTGGCCAAGAAGGACTTGGACTTCAGAAGTATGTCGGAGGGTGAACCTTGGTGGCTACCCAACCATCAAGACCTCCACACGCAAGGACCCCTGTGGCACCCCAATTTTCGAGTGATTGCTTTGACTTGGCTATTGAGACCAGCATCTTGTCAGAAGGAGGGCTGTCTTCTGGAGTCATCAAAACAAATCTTCCCTATTTCCAGGATCCTGGAATTTTTACAGAAGGGGCTCGATGAGGGTCTTCAGTTTAGTAACCTCAAGCGACAGGTCTTGACCTTGTCCATTTTTTTTTTTTTTTATAGACCCATTGCAGAAAAGGCTTATAAAGACATTTATGTAGGGGGGTCACCCATGTGCATCCACCCCAAAAGCCTCTCTCGCCTTCTTGGGACTTGAATCTAGTTTTTTTTTTTATATATTCTTTATTTATAATTTTCAAGGTTTTACAACATATGTTAGAGAAAAGAAAGACATTCCACAAGCAAGAAATATACTGCCTACTCGGCTATATGTAGGATCAAACTATCGCGTAGTTCCAAAAGGCATCATCACCGCCAGGCTTTTTCCTCCTGAGCATCTGATTCGCTCTGTCTGATAGAGAAGCGGCGAGCCCCGTATCCAACCCATGGACAGCCCCATAGTGAAATTCCGGGGACGGTCGGCCCGTCCTTCCCACAACCGACTCCGAGGCCGACTCCTTCTCCCGGCGGAATGGGACAGCCCAACACCTCGCAATCTTTTAGGGAGGCCCGGCGTAGACACCTCTACTGAAAACCCAAAGTAACTAGAATGAGGGAGGTGGACAAACAGAGGGGTAGACGAGGGAGTGGAGGGGGAAGGAACATGACAAGAGGGGATAGAAAAAGGGAAAACAACACATCTGCACCTACTATTGACTATCCACTAATAACGTCTGAAATTCCTGCGAGGAAGCAAAGATATCCCAGTTAGTCCACTTGAGGTGGTGGTCCTCAAACTTCGTTCTGCACAGCAATCAGGCCCTCGAACCTCTCAATCTCTGCCAACTTACTCAGCCACATGGGAGTCTGACTCTTCCAGAGCAAAGGGATGCAAGCCCTTGCGGCGTTTACCATCTGGCCTAGCACAGATCTCTGATATCTTTTAGTAGGTAACTCCGAGTGGTGAAGAAGGAAAAAGGCCGGATCCTCAGGGATCTCCCAGTCTGTCATGCGCTGCATTGTCTCCCTTACCTTGGCCCAAAAGCTGGTCAATTTAGGGCACGACCAGAAGATATGGAGGAGACTACCTTCGTCCCCATTACACCGCCAGCACGAGGGGGAGATCGCCGGAAACCACCTGTGTAGGAGTGTAGAGACCCTGTACCACCTTGTAAGGATTTTATAATTACATTCCTTGTACCTAGTGCAAGTGGCCGTTTTGTGTGCAAGACGAATAATGCGCTTCCTATGTCCCGTTGAAAAGGTGACACCCAGGTCACCTTCCCATTTTGTGATTGACGGCAGAGGTTCTTGATCCTGCGGCGCCACCAGGATTTTATAGGTATATGATAGCACATGTTGGGTAGGTCCTGTTTCCTCGCAAAGCCTCTCGAACAGCGTGAGCTCTCTAAGTTGTCGGGCCGGCTGATTCAGGGTGGACAGGAAGTGACTAAACTGCCTTTGCTGCCAACTACTCCATTTCGGAAGTTCCCTGGACTCCGCAATTGCGTCCAGGGGCTCCCAACCGTCCCGATTACAGAAGTGAAGAATCCTGCAGACTCCCTTCCCAAGCCAACTCTCTGCTGTCCCTCCCCGCGTCCCAGGAGGAAAGGCTGGGTTTCCCAGGACCGGGAACATCGGGGAGAAAGCCGATGACATCTCGCTCCATGGGAAGAACCTGTGGCAGATTTTAAGCGATGCCCCAATTGTCGGGTGCTTCAGTTCTGCGCTTAGCGCCTGTTTCGGGAGCCAGGGGAGCGACAGCAGCGGGAACAACGAACCCCCCTGCTCTATCTGGACCCACTGCTTAAGCTGTGTCTACACAGTGTGAGTGTCTACACCAATCTACTACCCTAGTTAGGTGCACAGCCGCGTAATAGAGGCTCGGATCGGGGAGGCCTATCCCACCATTGTCCCTTAACCTAACTAGAATCTTCCTGCTTGTTCTTGGGGTTTTACCTAGCCAGATGAATTTAGAGAAAAGTGCCCCAACTTTTAAAAGGAACGTGGTGGGGATCGCCACCGGTAAGGCTTGCATTAGGTAGAGGAGGCGGGGGAGTATGTTCATTTTGAGAGCATTGCATCTCCCGAACCACGAGAGTTTCTTGAGGGACTAGGACTCTAGGTCCCTCGAGAATGCTCGGAGTAGTGGGAGGAAGTTCAGGGAGTATATTTTTTCCAAGGACCTGCCCAGCTTCGTACCTAAGTATGTGATGGATTCTGTAGCCCACTTAAAAGGGAAGAATTGTCTGAGGTTCCCATCCTTGCCGATGATATGCAGAGATTCAGAACCTCCGATTTCTGCATGTTGACCTTGTAGTTGGATAGACTCCCGAACAGCTCCAATTCCTTTGAGGTTTGGAAGCGTCACCTCAGGGCCAGTTATGAAAAAGAGCAGATCATCGGCGAATGCTGCGGCCTTGTAGTGGCGTGACGGAAGTGAAATCCCTTGTATGTTGGGATTCTGCCGTACTCTGCATAAGAATGGTTCAAGTGACAATATGAAGATTAGCGGAGAGAGGGGGCACCCCTGCCTCGTCCCGTTTCCAATGCCGAAGGGTTCAGACAGCGCTCCATTAACCCTCAACGCAGCCGTGGGCTGCTGGTATAGGCTGGAAATCCAGGACTTCATGTTGGGTCCCAGGCCAATATGGTCTAGTACACCGTACATAAAGCTCCACCGCACCCTATCAAAACGCCTTTTCGGCATCGGTCGCAAGGAGGATCAAGGGCTGCTTACTTTTTAGGGCAAAATGAATAAGATTTAATGCCTTAGCGGTATTATCTCTTGCCTCCCTATGAGGCATGAATCCCACCTGGTCCAGATGTATGACCTGGTGAAGGTGGGGGAGAGGCGGTTGGCGAGAATTTTAGCGAAAAGCTTGATGTCGGCATTGAGAAGGGAGATCGGCCTAAAGCTGGAGCTCAAGGTGGGGTCTTTCCCTTCCTTTGGTATCACTGAAATATGTGCACGTAAGCAATCCATAGGGAGGGTATCGCCTTCTTTTAGAGAGTTTAAAACCCCAAGGAGTCTAGTCGAGAGGATTTCTGTGAACATCTTATAGTAGAGAAGGGGGAAACCGTCTGGCCCCGGAGACTTCCCCTTGGCAGAACCCTTGATGGCTAAAGCCAGTTCTTCAGGCGTGATAGGGGTCTCTAGGTCCTCCAGGATTGCCCGCGGGAGCTTGGTTGAATCTAGTTTTATTAACCTTTCAGGGGCCTCCAATCGAACCCCGGGGGAAAGGACCAAAACCCAGGATAGTCAAAATCCTGGGTTTTGGTCCACTTTAATGTAGAGGTGGTTCTTCCTTCTCCATCCTGTTCCTACTAGCCATAAGGAGAGAGTTCTCCACTCCTCTGATGTGGTGAGAGCTCTTAGGTATTATATTTCAGCTACTCAGACTTTTCACGGGTCTAGCGCTGGTCAAATCTACCATCAGTCAATGGATCAGATAGGCAGTGTTGAAAGCCTACATTTCTAAGGGGAAAGAACCTACCTTTTCGGTCACTGCCCTTTCTACCAGGACCTTTGGCACATCCTGGGCCTTTCAACATCAGGCTTCAGTGGAACAGGTTTGCAAGGCTGCTACCTGATCTTCTGTTCATACATTCACCAAGTTTTACAAGGTAGATTTAAGAGCACCAGTGGACGACTCTTTTAGGCGAAACGTATTACAGACTGTAGTCACTGCTTCAGCTGAGTTTTGATTTCTACATGGCTTACTCCTAAGACCAGAGGAATAAGGCTAACACTTGAGATTTCCAGCCTGAGAGAAAGATACTACTTTGGGAAGTCCCATTCGTATCTTAATTAGTGACGCCCTGGAGTAGAATATGAGAGAGAGTACAATTCTGTAGTTCTCACCTGGAGAATTGCTTTCTCTCTTCTTCCACTCCAGGGCGTCACACCCTCCCTGTTGCTGGGCTACTACATCCAATCCTTAGATGCCTTAGCCATGGTGCAGCCTTTTGTACATATTGTAAATATTGTGTGCCAGCATGAAAAAAATAAGGAAAGGATATATTATTCATGGAGAAGAGACAAGGATATAGGTCTCTTTCTTGGCATAAATGTGGGGTCTCTCTGAAGATTCCTTCATCCTCCCGGGCAGCTTTTCCTACTCCTTTTCAATTACTGGAGTGCAGCCGGATGTATATGTAGGCCGGGAGAGACCACACCTTTTTATCTCGCAGTCCCGCCTTCAACCAAGAGTTAACCCATTCATATCTGAATCGGTGACCTCCTGGAGTGGAAGAAGAGAGAAACCAATTCTACAGGCGAGAATCACATAATTGTATTTTTTAGAGATGTAGGTTAGTGTTAATAAACTCATTATTTTTGTGTTGTATTGTGTCTTTTGAGGAGCGGGATACCATATGGTGATGGTGAAGCAGCCGCACTGCCAGGTAGAAGACATTTCAGACCTGGTTACAAGCTATGTGCCCGGGGCCACTCTGGAGAGCAATGCTGGGGCAGAGTTGTCCTACATTTTACCCAAGGAAAGTACCAGTCAGTAAGTGATCTTTTATTGACTTTGCTTATTTATGTATCAATAATATATTCTACAGCACCTTAGGGTGTACTCAAAATAGTTCACATCAGAGAAGCTCGCTCTAATCTAGAATAAGGGCATGGAGTAGTTTACTTTTCTCCTCTTTTCACTCAGAGAGTCCTATGGTAACATGACATCCTTCTATAGCCAAGAGTTTTTTTTTTTTTTTGTTTTTTTTTTTTTAGTATAGGTACTTACAGGGTAAGTCCACTTTTTATTAATTTTTCTGTGGCAAAAGGTGCTGAGCATTTTTTGTAATGTTAGCAAATGTGTATTTTATGGAAGCCAATAGCAACAGATTGCAGGTAGTGAAAACTGCTTCCATAAAGCCCCCATATTTGCTAACAGGAAAAAATAAAAAAACTCAGCTCGGCACCTTGAGCACATGCCGTTGCCACAAAAATAGAGGGGGGGTCGCTCTATAAGACATGCCCATAAGACGCACCTAGGATTTGAAGGAGTAAAAGAAAAAAATATACTGAACCAAATGGTGTGCTACAAATACCCCCCAGAACAGGACATGGCAGAATCCTCCAATCACCCTTATAACAGGTAGTGCGGCACCCCCCCCATCCCCAAAAACAAGCAGCGTGCTGAATCCTCCTCCCAATATAACAGGCAGCTTGCAGAATGCCACCATAACAGGGTAGTGTAGCAGATCCCTCCCATGCCCCAAAAAAGCAGCATGCACAATCCCCCCTCACCATATAACAGACAGCGTGCAGCCCCCAACCCACCATATAACAGGCAGTGTGGCAGATCGCCCCCCTAAATCCCAGACCGCTGAGTCTATTAGTTGAAAAAAAACGGCATACCTGCACCGCTATCCGAAAGCCGCCACTTTCCACAGCCAGCGCGCGCTGATGCATCTTCCGGATCACGGCACAGGTTAGTTTTTCAACTAACTGGCTCAGCAGCGATTGTGGGGGGGGGGGGGGGTCTGCCACATTCGCCTTTGCCCTATAAGACGCATGGGCATTTACCCCCAGCCTTTAGGGAATATAAGTGCGTTTTCTAGGGTGAAAAACACGGTACATAACAGGCGCTCTCACTGCATCTGCAGCAGCCCGGCTCCAGCAACATCACTGGTTGTAACGAGGGATGCCGCTCACTGGCTGTAATGAGGGAGGCCGCTCACTGGCTGTAACGAGGGAGGCCGCTCACTGGCTGTAACGAGGGAGGCCGCTCACTGGCTGTAACGAGGGAGGCCGCTCACTGGCTGTAACGAGGGAGGCCGCTCGCTGGCTGTAACGAGGGAGGCCGCTCGCTGGCTGTAACGAGGGAGGCCGCTCGCTGGCTGTAACGAGGGAGGCCGCTCGCTGGCTGTAACGAGGGAGGCCGCTCGCTGGCTGTAACGAGGGAGGCCGCTCAGCTGGCTGTAACGAGGGAGGCCGCTCAGCTGGCTGTAACGAGGGAGGCCGCTCAGCTGGCTGTAACGAGGGAGGCCGCTCAGCTGGCTGTAACGAGGGAGGCCGCTCAGCTGGCTGTAACGAGGGAGGCCGCTCAGCTGGCTGTAACGAGGGAGGCCGCTCAGCTGGCTGTAACGAGGGAGGCCGCTCAGCTGGCTGTAACGAGGGAGGCCGCTCAGCTGGCTGTAACGAGGGAGGCCGCTCAGCTGGCTGTAACGAGGGAGGCCGCTCAGCTGGCTGTAACGAGGGAGGCCGCTCAGCTGGCTGTAACGAGGGAGGCCGCTCAGCTGGCTGTAACGAGGGAGGCCGCTCAGCTGGCTGTAACGAGGGAGGCCGCTCAGCTGGCTGTAACGAGGGAGGCCGCTCAGCTGGCTGTAACGAGGGAGGCCGCTCAGCTGGCTGTAACGAGGGAGGCCGCTCAGCTGGCTGTAACGAGGGAGGCCGCTCAGCTGGCTGTAACGAGGGAGGCCGCTCAGCTGGCTGTAACGAGGGAGGCCGCTCAGCTGGCTGTAACGAGGGAGGCCGCTCAGCTGGCTGTAACGAGGGAGGCCGCTCAGCTGGCTGTAACGAGGGAGGCCGCTCAGCTGGCTGTAACGAGGGAGGCCGCTCAGCTGGCTGTAACGAGGGAGGCCGCTCAGCTGGCTGTAACGAGGGAGGCCGCTCAGCTGGCTGTAACGAGGGAGGCCGCTCAGCTGGCTGTAACGAGGGAGGCCGCTCAGCTGGCTGTAACGAGGGAGGCCGCTCAGCTGGCTGTAACGAGGGAGGCCGCTCAGCTGGCTGTAACGAGGGAGGCCGCTCAGCTGGCTGTAACGAGGGAGGCCGCTCAGCTGGCTGTAACGAGGGAGGCCGCTCAGCTGGCTGTAACGAGGGAGGCCGCTCAGCTGGCTGTAACGAGGGAGGCCGCTCAGCTGGCTGTAACGAGGGAGGCCGCTCAGCTGGCTGTAACGAGGGAGGCCGCTCAGCTGGCTGTAACGAGGGAGGCCGCTCAGCTGGCTGTAACGAGGGAGGCCGCTCAGCTGGCTGTAACGAGGGAGGCCGCTCAGCTGGCTGTAACGAGGGAGGCCGCTCAGCTGGCTGTAACGAGGGAGGCCGCTCAGCTGGCTGTAACGAGGGAGGCCGCTCAGCTGGCTGTAACGAGGGAGGCCGCTCAGCTGGCTGTAACGAGGGAGGCCGCTCTGCTGGCTGTAACGAGGGAGGCCGCTCTGCTGGCTGTAACGAGGGAGGCCGCTCTGCTGGCTGTAACGAGGGAGGCCGCTCTGCTGGCTGTAACGAGGGAGGCCGCTCTGCTGGCTGTAACGAGGGAGGCCGCTCTGCTGGCTGTAACGAGGGAGGCCGCTCTGCTGGCTGTAACGAGGGAGGCCGCTCTGCTGGCTGTAACGAGGGAGGCCGCTCAGCTGGCTGTAACGAGGGAGGCCGCTCAGCTGGCTGTAACGAGGGAGGCCGCCCACTGGCTGTAATTGGGCGATTGTGAGGTAGTATTTTAGCACACCATTTGGTTCCTGTAAGTGAAAAATACACTATACACTTCCGTCCAAAATTCCATTGAAAGTGACCTTTCCCTTTAAACCCAAAAGGGCTAAAAACAAGCATTGCATAAAAACCAGCATAGCAGTAAAGCTGACCTCCAGTCAGGACGAGATTATGTGTGGTGGTGGCCCTTGGGCAGAAATCTAGCCTCTCCTAAGCAACTTAATCTGTTGCTGCCCTTGTTAACAAATGGTAGCGGCCCCGGGGTGGGGTCCCTGGTTCGCCCCTATTCTAATCCAGTTCTGTGAATTTCTGATCCAAAAATTTACAAAAATCATTTGTGAAGCTGTAGCATCACTTCCTATCAGTGGTGATCAAACAGGACAGTCATCTGATTAAAAAGCCATGGGTGTTACTTTGATTACAGGTGTGGTCCTAGCACTACCATTCAGTCCAGCTTTTGCATGTAATTATGGTGTTTCCAGCGTCCAAACAAGAAGGCGAGACTGGATCTCCCCAGGAGGGTCGCAGGCAACATTAAAGCTTCAATCCTTCTGTTGTTTCTTTTGAGGTTTGAAGCCCTTTTCGCTGAGCTTGAACATCGTCGGGACAAACTAGGCATCGCCAGTTATGGAGCCTCTGTGACCACCATGGAAGAAGTGTTTCTGAGGTGAGCCAATCCATTTTCTCTTACCATTTTGTCTGGGTGCCTTTAGGCTTGTCTGGACTTGGCGTAAAATATTGTCATCTGGTTCTTTTTCAGAGTAGGGAAGCTGGTGGACACGAGTCTGGACATACAGGCCATCCAGTTGCCTGCGCTGCAGTATCAGCATGAGCGTCGGGCAAATGACTGGGCAGCAGAGGAGTCTTCCTCCATGAGCGACTGCACGGAGGACAGCGGAGTCCTGATTACTGAAGATTGCTCCAGTATTAAGCTCAACGATGGGGTAAGAGGCCTGGAAATGAGAATTAGACTTGATCAGGCTTGGGTTTCCTGGTGCTAGAACGGAATGCCTCAGTATTTCTAGTTGCAAAGATGACCTGTCTAAAAAACAGAGGTCTCAGTTATACACATTTGCAGACTTAAGAAACCGTGCAGCTATAAAAAAGGCAGTATTTGCCCTACACGCCGAGGCACCACAACCAATCAAGTTATGTGTCATACCCTACCTGGCCCTATTGGCTACCAGCAGTCACGTGGGACACTCCAACATTGTTTTCATCTGCCGGATTTTCTGGGCAGGCATAACAATTCAGAGTTAAAGGGACATTGTAGACACAGTGCATAAACAATCATTCAATAGCTCACCTCCTCATACCTGCCCTCTATCTTTCTGTCAGAACTCAGCTGCTCCTGGAACTAGAAACAAGGCAAAGAGTAGTGGCACACCCCCTGAATTCCTTTGTCATAGACCACCAATTATACGTCTTGCCTGGTGGTCTATAGCTTCACCCCAGTTTGTCAGATCAGCCATCAGCCTGTCTCTCTCCTCTCCCCCTCCAACCACCCCTACCCGCTAATGTCTTTCACCCTCATTGTCAGCCATGGCGACCCTAATTACCATATGATAAGCCATAATCAAACCTAATTAGCACTTCAATGGCCTGTGGTTGCGTGTGTGTTTTTTTTTCTGCACCGTTACTCATTGGGCTGGTGTGTATAAACTGATTTCAACCAATGCATTAGGACACTGGCAATAGTCTATAAATACACATAATAAAATATTATTACCATATTCTTTGTCTATTGTATGCCTTGTTATATAAAAAGATGTGCCTATAGTGTACAGTGTTGAGGAATTTACAAATTTGACCAAATCCACTAAAAATTCAGTTCAATCTGATCATATCTGATCTAATCTAGTTTCAATTCAATTCGATTATATAAAGGGGGGTGGGAGCAGCTCAATCACTATTATTTATACAAAATTTTCATTATTATTCAGGGCCTGGGAACTAATTTACCGCCCCCAGTTTGACCCTCTCATCAACTAAATATCAAGCAACAAACATGTCTAGCTATGTGGAAAGACAGAGATTTAGTTGCATATATCTGCAGATACATGTGGAAGCCACACTGCCCCGGCAAGGCACTCTGTGTTTAGTGTGGTTGCTACTTATATTTCTGAGTCCCCAAAATTGGGACATGCAATGCAGACAAATATTTGAGAGCTACTCACCTGGGAAGCAGCCAGCCTCCCTTTAGAACACTTCACAGGGAGAGATCCATATTGACTGAATCCCCCCTTTAGGTCAGCTCCTTGAAAATGCAAGCCAGTATATATATATATATATATATATATATATATATATATATATATATATATATATATATATATATATATATTCACAAAAAGAGGAGGAGAGCTTGGGGCTACTCTTACACCAAAGACTGACAATTACACTACCCTCAGTGGGTAGCTCCAAGTTGGGGGGTTTTGTGGGCAACCCCCTCCTTCTTCTTTTTTTGTCTCTATTATAGGGGAGGCCAGCCTTAGCAGTGCACACCAAGGTATTCTGGGATTGTGGTTGGTGTCACCCTTTTTTAATTTTTTATTATAAACACCACACAATACTGGGCTCTTACAGACCACGCCCATTATGCTGACTATTATGCAGCATCACAGATCCAAGGGCCACGCCCACTCGATTCAGAAAAAAAATCACAATGTGAAATTGTAAATCTCCATATCTCATCTATTTAAAAACGTCAAACAGTTTAGGACCGTGCCAAAAGTAGTCCGACCTAGTGGTGTAACAATTTCATTTGCCTACAGAGACCCTTTAACCTAACTGTGGACAACTGAGTTTTGAACTGAATCTGAAATCTGCCAATTGTCCTGTTCTATTTAGCCATGGGTGTTACCCACCCCCCTGTGCTCCACCCTGTTTCCACTAAGGAGACCGCACACAAGGTCATCTGCTGGGGTGGAAGTTCACAGAGGGCTGGGAGTGCCCTGTGGTTTATTTAGGAAGGCTATGTGGGATTGAGCCTGCTGGAGGGTCAGGTAAGTATATACTTTTTTTTTAGTTTATGCCTTCATAAGCTAGTAATATTTTCCCCTTTTTTTTTTTTTTTTTTTTTTTTTGTAGTCGTCCCTGTGGTGTCAGCAGTTTTATGCTCTTTTCGTAAAACGTGCTGCTTACAGCTGGAGGAACTGGAGGATCGTGGTGGGGCAGTTTCTGGTACCGTTGGTGTTCACCACATTGGCTCTGGTAGTGGAGAAAACCTTTCCTGGACCCCGGGACTCTCCAGGACTACAGATGAACTTGGTACCATATGGGCACACAGCAGTGCCATACTCTCTTCCTCCAAATGCTTCTCTATTGCTGCAGAGCCTGGCCGAGAGCTACAGAGAACAGTTTGATGAACGTTATGTGGAACCCCAAGAAGTTCTAGGTAAGGTTTAGCATGCCCCCCCTTGTGTGCCACGACAAGATACAGGTCTTTAAAGTGGACCAACACCCAGGATTTTGACTATCCTGGGTGTTGGTCCACTTAGGTGGGGCACCCCGATCGGGGGTGCCCCGCTGTCTGAAACCCCCCCGATCGCCGCAAAAACTCACCTCTCCCCGCTCCCACGTGACCTCGTCCGGCCAATGACAGCGCTCAGAGCAGCTCTGGTATGCGCGTCCAAAGCTGCTTGGACGCGCATACCAGAGCGCTGTCATTGGCCGCGTCTCTCGCTTCCCTCTAACAGGGAGCGCTCCTGCGCCGGCCATTCACAAAATGGCCGGCGCGGGAGCGCGCCCTGCTAGAGGGAAGCGAGAGACGCGGCCGCGTCTCGCGCATGCGCCGTTGGATCGCCGGTAAGGTGAGGATTGTGGGCCTCCTGGAGGGTTCCTCCCCGCGGGACATCCCGATTTCGGATGCCCCGCGGGGAGGGATCTGATCGGTCCGGGAATCTTATAGATTTCCGGGCCGATCCCCCCTGGGTGTTGGTCCACTTTAAGTGGAAGTCAAGTCAACCCTAACCCCCCCCCCCCCTCCACCCCTGGTGCATAAGCAGAGGGGTTGCAAAGAAAAAATGCCTGACCTTAGCTGTGGTGCAGGACTTCTCTCTGGGGAATGGGCGGCAGCCACACAGAAAGACACAAAGCGGCATCTCTCAGGGGTGTGACCGCGCAGAAAGCCATGTGTAGGACACAAAATGGCATCCTGATTCCTTGCCCCTTAAATGGGTGGTGGGCAAGCTGGGGGATGCCACTTTGTGCCTTTTTTTTCTTCACACAACGGGGCATGCCAAATCTGGGTGCCCCAGGGGCAAGGCATTTGGCGGCCCTGGAGTCTTATAGATTCCAGGGCCGCCTGTTTTGGTTTTTGGTCCACTTTAATGACAGCATGACTCCATATAAAAATGACCCCCAGCAAGAGGAAGTTCCATTTTCTATCTTTAAATGGGCGAGACCTGTTTAGGCCTTTCCGAGCCCCTATGTGCTGAACCTCACTCCTCCATTTTACTATTGCATGCATGGATCATCCCCTTTTGAGTGATTGACCACCCAATAAAAATCAAAAGGGTACTCGCCTTTTGTCCTCCACAGCTGAACGGTCTGATCAGCAACTCACCTGATTACCGAAGCCTGCAGTGCCCTGGGATCAGACTTCATTGCTTCAATGTCCCACTCGGGACAGCTTCAGAGTTCAGCCTGGAACCAGCAGCCAATGCACTGCTGTAACGTGAGTCAGCGGAAATGATAAACTAGTATATTCTTAGTATGTCACACCCCGCTTCAAGAATCCATAACATGTGGGTAATATCGTCCTGAAGAGGGCGTTCCTGCAGAGATGATAGCAAAAGAAAGCCCCTCCCTGATCCATAAATACCTGGGACCTCCCACTCACTACCCAGTTTTCCATCTCTGCAGACGGCGAGCAAGTCAGAAGATGATGGCTCCTCCTTGCACAGGGGGATTTCAGGTAGCCGGGGTAACTCCCGGCCTCTTATTTTGTCTATTTCCGCTCGGACCCCTGTTTGTCCCAAAATTTACCTCAGATTACATGCCTCCACAGTCTTGGCTGCTGGCCCGAGCGAGGGTACATTGGCACCTCTGGTGCTGAGGAGCAGAGCTCCACCGTGAGACCCTAAAAGAGAGGGTAGGCGGTCATACCGGGTAGGTGATCCCGGTTTGGGATGCCCCGTCCCTTGACTTTTCCCCTGGGGGGGGGCCCTTCCCTTTACCAACTATGGGGGCTGGGGGTTCCTCTCATAGGGGTTAGCTTTATTCTCTTTCTCTTTATCACTTTCTCTTGTTGATGTGGAGCGTCTGGAAGTAATCCCTCAATGAATTGGTTGCACTGTTGTTACTATGTTGCAGCACCGCGGCTGTCATTGCAGCCGGGTGCCGGGGTTTTTCAGTCTGTGAGGTAAATTTTTTACCTCACACGCTTTGGGGGGGCGGGGCTGGCACTCGGCGCTCTGCCGCGGCCAGCCCCCGTTCTCTCATTCATTCCTCGCCGCAGCGAGCGGGGCGGGTGCTCCGCTAGTGATAGCGGGAGCACCCGCTGTCATGGCAGCCGGCGCCGCGGTTGTCGGCGGCGCCGGTCTCTGGGCTGGTGCGTGAGGGACTTCTTCCCTCACGCTTCATTCACACTGGAAGGGGGGGAGGAGCCGGGCTTTCGGCGCGTCGCCGCGGCTCCGCCCTCCTCTGTACTGGCGCCGCTGCGGAGCTGAGCTCCCTGTTACTAGGCAGCTCCCTGTTACTAGGCAGCTTAAGGGGCACAGATCAGCTTTGCGCGGGCTGCGCAGACCACGCCCCTGACAAGGCAGTTCTTCTTCTCTTCACTTCACCTCAGAAATCGCCATTGTTCTGAGGCGGATCGTTCACCGCAGCGTTTGTGAGTGGCCCTGTGGGCCTCATTTATTTCTTCTTTTCTTTATCTGTTAAGTCTTATTGTAGGGTCTTATGGGTCTCTCTCTGTCTTTTAGGTGAAGGTTATCCAGGAGGATCTTCTGTAGTATTGGAAGGTCTCTCCTGATCCTGGGTCCCTGGGTCCATTTTAGCATCACAAATCCTCCCACTCGGGACATTAAAGGGGCATCCCGGGTTGTCTAACTGGCGTAATTCCCTGGGTCATAGCGACCACTCAAAATTCACCTTATGGAGGCATCCCCGGATACTGGGACTGGGACCCCTTCGGGGCATCCCAAAAAGTGTATGTTGTGTGGGATTTCCATTACTGGGGATGATGTGTTACTGTGTATACCATGTGCACAGCAAACTATTACGCGGCAGTCCGAACCCCAAGCGGCGGGGTCAGCACAGCCGGCCACCTCAACTCCCCCTCCCGCCTTGACTCGTGCCCCATGTGACGTGGTCATGGGCAGGGATCTGCAATCCGAGATGTGTGCCAGATTGGCTAGCCTTGAGAAAATGCTCTCTAGCTCGGTCGCCCGTAAGGCTCCGTCTAAGAGAAAGCATTTGTCGCCGGCTCCGCCGGTGGATGATCTTGATGACAGAGACAATCTGGATTGGTCTGATTATCCTCAGCTAGAGGAGGGGGAAGTTGATGAGGGTTCAGAATTTTCGGATGATGAGCAGTCTGCTGGCGCTGATGCCGAGCTTTCTGATTTAGGGAGATCCTTGGACTCTCCTCACGCTCTGTCTCTCATGCTGGAAGTTCTGAATATTTCCCCTCCCGAGGAGGCGTCACAGCAGAAAGGTGAATTGTTTGAGGAATCCAGGCCGCGCCTGGAGTTTCCTACGCAACGCCATTTTGATAGAATCATTGACAAGGAATGGGATAGGCCGGCTCGGCTCCCTGGCATCCCTCAGGGGTGGGATAGGAAATATCCCTTTCCTTCTGAGGCGGTCAAGCGCTGGGCATCTCCCCCCGAGGTGGATGCACCGGTTTTGGGGTTGTCTAACTCCTCGGTTTTAAACAGACCTGATTGTTCCACTCTCAAAGATGGAGAGGATAAACGTATTGATCAGATGGCTTCTCATGGCTTTACTAGCATTGGGTCGGCCATCCGGCCTGTGTGCGCTTCGGAGCTAATGGTGTTGGCTACCAGGTCTGTGGTCAGGGACCTGTTGACTTCTTCCGGGCTTCGACCTGGTAGTAACGAGTTCCTTAGCCTTAAACGGTGTGAGTTGTTTCTATCCTTTGTGTTGACCGCCTTGGATGACACTTTGATGATGTGTGGTAGGACGTCGGCTCTGCTTGTGGCTATTCGGCGGTCGGTGTGGCTGCGCCAGTGGGCGGCCGATTTTATGTCCAAAAAATCACTGACGGCTTTACCCTTTGTTGGTCTACGGCTCTTTGGAGAGACATTGGACTCTGTCACCAAGGGTGGTAGGTTACCTCAACGTAAGAAACAACGCCGCCCTTCCAGATTTGTCAGGTCTCGGATGCCGTCGGAGCCTCTAGCGGCGCAGGGGCTCCTGGTGGCAGTGGAGAATTTTCTGGACATGGCTGTCATTTGCCCAGTGCCCCCTTCAGATCGGGGCAGGGGCTTTTATTCCAATCTGTTCACGGTACCCAAGAAGGACGGGTTGGTCCGACCCATCTTGGATCTGAAGTTTCTCAACAGGTTCATCCGGCCGAGGAAATTCCGCATGGAAACGCTGCGTTCGGCCATTCACTCTCTTTGTCAGGGAGACTTTCTGACGTCCATAGACATCAAGGATGCTTATCTACACGTTCCGGTTTTTCCAGCACACCAGAGGTTTCTCAGGTTCGTGGTGGAGGATCGGCACTTTCAGTTTGTGGCACTTCCTTTCGGTCTCACCTCAGCTCCTCGGGTGTTCACCAAGGTGCTAGCGGGGGTGATGGCTCTGCTCAGAGGCCAGGGTATCCGCATCGTGCCCTATTTGGACGATCTACTGATCATGGCCTCTTCCTTCAACCAAGCGGAGTTGGACACCCCAAGTCTTCTCTTTCTCCGTCCAGAATTCTGACCTTTCTGGGAATGTCTCTGGACACTTCACAGGCCAGGGTGTTTCTACCCCAGGCCAAGATTCTTTTGATTCAGGAGTTAGTTCGGCTTCTCTTGTCTACCCCTCATCCGACCATCCGGTTAGGGATGAGGCTGGTGGGGTTAATGGTGGCCTCATTCGAGGCAGTTCCCTTTGCGCAGTTTCACACAAGGACGCTTCAGCTTCATCTGTTGAAGGTTTGGGACAAGTCTCCTCTATCGTTGGATCAGTCCTTCCTGATGACTCCCCGAGTTCGTCGATCCCTGCAATGGTGGCTGGGGTCGGTCAATCTGTTGAAGGGCAGATCTTTTCTGGCTCCGTGTTGGGAAACAGTCACCACGGATGCCAGTCTGTCAGGTTGGGGGGGTGTTTGGAAGGACCTCCAGTTTCAGGGTTTGTGGGGCCCGCGGGAGGCTCACGAGCCCATCAATGTTCTGGAGTTGAGAGCCATCAGGTTGGTTCTGTTTCGCTTGACTCATCAGTTGAGAGGCCTGCCAGTTCAGGTCCGGTCGGACAACAGAACGGCGGTTGCTTACATCAATCACCAAGGAGGGACTCGCAGCAGGAGTGCCCTCAGGGAAGTGTCTTTGATTCTGGACTGGGCAGAGACCCACGTCCCGTGTATCTCAGCAGTCTACATTCCGGGAGTGGAGAACACGGAGGCGGACTTGCTGAGCAGGGCCTCCTCTCGTCAGGGGGAGTGGTCTCTCAGTCCCAAGGTGTTTCGTTCGATATGTCTCAGGTGGGGGGTCCCAGCGGTGGACCTCTTTGCTTCTCGTCACAATCACAAGCTTCCAGTCTTTGTGTCTCTCTCGCAGGATCCTCTGGCTCTGACAGTGGATGCCATGTCTCTAAACTGGAGGGATCTGGGGCTCCTTTACCTGTTTCCTCCGTTCCCAATGCTAGCCAGAGTGCTGCGCAAACTGGCCTTGGATGGTGCGTCGGCAATTCTGGTGGCCCCAAGGTGGCCAAGGCGAGTTTGGTTCGCAGATCTTGTAAGACTGGCAGAGGATCAGTTCGCCCTGCCTCTGCTGCCGGACCTGCTCACCCAGGGTCGGCTGCGCTATCCCAATTTACCATCGCTGGCTTTGACGGCATGGCTGCTGAAACCGCCATCTTGAAGGAGGAAGGTCTTTCTGACGCAGTGATTCAGACTCTTATCTGTGCCAGGAAGCGCTCTTCCTCTTCTATTTACTACAGGACTTGGAGGGCCTATATTGATTGGTGTGAAAGTAGGTCTTTCTCTTGTCGAGAGTTCTCCATTCCTAGAATTTTAGAGTTTCTCCAACATGGTCTAGATCTGGGGCTCCAGCTTAGTACATTGAAAGGGCAGGTTTCTGCCCTGGCGGTGTTCTTCCAAAGGTCTTTTGCACTTCATCCCTTAGTCAAGACCTTTTTCCAAGGTGTTACACATGTTCGGCCTCCTAGGAAGCCTTTTGTTCCAGTTTGGGATTTGAACCTGGTTCTTTCTGCTTTCCAGGGCCCTCCGTTTGAGCCCTTGAATGAGATAGCTTTGTCTTCTCTTACCCAAAAGGTGGCCTTTTTGGTGGCTATCACTTCGGTTAGGCGTGTTTCTGAGTTGGCAGCTTTATCCATTACAGCTCCGTACTTCGAGAAACATCAGGACAAGGTTGTCTTTTGTTTCAAGCAGGATTTTCTTCCTAAAGTGGTCTCGGAGTTTCATCTGAATCAGGACATTGTTTTGCCCTCTCTATGCCCAAATCCCAGCGACGACAAGGAAAGGGCATTGCATTCCTTGGATGTAGTTCGTGTTGTGGAACATTATCTGGAGGTTACGTCTTCCTTTCGTAAGACTGATGCTTTCTTTGTGGTGCCCTGCGGGCCTAGGAAAGGTTTGGCTCCTGCCAAATCTTCCATTAGCAAATGGATTCGTCAGGCCATCATTGGGGCCTATTCTGCCAAGGGGAGGAGTCCCCCTTTTCGTGTTACTGCTCATTCTACTCGTGCAGTTGGTGCGTCCTGGGCCTTTCAGCACCAGGCTTCTGTTGAACAAGTTTGTAAGGCCGCTACCTGGTCTTCGGTTCACACCTTTTCCAAGTTTTACAAGGTTGATGTTAGGGCATCAGCGGATGCTGTTTTTGGCCGCAAAGTTTTGCAGGCTGTTGTGGTTTAAGGTTGTGCATTGTTGCCTAGTTTTGGATCCCCGCCCTTGTTATGGACACTGCTATTGGATGTCCCACATGTTATGGATTCTTGAAGCGGGGTGTGTGACATACTAAGAATAATACCATTTTGTGAATACTCACCATGTGGACGATATTACCCACATGTTATGGATTCTTGAAGCGGGGTGTGTGACATACTCATAATACCCATTTTACAAGGTGAGTATTCACAAAATGGTATTATTTGTTAAAGTGTACCAAAACCCAGGATTTTGACTATCCTGGGTTTTGGTCCTTTTCCCCGGGGTGCCCCGCTGTGTGAAAGCCCCCAGATCGCCAAGTGCAACTCTCCTCTTCCCGCTCCTACGGCGTATGTGTGACCGCTCGTCCAATCAGCGAGCTCGGAGCTGACGTCATGCAATCCAGTGTCTAAGGCCAGCGGCTCCGGGCGTGCTGGCGGCCGCATCCCCCGCTTCCCTCCAACAGGGAGTTTGCTCACAACGGCCATTCAGAAATGCCTGGCGTGGGCACGCGCCCTGCTAGAGGGATAGCGGGGATGCGGCGGCGCCTCGCGCATGCACCTTTGGACCGGGAAGCAAGGTAAGTGTACGGGGCGACCTAGCGCATTTCACACAGCGGGGCATCCCGATATTTGGATGCCTGAAGGGAGGGAATGGATCGGCTAGGGAATCTTATAGAATCTTATAGATTCCCGGGCCGATCGCTGGGTTTTGGTCCACTTTAAGAAACTCAATGCCTCCTAATTCCAAGGTTATTACCAATAGGAAATGCCTACTTCGGTAATAAAGCTACAGTAGTATGGAATGAATTTTTAAACCCCCACATTTGTATTCTCCTAATTACCAACCACTATTAATAATGACCAGAACAGGTGCTTGGTGGGTATCTAGTATGGGATTATGTTTTATGCTGTTTTTTGTCTCTTTAGGTGCCCTTGATGACTATCTTCTAGCTAAGGCAGCTGAAGAGGGCGCCCTGTTTGCTGAGCACTGTGTCTGCGCCGCTGACATACAGGGTGATGCGTCTCGTATCCGCGTCACTGCCCGCTTTAACAACCAGGCCTATCACGCTGTCGCTGCTGCTCTTGCGTTGGTTGATAACGCGATTTTCAAGCTTGTTGCTGGTTCCAATGCCTCCATTTTAGTGACCAATTACCCACAACCAAGAAACACCACTGAGACAGCACGGGATCAGCTCCTTGAGTAAGTAGGAAGGAATATGGTGACAGGACTTGAGGGCGCACAGTAACATAGTAGCATGGACAGAGGATCTTGTCTGCCCATTGTTGTATCCTATGTGGAATCTCTGTGTGTATCCATGATACTGAGCTGTAATTCTGATGTTTTTTAGGCTCATAGCTATTTTTGCAGAATCTACACTAATTCTAGACCCACAATACCGCATCAGCATTGGGGAGCACTTCAGCCTAACTGCCATTATGTAACAGTTTAGTTGTAACTGACTGAAGTAGCATATGGCTGCCATCTGGACATCATACTGCATCCAGCTCGTGTTGTTATGAATATTGGCCAAAGGTTTCAGTAATAAAAAATAAAAAAAAAAGAAGAAACACAGGCTGTTGTGGGACACTGGGCTGGGGACAGAAGGTGATGACTTTAAACATCCTTTCTGGCTATAGAATGACTTTAAAGAATATCCCTGCTGAGATTAAAGAGGAAATTCGGAGGCCTTTTAGACAGAGTTCCAGTCCTCGCTGTGTGAAACCCCCATGAACCCTGTCCCAGAGCCCTTGCCACGTCTTCGGCCGCATCCCCGCTCACCTCTAGTCTGCGCCCGGCCTTCCTGTATGGGCGTCTTGGTTACGCCATGGCCGTCTAAGCGGCAGTGAGCACGATTGGCTGAGCACGACATTCAGCCAATCAGCGCACTCACTCTCACCTGAGTCTGCAGCGTGGGAGCGGAAGGAAAATGAGTGAAACAGGGCGACTTGAGGGGGTACGCATAGAGGGGCATCCCAATTCGGGATGCCACCGCGGAGAGGAACAATACACAGGAAAGGGAAATTCATGTGTGTTGTTCCTCTATAATTAATAAATGGAACGTCGCGTTCAAAAGAAGCTATAAAGTTTACTGTTCCTTTGTGAAATTACAATGCATAAATTCAATGGCATTTTTATCTTTTTGTTACTTACAGGGGTCAGACAGGCTTTGCCATAGCTATAAATCTGCTCTATGGAATGGCCTCTTTGGCCAGCACTTTTTCTCTGCTGCTTGTTGGGGAAAGAGCTGTGAAGTCCAAACACGTGCAGTTTGTTAGCGGAGCTTCTTCCTTCAGCTATTGGTTGTCTGCGCTGATATGGGACCTGCTCAACTTCCTAATCCCATGCGCCCTAATGCTGGTAAGTCCTCAGGCTTTGTTGGTCACGCTGTTCTAATAACATGGTGGACTTTTAGAGGACAGACTAGCTTCTAGCTAAAATGAAGCAATGTCTTGAGGCCGGACAATGACTAGCGGTTCATCTCTGTGCCCAGAATGCTCTCCAGCCTGTCCAGTAGGCTAGTAGGTTACTCTACTGCTTAGGATAAAGGAGCAGTAGCATGTCTAGGTCTTACTTGTCTTAAATAGTTTTGTAGCCTTTGTTTATCACATGTCACATGACATGCTCTTCTTTATTGCCAGGTGGTGTTCCAGGCCTTTGGCGTTCAGGCGTACACAGATGATAACCACTTGGTGGATGTCATGCTGATGCTGCTTCTCTATGGCTGGGCTGTCATTCCTCTTATGTACCTATTCAGCTTCCTGTTTACCTCCACCGCCACAGCGTACACACGGCTCACCATATTCAACATTCTCTCCGGCACAGCCAGCTTCTTGTCGGTCACTATCATGAGCATCCCAGGTGAGGAATGCGAGCTGTATGCCCAATCCACCTACTGAATACTGGCTTGAAGAAGGGGTGGGGGGAATACCCAATAGCCAACCATCTTTTTTGATTTGGTGAAGCTCTGCGGGCTGATTCAGCACTATTGGCTCTGAAGCGGAAGCTTGCTTCCATCTAGGTCCCAGCACACATTTGAGCATACACCACTGATAGCACATCAGGGGAGAGCACTTACATGTGCCTGCTTCCTCGTGACTGAACCAAGGCTGGTCAGGATCGGAAATAGCAGCTTTAGCCCACAGGACTTCATTGGATAAAACCTGCAGGCAGACAGGTAAGTAATTTTTCCAAGTCATCCTTCAGCTTGACCACCACATGGAGAGATTGGGCTCCACCCCCTGGGAGGAAACACAAAACTGAACAGAGGTTAAAAGTCTCAACCCTTCCTCTGCTCCTCAGTTCTTTGTTTTTCCTCTCTGGGAAACCGTTGGACAGAGAGGTGCTGATAGACTTCGGCCATGTTTGTTATTTTAGTTTATTATTACCTCCAGAGTACTGGAGTAGCCCGCTGTACCAGACCAGATACCGGGGGAGTCCTTACTCGGGTAAAGTAAAGTGCTATAGTATTCTTTAGGATTGAAATAGCCTTTAAAGTTGACCAAAACCATTGACACCCAGCCCTAGAGTCTAAAAGACTCCAGGTAAAAGCCTTGGCTTTGGTTTTCTTTAAAGTGGACCAAAAGTGACCCTGGTGCCTATAAAACTCTAGTGCCGTCTGATTCCCTCTCCCCAGGTCATCCCGATTTGGGTTGTCCCGCTGCTTGACCCCCCTCCCCCCCCTCTAGTCGCCGGATATGTGGCATCTCTAGCACCCTTCTCGGGCTGTGCGCAGCCACACCCGCCATAGCTGAATGGCTGGATTGGCCGTGCACATCCTAAGGATGCCGGGGGTGCTGCGTGTGCAGCATCAATTCTATTCAGATTCTCCAGACACACATTAATATACGCAGCCAGAGAGGCTGATTGGAGGAGAACTGTGCCTGCACCATGGGCTCGTTGGGAAGGTAAGAAATACGGGAGATTCAAAAGCTTCACATAGCTGCACTTCCCAAATCGAGGGGTGAGGGTCGCGGTGCAGGGGGATGGACCAAAACCCGGGATAAACAAAAATAACAGGTTTAGGTCCACTTTAAAAGACATTTATGGACTTGAAATGTATTTTGCAGTTGCCTCAGACATCCTCCCAAGTGCAGAGTTGTCCCCTCCAATCTCCTCCAACCCTGATTTCCTGTAGCCTGCACCAGTTAGTCCAGCAATGCTTATCTGAAAGGATGTAGCATTACTGGGCTCAGCTTTAGCTGCTTCATCTAGCCAGTGAGGTAAGGGAAGGAGCGTGATGGAGCCAGCTGCAGGGAACATATAACACAGAAAAGGGGATGATCGGAGATGACAATGCTACATTGGAAGAGGTGGGCCAAGGGAGGAGAATACATTTTATAGTCATATGTATGGCCTGAAACTTTGATGTGATATATAGTTGTAATGCTTTGTTTGATTGTCTCCATTAGCTCTCGGCCTGGTGGATCTGTCGCACACGCTGGACCTTGTGTTCTTGGTGCTCCCTAATTACTGTCTGGGCCGATCCTTCAGTGACTTCTACCAAAACTATCACTTTCTGAAGTTTTGCCTTTCGTCTCCGACTACTGCGTTTATCTGCAAGGCACTGAGTGAGTAGCGGGCCCTGCTCCTCTATCAGCTGGGCTCTGCCGGCTCGTATGTCTTTAGGTTAATCATTTGTCTTCCTTCTAGATGTCTCCTATCAAGCAAATTACTTCTCATTCTCTCCGCCGGGAGTGGGCCGCTACCTGACATCTATGGCCGTTCAGGGTCTGGTCTTCCTGTGTCTCCTCTTCATTATCGAAAGCCGAATCATCTGTCAGCTGTGGAATTATAGACGTCATCGCTGGGTAAGAACATTGGTGGAAGTGATGGATTGTTTTTTTTAGAACCCCTAATCCCTTGGGCATCCCAATTAGAGATGAACCACTGTGTGAATAACTGGCACAGGTACGCCCGTCAGATAGAGGTGAGCGGGGAGGGCACTCGTTCACCACTTTGACATCACAGCAGCTAGCAGAAGCAGAGTGGAGCATGCTGGCTGACTGCCCACCCGCACATGCACTGTGGGGTCACCAGGAAGGTGCATTTGCTATGCAATCCATGGGGATACATACAGCAGGGCATTCGAAAATTGTGATGCCCCCCAGAAAGGAACAACGCCTGGAAGAGTGAAAATCATGGGCTTTGTTCTTCTTCAAAGATGGGGACCTGAAGTCCAACAAATGGCCTTAGGTCCCTCTAATCGCCTCTGAGTCTGAGTCTCCAGGGTAGGCATACTCGCTCCCCCCCCCCCCAGGGCACCCCTAGCGGGGGTTCCCCGCTGTGTGCAACCCCCAAGGTCGTCCGAAAACGAACAGCGGGCGCATCCCCACTTTCCCTTCAGCAAGACCCCTGACTGCGCCAGCCATTTGAGAATGGCCGCACATGCGTTGTATGACCGTAAAGAGATGAGTTTGTTCGGGCGATCTGGGGGGGGGGGTTTACAAAGCGGGGAACCCCCGATAGCGGTGCCCCGGGGGAGAGCGAGTATGCTTGCCCTGGAGTCTTCATGAATGGCCGGTGCGGGCCCGCTCCATGTTAGACGGTAGCGGGGCAGGCAGGTGCCAGTGCGCACGGGTCCGCTCCCTTAGACGAAGGCTAGCGGGAGCAGATCTGAGCGTGCTGATTGGACGAGAGGCTACGCATGTGCCGTAGCACCGGGGAAAGGTGAGTTAGTTCGGGCGACCTGGGGGGTTTCACACAGCAGGGTATCCCCTCATCAGGGTGCCCCGGGGGCAAGGACCAAAACCCAGGATAGTCAAAATCCTGGGTTTTGGTCCACTTTAATAAGTATGCAGCAGTTTGCATGCTTAAAACTGACCTTTTTTATGTTTACGTTTTAACTTAAAAACTTTAAATATAGGTGCTTTCTAGAGGAACTACATCTGGGAATTTCTCTCCCGGGTATTGATCCTCCCAGATGGGGCATCCTGATTTGGGATGCCCAGATGTGTGTAGCCGCGGGTCGCCTTAAAAACTCACCTTCCTGTCGTTCCCACAGCGCAGGAGCAGCTGAAACCGAGTGCGCTGAATTTCGCTCTGCTCCCTTCGGCTCCGCTAGTCGCTAAGCAGCTGAAGGAAGCTATGCTGCCTGCCCTATCCACCGCTGTGGCGTGCCCTCACCACCCATTCAGAAAGGCCAGGTACACACACACACACACACCTAGAAGTAAAAGGGGGTTGTGGCCGTAGTACCGTGTTTCCCCGAAAGTATGACACCCCCGATTGTAAGACGTATCAGGAGTTTCAGAGGGGTCGGCTAATATAAGCCGTACCCCGAAAGTAAGACATATGTCTTACTTTCGGGGAAACACGGGGGGTATTGCCGCCTCCCTCTCATCTAGCTGCGCGCCGCCTCCTGCCCACGTCCACACCGTCCCCCTCTCCATACGTCGCCGCATCTGCCATTTCCCTCTGATCTTAATGAGCGCCGCCTCCTGCCCACCAGCGTTCCCTCTAAGCTGCGCGCGCGGCCGCTGCTCCGCGCGCCGTCCGCGCATTTTTGTCGGCAAAGAAAAAAAAATGCTGAGTCAAGTGAAGTCCGCGGCGGCTGGCACTGCCGCTCACAGCTGCTGTCGCTGTGAGTTGTTGCGGCTTTGTAAACCCCGCCCCTCCACCTGATGTAATTACTAGGTCTCCCCCTATTGGCCAGCAAGGCCTTCTCTCACACTGCTCTGTCCCTCACATGAAAATGACGGGCTCGCTCACCAACGTCATCCGGCATATTTAAGGGAGTGAGCGAGCCCGCCATCTTTGTGTGAGGGAAGGAGCAGCGTGTGAGAGAAGACATCGTCGAAGGATTCCACAAAAGAGTGTGTTTAAATACCAATCCAGGCAGGAAAAAAAGAAAAGACACTCACCTGCCAGTGCCAGCCTGAAAACTCGATCCCTTGGAGTCTGGTAGGTTGCAGTTCTCCGGTTTTATGGCTGCCAATAGCACCCTCGTCTCAAAGCCATTTCCAATATAAGACATACCCCGAAAGTAAGACATAGTGGGGCTTTTGGGGATAAAAAGAAAGTAAGACACTGTCTTACTTTCGGGGGAAACACGGTAGCGAGGACTCCAGGAGCAGGTAAGTGAAACGGGGGATCCGGGGGAGGTTCACACAGCGGGGCTTTGGGTGAGTAATTAAGCAAAGAGGCACCCTCTTGTATAATGGCTTTTCTCAGCGGGTAAAGTGACAAATTTGCTTTTACCTTTTTTAATGGTCATTTCTTTTCACTAGTTGACCCCTCCAGAATCTCCAGTCGCTCCATCAGAAGACCGAGATGTAGCGGATGAGAGGAAGAAGGTCCTGGAATCTCCTGTGGAGGAATTATCTGCTCTCAGCAGCCCGCTTATAATAAAAGAGCTCTGTAAGGTAAGACAAGGAGACCCTGGGTTAAAGTGGAGGGAAACCCATTTCTGGGTCTAACTTTGGGGGGTGGGGGCCCTCACCTGAACTGTGCGCTGTTATTGGCTTGGCAGGGCCCGGTTTTCAATGAAAATCGGCTTTTCCACAGTGGAAGCCATGCCCAGCTGATTAGCTGATCTCAAAGGCGCCGCAGTGACAAGGTGCAGCCGGATGGCCGCATTCCCGGCACGCTGTTTTGATGTACACACGCCATTGCGAAAGACTGGACACAGGAGCGCGCAGGAAAGCCAGGGGTTTGGCCGCGGGCGGAGATAGTGTCACGGGACCCGCCCGGATCAGGTAACATTACCGGCTCCGTGGAGGGTTTCGCACAGCAGGGCATCTGGTGTAGGATGCACTGAAAGCAGGCTAGAGGTCAGGCCTGGAAACTCAGATTCCTGGCCCGGCTGTGTTGGTTATGACCGGATAAAATTTTGCAATACTTTTGTTTTAGGCTTTTTTTTTTTTTTAAAGGATACCCTAAAGTTGGCTACATAACCTTCATGAGCAGTGCTGAGGTTGTTTGCCCACTGGTTGCTTCTACTCGACACCCTCTGTTGCAATGATCAGGGATTTAAAGTGAACTGAAATGCGTTACTTCTCTTCCCTTCACTTAGTCACACAGAGTGAGAGGAGTGAGTCCTTACAGTCGGGTAATGTCCTCCTGCCACTGCAAGAGTCCAGAACGTGCTGGAAATTAGGCAAAGCTGAATCCCTCCCCTGCCTGCTCCTCTTTTAGTTGCTCAAATCAGTTTATTTCTCTCCACATGTTTAGTTCCGGCACTATTCTTACCTCTCCTGCAATACTATGGCACATGTGTAGGCCTAGCAGGCCTCCTCTGCTCATGTGTACACCTGCTGTAAGGCCAGTGTTAAATATTTAGTTCCGGCACTAATCTTCTCTCCTGCAATACTATGGCACATGTGTAGGCCTAGCAGGCCTCCTCTGCTCATGTGTACACCTGCTGTAAGGCCAGTGTTAAATATTTAGTTCCAGCAATATTCTTACCTCTCCTGTAATCCTATGGCACATGTGTAGGCCTAGCAGGCATCCTCTGCTCATGTGTACACCTGCTGTGAGGCCAGTGTTAAATATTTAGTTCCAGCACTATTCTTACCTCTCCTGTAATCCTATGGCACATGTGTAGGCCTAGCAGGCCTCCTCTGCTCATGTGTACACCTGCTGTAAGGCCAGTGTTAAATATTTAGTTCCAGCAATATTCTTACCTCTCCTGTAATCCTATGGCACCTGCTGTAAGGCCAGTGTCAGACGTTTAGTTCCGGCAGTAATCTTACCTCTCCTGTAATCCTATGGCACCTGCTGTAAGGCCAGTGTCAGACGTTTAGTTCTGGCAGTAATCTTACCTCTCCTGTAATCCTATGGCACATGTGTAGGCCTCTGCTCATGTGTACACCTGCTGTAAGGCCAGTGTTAAATATTTAGTTCCGGCACTAATCTTACCTCTTCTGTAATCCTATGGCACATGTGTAGGTCTAGCAGGCCTCCTCTGCTCATGTGCTCACCTGCTGTGAGGCCAGTGTCAGACGTTTAGTTCCGGCAGTAATCTTACCTCTCCTGTAATCCTATGGCACATGTGTAGGCCTAGCAGGCATCCTCTGCCCATGTGTACACCTGCTGTAAGGCCAGTGTCAGACGTTTAGTTCCGGCAGTAATCTTACCTCTCCTGTAATCCTATGGCACATGTGTAGGCCTAGCAGGCATCCTCTGCCCATGTGTACACCTGCTGTGAGGCCAGTGTTAAATATTTAGTTCCAGCAATATTCTTACCTCTCCTGTAATCCTATGGCACCTGCTGTAAGGCCAGTGTCAGACGTTTAGTTCCGGCAGTAATCTTACCTCTCCTGTAATCCTATGGCACCTGCTGTAAGGCCAGTGTCAGACGTTTAGTTCCGGCAGTAATCTTACCTCTCCTGTAATCCTATGGCACATGTGTAGGCCTAGCAGGCATCCTCTGCTCATGTGCTCACCTGCTGTAAGGCCAGTGTCAGACGTTTAGTTCCAGCAATATTCTTACCTCTCCTGTAATCCTATGGCACATGTGTAGGCCTAGCAGGCATCCTCTGCTCATGTGCTCACCTGCTGTAAGGCCAGTGTCAGACGTTTAGTTCCGGCAGTAATCTTACCTCTCCTGTAATCCTATGGCACATGTGTAGGCCTAGCAGGCATCCTCTGCTCATGTGTACACCTGCTGTAAGGCCAGTGTCAGACGTTTAGTTCCGGCACTAATCTTACCTCTCCTGTAATCCTATGGCACATGTGTAGGTCTAGCAGGCCTCCTCTGCTCATGTGCTCACCTGCTGTAAGGCCAGTGTCAGACGTTTAGTTCCGGCAGTAATCTTACCTCTCCTGTAATCCTATGGCACATGTGTAGGCCTAGCAGGCCTCCTTTGCTCATGTGTACACCTGCTGTGAGGCAAGGTGCTTGGCAATGGTTTGTATTCAGTTTAGCTGTGCTCGTAGAAAAGGTAAGATTACCAGTAATCCAGAGGGGTTTCATACAGTGTGGTATTCTAAATCCTGATGCCCCAGGGACAGAAAATCAGCCTGGCCCTAGAGCCTTTTAGGAGGTAAATAAACAGGGGTTATTTACAGGGTTTTGGTCCCATTTAATAACAGTAAACTGTAGGGCATTGCTGCTTCTGCTGGTACTTAACTACTGATCCGATGCAATGCCAGGGGCTAGTCAGGAGTGCGCTCTGCTTCTGAGCTCAGACAGGCACAGCCAGTAGGACTATGTCCCCCCCCATGTCTTCTCTATGACAGTGAGGGACATTTTTAATTATCAGAGGCAGTGCTTTCCCAGCATTTCCTTGATGTCCTAGTGCACGGGTCCCCAACATTTCTGTCCTTGAGAGCCACATCCATTACTCAATCATCACTTGGGGATACTAATGCCTGCTTACAGTCCTTATTGTATAAATGGGTTATCTTTGCCCTCAGAACACGTGTATGGATTCCTCTGCCCCAGTTAAATCCCCCAGCCCCCCAAAAATGAAATGAAGAATTAGTTGGTGGTGTGGTGGCCTGTCAGTTTCTGCTGCTCCTGTCCCACATGTTGAGATTGGGAAACCAAGTGGGGGGGTAAGCCAACACACACCTAACAATTCGGTCAGCCTCAGACAAGCACTCAGACGGCGAGCAACAAGGCAGGGGTCCGTGCGCCACATGTGGCTTTCAAACTACAGGTTCGGGCCATAGTGCAAACTAGGGGGTACCAGGGACACACCTATGCTCCCTTTATTATGTTAAAGCAGAACAAAACTCAGGGCAGCCGGCCCTAAGATCTATCCAGAATTGGGATGCGCCACTGTGTGAGACCCCCCCAGATTGGTGGTATCTGCTTACCTTTCCCCAGTCCAAAGGCGCATGAGCCGGCTCTTGCCAGTCAGAGACTTTTGCTGTGCCTATGTAATTTGGCCATTGGCTCTGATTGCTTACGATGGGGAGAGAGAATGGCTGCATCCTCAGGCTGTGCCCCTACCATTCATATAGGCTGGGGCGGGAGCATGCGGCACTATGGATGCCATTTGCCAAATGACATAGTCACAGCAAACCGCTCTGATTGGACGAGAACTCTGCACATGCACCATTGGACTGGAAAGAGGTGCGTTTTTCTGGGCATTCTAGGGGGCTTCACACAGTGAGGCATCTCAATTTGGGATGCCCCCGGGGCACAGAACAAAACCTGGGATATTAAAAATCCTGGATTTTGTCCTGCTTTAAACCAGATCAAAGTAAAAGCTGATTTTTGGACCAAACGTAGGATTCCTAGGGGGGACAGTCAAAACTGCTTCAAACCCCCCTGCTGAAGGTGCTCACTCACCTAGCCACAATCCAGCGCTGCTTTTCCAGTGCTGATTTTGTCTACAGCGCTGGATTGTGGGTAGGTGAGCTTGCGGCTAGAGCTGGGGATTATGTAGCAATTCCAACTGTGGAGCATGCCAAAGCGCAATTTAGAATTTTGGAATGGTTATTTATTATTATTGTTGTTGTTATTTAGCCCCATTAACTTCTTTAGCACTTTACAAGGTATAATTACAGACAAGGTAAAACATGTAGTACAGGAAACAATACAAACTAGATGCTACAAGGTTTATACCAAGTGTTGTGAGCACAGGAGACAATAGGAAAGAGAGTCCTGCCCTTGTGAGCTTACAGTCTAAAGGATAGGGATGGGGTTTACTAAAGCTAGAAAAAGCAACATGGAGGGAGGAGGATGATATTTTTATTAGAACATTGAGGCTTGGATCCAGCAGGACAAATGTAAGGCCCACACACATGCAGGAAAATGGCGCTACTAGGGTTTATGGCTGCTCTATGTAATGCATGGTTATTGTTTATTTAATGTATTCTTAGTATACAGTACGTCCTGCTCCAAATATAATACTTACACTCGGGTATTACTCCGCCAGATGGCACTGGACTGCAGAGACATCGAAAATAGGCTCCTCCCGGCCCCTCAAATACCCAGGGACTTTCCACAATCCCCAGATTTTCTCTGCAGTCTGGACTGCGAAGGACAAGAATATGGCTCTCTCTCTACTGCGGCCCTGTACGACTATTCCCACCCGTTCCATCAGTAATTGCCTCCCAGCCTTGGCTGCGCTGGTCGGGTGATGGTAGGCAGCACCACTGTTAGGTGCTTAGGAGCGCTGCTCCACCGCAATCCCCCACCAAGGGGTAGGCGGTACAGGCATATGGTGAGCCTCTATGGGATGCCCCTCCCGCACTATTGCCCCTTGCCCCTGTCTATCGGTGGGCCCTATGTTAAATGGCCGCTGTCCTCCCTCATTCTCCCTGTAGCATTCGGGGGAAAAGAGGGGAGGTGTGTGTGTGTATGTATATATGTGTATTGGCTTATGCTTCATTACATTATGCTTTGTGTCAGCCGCCGCGCGCATTTTTTCCCAGTGTTCCACGCTTGGCGACGGCGTTACCTCAGGCGCCGGTGCGCCGTCATTGGCTGCTTGTCACATGTTGGCTTCGTGCTCTACGGGGGGGGGGCCTGTCTCTGGCACGTCATTGCTTGTGCGGGCCCGCCCCTCGGGGTATACCGACACCATTTTGTCTGCTTGTTCGGCTTCTGCGTGACGGGCTTCTAGCTACCGCGGTCCGTAAGTGCCCTCGCGGGCGGCTTTATTGCCTTTTTTATTATTGTTTGCTTATGGCTCCCTTTCATTATGTCTTTCAGATGGGCGAACCCATTGGCTTCTCCCGGCCCTCTATTAGTTGGTTAACTTGTGAGGCCTAGTGTAATTACTCCCACTTCCCTAGCGGGTTATTGGGGCATCCCGAGTTGCTGTATAGCGTTGATCCCTATCGGCCTATTGTGCTGCTATAATCACCATATGGAGGCATCTCAGGATAATGTGACCGGGGTTCCTTCGGGACAAACCGGCTGTGTGTAGCTTGTGGGGAGTCTCATGTTGATGCTGACAAGGCGCGGGTCTGTTTACCCTGTGCCAAACAGGTGCTTGAACTGCAGTCTGGTCTTCCAGTGGCTGACTCTGCGATTCGTTTCGCCTCTCCTACTCCCCCAAGCTTAAATCTCACTCCCATTGAATTGCATACAAGTGGGGATTCGCAGTCTGATGTGTCTTCTAGACTGGCTAGTGTTGAGAAGTTAATTGCTAATACCTTGGCGCGTAAGGCCCCTGCAAAAAAGCGGCACTTAACGCCTGATATCACTCCTTTCCCTATGGAAGCTGATGAGTTTTTGCATCTATGTGGCTATACTCCTTTGGAGGAAGGGGAGCTATTCTCCGACTCAGGGTCATCTGATGAGAGGCCCAGGGGTCATGACGATTCTGGCTCTGAACCCTGGGCCCCGGATGATACTGATAGATTGCTGGCCCAGATTTTTGAAGTTCTGTTCATTTCTCCCCCTGTTGCGGCTCCCAGGCAAAGGGGGGAACTTTTTCATACTGCTAAATCACGCTTGGAATTTCCTGAGCAAGCACATTTCAATAACCTTGTGCTCAAGGAATGGGAACGTCCCAGTAGACTAGGAAGTATCCCTTTCCTGCTGATGTGGTAAAGTGTTGGTCATCCCCCCCCGAAGTGGATGCCCCAGTCCTAGCGTTAACTAACACCTCTGTCATGCACTCTCCTGACTCTACTACCCTGCGGGATGCTGAGGACTGGCGCATTGACCAGCTGGCGTCCCATGCCTTTGCATGTGTGGGGACGGCGCTGCGCCCGGTCTGTGCCTCGGCCATTACGGCTGTGGCTATTAGGACCCTGCTCAGAAGTATCCTTGATTGTGCCCCTGATGATTTGCCTTGTGGGGTGTTTAATGCACTCTCTAGTTGTGATGTTTTTGTGAATTTTGTCCTCTCTGCCTTGGATGACACCATCAGAATGTGTGCCAGAACATCTGCCCTTGTGGTGGCTATACGCCGCTCGGTTTGGCTGCGCCAGTGGGCGGCTGACAACGCTGCCAAGAAGGCCCTTACTGGTTTTCCCTTCAAAGGACTACGCCTGTTTGGGGACCGCCTGGACCTTTTTGCTAAGGGAGGCAGGTTACCCCAGCGCAGGCGGCAGTCTCGGCCCTTTCGGGGTCAGGGCTCCTTTTCCTCCCCCTACCGTGGTGCTAGACAAGGGAGGGGGGTTTCCTTTACTGGGGCCCGGGGAGACTTCTGGGGTAGGGGCAGAGGACGTGGACGTCCTGGCTCCTCCTGGGGCCCCAAGCTTAAGTCCTCTCCCAAGCCCCCTCAGGCATGATGGGGCACCCTCACCCATCCGGGTGGGGGGACGGCTTCAGCACTTTGCTCACGTCTGGAGGCTTCATGTCTCAGACCAGTGGATTCAGGAGGTAGTGTCCTCCGGTTACAAGAGTTTGCTGCCTGGCCGCCCCCAAGATTCATCAGATCCCGGATTCCTCAGGACCCTGTGTCAGCTCAGGATCTAGTGCAGACAGTGCAAAGCCTCCTGGAGCTGGGGGTCATCTGCAAGTCCCTTTAAGAGAAAAAGGCAAGGGCTTCTATTCCAACCTCTTCACAGTGCCCAAAAAGATGGCCCATCCTGGACTTGAAGATCCTCAACAAATTTGTCAGGAGCAGGCGCTTTCGCATGGAAACTCTGCCTCCAGGAACCTGCTGGGGGGCAGATCCTTTCTGACCCCCTCCTGGGAGACGGTCACCACGGATGCCAGTCTGTCAGGTTGGGGGGGTGTCTGGAAGTCCCTGCGGTTCCAGGGGAGGTGGGGCCCTCAGGAGGCCCACACACCTATCAACGTCTTGGAGCTGCGGGCGATCAGGTTAGTTCTGGCTCAGTTGACTCCTCACCTTCGGGGCCTGTCTGTTCAGGTGCGCTCGGACAACCAGACGGCAGTTGCCTACATCAATCATCAGGGAGGGACCCGAAGCAAGAGGGCCCTCCAGGAAGTGTCTCTGATCCTGACCTGGGCGGAGGCCAATGTTCCCTGCATATTAGCTGTGTACATCCCGGGGGCGGAAAATCTCCTGGCAGATTCTCTGAGCAGGGGGACCTCTTGCCAGGGAGAATGGTCCCTCTGCAACAGGGTTTTCCAATCTCTGTCACCGTTGGGGTCAACCAGATGTGGATCTGTTTACGTCCCGTCACAATCACAAGCTCCCGGCCTTTGTCTCCCTGTCCCAGGATCCTCTGGCCTTGACCACGGATGCCCTAGCAATGTCATGGCAGGACTTTCAGTTCCTGTATGTCTTTCCTCCATTCCCCCTGCTGGGCAGGGTTCTGTGCAAGATTGCTCTGGAAGGGGTGCCAGCAATTCTGGTGGCCCCCAGGTGGCCAAGAAGAGTGTGGTTCGCAGATGTGGTGCAGCTGGCAGTAGATCAGTACGCTCTGCCCTTGGTGCCAGATCTGCTCACTCAGGGCCCCTTACGCCATCCCAATTTACAAACTCTGGCTTTGACGGCCTGGCTGCTGAAACCTCCATCTTGATGGAGAAGGGGCTGTCTACACCGGTTGTTGATACCATGATAAAGGCTAAGAAGAAGTCATCTTCTTCCATTTATTACAGGGTTTGGCGTGCCTACATTGACTGGTGTGAGTCTAAGTCTCTTCCCTGTCGTGTGTTCTCTATTCCCTGGATTCTGGAGTTCCTGTAGCATGGGTTGGAGTTGGGGCTCCAACTTAGTACTCTAAAAGGTCAGGTTTCTGCCCTGGCTGTTTTCTTCCAGAAGTCCTTTGCTCAGCATTCTCTGATCAGGACTTTTTTCCAGGGGGTTACTCATGTGCGTCCTCCACGTAAGCCTATGGTGCCTGTTTGGGATTTGAACTTGGTATTGTCAGCCTTGCAGGGTGCTCCCTTTGAACCTGTGCAGGATGCTGCCCTGGCCATTCTTACTCTCAAAGTTGTCTTTTTGGTGGCTATCACCTCTGTTAGGCTTGTGTCTGAGTTGGCGGCGCTTTCCATTCAGCCCCCCTACTATGAGAGACACCAGGACAAGGTGGTGTTCCGCTTCAAGCCAGATTTTCTGCCTAAGGTCGTGTCTGCCTTTCATTTGAATTAGGACATTGTTCTTCCTTCTTTGTGCTCTAATCCTAGTAATACTAAGGAGAGGGTTTTGCATTCTTTGGATGTGGTTAGGTGTTTAAGGTACTATCTGGTGGCTACTGCACCTTTCAGAAAAACTGATGCTCTTTTTGTGGTCCCTTCTGGTCCTAGGAAGGGTTTGGCTCCTGCCAAGTCTACTACCGTGTTTCCCCGAAAGTAAGACACCGTCTTACTTTCTTTTTATCCCCAAAAGCCCCACTACGTCTTACTTTCGGGGTATGTCTTATATTGGAAAAAAATTGTCGAATTTTTTGTTTTAACCTTAAATATGCCGGATGACGTTGGTGAGTGAGCCCGTCATTTTCATGTGAGGGACAGAGAAGTGTGAGAGAAGGCCTTGCTGGCCAATAGGGGGAGACCTACTAATTACATCAGGTGGAGGGGCGGGGTTTACAAAGCCGCAACAACTCACAGCGACAGCAGCTGTGAGCGGCGGTGCCGGCCGCCGCGGACTTCACTGGGGGGGGGGGTGATAGCCTATGCGCGGGGATGATCACCGGTGAGGGGGGCCCCCGGTCGGGGTTCAGCCACGTCGGGCTCCTCGCAGCGCCCGCAGCTCACCTCCAGTCACGGCGCTGCTCCCGCTCTGTGCTGCAGTGAGAGCCAGATGACAGACGCTCCTCTGCACCCGGCGCCGCTCGTCTTCTGTGGGTCACCCGCGGTCTCTGGGGCACAGGAGGGGGGAGACCGCCCGGCAAAGCGGACCTCCCGTACAGATGCCCCGGCCTCTACAGTCAGTGGGGGCGATAGGTCAGTGGCAAGATGGCGGCCGTGCCTCAGCTCCTGCGCTCGCAGCCCCGGATCCACCGCCGCCTCTCCTCCTCTCAGGTAGGTCCCGTCGGCGCAGGGGGATACACGCCGGGGGGGGGGGGGGGGGGGGGCTATATCGCTTCCCTCAGCCCCGTTCCACAACAATGTTATTTCCCCGAAAGTGAGACATATGTCTTACTTTCGGGGTACGGCTTATATTAGGCGACCCCTCTGAAACTCCCCATACGTCTTACAATCGGGGGTGTCTTACTATCGGGGAAAGACGGTATCAGCAAATGGATCCGTCAGGCTGTGATTCAGGCCTACTCTGCGAAGGGGGAGAATCCTCCTTTCCGCCTTACTGCTCATTCTACTCGTGCTATTGGTGCCTCTTGGGCTTTTCAGCACCAGGCTTCTGTTGAACAAGTTTGCAAGGCCGCTACTTGGTCTTCTGTTCATACCTTTTCAAAGTTTTACAAGGTTGATGTTAGGGCCTCAGCTGATGCTGTTTTTGGCCGCAAGGTTTTGCAGGCAGCAGTGATTTAAACTGTCTGCTGTTACCTTTTTGGGGATCCCACCCTACTTTATAGACACTGCTATTGGATGTCTTGAGTGTAATGATTCTTATCTGGAGCAGGACGTACTGTATACTAAGAATAATACAATTCTGTGATTACTCACCTGTAGAATTGGTATTATGAGTATACAGTACGTCCTGCTCCACCCCACCCTTGGATTTGCATTATCTTGGATCCCCTGTATGGTGATTGTTATCATTGTTATAGTTACCTGTTTGGGTTGTTTTAAAGTGGACCAACACCCAGGGGGGATCGGCCCGGGAATCTTATAGATCAGATCCCCCCCGTGGGGCATCCGAAATCGGGATGTCCCGCGGGGTGAAACCCCCCAGCAAGCCCACAGAAGCCTACCTTTTCCCCGTTCCAGCGGCTCCCGCGCGTCCCTCTAGCAGGGCGCGCTCCCTGTAAGGGGGAAGCGTGGGAGGCGGCGGTGGACGCGCACTGCTTGTCCGTCGCTGCCTCTCGTTGTCCGTCCCCGGTGATTGGCTCCAGCGGTCACGTGGGAGCGGGGTGAGGTGAGTTTTCCGGGCGATCGGGGGGGGGGGGGGGTTTCACACAGCGGGGCATCCCCGATCGGGGTGCCCCACCGAAGTAGACCAAAACCCAAGATAGTCAAAATCCTGGGTGTTGGTCCACTTTAATTCTCCCGGCTTCTCGTTAACTGATTTTCAATGCTGGGGATTGTGGGAGGTCCCTGGGTATTTGAGGGGCCGGGAGGAGCCTATTTTTGATGTCTCTGCAGTCCAGCGCCATCTTGCGGAGTAGTACCCGAGTGTAAGTATTCTATCTGGAGCAGGACGTACTGTATACTCATAATACCAATTCTACAGGTGAGTAATCACAGAATTGTATTTTTTTCTGCCTGTAAAAAGATTAAAATAATTTAGAAAATTAATGTTTTCTAATTGTTTCCTCCTCTGTAGGTCTATGGTCGCCGTGATTTTGTCCTTGCCGTTGATCGCATATCTTTAGCGGTCAGTCGAGGAGAGTGCTTTGGGTTGCTGGGCTTTAATGGAGCTGGAAAAACCACCACATTCCGCATGCTGACTGGGGATGAGAGTGTCAGCTCTGGGGACGCGTACATTGATGGGCACAGTATCCTGCACAGTATAAAGAAGGTGATTTTTAGACACAGTAGGAATGTGGGCTATTAACCATGTCTGGTGCTATCTGTGATTGTATGGTGATGTATTTTCCAGGCTCAGCAGAGGATCGGCTATTGTCCACAGTTTGACCCCTTGCTGGACCACATGACGGGTCGAGAAACTTTGTGCTTGTATGCTCGACTGCGGGGTGTCCCAGAGGCTTATATCTCCAGCTGTGTGGAGAACATGTTGCGGGGCCTACTCCTGGAGGCTCATGCTAATAAGCTGGTGCGAACATACAGGTGAGGCAGGGTCTTTAACAGAGAACTTTCAGCTCTTTTTACTTAAAAATGTTTTTTTGTGTATGATGATTTTTTTATAGTCTTTTTTTTTTTCTTTATTGCAATATAGCTAAAATGTGGACACACAGCCTACACCCAAACGATATCTTAACTATTACTATATAGGCTCTCCCTCCCTTCTACTTGTTATCACCTCTTATGGGCTTTCTGCTGCGTTATGGAACATAGTTGTGGGATTTTCTTCCATTCAACAATACTACTGAGGTTATTTTATTGACATTGAACAAATAGGACACCTCTGTGTACATCAGGTTCCTCTGCACCAGACTCCAGGAACATTTTTATGAAACTGGTTTTGCCAACAGGGCATTGTTATGGTAAAATCAGGAAGGACCCTCGCCAAACTGTTGCCACTAAATTAAAATCCCTGCCTGCACTGTCCTCCCAATAACAGATTCAAATATAACTTTTAACTCCCATGATTGAAAACATCAGCAGACTCCCATGTGCATCAACTGGTCAAAAAGAACAGGATGGCACCTTTCAGAACTTATGTGGCCATATAACTGTCACTGCATCTATGCCATGTATGAGTAAGGATCACGTTTGGTCTGAAACGCGTCGCCCTGCTCCTTTGGACTCGTTATTAACATAGGAGTCTGCTGATTTTTTTAAATTTGGTATTTGGAAAAATTGGATAGATGTGAATGTATATACTCTAGGGTTTGAGTACCCTGCCCATGCACCTTCTTGGCAGTCCCTGAATGGTTGGGTGAGCTGTTCCTCCTCTATAGTTACTATATATAGAACCCTAACCAACAGCCTCATTATCTACACCACCAAACTTTACAACTGTCCCATTGCATGTAGACCATAACATAGACTCATAACACACTCCAACTCACTGCCAGATTGTGGAGCTTTATTAATCTACAGGGATTGGACCTCCACTACTCCAGAGTCCAAATCACCCCTTTCAACATTTGGTACATAGTGGTCGTTTGAAACCTCATTGTAAAGTGCTTGATTTAAATGTGCTTCGCTGTGCTATGATGGTTTTTAGTATACCACTGGGTGGCCCTCTGTTACCAGGGGTGCCCAACCCCCCTCCTCAATGACCACCAACAGGCCATATGTGCAGATCCCCAACTCAACCGCACATGTAAAGCGAATTGTGTTTAGACAGAATTATAGAACCAAAGGCCGCAGATTGTAGAAGAAGATCATATAATACCATTTTGTGAATACTCACCTGTAAAATGGGTATTATAAGTATGTCACACACCCCGCTTCAAGATATCCATAACCTGTGGGTAATACTGACTTGTAGAGGGCGATCTGCAGAGATGATAGGATAAAGAAAGCCCCTCCCAGTCCATAAATACCTGGGACCTCCCACTCATTCCCCAGTATAAATATAGCAGTAAGGAAAGGGACCAGGAAGAGCCAAATATAAGTCATAACAACGCAAAGTTCACAATATGAAGGATCCAGAATACAAAAGGGCGGGGTGAAGCGGGGTGTGTGACATACTTATAATACCCATTTTACAGGTGAGTATTCACAAAATGGTATTATTCTAAGTATGTCACACACCCCGCTTCAAGATATCCATAACCTGTGGGACATCCAATAGCAGTGTCCATAAAGGGCGGGGATCCAAAACAAGGCACAACTTAAACCACTGCAGCCTACAGAACTTTGCGGCCAAAAACAGCATCCGCTGAGGCCCGAACATCAACCTTGTAAAACTTGGAAAAAGTGTGAACAGAAGACCAAGTAGCGTCCTTACAAACTTGCTCAACAGAGGCCTGGTGCTGGAAGGCCCAGGACGCCCCAACCGCACGAGAAGAATGAGCAGTAACACGAAAAGGGGGACTCCTCCCCTTAGCAGAATAGGCCCCAACAATGGCCTGACGAATCCATTTACTAATAGAAGACTTGGCGGGCGCCAAACCCTTCCTAGGCCCAAAGGGCACCACAAAAAAAGCATCAGTCTTACGAAAGGAGGACGTTACCACCAAATAGTACTTCACAACGCGAAAACCACATCCAAAGAATGTAGAGACCTCTCCTTGTCGTTGCTGGGATTAGGACACAGAGAGGGCAAAACAATGTCCTGATTTAGATGAAAAGCAGAAACCACCTTAGGAAGGAAATCCGGCTTAAAGCAAAAAAACACCTTGTCCTGACGCCTCTCGAAGTACGGAGCTTGAATGGACAAAGCCGCCAACTCAGAGACACGCCGAACAGAAGTGATAGCTACCAAAAAGGCCACCTTCTGCGTAAGCGAAGACAAGGCAATATCCTGCAAGGGCTCAAACGGAGGACCCTGAAGAGCAGAAAGAACCAAGTTCAAATCCCAAACTGGAACCAAAGGCTTCCTAGGAGGCCGAACATGCGTAACCCCCTGGAAAAAGGTCTTGACCAAAGGATGAAGCGCAAAGGACCTTTGAAAGAACACCGCCAGGGCAGAAACCTGCCCCTTCAGAGTACTAAGCTGGAGCCCCAGATCCAGACCATGTTGAAGAAACTCCAGGATTCTGGAAATAGAAAATTCCCTACAAGGGAAAGCCCTGACCTCACACCAATCAATATAAGACCTCCAGATCCTATAGTAAATGGTAGAGGAAGACCGCTTCCTAGCGCTAATAAGAGTTCGAATCACCGCATCAGAAAGACCTTCCTCCTTCAAGATGGAGGTTTCAGCAGCCACGCCGTCAAAGCCAGCGATGGTAAATTGGGATAACGTAGCCGACCCTGGGTGAGCAGGTCCGGCAGCAGGGGCAGAACGAACTGATTCTCTGCCAATCTTACCACGTCTGCGAACCAAACCTGTCTTGGCCACCTTGGGGCCACCAGAATTGCTGACGCGCCCTCCAGGGCCAGCTTGCGCACCACTCTGGCTACCATTGGAAACGGAGGGAACAGGTACGGAAACCCCAGATCCCTCCAGCTCAGGAACATGGCATCCACTGCTAGAGCCAGTGGATCCTTCGAGAGAGACACAAATACCGGAAGTTTGTGATTGTGACGAGAGCCAAAGAGGTCCACCACCGGTGACCCCCACCTGAGGCAAATCAAGCGAAACACCTTGGGACTGAGAGACCATTCCCCCTGGCGAGATGAGGACCTGCTCAGAGAGTCCGCCTCCGTGTTCTCCACTCCCGGAATGTAAACTGCCGAGAGGCACGGGATGTGGCTCTCCGCCCAGTCCAGAATCAAAGACACTTCCCTGAGGGCACTCCTGCTGCGAGTCCCTCCCTGGTGATTGATGTATGCAATTGCCGTCCGATTGTCCGACCGAACCTGAACCGGCAAGCCCTGCAACTGATGAGCAACCTGATGGCTCTCAATTCCAGTACATTGATGGGCTCGTGAGCCTCCTGAGGCCCCCACAGACCCTGCAACTGAAGATCCTTCCAGAAACCCCCCCATCCTGATAGACTGGCATCCATGGTGACCGTCTCCCAACAAGGAGTCAGAAAGGATCTGCCCTTCAACAGGTTGACTGAATTCAGCCACCAGTGAAGGGAGCGCCGAACCCGGGGGGGTCATCAGGAAGGACTGATCCAACGATAGTGGAGACCTGTCCCAAACCGCCAACAGATGAAGCTGGAGCGTCCTTGTGTGAAACTGAGCAAAGGGAACTGCCTCGAATGAGGCCACCATCAATCCCACCAGTCTCATCCCTAGCCGGATGGCCAGACGAGGGATGGACAAGAGAAGCCGAACCAACTCCTGAATCAAAAGAACCTTGGACTGAGGAAGAAACACCTTGGCCTAGGAAGTATCCAGAGACATTCCCAGAAAGGTCACTACCCTGGACGGAGAAAGGGAGGACTTGGGGTAGTTGATCACCCAACCGAATCTCTCCAGAGTGGATACCACCGTCCTGGTGTCAAACTGTGCTTGGCGAAAGGAAGACGCCATAATGAGAAGATCGTCCAGATAAGGCACAATGCGTATACCCCGGGCTCTGAGTAGAGCCATTACCCCAGCCAGCACTTTGGTGAAAACCCATGGAGCCGAGGTAAGACCGAAAGGAAGTGCCACAAACTGAAAATGCCGATCCTCCACCACGAACCTGAGAAACCTCTGGTGCGCTGGAAAAATCGGAACATGCAGGTAAGCGTCCTTGATGTCTATGGACGTCAGAATGTCCCCCTGACGAAGAGAGTAGATAGCTGAACGCAGCGTTTCCATGCGGAATTTCCGCGGGCGGACGAACCTGTTGAGTATCTTCAGATCCAGGATGGGTCGAACCGAGCCGTCCTTCTTGGGTACCGTGAACAGATTGGAATAAAAACCCTGGCCCTGGTCTGAGGGGGGCACTGGGCAAATGACAGCCATATCCAGAAGACTCTTTACTGCCGCCTGGAGCCCCTGCGCGGCCAGAGGGTCCGAAGGCACCTGAGACCTGAAGAATCTGGGAGGGGGCCGGAGCTTGAACTCCAGCTTGTAGCCGGAAGTCACCACTTCCCGGATCCATCTGTCCGAGACCTCCCGATCCCAGACCTGGGAGAAGTGTTGCAGCCGTCCCCCCACCAACATGGGTGAGGGCGCCCCCTCATTGCTGAGCTGGTTTAGCAGCGGGTTTGGGCTTAGAGCCCCAACTGTATCCTGGACGGGCACGTCCTCTGCCCCTGTTCCGGAATCTCCTCTGGATGACAGGAAAGCAAATCCCCTGCCAGCTCTGGCCCCACTAAAGGAAGGAGCAAAGGAAACCGCCCCCCCCCCCCCCCCGAAAGGGACGGCGTTGTTTCTTGCGTTGAGGTAACTTACCGCCTTTGGCGACGGAATCCAATTTCTCTCCAAAGAGCCTTAATCCTACAAAAGGGAGAGCCGTCAGCGACTTTTTTGACACAAAATCAGCCGCCCACTGGCGCAACCAAAACGAACGCCGACTAGTCACTAGCAGAGCCGACGTCCTGCCACACATAATCAGAGTGTCATCCAAGGCGGCTAGAACAAATGACAAAAAGAATTCACACCTTTTAAGGCCAAGGAACTCGTCACTACCCGGATCAAGTCCGGAAGAAGTCAACAGGTCCCTGACCACCGACCTGGTAGCCACCACCATCAGCGCCGAAGCACAAACGTGCCGCATGGCTGACCCAACACTGGCAAAACCATGACAAGCCATCTGGTCAATGCGTTTATCCTCACCATCTTTAAGAGTGGAACAATCGGGTATTTAAAACAGCAATGTTGGACAACCCCAGAATCGGTGCATCCACCTCGGGAGGGGACGCCCAGCGCTTAACCATATCCAAAGGGAAGGGATATTTTTTGTCCCAACCCTGAGGAATACCTGGGAGCCGAGCAGGCCTCTCCCATTCCTTAGCAATAATTCCATCAAAATGCTTTTGATTAGGAAATTCCAAGCGCGGCCTGGATTCCTCGAAAAACTCCCCCTTTTGCTGTGGAACTACCTCAGGAGGAGAAATAGCCAAAACCTCAAAACATCTGAGCCAGAACGTTAGGAGTATCCGAAGATCTCCCCAAGTCCCGCTCGGTATCAGCGCCAACAAATTGCTGATCGTCTGAATTATCTGATTCCTCATATACCTCCCCTTCCTCCAGTGGGGAGTAATCGGACCAATCCAGATTATCCACATCATCAAAGTCAACCACCGGCGAGGCCGGTGACAAATGCTTTCTCTTAGCCGGAGCCTTTCGGGCGACTGCGCTGGAGAATAATTTTTCAAGGTTGGCCAATCTGGCACACACCTCAGATTGCAGCTCCCCACCCATGACAACGTCACACGGGGTACGTATCAAGCTAGGAGGGGGAGGGGAAGCGACCGGCGGTGCTGACCCAGACGCCTGGGGTCCGGACTGCCGCGTAATAGTCTGCTGTGCACATGGTATACACAGAAGTACATCATCCCCAGTAAGGGATGCTCCACACCCCATACACTTCCGGGATTGCCCCGAGGGGAGCCCGAGCCCAGTATCCGGGGATGCCTCCATACGGTGAACTTATAGGTAGTCGCTATGACCAAGGGAATTACGCATATAAGCAACCCGGGATGCCCCTTTAATGCCCCAAGTGGGAGGATTTGCAATAAGCCAATTAAGAACCCAGGGACCCTAGGACCGGGAGAAACCCCCTAACACCACTGTAGGTTATATCTGAAAGACATAATAAAAAAGCTAATAAGAAAAGCGGAGTATAGAATAAATATATATATGACATAAGCATATATAATTATAGGTGATGGGACAAAAAGGGGGGGGCCCACCGGGCCACTCACTGTGGTCCTGAAGACAGCTTCCTCTCGCCGTGAGGTAAAGAGCAGCTCTGAGGAGAGAAGGGGGCGTGGCCAGCCTGAGGAAACAGGCACAGAGAAAAAGCACCTCAGCGGTGCCTGTGACACAGGGGCGGGCCGCAGCGCTGGAAAGCCCGGCCCCACCCCCAAGAGTGAAAGCGTGAGGGGAGAAGCTCCCCTCCGTCATGACAATGCAAAAAGCCCGGCCCCGCCCCTTTTACCTCAGGGAAAAAGCCTGCATAAGAATGGCGGCCACAGCGCCGTTTTGACAGAGAAATACACGCTGTTATGAAGTAATAAATAAGTTAAAAACTATTGGGAAAATAATTTAATAAATTAATACATTAAAACATTATTAAGAATTAATGATTACAAAATTTGGACCTAACACCGAATAAGGGGCCCTGCTCCTACCCTCCGCTATCCCGCTAGAGAGAGGGGCATTACCCAAAAGGGGGGACCACCCAAAGTGTAAGGCCAAGGGACGGGGCATCCCAAACCGGGGTCACCGTCCCGGATGACCGCCTACCCTCTTATATAGGGTCTCACGGGAGAGCATTTGCTCTTAAGCACCTAGGGTGCTTTTCTACCCTCACCCGGACCGTCCGCCTAGGCTGGGAGGCATGAGGTAACAGGAAAAAAAGGGATCCGGGTGGAAATAGATAACTAAAAGGGCCCGGAGTCATCCCGGCTACCTGAAATCCCCCTGTGCAAGAAGGAGACATCATCTTCTGACTTGCTCGCCGTCTGCAGGGATGAAGACTGGGGAATGAGTGGGAGGTCCCAGGTATTTATGGACTGGGAGGGGCTTTCTTTTTCCTATCATCTCTGCAGATCGCCCTCTACAGGTCGGTATTACCCACAGGTTATGGATATCTTGAAGCGGGGTGTGTGACATACTTAATAAATTATTAGCAACTAATATATTCTATTATTGTATTTCTATTATTGTATTTCTTTTTTGTACATGAACACACTGATTGTAAAGTGCTGCGAGATATGTTGGCCCTGTATAAATAAAGATTATTATAATTATCATATGTGCAGCCAGCTGGGATGTTAGATTGTAACACAAGGCAGGGACAGATAAGACAAGGACAATAAGATAGGATAATGAAGGTTTTGTGCCACAGGCTGACTATCTGAGATAGAGGGACCAACAGGCTGGGCAGTTAATGGCCTAGAGGTGGGCCAGTTAGGGCCTAGAGGTGGGCCAGTTAGGGCCTAGAGGTTCGAATCCCGGCCATGGGACATGGCTGCAGTGCCCTTGAGCAACCCCCAATTGTGGGCAGCCCACCGCTCCGGGCATGACTATGACTATGCGACCTGAATGAGATATATAAGAAAACTTACAGACAAGTTGGATCATATCCCAGCTATCCTATGTATGTCAATGGTCATTGAGCTTCTTAGTTCAAGCCTTTTGCAAATGCATATCTGTGAAGATTCACATTCATAAGGGGAATATCCAGCTCCAGTTCCAAATATTCTGCCGGTGTTCTGTCAATCAGACCAAAAAAAGCCTTTAAATCATATTAAACAAATTTATAATGTCCATCCTAAAAAAATGCCCTACCGAGCACAAAATCGGACGTTAATACTGTTCTGTGTTGCCCGGTTTGTATTAATTTTCGGTCTCTGTCACATATTTATCCTTTTTTTTTTCTTGTAGTGGTGGAAACAAGAGGAAACTCAGTGCTGGCATTGCTTTAATAGGGGGTCCTCCAGTTATTTTTATGGATGAGCCATCTACTGGAATGGACCCAGTGGCCCGGCGGCTGCTTTGGGATGCGGTCACGAGGACACGGGAAAGTGGGAAGGCGGTGATCATCACTTCCCATAGGTGAGGAAATTGGGTATTAGAAAGCAGAAGAAAGACAGTTCTTTTTTTTCTCCGTCACAATATCTCCTTTCTCTTTTCATAGCATGGAGGAATGTGAGGCTCTTTGTACACGGCTTGCTATTATGGTGAACGGCCAGCTCAAGTGCCTTGGAAGTCCTCAACACCTGAAAAGCAAATTCGGGAGCGGGTACACATTGCTTGCCAAGACTTCCAATGTAGAAGATGGGCTGATACCCTTCAAGCAGTTTGTAGAGACTGTGTTTCCAGGTACAGTAAGCTTTTATGAAGTAGAGCATAATATCAGGTGTCATCATATAGCCCTGTCCTATACCAGAAGAAATACACTAGAAGTAGGCTTTAGAGAGAATGAGAACCATTACTTGTGTCCAAGCTTGTCTAAACAGCTTAAAGTGGACCAACACCGAGAGGTGATCGGCCCGGAAATCTATAAGATTCCCGGGCCGATCACCTCCCACCCCGCGGGACATCCGAGATCGGGATGTCCCGCGGGGTGAAACCCCCCAAAAAACCCCCAAACACCTTACCTGATCTTCGGCGGCGGCCGGCCGCCTCCCTCGCGCCCCTGTAGGCGTGCTCGCGCCCGCGCTGGCCGTCTGCGAATGGCCGGCGGGGGCGCGCGCGCGCCGAAAGTGACGCGAGGGAGGCGGCGGCGGCGGCAGCCGCTTGGACGTTCCTGATCCCCGCCTGGCGTGGCGGGGATTGGACCGTCCAGTCACGTGGGAGCGGGGACAGGTAAGATTTTGGGGCTTTCTGGGGGGTTTCACACAGCGGGGCACCCCCGATCGGGGTGCCCCGCCGAAGTGGACCAAAACCCAGGATAGTCAAAATCCTGGGTGTTGGTCCACTTTAAGCTTTTAACTCCATAACACAAGTTTTCATCACTCAGTCACACAAGATATTCCTTACAAAAGCTTCATGTCCTCCTGCTACCAGGAGAGGTCAGGCGTGAGCTGAACATGTGCAAAGCTAAAAACCTCTTTCTGGACCTCCTCTGTGATGGGAGGATATGATGCAATTCCCAATCTATTTTCAGCTTTTTAATAGAGCAGACAACTTATTCTAAGTATGTCACACACCCCGCTTCAAGACATTCATTACATGTGGGTATACTGACCTGTAGATGGCGATCTTGCAGAGATGATATCAAAAAAATTTAAAGTGGACCAACACCCAGGATTTTGACTATCCTGGGTGTTGGTCCACTTAGGTGGGGCACCCCGATTGGGGGTGCCCCGCTGTGTGAAACCCCCCCGATCGCCGCAAAAACTCACCTCTCCCCGCTCCCACGTGACCTCGTCCGGCCAATGACAGCGCTCAGAGCCGCTCTGGTATGCGCGTCCAAAGCCGCTTGGACGCGCATACCAGAGCGCTGTCATTGGCTGCGTCTCTTGCTTCCCTCTAACAGGGAGCGCGCCTGCGCCGGCCATTCACACAACGGCCGGCACGGGAGCGCGCCCTGCTAGAGGGAAGCGAGAGACGCGGCCGCGTCTCGCGCATGCGCCGTTGGATCGCCGGTAAGGTAAGGATTGTGGGCCTCCTGGGGGGTTCCTCCCCGCGGGACATCCCGATTTCGGATGCCCCGCGGGGAGGGATCTGATCGGTCCGGGAATCTTATAGATTCCCGGGCCGATCCCCCCTGGGTGTTGGTCCACTTTAAGACCCTCTCGGCCCATAAATACCTGGGAGCTCCCACTCATTACCCAGTCTTTCATCTCTGCAGAGGCGAGTAAGTCAGAAGATGATGTATCCTCCTTGCACAGGGGGATTTCAGGTAGCCGGGATGACTCCCGGCCCCTCTATTTTATCTATTTCCGCCCGGATCCCTGTTTGATTTACCCTGCCTCCCAGCCTAGGCTGCTAGTCCGGGCGAGGGTAGCTTGGCACCCTAGGTGCTTAGGAGCTAATGCTCCACCGTGAGACCCTATACTAGAGGGTAGGCGGTTAACCGGGTTGGTGATCCCAGTTTGGGATGCCCTGTCCCTTGGCTTTCCCTGGCCTTGATTCCCTGGCTTTTATTCACCCTCTCCCAGGTGCCCTTAGAGAGGGGGGGGGGGGATTGGGTACCTTATGGATTTCTTTATTCATATGTGTGTGTGTGTTCGTTACTTGTGTGTGTTTTTATTATTTATTCATTTGCATGGCGCAGGAGGTCCCGCGGCACCGGCGGTACCGTGGCGCCGGCCTCCGGCGCGCTTATAGGGCTGGCCGCAATGGCGGCGGCTTCTCCTCCGATGGGGGGGGCGGGGCCGGGCGCTCGCGCGGGCCTACGGCCCGCCCCCGTGCTGGAAGTGTCACGTCCCGGCTTCTGGCCGGGAGGGGTGGGGTCGGGTGCGACGCGCGTATCGCACCGGCCCGCCCTCCCTCCTCCCAGTAGTGGCTCATCTGGAAGTAATCCCTCCTCCCACTGCACATTGCGCGCGGTCCTGCGGGTCCGGTGTTCGGGTGAGGGGCCTGATGGCCGTCACTATCTATTCTCATTGGCTTCTTACATTTGCATTGTGCTGTATGTGTGCTCGTGTTCTTGTTCCAGGTGGCCCATTTAGCATATTGAAGGGGGGTTCTCCTGGTCCAGGTCCCTGGTTAAAATTTAGCTGGCCTAAAATCCTCCCACTCGGGGCTTAAAGGGGCATCCCGGGTGGCATAATTGCGTAATTCCCGAACAATAAAAAGCGCTTTGTACACATTTATTGTATATACCATATTTAGTACAAAAAATCACCGTATGGAGGCTTCCCCGGATACTGAGCTTGTGCCCCACTCGGGGCAATCCAGGCTGTGTTTGGGGTGTGGGGTATCCCTTTCGGGGGATAATGTATTTTATGTGTACCCTGTGCGCAGCGGACTATTACGCGGCAGACTGGATCTCAGGCGTCTGGTTCTGCTCCGCTGGTCTCCTCCCCGTCTCCCCCTCGCCTGAAACGTGCGTGTGATGTGGTCATTAGCGGGGAGTCGCGATCTGATGTGTGTGCCAGATTGGCCAACCTTGAAAAATTGTTTTCCAGTGCTGTCGCCAAAAAGGGCCACAGCAAAGAGAAAACATTTGTATTCGGCTGCTCAGGCCTTTGATAGGGAGGACTTTGACTCCCTGGATTGGTCTGATTGCTCCCCGCATGAGGAAGGGGAGCTGTATGAGGGGTCTGAGGACTCTGACGATCAGCAGTTTGTGGGCGCTGATGCCGAGCAGGGCCAGGGGGATTCCTCGGATACATCCAGGGTCTTGGCTCAGGTGTTTGAGGTCCTGGCTATTTCTCCCCCTGAGGCGGCTCTTCCGCTGAAGGGGGAGTTCTTTGAAGAGACGAAGGCCCGCTTGGAATTTCTTTATCAAAAGGTTTTTTGATGGTATCATTCGCAAGTAATGGGAGAGGCCGACGCGGCTTCTGGGTGTCCCACCGGGTTGGGACAAGAATATCCCTTTCCGGCGGACGCAGTGAAGCACTCGCCGTCTCCCACCTAGGTGGATGCTCCTGTTTTGGGGTTGTCCAGCTCCTCAGTCCTCCATTCTCCATTCTTAACGATGGTGAGGATAAACGCATTGACCAGATGGCTTGTCATGGTTTTGCCAGTGTTGGGTGCACTACCCTTAACGATGGTGAGGATAAACGCATTGACCAGATGGCTTGTCATGGTTTTGCCAGTGTTGGATCGGCCTTGCGGCTGGTTTGTGCTTCTGCGCTTTTATTGGTAGCTGCCAGGTTGGTTGTTAGAGGATTGTTGACCTCGTCCGGGCTTGACCCGGCTAGTGAGGAGTTTGCCGACCTTAAGTGCTGTGAGTTATTCTTTTCCTTTGTACTGTCCGCCCTGGACGACACTTTGGTGATGTGTAGCAGAGCTACGGATCTTCTTGTGGCTATCCACCGGTTGGTTTGGTTACGCCAGTGGGCCGCTGATTTTGTGTCCAATAAGTCGCTCGCGGCCCTTCCCTTTCTGGGGTTGCGGCTCTTTGGAGAAAATTTGGATTCGGTGGCAAAGGGAGGTAAGTTACCTCAGCGTAAGAAGCAGGGTCGCCCCTTTCGGGGGGCGGCTTCCTTCTCTCAGTCCTTTCGTGGGGCTAGAGTCGGCAGGGGTTCGGTTTTCCCCTCGTCCAGAAGTGATTCCTGGACCAGGGGCAGGGGTCGGGCCCGTCCAGGACACAGTTTGGGCTCCTAGCCTAGAGTCGCTGCCAAGTCGGCTCAGCAATGAGGGGGCGCCCTCACCCTTGCGGGGGGGGGGGGGGGGATGGCTGCTACTCTTCTCCCAGGTTTGGGTCCAAGAGGTCTCGGACAGGTGGATTCAGGAAGTGGTGTCTTCCGGTTATAAGCTGGAGTTCGAGCTCCGGCCCCTTTCCAGATTCTTCAGTTCTTGGGTGCTGTCAGATCCTCTGGCCGCCCAGGGGCTTCGGGTGGCAGTAGCAAGTCTCTTGGACGTGGTTGTCATCTGCCCGGTGTCCCACTCAGACCGGGGCCTTGGCTTCTATTCCAATTTGTTCACGGTGCCCAAGAAGGACGGATCAGTTCGTCCCATTCTGGCTGAAGTTGCTCAACAGGTTTGTTCGTCTCCGGAAGTTCCGTATGGAAACTCTGCGCTCAGCCATTCACTCACTGTGTCAGGGGGACTTCATGACGTCCATAGACATCAAGGATGCTTACCTGCATTTTCCTATATTTCCGGCACACCAGAGATTCCTCAGGCTTGTCGTGGACAATCGACATTTTCAGTTTGTGGCTCTTCCGTTTGGCCTTACCTCGGCTCCAAGGGTTTTTACCAAGGTGTTGGCAGGAGTGATGGCCATCCTCAGAGCCAGGGGTATCCGCATCGTGCCCTATCTGGACGATCTTCTCATCGTGGCGTCTTCCCTCAGTCAGGCGCAGCTGGATACCAGGACTGTGGTGTCCACTCTGGAGAGTTTCGGTTGGGTGATCAATTATCCCAAGTCCTGCCTCACTCCCTCCAGGGTGGTGGAGTTCCTGGGAATGTCGCTGGATTCTTCTCAGGCCAGGGGGTTTCTCCCCCGGGCCGAGGTTCTTCTGATTCAGGAATTGACTCAGCGTCTTCTATCCATTCCCCGTCCGTCCATCCGGCTAGGGATGCGACTCATGGGATTGATGGTGGTGTCGTTCGCGGCGGTTCCCTTTGCCCAGTTTCACACAAGGATGCTCCAGCTCCTTTCTGACCCCTCGTGGGGAGACGGTCTCCATGGATGCCAGCCTGTCAGGTTGGGGGGGATTTTGGAAGGATCTTCAGTTTCAGGGACTGTGGGGGCCTCTGGAGGCTCACGATCCCATCAATGATCTGGAGTTGAGAGCCCTCCGGCTGGTTCTGGCTCTCTTGACTCATCAGTTGCGGGGCCTACCGGTCCAAGTTCGGTCGGTCAATCGGACGGCGGTCACCTACATCAATCACCAGGGAGGGACTCGCAGCAGGCGTGCCCTCAGGGAAGTGTCCTTGATCCTTGCCTGGGCAGAGAGCAGTGTCCCATGCATCTCGGCGGTGTACATTCCAGGAGTGGAGCACACGGAGGCGGACTCCCTGAGCGGGGGGGGCTTCTCGCCAGGGGGACTGGTCGCTTTTCCCCAAGGTGTTTCGGTCGCTTTGCCAATGGTGGGGGTCTCCGGTGGTGGACCTCTTTGTCTCTCGTCACAAGCACAAGCTTCTGGCATTTATGTCTCTCTCGTGGGATCCACTGGCTCTGGCAGTGGATGCCATGTCTCTGAACTGGAGGGATCTGGGGTTTCTGTACCTGTTCCCTCCATTTCCCATGGTGGGCTGAGTGGTGCACAAGCTTGCCCTAGAGGGCGCATCAGCAATCCTGGTGGCTCCAAGGTGGCCAAGACAGGTTTGGTTCACAGACGTGGTACGGTTGGTGGAGGTTCAGTTAGACCTGTCCCTTCTGCCGGATCTGATCACTCAGGGGCCACTGCTCTACCCCAATTTACCAACGCTGGCTTTGACGGCGTGGTTGCTGAAACCTCCATCTTGTGGGAGGTAGGTCTTTCTGATTCTGTCATTCAGACTCTGGTTAGGGCTAGGAAGCAGTCTTCCTCTGCCATCTATTATGGGACTTGGAGGTCTTATGTTGATTGGTGTAAAGTCTTTTGCCCTTCATCCTCTGGTTAAGACCTTTTTTTCCAGGGGGTAACGCATGTGCGGCCTCCTAGGAAGCCTTTGTTCCCGGTTTGGGATTTGAATTTGGTTTTGTCTGCTTTGCAGGGTCCTCCTTTTGAACCTTTGCAGGATAAGTGTACTCTCTGCGCTTACTCAGAGGGTTGTGTTTCTGGTTGCCATCACCTCCGTTCGACGTGTTTCGGAGTTGGCAGTCTTGTCTATTAAGGCTCCTTCCTTTGAGAGGCATCAGGACAAGGTTGTTTTCCGCTTTAAACCAGATTTCCTTCCTAAGGTGGTCTCTGTTTTTCGTTTGCATCAGGATATTGTTCTTCTCGCCTTGTGTCCTAAGCACGGCAATGACAAGGAGAGTGTTTTTGCATTCTTTGGATGTGGTTCGCTGTGTGAAGTACTATTTGGTGGCTACTTCTCCTTTTCGTAGGACTGACGCCCTTTTTGTGGTGCCCTCTGGGCCTAGGAAGGGTTTTGGCTCCTGCCAAGTCTTCCATTAGTAATTGGATTCGCCAGGCCATTTTTGGGGCCTATTCTGTCAAGGGGAAGGTTCCTCCTTTTCGTGTTACTGCTCTTTCTGCTCGTGCTGTTGGGGTGTCCTGAGCCTTCCAGCACCAGGCTTCTGTTGAGCAGGTTTGTAAGGCTGCTACTTGGTCTTCGGTTCACACTTTTTCTATGTTTTACAAGGTTGATGTGCGGGCCTCAGCGGATGCTGTTTTTGGCCGTTAAGTTCTGCAAGCTGCTGTGGTTTAAGTCTGTGCCTTGTTGCCTTGTTTTTGGATCCCCGCCCTTTATGGACACTGCTATTGGATGTCCCACATGTAATGTATGTCTTGAAGCGGGGTGTGTGACATACTTAGAATAATACCATTTTGTGAATACTCACCTGTAAAATGGGTATTATAAGTATGTCACACACCCCGCTTCACCCTGCCCTTTTGTATTCTGGATCCTTTATATGGTGAACTTTTGTTAGTTGTATTTGGCTTTCCTGGTCCCTTGATCTTACTGCTATCTTTATACTGGGTAATGAGTGGGAGGTCCCAGGTATTTATGGGCCGGGAGGGTCTTAAATTTTTTTGATATCATCTCTGCAAGATCGCCATCTACAGGTCAGTATACCCACATGTAATGAATGTCTTGAAGCGGGGTGTGTGACATACGTATAATACCCATTTTACAGGTGAGTATTCACAAAATTGTATTTTTTTTCTTTATATGGAGGCCTCCTCATACAGGAGGCCACAATCTGATTTCCGTGAAACCACTGTTCCAGATTAAAGTGCCTCCTTATGTGGTTTTAGAAAGTGTTCTTAAGACCTTATGTCTGCAAGCTACTGCTCATAATTGGGCTTATCTTTCTCATTTATGCTGTGGAGAACTTGAGATATCACACAAAACAAAAAGATTTTAGAGATGTTAATCTTGATCTGTATGTACCATGTATATACTTTCTGTTTTAGGAGAACAGTCTTTATTGTGTACACTTTGGTCTCTTTTAGCCTGCTCTATTACCTTTGCTATAGGTCTCTCTCTAAAGGGGCTTTTCCCATCACTTCCAGCCTTGTGCTGACAATGGCCACTAGCCCTACCATTGGGAAGTGTTGTCTGTGTAAATATTAGAAGGTATACCTTCATTGCATTGCACACCCCGCTGTCTCTTTCTGGGCACTTGATATATCACAAAGACGAGAAGAGATGATTTGCACGGCTCCTCCTACTGCTAAGAACTATGGGTAAACCCTGTTGTTTTTAGTCTGTATGTGCCATGTAAATACTTTTATAAGAGCACTATTTACCTTTTACACTTGATTAAGGGGCCTTTTTGGTCTCTTGCCACTTGCTCCATTTTTGGGGCCTGATGAAACCCTCACTTGGGTCCTTAGTCACTGCAGAGAAGGCAAACCTTTCACATTATTTTCCTGAAAGTAAGTACAACATGTCTGTAGACATAACTTCACCCAATAAACCTGCTCTTGTCCAGTGTCAGTTTGCAGCCTTTCCTTGATGTCGTGAAGCTCTGGAGATCTAAGATTTGTGAAGTCTACATGTATTTGGTGTTAATATGACGCCATTTGTTCTATTACCCCCCTGCAGGCAGTCTGCTGAAACACGAGCACCAAGGAATGGTCCATTACCACATAACAAACCAGGAGCTGAGCTGGGCCCAGGTAAGAGCAATACATGGGTTAATGAGCAAAGCATCCTATAATACTCCCTTGCTCTATACTGGATGGCTGTGTGTTAATCCCTATGTCTAGACATTGTGCACCTTCTAATGCCTTATGATCACTTAGGTAATTAGTTCCTAGATTGGCAACATGCAAGTCTAAACCAATGAGGAGACAAAGAGACAAGCAGACCTGCATTAGATTGACCAGCTTTCCAGTGCAAACTCCTTTCCAGTGATTTGTGTCTATAATCCCTCCACCTCCTACAGACCAGACCGCTCTCCTTTTATTGACGGCTCCTATTGTCATAAGAAGTCTTCTGCTTGCCAGAATTTTGCAGAGCGACACCGCCAGCCAACCCCAATTATTGATTGGTTTCTTTTCTGGATGTTGTCACATAAAATAGAAATCAGAGATTGGCACAGTGTCCGCTTCCTTATGCTTATTGAAAGAGGAGTAACCACCGGCCAGAGTCTATAGGATTCCAGGGCAGGTGGTCTCCGTCTTTGTAAAGCATCCTGATTTGGGTTGCCCCAATGTGTGAAATGCCCCAGGTCAGTCATCCACTCAATGGAGCACAAGCCGTGAATTGGCTGGCGGCCTGCATATGCGCCGTTGGAAAGGTGAGTTTACGGGCGATCTGGGGGATTTCACACAGCGGGGCATCTGTAATCAGATTTGAGTAAAACCCCTTCTACTCAAATCCGATTTCAGTTGCCCTGCTGTTTGTTCTTCTGGTCTCCCTGGACTCCCCGGGGAGCCATTGTAATCCAAAGCACCAGAAAAGTGGACCAAAACCCACGGTGATCCTGGTCCAAAATCTTTCCCGGTCCAACAGTTCATGTGCAAGCCGTGGCCACATCCTCGCTATCACAAATGCCCGTGCCAGGCATTTGTGAATGGCCGCCTGTAAAGGGTGGCAGGGAATGCGTTCGCAAGCATCGGCGAGCTCGGAGCCAATGGCCTTAGACGAAGGCTTTGACGACGTGACAGCGGATCCGAGCATTCTGATTGGACGAGCGGCCGCGCATGCGCCTTAGGAATGGAAGGAGGTGAGTTGATTTCGCAGATCTGGGGGATTTCACACAGCGAGGTACCCCCGATTGCATGTCACTGTGCAGCCCAGGGAAGATAGAGGGTATCGAGCAAAGGTCAACCCTTGGAGTAGGGCCAAGGTAAGTCTATGTTTGTTATTTAGAGCATTAGCGTTTGTTAAAGAGAAACATTGGGGGAGGTTAAACCTCCCCCAGGGATCCATCTTATGGGTCCCTCGTATTCCAGCGACCTTTCCGATGGGCGGCCCATCTTACATCCCATCAGGATGCGTGTGGCCCCTGATCTCACGCCTTCACAGTGCCCATGGCTGGGATGCGATGGAGCCGCCCTAAATCTCTAGAGATTTCGCTGAACGGTCCAAGACTTTGAGGAGGTCAGCTAAAACAGTACTGTCATTTACAGGCGGCTAAGTCAGCGGCAGGGACGAGGACCAGCCCCGAAGCAGCAGGATGTCAGCGGCGATATCCAAAAGGTAAGTAGGGGCCAATGGGGTAGGGGAAATCAGCCCCTTTTTATTTTATGTCTGAAGTTCCTCTAGGCTGGCAGATGGTTTGAGATCGGCGGCCGGACTGACCCTTTAATTTATTGTTGCTTTGCCTTAAAATACTCTTCAGCCTCACTAGTGTTGGGTAATAACCAATGATCTCCTCATCCTAGGTTTTTGGGACTCTTGAAAAGGCCAAGGAGACATTCAATCTGGAAGATTACAGTGTAAGCCAAATTTCACTGGAGCAAGTCTTCCTAAGCTTCAGCCATTTCCAGCAGCCTCCAGAAGTCGGTTTTGTCTAAAAGGACCTTCAGGAGGTTCAGAATAGAGGTTCAGAGTCTGCTGGGACTACATTGCTGATAGCAGAGGCTATTTACACGGCAGACCAACCAGTTCATCTTAACAACGGCGTTAGTTCTTTCTTATAATTAGCGTTTGTCCGTCCAAGATTGTCCTCAACACCAGTGTCTCCGTCCAGGGCTTCCTCTGTGGTCTTCAAGGACTTGGCCTTTCCACAGTGAAAGTTCTTCTTCCATGTCTGTTTGTCTCGACATTTCAATTCTGGTTCCTCCGTCCTGATCGAAAAAAAAAAAAAGTCCCAGGAAGAGGTGTTTAGGAACAAAACTGTTTTACTGGAGTTTGTCTTGAAGATTTCACCTCTTGTTGGACCTAAATGATGACCAACGTCCACCAGTGCCTCCTCTTTCCTACATTTTATATCGTGTGGCTCCCCCAATGCCGACCCTTCGTCCTACCAACCGGCCACATTGCACAGTGGGCGAGGCTGCACTGAACAAAGATCCGCCAGTGAGGTTTGCACTCCTCGGCCCGGCGAGGCACTGGACCTTTAATTGTGATGTTTTGTTGTTGTAATCTGCCTGACACTATGATGATTAGAAATTGGGCAAATTTATGTATTTTCAAGCTGGACACTTTAGGCTGAAAGGGAGAACCACAAAGAAGGGACTAGTTCCGATGGCTGCCTTTGTGAATGTACAAGCAGCAGTGTCCCCGCTCCCGCCGTGCCTTACTGCTCTGTCGGTGCCCTGGTCTAGGGGCCGCAAGCTTTAAGGAATATTTGCTTTAATTATACAAAGAGTACAATTTAATCCTTATACCCTTAACCTTCGAAGGGGTGATTTTAAAGTGTACCAAATCCCACAGAGATCAACCTGGGAATCTATAAATTTCCAGGGCCACTAGACTCCCTCCCCCTGCTGTGTAAATCCCCCTGGTTGCCCAGAAACTCGCCTTCTTTGTGTGAGCAGAGGCTACATCCCCGCTATCCCTTTAGCAGGGTGTGTGCCCTCCCCAGGCATTTGTGAATGGCCGGCGCGGGCACACTCCCTGTTAGAGGGTAGCGGGGGATGCGGCTGGCAGCGCGCTCTGATCCACTCTCCTTAGAAAAAGAGGTGGTAGCAGAGCCGAGCAAGATGATTGGACGATAGGCCACGCATGCGACATAGGACTGGTGAGAGGCAAGTTCGGCCATCCTGGGTGGTTTAACACAGCAAGGCACCCCTGATCGGGGTGTCCCGGGGGCAAGGTCCAAAACCCATGATAGTCAAAATCCTGGGCTTTGGTCCACTTTAATGGCCAAAGACAGACATTGCTTGCATACGTTTGAAGGAAATCTCAGAGAGCGAAGGAAGGTGAGAAGTACCTACTGCTGCTTCGTTTTCATTTCAGGGTCGGAAGTCGTAACAAATCGGTTCTGGCTCGGACCTGCCCACAAAGTACTAAACCCATGATGTCATAAGTCTGTTAGAGCAGCGGTTCTCAACCTTTTTATGCCAAGTACCCCCTAGTGACAAGCCGTTGCAGGCAAGTACCCAAAATAGGGAGCGGGGGGGGGTTGATGACTAATGTTACCAAAATTTGTAGGTTACTGGCCTTGAAGCACTTTTTGAAGCAAGAAAGAATAATGTTTTACTGTTAATATAAATATACCAGCTCTATCAGAGGGACTTTGTTGGTTCACATTGCTGGGTGCCCCCCGGGGTCCGCATCCCGCAGCTTGAGAGACAGTGTGTTAGAGGCTGCTGCCGTGTATCAGGACTTGGCATCTGGAGGAAGCTTCCTTGTAGAGTATTTGCTTACTATTTAGAGCTGTGTATGTTTGTGCAGGTCAAACTGGTATTCACATTGAAAGCAAAACAAAGCATGGGATTTTGTTCCGTGCCCCAAAGGCATCCCAAATTGGGGGCTGTGTGAAACCCCTCAGTTTGCCGGTAACAGCCTACCTTTTGGCAAATGGATACACAAGTCTTAAAGGAGCCACAGCACTCAACCCTGTTAGCTTGCAGCCAAACCTATAATCTGTCTCTAAATCTGGGTAAAAACCAAGGACTCGGTCACACACATCTGCAGAAGTATGCTGAAGCTGCACCACCAGCGCCAAGGTGCCCCTGTGGGGTGCAGTCCTAACTCTAATCTCTGAGAGCCCATTTGGGACATACAGTGCAATAGATAAACTGGGAGCAGGCTTACCTGAGGTTGCCCTATAACCTCGAGTGCATCACATGGGTTGGAAGGGTCGAAGCCTCGCAGTACAGCCTTGACCCCACACCCCATGTGCTTGCGCAAAATCAAAAGAAACAAAGGAAGGATGGCAGCCGCTCAGACCATTTTATAACTAACCTGGGAGGTGCACGTGAGCAGGGCAATTAGGATACACAAGTCTTAACCAGATTTAGAGACAGATTATAGGTTTGGATACAAGCTAACAGGGTTGAGTGCTGTGGCTCCTTTAAGACTTGTGTATCCCAATTGCCCTGCTCATGTGCACCTCCCAGGTTAGTTATAAAATGGTCTGAGCAGCTGCCCCCTCTCCTTTGTTTTCTTTAGGCAAATGGCTCTGATGTTCTGCAATGGGGAGCGCAAGTGGGCATATCCCCAGCTGCACGCACGCTCCCGGCCAGGGCAGAGCCCAAAGATGCAGTGATGCAGCTGCTTCCGCTCCCCATTGCATAAAATCAGAGCCATTTGCCAAATGACATAGGCACGTTAAGCAGATCTGTTTGGACGAGAGGCCGCACATGTGCCGCTGGACCAGGGAAAGATAAGACGTTACCGGCAAACTGGGGGGATCACAGAGTGGGGCATCCCAGTTTAGGCTCCTGGGCCAGCTGCAATGGGTTTTTATTCAGATTTAAGTTTTTAAAATGGAAGTCCATTCCCAAGAAGCAAGAAGAAAAACGGCTTACCTCACCCGATCCAGCGATTTTAGTGCCGCCCCTGCCTCAGCCCCATGGGCAGTGCACCAGTGCATGGAGCGGCTTTCCCCGTTCTGTGCGCACTCCTGTTTGCCAATACAAGTGAATGGGTGGACAGGGTCACGCAACGAGCAGGGGATGCCGTTCTGTGTGTCCTGTCCTGCCCCATCCAGGAGAAGAGCTGGGAAAACAGTGCAGGATCCCAAGCGAGGTAAAGAGTTTCTTTTCTTGTAACCCCCCCCTTGTAAGCCTCAGCATGGGGGGGGCTGGAAATCAAATCATGAAGTTAAAAGGAACATACAGTTAGAAGTCTATGGGCTGCAGTGGTCCTTATTATCATTGTCTCTGAGCTCTGGTGCTCCTTGCCCAGCCTCAGTGAGCGTCCCTGCGCATCTTGTCATCTATCACAAGTGTCCACTGCTGATATGCGTTTTCAGCAGTGGGTGCTTATATATGCACTGGGGGCTGATAGTGGTGCACCCGGAGTAGCCCAGCTCACAGGGCTACAAGGGATCGAGTCTATGGAATAGCTTTAAAGGGACATTCCAGACAATGGGTTAAATTATCCAGCTTTCTGCTCTCCTCATGCTGGCTGGCAGGAGCTGCATCTTTTCATTCGGCCTGTTTTATATTACTCAATAACTCCCAGTAAACTCTTTCCCCTCTGCAGAGCCTCCTCAGCAGCAGATGGCGACTCATATATGTATGAGGGTCCTTCAGAAGTAAACCCTGAAAAATTAGGCAGCAGAAGGGAGCAAGTTCTCTAGGGTTTATCAGAGAATACAAAGTGCTGAGAAATGAAAGATGCTGCCCCTGACAGCCAGCATGGGGCAAGCAGAAAGCAGGCTAATTTAACCCTTTGCCTGGAATTTAATTTGTCTGTACTGTCCCTTTTAAAGATCCATAGAAAGCCTAAAATCGGGCATTAATATTTAAAGATTCATGTTTCTGGGCTGCAATAGCCACATCCTTGCAATAGCAGACCAAAGTGGGATGCCCCATTGGTAAAAAGGTTAAAGGGACCTTGAATCATTTTTTTTTTAATTTAGAGCCATTTTAAGCATCCAGCATACACTGGTTGAAAACTGGTGGCAGATGTACTTAACGTAATCCAAAAGTCCATCGCTTTAAAGAGGACCAAAACCCATGGCCGCCCCCAGGGGCATCCAATGTGTGAATCCAGATCTCCCCGGAAACCTTCTTTCCCGGTCCAACAGTGTGAGCAGCGGCTGCATTCCTGCTATCCCTTAAGCAGCTCTGCTTGGAATCAAACCTGTGGGCAGGTTATGGGAGTATATGTATGTTTTTATATCTTACCCAGACTTCACCTTCAAAGTCAATTATAGTCCTGATGTCAGGTTTCCCTTACTGGGTTCTGTAGACTTTAGTAAAATCCCCTCCACAAACATTTGCAAGCAAACATTTTCCAAAGCTATGTGTAAACCTGTCGCCATAATCTTATGAGGAAAACACAATGACGTCCCAATCCCAGAGGTATATTCTTATGCAAATCACCACATTAATATTCAAAAGTAGTTAAACTATTGACCTTCCATCCAAAGCCCCTGTGAATGGCCCGCCAATGGTGTGTATTTTGAAATTACCAGTATGAAATGAGATGTTTAGGTGGGGTCTCTGATGACACATCAGGTTCATAGGATTGGCTACACATAAACACAAAACCCCTTTGGAAAAGGATAGTGGTAAAGGTGAATGTACATGACCTGAAAAGGGACTATTTTTCCGCTGCATGGGCTACACTGATCTGCCTCTTGCTGCATTGCCCAAAGCTTGTCTCCTGGTGGCGAAACGCGTTTGATGCTCTGTATGGTCTCTGTGTGCGTGGAACGTCACTACTCCAAAATGGCAACTGATTGTACAATACTGAATAATAAATCTTATTTATGCTGCTCTTTTCAAAGTCATCCGCTTGGTTTAAATGTTGTATTTGTCAACTTTGTTGTACCAGGTGCCTGGCCCTTCTAATTAAGGGATTGTCTGGGATAAAACCAAAAAAATGCAGGTACACGCCTTGTCCCCCCCAAAGCAACATCTTCTTACTTTAGGACATGAAAACGTTTCCTTGCGATTGAGTTCCACAGCATTCCCATATCCTGGATTTCTATGGAGCAGTGCACTAGTGAATTAGCCAATGAGACCTCTAGCCTCAGAGAAGCACGTGGCTCATTTCACGGCAACAAAGCGGATAAGCCAAGCACTATATAGGCACGCTCCCTCAGTAGGAGGATGTTGGGCTGCACCTCAAGACCAGGTATGTTTTACCAAGCCAGAGGAGGAAACTTCCCAGGGGGCAGTTTGGTGGTATGACTAAATGTGATGGGGCCCTGGAGTGAACATTAAAGCAGGGTCCCTTCAAGGCTCAGTACAGTTTTTGAGCTTAAAGCGGACCAAAAACCAAATTTTTAAGTAGCATCCCCTGTATTGCTCCCCCAATAAATAGTAACTTTTGCCTATTTTTAATGCTCTTGCTTCAGTCTAATCCCAGATAATGGCGCCTGTTTTAACTGTAAAGCACCGCCTCCTCCATTCATTTCCACTGCTGTGTGTGGCAATGATATGCAATGACTGCCAACTTACAGAGAGGGACAGCAAAAATATTAATTTCTAGTTCTACACCCTTAGAAGAGAGTATCGGCAGGGGCTTTGGTCAAATGTATTTCACAAGTTCTATGGGTTTTGGTCTGCTTTTACTGGACGGAGATAGACCAGTAAAGACATAGTAGAGACAAATTGTGCCAAGTGAGCACATATGATAAATAAGGTGGAGGAGCAACAATGATGGGGGCCCTTGATTTCCTGGGCCCTGGTGCAGTCGCACCCCCCTTCACTACCTATAGTTCAATTTGTGGGGCTGCTTAATTAAAGGAATTTAAAGTGAACCTTTAACCAGGTCTGAAAGGACCCCAACCCACCTACTTTTGTTGCCCGAGAGCCATGAATTTAGAAGATACTCACCCTTCCCAGAGTTCTGTATGATAGGACTAGGAATGGATTGAATTCCACATAGGAAAATATTCTGTAGCGCTGTACAATTACAGACAAGGTAAAACATACTGTACAGGCATCATAAACTAGATGTTACAAAGTTCAAAACAGCAGCGTCCTCTCCAGAATTTGAAAAAATGGCAGCAATTAGCAGAAGACCCTGGAGCTTCCGAGATCAGAGGATCCCGGGGTTATTCTAAGCAGACAGCACGTCCTGCTCCAGACATAGTCCTTACATGTGGGTATACCTCCGCCTTCAGCGCCGTGCACTGCAGAACATGAAGAAAACAAGCTCCTCCCGGCCCTACATACACCGAGGGACCTCCCACAAATCCCCAGATTTCTCTGCAGTGCTAGAACTGCGAAGACATGAAGTATCACGCTCTCGCAGGCGAGCGGGGCTTGACAGCCCGAGGCCCTGCGGGACTATTTCCACCCGTCCTATCTGTGAAAGAACATGCCTCCCAGCCTGGGCTGCGTTGGTCGGGTGAAGGTAGGCAGCACCTAGTGTGCTTACGGAGCTATGCTCCACCACAATCCCCATCCATGGGGTAGGCGGTTTAGGCTAATGGTGAGCCTCATAGTGGATGCCCCTCTCGCACCTTGCCCCACGCCCCATGTAGCGGTGAACCCCGAGCCCTGGGTCACCTTCTTCCTTAGTTCCCCCCGTGAGGGCGGGGGGTTGTGTACGTTGGCCTAATCTTGCCATATCACGCGCCTTGCCTTAGCCCTATCGGTTTCCGGGGTTCAGAGCCGCACTTTAGACTTTTTACGTTGGCCGCAGCGCATTTAAAATATGTGACTTGGCGTGTAAGGCGGCTCTGTCTCGCGACGCCATGGAGTTTATTTCTGTTCTTTTCCTGTCTTGTTCCGCGCTTAGAGCTTCGCGCTCTCCGGGGGGGGGCGTGGTCTGGTTTGGTGCGTTCCGCGTCACCTACAGCTCTGGCCCGCCCTTCGAGGTTCGCTGGCGCCATTTTGTCGGTCTTCCCGCGCGCGCGGTCACGATCCTCCTTCTCCCTTGGTTGCTGTAAGTGCCCTCACGGGCGTTCATTTATTTTTCTTCTTGTGCTGCGCATGGCTCTGACACCCTCTCTTCTCCTTATGTCTTTCAGACGCCAAGCTTCCAGTGGCTTCTCCCGGCCTGATATATATATATATATATCTCACGGGGTTATATTTAGATTCTCCCACATTCCCAGCGGGTATTGGGGCATCCAGGGTTGCTTACAGCATAAATCCCTACTGGCATATTCCTAGATTAATCACCATATGGAGGCATCTCAGAATTGTCCGGGGTCCCGCGGGGACAAGACCGGCTGTGTACCATGTGTAGACAACCCCACGCTGACGCTGACAGAGCACGGGTCTGCGGACCGTGTGCTGAACAAGCGCTGGCCCTGCAATCAGGCTTACCAGTAGCTGCACCTCGCTTCAATTCTCCTGTCTCCCCGGACTTAAACCTCACTCCGGATGAGTCGCACTCGAGCGGGGATGACCAGCAAGTGGTGCCGCGCAAGCTTCCCACCGCGGAGCAAGTTATGTCTGGGTTGGCTGAGCGCTTGGGCGCTGGGAAGAAACGATCCCTGACGCCACCTAGCTATAGGTATTCCACTGAAACCGAAGAACCTGCCGCTATGCAGGATCTTGATCAGTCCGAGGATGGTGAACTTTTCTCAGGTTCCAGTTCCTCAGATGAGTTGTCTTGGAACCGTGACGGTTCTGGCCCGGGGTCCTGGGGCCTGTGTGAAACTGATGAGTTACTCATTAAGATCTTTGAAGTGCTGTCCATCTCTCCTCTGGGAGAGTCTCCCAAGCCCAAGAGGGAGAGTTTCCACACGGCGACGCCGCGCCTGGAATTTTTGGATCAGGATCATTTCCAGTATCTTATATCTAAGGAATGGGAATCTCCTTGTAAACTTACAGGGGTTCCGGGGGTTTGGGACTGGAAGTACCCCTTTCCCCAGGATTTGGTTGAACGATGGTCAGTTCCTCCAGAGGTGGATGCGCCAATTATTGGGGTTGTTAACCCTCCCTTCATGGCGGCCTCCCCTTCTCGTACCCTTCGGGATGCTGAGGACCGGCGCATGGACAGATTGGCCTCTCATGCCTTCTCCAGTGTCTGTGCTGCGGCTGTTACCTCGGTGGCCGCCAGGACCCTGTTCAGGAAGATAATTGATCAACAGCCGGAGGATCTCCCTTGTGAGGTCTTCAATGCACTGTCAGATTGTGACGTTTTTGTGAGATTTATCCTCTCAGCTATGGATGACACCATTAAAATGTGTGCTAGAACCTCGGCCCTTGTGGTGGCTATTCGTCGCCTGCTTTGGCTGCGACAGTGGGGGGCTGACAATGATACTAAAAAGGTTCTTACTGGTATTCCCTTTAGAGGACGACGCTTATTCGGGGCCAGGTTGGACCTTTTTGGCAAAAAGGGTAAGGCGCCCTCGCGCAGAAGGCTGGCCCGGCCGCCCAGGGGCAGGGACTCCCCGCCCCCTCCTTACGTTAGTGTTAACCGAGAACCAGAAGTGTGCTTCCAACTTTTTGGAGTGGAAGCTCGTTCCAGGGGAGGCAGTTAACGCCCTGGGACCTCCGGCAGGGCAAAACCAAAGTCTGCCAAAACCACACAAGCATGAAGGGACGCCCTTGCCTTGTGGGCGAGGGAACTGCCACAGCACTTGGCTCTTATAGCAGGATGCCATGCTTCGTTCAAGCGATTACAGGTGATGGCCCTCCTGGATGCGGTTTTTAAAAGAATGGGGTGTTCTAGGCAGTTCCCTTCAGAAGTTGTCAGGGGTTTTCTAGTCCCCGTTGTTTCTCTTAGTGATTTGACACAGGCTGAGTTTGGCCTGGAGGGTCTGGGCCCTCTTTTAGGTGGTAATTACATTCACTCTGCTCTTCCCCCGGGATGACGCAGTCTGCCCAGGTCCGGCATTCTAGACCTGGCATCTAGATTCCACGGGCTCTGCCTACCTGGTATCCATCTGTAAGGCTGCAGACGCCCTTGTCAAGTGAGCCTCTCGATGCTTGCGAGGATCCTTTTCCCATTCGGCTCCTTGTTCCTTCTGGACACCTAGTCCTTTTTCCAGCCGGTGTCACAGGACCATTCTTAGATTAGGGTCTTGTCTGGGGTCCCTCCCCAGTTCCCAGATGGCTCGCCAAGGCGAGTATGGAAGCGCTTTCATGCTCAATCACCGGTGCTGTCCGCGCTAGCTTCTACTTGACTTGGAGCTCCCTTGGAGTCTTTTGGATTGGTGCTTAGGCACATCTATTACTTGGTGTAATCTGATTCATACTCTCCCTACGGGGTGGCATTTAGATGGGTCCAGGTTCAACCTTCCCTTCTGATTTGAGTGCCTTGGTATGGAAGGGGCCTTGCCCTCTGTGTAGTCTCGTTACATTCACCTTGCGGCTGGTGGGCCTATTGCTGGCGGCCCGAGGCTGTTCTTTTTCCCAGATGCCCCTGGGGCTTGCGGCACCTTGGGTTACTTATCCTGGATGGGGTTCCAACACCCCTGGAAATAGATCAGTACGTTCCCCCTGTTTTTATGGGGGTTACCTTCTGGTTGGTCTACTCATGAAAGTCGTTGATGGACATCACTTCCTTCTTGCTATCCCTGTAGATGGTCGCCATGGGGACCAAGTCTGGTAGGGTCACTAAAGGGGGTTCTTTTCCTTATGAAATTCCCCGTGGTCCCTCAGGGGGGGTCCCTTTAGGGGTGCCCATTTTCATACTGGTGGTAGATCATCACATTGTGCCTTTTTTTTGGGCCCTAAATTGCTGGGCGGTTTCCCTTAGGCCTTGTCCCTTGGGACTCTTGGTCTGTCTGGTCAGTGGCCTGTCCCTGCTGCTATCCGAGAAGGTCTCGGAACAGGTTGACCCTTCTTGCAGGGTCTGGTTCTGATTTAGCGAGGTTCTTGCACTCCTTGCGCTTCATTGGTACTGGCTCATTGGCAGTCTACTGTGTGGGGAGGGTCTTCCCTAGTGCCTCTATGAGCCTACTGGTGGGGGCCATGGCCCCGTGACTGTTACAGAGATTCTGTCCTGGTGATGGTCCTAATTCTTTGCCATGGGTGATTGTCCCAGGACTCTCTGGCCTTGGTCATGGTGACCTAGTTTGGCCTTCTGCGAGGTATTCTACCCTTTGTCTGGCCCTTATTACATCCTGCTAGGTGGGATTCTGCGCAGGCATGCTGCGACAAGGGTGAACTGTTGCACTGGGGGCCCTGTGTGGTTTGATTCGCTTTTTCTGCTGTAGACAGTTGTACTGTGTGCCCTCTCAAGAGGACTGTTATGCCTAGTTAGGCTCCTTACTACGTCGCTCCCTTCACAGGGTTTGGACGATCGTTATTCACCCTATCAGAAATGTTCCCTCTGGGTGTCTCTTCCTTTTGGAGGGTTGGGTCTAGATCCCTCCCTTTTTATTCTTCTCCCTTTTCTACCAGCTATGTTGGGAGTTGGCGCCCTAGTTGGATGGCTGGGACTAGCTCTCTATTTCCTATGGATTAAGGTCTTACCATGGGTACTAGAGTTCTTAAGGAACTGAGTTGGGGAACCAACTCCAGCCATGCCATGAGAGGTTCCAGGGCTAGCCCTGTTTGTCCTCTGTAGAGTCTAGTTCCCAGCTTCGGCGTTGAGCATTCCTCAGGGGTGGCTCAGGTGCATTCCCCAGGGAATTCTAGGCTCCCTTGGGGGGGGGGGGGTTTACTTATCCTGTTGCCCTGCTAAGGGTTTCCCTGGGTCTTGTTCAGGTTCTTGTCTGAACTGTTCCTTGTCTCAGATGACTCTTTCGGGGCGGGTGCCTCAGTCAGAGGCGTGCCATAGGAGACGGCTTTCTTAGCCTAGTCCTTTTTATGTTTTACAGCCCTTTATCTCTGTACACCGTTTGGTGAGGTTGTGTCCGCCTTGCACCAAGCCTGTGTCAAGGCGGAGGGGTGTTATTCTTCTATATTCCAGAACCTATGGTCTCTGGACTGGTGTTCTGCTTAATCTTAGCTTAAGAGGGATCTGCGTCCCTCAATAGGCGTTGGGAACTTCTGGATTGCTTCCTGTCCAGGGTTGGGGCTATGCCCATTGGGCTTATAGGCGTCCCCATCCTTCTTGCAGCAGGATCTGCTTGCTCCCTTGAGTATGGGAGCCTGATGGACTGGTCTTGCTTGGCTGGTTGCCCTTCTGAGCTCTTGATTATCTTTTGGCTCTTGAGGAGTCTTGTTAGCTCGAGTTCCGTATTACGCTGGTCTCGCCGAGACCAGGGTTCGTATTCCCTGACGGGGAAAGGTTTATGGTTGCCATGGCTACCCCGTTGTCATTAGTAGCATGGTTAGGCTGTTTCTCTGGCCTGTTTGTTAAGGGAGATGCTTTTTCCTCTCTTGTTTTGGTTTTCTTCTACTGGTGCTTGGCTTGGGCCTTATGCACTTGGTTGTTGAGCAGGCTGACTAGTTCTCTGCTCGTGTTTCATGAGCCCTGTAAGACTTCATAAGTTAAGTTAGAGCTTGCTCAAGTTGCTCCTGGTAGCAAGGTTACAGGTGCTAGCGCTGTTTGGTCAGCTGTGCCTTTTTTCATGGGGATCCCACCCTACTTATGGACACTGCTATTGGATGTCCCACATGTAAGGACTATGTCTGGAGCAGGACGTGCTGTCTGCTTAGAATAATACAACTCTGTGAAGTACTCACCTGTAGAGTTGGTATTATATGCAGACAGCACGTCCTGCTCCACCCCACCCTGATTCACTTGTTCTGGATCCCCTGTGTGGTGATTATTATCTTGGATATTATTGCCAGTCTCTGGGTGGTTGTTTTCCTCCTGGCTTCTTCTCTCACTGCTTGTTAATGCTGGGGATTTGTGGGAGGTCCCTCGGTATATGTAGGGCCTGGAGGAGCTTGTTTTCTTCATGATTCTGCAGTGCACGGCGCTGAAGGCGGAGGTATACCCCACATGTAAGGACTATGTCTGGAGCAGGACCTGCTGTCTGCATATAATACCAACTCTACAGGTGAGTACTTCACAGAGTTGTATTTTTAGAACCTTCATTGCAATGGTGGATGCGGTTTCTAAAAGAGACAGCCCACACTAGTGTGATGTTAAACTATGGGACTGCCCTGGCTGCCTGTAAACCTCAGGTGAGCTATACCTGAAAATTAAAGGTTCCACGCTTAGCGGGCTTCTCCAACAATAAACAGGCTGCAGCCTACTGTCCCGTAGTTCTCGAGGAAAAAACACAACTGAGGTGGGGAGAAAGGGACGGGGCTTCTAACCTCTGTTTTGTGTTCCCTCCCAGGGGGTGGAGCCTCTCCGTGGGTCTTGATGAAGGGAGAAAAGGGAAGGGCTCACAAGTGATAGAACATGTGCCCAGTGAAGGTTATAGGAGTTGCTTAAACAAGGTTATATGCTTGTCTGAAGAGGTGAGTTTTGAGGGCACTTTTAAGGGTTTGAAGGGTTTGAAGTGTTTGAGAGTGATGTATTGAATGGGGGAGTGTATTCCAGAGAAGTGGGGAGGCACGGGACAAGTCTTGAAGGTGGGAGTGCGAGGAGGTGACCATGGAGGAGGACAGGAGAATGTCCAAGACAGAGCAGAGGTTGCGTCTGTTTTGGTATCGGTGGATTAGAGATGAGATGTAGGGAGGGGCCTGGTTGGAGAGAGCTTTGTAGGTTAGTGTTAGAAGTTTGAACTGAACTCTCTGAGAGACTGGTAGCCAGTGGATGGATTAACAGAGGGAGGGGGGGGCAGCACTGGATAAACATTAGGAGAGGTGGAAAAGGCGAGCAGCAGAGTTTAGAATAGATTGGAGGGGTTCCAGTCAGTCTGTTGGTAAGCCGCAAAGGAGGGTGTTGCAGTAGTCCAGTCGGGATATGACCAGGGCGTGCACTAACATTTTAGTGGTATCTGATAAAATGAAGGGGTGGATGCAGGAGATGTTTTTAAGTTGGAGATGACAGGAGGTGGCTAGGGAGTGAATGTGAGGTGTGAATTCGAGAGAGGGGTCCAGAATGACCCCCAGCCATCGAGCTTTGAGAGTTGCAGTTATTGTAAGATCATATACAGAGATTGTGGTGTTAGAGGCTGGAGGGGAGTGAGATGGTGGGAAGATGACCAGTTCTGTATTATCCATGTTCAGTTTAGGGGAGCGAGATGTCATGAAGGAAGAGATGGCTGCTGGACAGTCTGGAAGGTGAGAGAGGAGGGAAGAGAGATTGGGCCAGAGAGGTAGATCTGAATGTCCTCTGCATAAAAGTGATATTGGAAGCCTAGCGAGAGTATGAGGGTTCACTGATTACACGGGTGCAGGTTAGTGTTCATGTGGACCAGGACCCTCCTTGGCTGAGAGTTGCAAGGAAAGGTTTAGTGGCCTATTATTACTATAAGCAGGTGAGGGAGGGAGATCCAACCTCAAGCCATGACTACTGAAGAGCTCTGTGTCTTTCAGCATGACATTGTCCTAAGATGCCACATTCCAGCAAATCGAGCTGTCTAATGTTGATCTGCCTGATTTGCCCTGGTCTCCCTTTCATTACAGTGTTGTAAAGTAAATCTAGGAGCAACAACCTTGGGCAACTCTGTTATTGTGGATAAAAAAATGTTCTGGAGCAAAGCTCACAGAATGGGACCATGTTGGAGGAGTCCTGTAGGGTCTTGTAGAAAGAATTAATGTCTGTCCCTCAATAAAGCAGTAACAGTTTGTTGTGGACTCTTTTCTGAGCAGCCCTACTATAGGCAATGCCAAGCGTCAAATGAAAAGCTTTCCATCAGGCTGCCTTTGATGCCCAGTACGGTGGAAACTCTGGAGTGAGGAATCACACTTCACCCTTTGTCCAAGTTCCAGTGGGTTTGGCAGATAAAAGTGGAATATGACCTGCTTGCATAAAGAACCAACTACAAGTTTTGATGGTAGGGGACCTTGGTCTAGGATGGTTTCTCAAAGTTCTCAGACCTCCAGTCAAATATGGAAGGTTTACTTGGTAGCCAATCTTGGGGGCACCTCTCAATGTGTCTTAGCTCCCAGGTAAATGTTTCTGTTACACTGACTTGGAAGTCCTCCAAAGTATGAGACAAGATCCAGTCCATTTTGAGTGGACTTCCTCATTGACCTGTTCAAAGAAGTCTTTTTGGAGCACATCCCTTCTGATAAGTGGGGAACATTGCAGCTCGGCTGTAGATGCAGGTTCTGGAATGTGACTCTTTGAAGTGTTGCACTTTTATTGCAATACATTCTGCTGTTTACTACTGTTTATCACTCTGCTCTTTCCACCCTCTCACATTAAACTGCCTCTCCCCAGACTGAAGGGAAATTCTGAAAGTACTCACCAACAAGCCCGTTAAACACTCCCCCGCTCTGTATGAAAGCAGAACCACGTCTAGCTAAATCTGCAGTGGCATCGCTGCTATTGCTTCCTCTCCTAGTAGACATCCCAATTAGGGGTACACATCCACACTTTTCAACTGATTGGATGTAAGGACCTGGGGGGGGGGCATCCTGATGCCCCGTTCTCCTTGCCCTAGAAAAATCTGGCCACATTTAAAAAAATCACTGCTCTGTACTATGTACACACTTAATTTGGCCCTGAAGGTAAAATCAAAACTTCCTGGTCAGAATGGCTCCAGTGATTTCCTGTTTTCTGTTATGTTTTCTTGTTCTAATTGTTCAATGTGGACCAAAACCCAGGATTTTGACTATCTTGGCTTTTGGTCCTTGCTCCCAGGGCACCCCGATCTGGGATGCTGAAACCAACTCACCTCTTCCTGGTCCTGTGGCGCATGCTCAGCCGTTCGTCCAACTATCCCCTGCTACCCTCTAACAGCGAGTTTGCCCACACCGGCCATTCACAAATGCCTAGGGCGGGCATGCGCCCTGCTAGAGGGATAGTGAGGATGCAGCCGTGGCTTGCACGTGCGCTGTTGGACCGGGAAACAAGGAAAGTGTATGGGCAACCTGGGGGATTTCACACAGCGGGGCACCCCGATTTTGGATGCCCCGGGAGGAGGGAATCAATCTTATAGATTCCCGGGCTGATCGCCGTGGGTTTTGGTCCACTTTAAGAGCTGCACACTTATGGATAGGTGGTAGTTTTAAGTCCTGTTTGGTGTGTGTACTGTTTTCCCCATTATGTGCATCCTGTTTTTTTTTCTTTCCTTTTACCAGTCTTTATAATTTATCAGAGCAAGGGTAGGAGTGGGGTTGACCCAGACACTTCCCAGGACCTCAGCCAGTTCTAGTCTTCTAAGGTTCCAGGAACATTAAACCTCCTGGTGGAGCCCAGCCTAGGTGGTGGTCTAGGTTTCACCCTAATTGGAAGCAAAGGCCTTTGCCTATAGTTGAATTGTGTAGAGGCACAGAGGAATGATCCCTGCAACAAAGGTACAGTCTGACCCCAACACACATCAAAAGAAAAATAGTTCCCTCTGTATTTGGAAGCTGAGCTCCCTTCACGATTTGGCTCTATAGCCTCCGGTATTTTTTATGCTCATGAGAAAGTAGGGAAACAAGGCAGCTAGTGGCCCAGGCCCTGGATATTTGTTTTTTTTACTTTACTGTACAGTTGCAGTGATGGAGAGGAGTAGTGTTCATTCTTCTCAGCAGTTGGCAGTGCCAGGCACAGTTTTCTCTGCTGTGGTTATTGCTGGGAAACGTGGTAAGCTGGGGCCAGTACCTCCATCCAATCTCTGACCTTGGCACTAGGTGCTGGCAATTGCTGGTGCCAGTTTTATAGGGAAGGGTTGTCTGGACCCGGTTTTGGCAGTGGTGATGTGTACAGCAGTAGCGCTCTCTTATTCAAGGTGTCCGGCACCGCAGCTGAGAAGCAGCAAGATTAAAGGGGAAGGGAAGAGCTCATATTAAAGGTGCCCGCCCTGACCTGCTAGAGCCTAAGCCGAGGTGTTCTAGATTGTGTAGTTACTTGCATACCCCCCAACCGCCCCGATTTCCGCAGGCCAATAAAAGATGTTTGGCCCATAAAAGATGTTGGTGAGTCAATACATGCATTCTATTACTGCCATTCAACTAAAGAATCAGAGCAGTTGTAAACCACCCAATTATCCAGCATTCTGCATTTGGTGGGATAGTCTTCCCAATGTCAGCAAAGTGGGACACTTAAGTGTTCTGGGGGAGACAGCTGACCTCAAAGTAAGACTGTCCCACCAAAAGTGGGACATCTGGTCAGTTTAGGTTTAGAAGTAGCAGGGCTTAGGGTCCTTCTGGATCAAACCAGGCAGGGTTTAGGTCTGCTCTTAGAAGTGGACAGTCCCAATGTTGTCCTCTTGGCTAGGGCACAGTTTGGAAAAATCCTCATGACAAATATCTAACATTTTTCGAGGCACGTGTACATATGTTAAGGATTGGTGCTTCTGCCAGCCTTTGCTTCTACTTCAGTAAACAGAGCAGAGGGCCCTACTAAGGTTGCTACTTTTCTATGCTAGGAAGTGCATCTTGTTAAAGTGGAACCACCGCTAAGCCCTCAGTGCAAGCATGGATGAAGCTGATCAATCAAAAACTCCCCTTGTACAAGTTAACATACGTTGCAAGAGAAGTCCCGGATAAGTTTGAGAAGGTGTGGGGTCCTTGGGTACAGTGTCTGGAGTTGGCTGCTGAGGGTCAGAGAGAAAGATAGAATCTGAAGATGTCACAATGACGCCTCTGCTTCCCCCTTTAGGGGATCCTGGGAAATGAATGGGTCGAGCTATTGACTTAGACCCGGGTCGGGAGATCTCTGGAGCTAGTTAGTCCCCTCTTGCTTCCTTCAGCTGGCCTCGTCCCCCCGGATAATGATGATAATAATAATCCTCCCACTGAGGACACTGACACATTATGTCAACGGTTTAGTCTCTGGGTGAGTGTGTGTATGAATGGTGTCTTGCTGTCAGTTAGGTTTCAAGTGTTATTGTTGTTGCCTGCGGCACTCGATGTGTATGTATTTCTTAAAACTGCTAAATAAAAATATATAAAAAACAAACAACAGGGTAGAGGCTAAGTGGCCTCACATGCTTTGTTGCAACTTATGTCAGAATGAGAGTGATCTAATTCCATGTAGAATTCAGATGCAAGCCTCTAGAACAAGTCAGGAACCAAGTCATCAGGCCCTATCCTGCTTGGAGAGGGTGATCGTTGCATTTTGCAGTTACCCGGCCTTCCAGACGGACAGGTTCTTTGCATTTATCAATCCGCAGTCACCCCCTAACCCACAGCGCTCCTATTTGTGGCCAAGCACCCAATGTCAACTGGGTCAGTCGTTCCTTTTCTAGAGATTTTATTGCCCCCCAACTAGTAAAGCTCTGGTCATCCTATACTGGACCTCAAAATATTGAATCGATACAGTCATTGATAGGGTTCCTACAAAAATACTTTTGGGGAAATAGGATGCCCTCGTGAAGATCGGCAGTATTCTTACCTTGATCTGCACTCCCACAGTGCATGCACAGGCTTCTAACCAATCAGAATAGATTGCCATGAATATTAATACCCAACAATCTATTCTGAATTAATGTAATGCATGACGTTATCCTGACTGTAAGCTTTACAGCGCTCCTGGGGGTGCGGCACTCTATAATTCAGATGCCCTGGGAGAGGGAATCGGACAGCTCTGGGGCTCCAGGGCCAACTGAAATAGGTTTTGACCTGATTTAAAGCCAGAATAATAGTTGAGCAAAACACCTTACCTGATCCTGGACTCCAGCACTGTCCATCAATGCATCTGGCGGCGGCCCCTGCTGGTCTGAACAGAGCGACATTCCCTATCCAGTGCATGCTCCCACCCCCACTATTCAACTCAATGGGCACGCACATGGGGATGCCACTCTATACGATGTGATCAATAAGGTCAAGCTAGAAAAACTGGTGGAATGTAAGGAGTTATTTTTTTTTACCCCCCCTGACCTGCTTTAAGGCGGGGGGGGGGGGGGGGGGGCACTCTTATTATGACTGTGCTTCTGCTATAAAGTTCATAAAATGCACATCAATATTGTGATCACCTTTTATATCACTTTTGGGCAAGAGAGGATTAGATAAAGTATAGATAGCAGCAGCTCAGGTTGGGATACAGGTCACTGTGCTAAGTACCACCATTTGGGAGCTATAGAACAATGCTGTGTATAGTGGTACCTTGACTTATCCCCCATCCAGAACCCAGATGGATGCTCTTCATTAGAGATAGCCCCTCGGTCACCCACCAATGCCAGTCTACCATTATCTGGCTGATATTGGCACAGTGTTGGTTGTCATGTGTTTAAATAAATGACTCCGCTATCAAGCAAACACAATTTATTTAGAAAAATAGACATTTCCCACTCTGTACAGATCCCTCTCATACAAAAAAAATGGAGGACGCGGAGTGAGGGAGGCCATTCCTGGACATGTTCATAGCTCGTGACATTTAGGACAGTAACGCCGCAGGAATTGACCAATGACATATCGGTTTATATACTGTAGCTGTGCAAAGGGCATAACCCACAGAAACCAGACATCATTAATAAAACCAAAAGTAAACAGGAATCTGATTGGTTGGGTTGTGTCACTGCAAAGCTTTGGTCAGGGTCACTCCAAGAAAAGGACCTAACACTGTCTGAAGCAGGACCCTACTGGTGCTCACACCTTGTCTGATCTGCTCAATGGGGAATATGTAGAAGCTAATGCAGACCCTTTGATTGCACAGGCTGGGCAACCCCTATTCTACAGTGTGTAGGGCTTCCGCAAAATCCCCAGAATTGCATTATGGGGGGGGGGGGGGGATGTCAGTCAGTAGTGCCAGACTAGCAGTGGCATAACCCTAGTGTGAATATTAAAAGGGGCCCTTTTCAAGGCTCATACAGTAGAAATGCTCCTTCCTCTCTCTAAATGATGCCAAGTGAGTACAAATATTATAAATAAGCTGGAGGAGCAACAATGATGGGGCCTCAGTGCGGTCGCACCCCCTATAATTATGCTCCTGTAGACTATAGATAACCTCTTTACTGGTCCTTCCTGGGCTGGGGGCTTTGTAGAAAGGGTGGCTGCTGATCAAGTGCCTTTAAGTGGACCAAAACCTACAGAGATCGGCCCTGGAATCTATAAGATTCCAGGGCCGCTTGATTCCTTCCCCCCCAGGCATCCAGAATCAGGATGTGTGTGAAACCCCCCAGGTCGCACAGACACTCACTTCTTTCCCGGTCCAACAGCGCATGCGCGAACAGCAGCTGCATCCCCGCTATCCCTTTAGCAGGGCACGTGCCCACGCCAGGCATTTGTGAATGGCTGGCACGGGCATGCTCCCTGTTAGAGGGTAGCTGGGGATGCAGCCACCAGCGTGCTCGGATCCACTTCAGCCCCTTGTTCTAAGCCTTCGTCTAAGGAGGGCGGATCTGAGTGCGCTGGTGGCTGCATCCTTCGCTATGCGCTCTGATTGGACAAGAGACTGTGCATGCGTCGTAAGGAGAGGCGAGTTTGTCGTGCAGCCTGGGGGTTTCACACAGCGGGGCATCCCCGATCAGGGTGCCCTGCATGCACGGAACAAAACCCAGGATATTCAAAGTCCTGGGTTTTGGTCCACTTTAAGCATGATGGGTCAAAGTCTAGCACCATAAACATGGACTTCGTGCTGAAAGGAGGTCAGCCATGCTGCTAGTATTTTCACAGGAGGCACTTTTTAGTGTCATCTCCCTCAATCATCTGTCAGTATCACAATAACTGCTGCCAATTAATAATTTACCTGTACTTTAACCCCCTAATAGTTTTTCCAAAACTGTGATTGGGACGTGAGAAAAGAAGTTCACAGTATAGGTTTAACTGGCTCTTACTGCCATCTGTTTTGGGGGAACAACCTCAGCCTGTGTCCCAGGAGCTTCCATGCACACCCACACCTAAAGAGGTCTCTACTAATGGAGGCAGATACATGACATGTTCAGGAGATTACTGGAACTGTTTGGGGGTTAAACCGTTGGCATAGAGGAGGCAGTCCATACCAGGTTTATAATTTGTACATCATTCAGGTGGTAGTAGTGCCAATCTATAAATCCCCCCCCCCAAGGGGTTATCCTCCTTAGTCTATCAAGTCTCACACCTTCCTACAGAAGCCAAGTATTGAACTCCCTGGCCCCGCCTCCTCTATAGAAATTGATATTGCAGGCCAACAGTGATAAACCATATTCCCTTCTCAAGCTATTAACATAAACAGGGTTTTATTTCACTTTCATTGTTGATGAAAGGTCCTTTCCTTTAAGTAACCCTGACCACTTGCTTTGGAGGCATCCCGTAGTGGGAGGCTGCCATTGCTGAACTCCTCCTGGCTGCTCCTTTAGCAACGTGGAGTCTGATCTATTATGTATGAGCCACTGAAACAATATTCTATCCAATGGGGGAGCAGGTCCTTCACCCACCTGGCCTAGATCAGAGCAAGATTAGCAATGGCCACCCCTGTAATTCACCTGTTTGAGACACTGAAAGCCCCCCCCCCCCATGTTGTCTAGTGTTTGTAATGATTGTAGTGCATTTATCAGCCTGTGCTGATCTAGGAAGTCCGTTATGACCCCTGTGCAGTGTTATGCCCACCCAGACCTAGAGATGGCACAGGATGGTATGCTGCACCCCACGTAGCCTCCTGTCACCCTTTAGCAGCCCCCCATTTATATACAAGGCCCAGTGAGCTGCCTAAATCCTTGTGAAGGCTTCACCAGGGAAACAGGCGGCCATGGGTCTGCACCACTTGGGTGGGTCCAGCTTGTGGTCAGCCACTATGGCAAGCAGGCTGCAGTCCATGTGTGAATTTTATTAGGCCACTGGAAGAAGCAGATTTGTGCATTTTTTTTCTTTTTTTTTTTTTTTTTAAGTTAAGGCAGTCAGGGATCCGTTCTTCAGGCACAGTTCTCAATATTAGCCAGGAAACGCTCGGCCCACCACTCATCCAGATCGATGGGGACAAAATCTGCAGAGAGGACACAGGAGACAGCGGCATTAGTGGCTACTTACTGGATAGATAGCCTGGGTCACAGGGCTTGCTGCACCCCATTCACCCAACTCATCTAAAGCCAATGGCACCCCCTGTATCAGTAACAGTGATTGCAGGACACCCACTCAATTTACTGCAATGGAGCGGGCGTACTTGATTTAGTGTGATGTGGGGGAAGTGGGTTGGCATATCCATCTGGAGATGGCCAGCGAATGGAAGCAAAGTCTAGAAGCTGCGGGACTCCTCCAATAGGAGGCAATGCAGTATGTACCCATTTCCTTCCCCGCAAATTACAGAGCTCCACAAGGTAATGGTGAGTTGCTCTTAAAGTGGATCAAAACCTAGGATTTTGACTATCCTGTGTTTTGATCCTTTCCCCCGGGGCACCCTGATCGGGGATGCCCCGCTGTGTGAACCCCCCCCCCCCAGATCGCCGAGTGCAACTCACCTCTTCCCAGTCCTACGACGTATAAATGCCCCCTTGTCCAATCAGCGCGCTCGGAATCGTCTAAGGGCAGCGGCTCCAAGCAAGCTGGCGGCCGCATCCTCCGCTTCCCTCTAACAGGGAGTGTGCCCGCGCCGGTAATTCACAAATGGCAGGCACGTGTCCTGCTACAGGAATAGCATGCGCCATTGGACCAGGAAGCAAGGTAAGTGTATGGGGTGACCTGGGGAGTTTCACACAGCGGGACATCCTGGGGGGAAATCGATTGGCCCAGGAATCTGTATTGTGGTTCACTTTATTTTAAAGGGGCAGTCCAGCACAGCAAGGAGCTCCCCTGAATCCTGCTCCCATGTACCTCTCTTCCAGCTCTGCTTCTACATCAATTGCTTTACCTGTGCATCTGTGTAGAGTTCTACAAAACATGTTGGTGTCCCTTGAGAAGAAGGCGGAGAGTTGGGCATATATGCTGTAGCAGGTCTCCAAAGTTTGCCCCTTCTTTCAATTCTATTCTTTTATGACCACCTCCAAATGTGGTTGCATGACCACCCCTATCCCTCAGTGCTCCCAGCATAAGCAAACCCAGCAAGTGCAACCACTGTGGCTTGCCATGCTCAAAGCACTTAGGTACAGGGGCAACCATGCAACCACATTTGGAGCATGGCCCTATTATTGCCATTGCCTGGACTGTCCATTGAATGCAGGACTCACTATCAGCAGGAAGGTTATGGTGCTTGTGAACCTGGCCCCTATCCTGCACACTGTTTCCAGGGATGGTTTAGCCTCCCTTTCCTGGGGCTCTTTTACACTCCAAGGCCCTTTCCTGGGGTTATTTTACACTCCAGGGCCGCTGTAATGGTTTTGTTCTGCTTTAGATAACTCTCAAACTCCAAATGGTACACGCTGCCAAACTCTATAGCTACCACTTGTCTCCACTCCGTTAGACTGTAAGCTCATAAGCACAGGGCTCTCTCCCCTATTGTATCGCCTTTTCATAGCCTTCACTTAGAACTTTGCAGCGTCTTACGTGTAAGTCTCTGTACTGTATGTTTTACCCTGTTATTACTAATTCGTACAGCACCACAGAATCTGATGGTGCTATTTACATACTAAAAACACTGCAGTGCTGCACACCTCCAATTGGCAGTCTCTAGTGTGCATTTCTTGTCCCCCATCAGATGGGACTCAAAAAGGGGGGTATCTCTCTAAGGTGTAACTGATGGCATGTGGAGAAGGTTAGTGTCCCTGTGGACCAGAGTTACAAAAGAAATTTTAGGTCTGCTTTAACTAGTTGGCAGGACTCTTTAATATTAAACCAAAATACAGCCACACTTTCCTCTTCATTACAAAGTCCAATGAGCTGAAGCTATGGCTAATGAGACCAGAGGTGCTGAACACACATTTTGAAGTGGAACTCTAGATATGGTTTTTGTCTAGGCTGGGAAAAAGTTGTGTGTGTGTGTGTGTGTCTGTGTGTGTTAGAGATGCTGTAATGTTCCTTTTTCTTTTTGGTTGTAGTGACCACACAGGAAGTTCATAGTAAAAAAATAAAAAATAAAACTGCATCACTGTGACCATAGGGGTGGCACTGGCCCAAAAATCTCACCTTTCCCATCCCTTTTGACTCAGACATAAATTCAGTTACAATTAATGTGGACCTTTCCCCAGGGGCACCCCGCTGTGTGAAGCCCCCCCAGGAAACCGAGACCAACTCACCTCTTCCCAGTCCCATGGCGCTCTGACGGACGCATTCTGCGTTTCCCTCTAACAGGGAGCGTACCCGCACAAATGGCTAGAGGGAGAGTGGAATGCGCCCGCTGCTCTTAGACTCCTCGTGGGACCGGGAAAATGAATAGGGCGACCTGGGGGGTTTCAATGAATTGGATGCCCCGGGGGGTGAAATCTATAAGATTCCCGGGCCGATCGAGCTGGGTTTTGGTTTAACACAGCGAGCTTAAGCTAAAAACTTTTCAAAATAAGTCAATAGCCAGTAACAGGCTTACTCTTTAGGGAAGAGTCCGGCGCTTGATCTTGATACTGTTGGGGTCCACTTCCATTAAGTTCACTTTTCTCCAGATGATGCTGCACCTCCTGCCAGGCTGTGAAGGACACATAAAAATACATTAGATTGCCCGAATATGAAAGCATGGATAATCACTAGCAAGGGCATTACCCACGCCAACACCCAAGTGCCAAGGCCCATGGCTCCCGGAGGGGCCCACTGACAGCCGCAGCAGAATGTTGCTGAGAGGAGGAGGATGAGGAGAGAGAGATGAGATGGTGTTGGGGAGGGAGAATTCATTTAAACCAGACCAACAGCCTGGCACACTTGGAAAAGAAAGTTAGAGGCCATTTTGAAGCTTCCTCCCCCAACTTATCAATAAAGGACACACACACACACAGTGTCGGTGCTCTAAATCTGGTCGCTATAGCATAGTGCGATTAAAGTCTGTTTTTGAACACATATACACCAGTAACAAAGCGAAAACACATGGAATGACATTGTTTTAACACTGTGACATGACTAAAAATATAAAAAGTAAAAAAGTTTCTAAAAAAATGTTTTTTTGCAGCCAGGAGAGGTCACACAGTGATTTGGTCAAGAAAAAAAAATGTAAAAATGTCAAACACACTGTTTAAACACAAGCTAATGAACGGCCATTGAAATGTATGGGAGAGCGCTACAGAGCGGCAGGTACTACATGGCGCTCCTGAGCCTAGAGAACCGGCGCTATACATTGAGCCGTCTGTAATAATACATGTGACGCTACATGGCGCTGTTAGAGGCGCTCACCAGATTCACTTTCATAAATGTGAATTGCGCCTGGCGTTCACCTGCCGCTACGAGGCACTACCTGGCACTATCCCTTCTTAAATAACCCCCATAACTGACAATGCCCAGTGACAGGAAGCCCGACAGAACTTCCTGTTTGCAGGTGGCCTGCAAATGCATGAACTGCCATCTTGTTTTTAAAATTGACCCCAACAGCTGGGTGGGGATTACAGCAGACCCCCCTCAACCAGAAGCTTCAGCACCCATTGCAGCAGCCAGCATCTCCTATAGGAGGAGACTGCGGACCCGTGTGAACATCGTATGTTCTGTTGCAGTTTTCAGTGGATTTTACCTTTTAACCTAGCTTCAGAGTCTAAAAAAAAAAAAAAAAAAAAAAAAGTCATCGTAGAGCCGGAATGTAACAGGAACAAGGTATGAGCAACACTATGGGCCCTATTAACTTTCTGCACTGGGGCCCAGTCACTTTTAGTTATGTATCAGATAGATAGGCTTGAGCCTGTAATATATGTGGAGAACTTACAATCCTGGGGTGTCCTATATGGTAACAATCAAACTGGTGCAGGACTTTTGCCTTCAATGAAGTGTATGGCCCTGTGATGGGAGGGGAAAGACTGATCATACTTCCCTAACCTACTGAGTCCTAATCCCTCAGGTCTACCTTGTAAAACAATGCAGTTCCTCTGCTGTCAGTACTTGTGCCAACAAAGTGCCCCTCAGCTCGCAGTCACGATTGACCAGGCTCACTTCCCCAGTGACCGGCCGTGGTGGACTGGGGCCCAAATATCAACCCTGGATTTTACAAGCCCCTGGCCAGCCCAAGATATCCCCCCAACCATGATGCCGGGGCTATAGCATTGGGGCTGGGATTCCTTGGCTTGTGGGTACAAAGGGCTGACAGGGAGACTAAGGGACAGGGATTTGAATGTGGGTGTTATAAGCAGCAGCCCAACTGACCCCAAAGCAGTGCGGCCCATCAGGCATAGTCCCAGGTTTCCCTATGGACAGTCCACCCCTGGTGACTGACCATGATTAAAGCTCTTATGATTGCATTTGCCCTACAGCATTTCATGAGCCACCAATGTAAGGGGTCATCAGAAGACCTGCCCGCTGGACCAGGGGCAGGAAGTGAGTATTGTTAAATTAAGTGCTTGTGTGTTATCTTTTTTTTACTTTGCTGCTTGTAAACTGGTATAGGGGTACGAGAACCCCCTATACCAGTTCAAATTTTGGGGGGCATTAAGCCATCTGCCCAACATGCTAGTGGGTACCCTGTCTGATTACCCAAACTGGCCAGAGGGGTGCAGGGGAGCCCCTGGAGGAGCACCCAACCTGCGCTGAGTAGCATGGGGGCTGGTAACGTGGCAGGGGGCTGGCTGTTGGCCTCTGAGCTCTGAGTTACCAGCTCCTATACCTGGTGTAGCCAATGAGGGTGGGACACTTAACTTTTTTAAGTGCTATGAAATTTTTTCTTAATCAACTTACCGTATATACTTGAGTATAGGCCGACCCGAATATAAGCCGAGGCACCTAATTTTACCCCAAAAACCTGGAAAAAGTTATTGACCCGAGTATAAGCCGAGGCGGCTTTTTTCAATTGGAATTGGAGTTGATTTGAGGAATCACCCCTGACCACGCCCCCAGCCATCACCTAAGAATTAAATAAAAATAAATAATAATAATACAGTGAGGGGCATCCCTTGTTACAGCCAGTTAGGGGCATCCCTCATTACAGCCATTCAGGTGTAACACAGCACACACACAACATACACACAGCACACACAACACACACACAAACACAATACAGCACACATACACACACAAGGCACACACAGCACACAACACAGCACACACAGCACACAACACAGCACACATACAATGCACACAACACACACACTCACCAGTTCAGCTCCTGCAGAATCTTCAGCGAGGCTCCTTCCAGCGACGGTGCGGGAGAGAGTGAGGACGGCGCGGGACGACGGCATGGGTCCATCTAGACGCAGGGCAGAAGAGCCGCCTCAGAGGCTTCAGAACTCGGCGGGGAGATCAGTACACCCAGCGCGAGGTGGGTGTACCAAGATGGCGGCCGGCGCGCTCCGCGCCGCCACGTCACGTCACTGAGGCCCGGGCCGCCATCTTGGTACACCCACCTCGCGCTGGGTGTACTGATCTCCCCACCGAGTTCTGAAGCCTCGGCGGCTCGTCTGCCGCCTCGGAGGCTCTTCTGCCCTCGCTCAGGTAAGTCACTGACTGGAGTATAAGCCGAGGCTGCTTTTTTCAGCCCAAAAAGTGGGCTGAAAAACTCGGCTTATACTCGAGTATATACGGTAAGTAAAAAGCACTAAAACGCCTGCAGTTAGCGAAAGGAATAGGTGTGAACAAACTGACCAGACCTCCCCACTTTCTGTGAGACGGTTCCACTTTCAGACATTTTGCCCCCACTGCCCCCTCCCAAAAAAAAACAAACTCTGGAGACACAAATGCCCCACACTTTCTAATTTCATAGGAAAGACTTTCCCACCGGAAGTCTGGACAATTTACAACAGGGGCCCTGCTTCAGCTCATTGGCTGAAAGTTGAATGTACAGGTTTGCTGAGCATCAGATCAATTACCAACATACTTGACAGACCAGAAATATGCAAGTGCCTTAGACGTATGTTCGGGTTGGGGCTAAACCTACTTCCTGATATTGGTTCCTCGAGCCTGTGGATAAGCTACAACCCCAAACCATGCCCTCACTACACCCATTACCCTGTAAAGTGGTCCATTTATCTATGTGTCCCACTTCAAGTCCCCCCCAAAAATGCTTTGTTAATAATTGGGGGCACAGAAAAGGAGGAAAGCGGAGCCCATGAGAAAATCCTCTAGCTGGGGTTGGATTTGTAGCAGTTCCCTGGAGACACGTTCCACCGGATTTTCCAGAAGTCAAAGGCATAATACGCAGAGGTGGTTGTGTTATGTAGACAGACAAGACCGACAGCCACAACTTGGGAGCATGTTACAAAACCGGTTCGGCGTTCAACAGTCAAACATTATTTTTGGGGGACAAGGACAACAAGCCATGACCTTGTAAATGTGACAGTTACTGAACGGATGCCACAAGTACAACAACATCTGATGCAGGTGCCTAAGGCATGAAACTTGCCAGTCACAGGAAAGCAGGCCCGTCGCTGATTGACTGCAGGGGCACCAACTGTGCCACCAGTATTTAGTAATATCAGCATCATGCCTCAGGGTATCTGGTAGGGTGACGTTCCCCAACCTCAAGTCCCACCAAAAGGTTATGTTTTGCAGATCTCTACACAGATGCACAGATGAAGTAATTGGTGCTCAGAGATATAAGGGCTGATTCAAAATTTTCCTTCTCACTTTTTGTAAGAAAAAAAAGGTTTTATAATTTTTTGCCTTAGTGCTATTCTGCATCATTTTTAAATGTTTAAACCGGACCTTCACTCTGAATAAGAGACTATTTTGTATGTTTCTCCCACCCTGTACATACAGATTGCTAGCTACCTACTTGCAGCTAGTCCTTTTTCTGAGCTTTTAAACATCCAAGATGGCGGCTCATGCAGTCTCAGGCTGCTGGCAGACAGGAAGTCTCTTCAGACTATGACGCTCAGCATTCTGGGACTGCTGTCCTTTTCCTGACCCCAGCTCTGCTCTGTCTGTGCAGAGCACAGCTGTAACTCGCCCCCTACACTTTTAACCCCCCCCTTCTCCTCTCCTCAATATGTGATGCTTCTGAGGCAAAATGGCGACGCCCTTATCCTAGAGTCAGTGTTGGAGCCCAGTGGGGGAAATAATAATAAGTAAGTGACTTAAAACTTGAAATATATTCATTTTATACGCTGGGGAATTGTTTTTGGCTTTACATTAAATGATGCTGAAGGTCCGGTTTAAAGCGGACCTTCACTCTAAATAAGAGTCTATCTTATATGTTTCCCACACCCTGTACATACAGATTGTCCACATTAAAAATCATCCTACCTGCATCTACTGCATGTTATGTGCCTTTAAACATCCAAGATGGCGGCTTATGGAAGCCGCCATCTTATCAGGAAGCCTGCAAACAGGAAGTGCCTCCTGACTGTGCTGCTCTGCATTCTGGGACTGCTGACCTTTACCTGACCCCAGCTCTGCTCTGTCTGAGCAAAGCACAGCTATAACCCGCCCCCCTGTACCTTATCCCACTCTCCTCTCCTCAGTAAGTGTGATGCTTCTGAGTCAAGATGGCGTCGCCCGTATCCTAAATTCCTGAACAGAGTTGCAGCCCAGTGGGGGAAAGAATAATAATTTAGTGACTAAAAACGTAAAATATATTAATTTTAGATGCTGGGGAACCGTTTAAGAGTTTGGGCTTTTCATTAAATCACGCTGAAGGTCCGGTTTAAATAAATCCCACAGCGAATAATGGTGATGAATTACACTAAGGAAAAAAAACATTATAAAAAGTTTTTTCTCACAAAAAACGTAAGAAAAGAATTTTTTTATGGTGCTGAATTAGCCCTATAGAGGCAGTTATGTGGAGATTCACAAAACATGACCTGTTGGCGGGCCTTGAGGAGAGGCTTGCGACAGGACAGATTATAAAGAGGCTCTGGTGCCATATTGCATCTTGGCCAGGGCCGTATTTCTCATTAGGCAACCCTAGGCCTGTTACTGCTATAAAAAAGCACCATTGCAATCTACATAGCTACAGAAAGACAACAGTGTATGTGTTGAGGGAAAGGGGCACAAGGGGTTAAATTCTGTAAACAGCTGATGTGTCTTCTAGTTGTCAACAGGAACTGATTTCGCTGCCTTAACTGATGTAGTCATGTGAATTGTGTGTGTCTGGAGCCAGAAAAGAAATTTAGAGGCCGATTTGTTACTAACGCCAGGTATCGGCAGATGAGCGTCTGTATAGCGGCGCTTAGAGCGACTGCTAGTAGACGCTGTAAGCAGGTATCGGGTGCTGTAACGGAGCGCCTCAGTAACTTGGCCGGCGTTGATGAATGTGATGTATGTTGGGCGCTCTAACACCAGTACAGCGTTGCAGGGAGCGAAAGGTAGCACCAGTGTGACCGACTCTTGGTACTCCACACCATATTCAACAAAAAAACAGACACACACAGCGTTGGCGCTCTAATTCTGGTTGCTATAGCATAGAGTGCCAGACGCTGGGTGATTAAAGTCTGTTTTTGAACACATCCACCAGTAACAAAGCGAAAACACATGGAATGAAATTGTTGTAACATTGTGACATTAATACGTTAGTGCCAGACCTGTAATGACAATTCTGCATAAAGAGATAAAAAAAAAAAAAGTTTACAAAAATGAGTTTTTCTAGGCCAGGAGAGGTCACACAATGATTTAGGCACAAAAAAAAAATAAAAATAAAAAAAACCCTGTTTAAATAGAAGAAAGTTAACTTCCATTGAAATGTATGGGAGAGCGACAGTAAGCAAAATGTAATACCTGTGTGCCGGCGCTATATGCTGAGCCGCCTGTAATAATACATCGGACGCTACATGGCGCTGTTAGAGTCACTCACCAGATTCGCCTTCATAAATGTGGTTTTGCGTATAGCGCCCGGCGTTCACCAGACGCTGCCTGCCGCTACGAGGCGGCTCTAGACCTTCATGAATAACCCCACATAGGCTGGTCTGCAACTCTTCATTTGCGTCCTCATACCCCACACACTATTTTAAGAGTCTGTACAAATATATTGGATATTTATGTTACAGGGTGGGGACAATCTATGCACATTCCTTTTTTTTTTTTTATACTCAAGGGACAAATCCTGACTCAACAATAGGGGGCGTTAGCACTAAAAGTGCCTAAGGCAGCGTGATGCCAGATACGGTCCTGATCTTGGCACAAATCCCCCCCCCCCAATCCATGCAGTGTCCATTTTACAGGGAGGGCGACTCCTCAAGGCCGCACACCCTCTGTTGTATTTCCGAAGGTGGTGAAATCAAGGCACCAGCCTTTCACAGTCACCAGCACTGAAGTGTGGCGCCCTCGCCAGTGACCCCTGTGCAGTCACAAGGGCCTCGTGGTGGCTGTTACAGTTGCCGACTGATCGGTTTCCTCAGCCAAGATTCAGAAAAGCCGGAGAGTAATGTACTGCCATGTGACTGCACTGAGGGAAAGGGACTGCGGCTGACAGTTATTGATTTAAAAGGACACCATGACTAGAGCCTTTCCCAGCTTCCCTTTCAGCAGATTATTCTCTTCTGTATGCCTACAGATGGAGCAATGAGTTTATTGGGAGGTAGACCAGACCATATTTGACTTTTGGTTTGGATTTAAAGTGTACCAAAACCCAGGATTTTGACTATCCTGAGTACTGGTCCTTTCCCCCAGGGCACCCCGATCGGGGATGCCCCACTATGTGAAACCCTCCAGATCGCCCAAGGAGACTCACCTCATCCTGGTCCTATGGCGCATGCACCGCCGCTCGTCCAATCCGCTCGCCTGGAGTCGCTGAGTTATGCATGCCTGAGCAGAGTGGCTCTAAGTGCGCTGGGGTCCGCATCCCCTGCTTCCCTCTAAGAGGGAGCATGCCTGCGCCGGCCATTCACAAGGCACGTGCCCTGCTAGAGGGATAGCGGGGATGCGGCCCGTGCATGCGCCGTTGGACCGGGAAGTAAGGTAAATGTAGTGGGCGACCTGGGGGGGGGTTCACACAGTGGGGCACCCCGATTTTGGATGGGGGGAGGGAATTGATTGGCCCAAGAATCTTATAGATCTATATAGTTTTGGTCTACTTTAAAAGGGACAAGGTGCATAAATTGTCAACCAGCAGCTTCCCTCATCATGGCTGCCCTCTCCCTTCCTGTCAGAACAAAGCTGCTTCTGAAAGTAGAAACAAGGCAAAGAGTAGTGGCACACCCCCTGAATTCCTTTGCCATAGACCACCAATAATAGGGCTAAGCCAGTGGTCTAAAGCTCCACATCATCAGACTGTGGACAATGGAAGAGAGGGAGAACAGCCAGGGTGATGAGAATACACCCTGGAGAAGTGGAGCTCGGTCACGCAATGCGTCGGTAGCTCCTGCAGGGGGGACCCTGGCTCTCTGATTTCAGTGATGTACACTTTTGACTCTTAGGGATATGGTACAAGCAGGTGATTTCGCACTGTCAGCACTTTGGGCAATTTATTTATCTATATAAAATTGGATTTTGAGCAGCATTTAGTCTTGCACTGTGTTTTATCATTAATGGTTCTTTTTTTCTCGGCACTTTTGCACTTATTCACTACCTCAACCGATGCTTAGATGCACTTTATTCCCAGCCCACCTGCCCATAGTCAATGAATTACTTATTATTGACATTTTATTATATCCAATCAATTGCTCATTATTATTGATAAGAATAGCCATTTTCCAGGTATCCCCCACAGCTTTTTGTCTCTTTGTTTTTTAATTCTGTCTTTCATTGTCTAATGTCTGTGTGGACGATGTGATTGTTTGTTACTTTACTTTTTAAATATTTGGTTGGTGTGCAGCCATTAATAAGGGGTGTATTTTGGGGATTTTTAGAACCCCATCCAATGTGTACTTAGTTCTTACATATTACTCCACAGGCCTGCAACCCCATCATTTCAGTCTGTGCACATCCTATATACAAGCTTTAGGGTGATGAGAATGTCCAGCACTGTTTGTTGTATTGGTCTGGTTTAAATCATTTTTGACTGTTGGTCCACTTTAAAAAGAGACCCAACACTGTTCATATAGCAACGTTTTGCTGTCACATTCCCCTACAATGGCAATTTCTAGATGAAGTTAGATTACTAAGCACTGAAATAGTAAATACAAATGGTGATTTAGTTGCTAGCACAAATTTGATAACAAAGATGGAGAGGCAACACTTTTGGGGTCCCCCGACTTCATGGGCCCCAATAGGGTTCTACCTCAGCACCCACCTATAATTACAGGATGGGTTTACTGTCATTTAATGGGGGTGGGTTCTTCTCTTACCCTGATATACAAAGCGCACGTTCTCCTCGTGTGCCGGCGTGTACACCTCCTCCTCCTCTGAGGATTGGCTGAGAGCTGGGCCGCGTTTGCCGTTCACACGGTTGAAGACCAGTTTGGGTGCGCAGCTGCTGTGGAGGAGAAGACGGAGATTAGAAATGGAAAACAATCTCTATACATGAAGGGAGACCTGTCCTTAGGGGATATGCTTCCTTTCTGTAGCACATTATACCATTACTGCCACCACCTACAGTGTAATTACCACAATATGGGGCTGGAAACTGCAGCATACACTGCCAGTCGCCAACACCATTCCCAATAGGAGATGCCAGCTTGAGGGTACGTGGTGCAACCTAACTTCAGGTCAGCACAGAGAAACCTGGTGGTGGTGAGTAAATCAAAACTGAGGTGGTGGGGGGTAAATTTAAGGTAAACTATTTTTTAAAACCCTTGGCAACAGCCCCCCTCCCCCAAAAGAAACCAAGCTAGGCCTCCTAAGGTTTTCTTGTACAGGGGCGTAGCTAGGGGGGCATCCGGTCAGGAGGGTGCCAAAGGGGGGCGCCATTTCAAATCTTTGTCCTGGGTGCCAGAAAGCCTAGCAACTCCTCTGTCTTGTACATTGAGAGATCAAGTGGAAAGGCTCACCACGCAAATGAAATGCCTATTTCAATAGAGATTAAAGAGACTGTCTAAATCCCTATTGGATGCCTTTAAACTCAGGTGGAGAGGCTCTCCAATTTCTATTGAATGCCTTTACACTCAGATAGAGAGATTTTATCAGATAATCCCTTATGGACGGACACCCATGACATGGAATAATTACAGTCCTGCACCTGGCTCCACGTTGGATGTTTCCTACTGTGGGGCATCCCAAATAGAGATGTCCCCTAGGGAATAGAAAAGTGGCCATGCCAAATCAGTATGGGCTTTATTTGTGACTATAAGTCAGCTTTATTTTTGACTTTTGAAGAGCATCCTTTTCAACTATTTGGGGTAATAATAAGGTTTCAATATTATAATAAATAATATAAATAGCAAAAGCATTAAAGCAGAACAAAACCTGGGATATTGACTTTTCTGGGTTTTGTTCCATTCCCGCTTCAGGATGCTCCGCTGTGTGAAACTCACCTCTCCAGGCTCTAACGGCGCATGTGTGGGCTCTCGTCCAATGAGAGCTGCCCACTGTGACTACATCACTCGCAGATGTGGGCTCTCGTCCAATGAGAGCTGCCCACTGTGACTACATCACTCGCAGATGTGGGCTCTCGTCCAATGAGAGCTGCCCACTGTGACTACATCACTCGCAGATGTGGGCTCTCGTCCAATGAGAGCTGCCCGCTGTGACTACATCACTCGCAGATGTGGGATCTCGTCCAATGAGAGCTGCCCGCTGTGGACTACATCACTCGCAGATGTGGGCTCTCGTCCAATGAGAGCTGCCCACTGTGACTACATCACTCGCAGATGTGGGCTCTCGTCCAATGAGAGCTGCCCGCTGTGACTACATCACTCGCAGATGTGGGCTCTCGTCCAATGAGAGCTGCCCACTGTGACTACATCACTCGCAGATGTGGGCTCTCGTCCAATGAGAGCTGCCCGCTGTGACTACATCACTCGCAGATGTGGGCTCTCGTCCAATGAGAGCTGCCCGCTGTGACTACATCACTCGCAGATGTGGGCTCTCGTCCAATGAGAGCTGCCCACTGTGACTACATCACTCGCAGATGTGGGCTCTCGTCCAATGAGAGCTGCCCACTGTGACTACATCACTCGCAGATGTGGGCTCTCGTCCAATGAGAGCTGCCCGCTGTGACTACATCACTCGCAGATGTGGGATCTCGTCCAATGAGAGCTGCCCGCTGTGGACTACATCACTCGCAGATGTGGGCTCTCGTCCAATGAGAGCTGCCCACTGTGACTACATCACTCGCAGATGTGGGCTCTCGTCCAATGAGAGCTGCCCGCTGTGACTACATCACTCGCAGATGTGGGCTCTCGTCCAATGAGAGCTGCCCGCTGTGACTACATCACTCGCAGATGTGGGCTCTCGTCCAATGAGAGCTGCCCGCTGTGACTACATCACTCGGAGATGTGGGCTCTCGTCCAATGAGAGCTGCCCGCTGTGACTACATCACTCGCAGATGTGGGCTCTCGTCCAATGAGAGCTGCCCGCTGTGACTACATCACTCGCAGATGTGGGCTCTCGTCCAATGAGAGCTGCCCACTGTGACTACATCACTCGCAGATGTGGGCTCTCGTCCAATGAGAGCTGCCCGCTGTGACTACATCACTCGCAGATGTGGGCTCTCGTCCAATGAGAGCTGCCCGCTGTGACTACATCACTCGCAGATGTGGGCTCTCGTCCAATGAGAGCTGCCCACTGTGACTACATCACTCGCAGATGTGGGCTCTCGTCCAATGAGAGCTGCCCGCTGTGGACTACATCACTCGCAGATGTGGGCTCTCGTCCAATGAGAGCTGCCCACTGTGACTACATCACTCGCAGATGTGGGCTCTCGTCCAATGAGAGCTGCCCGCTGTGACTACATCACTCGCAGATGTGGGCTCTCGTCCAATGAGAGCTGCCCGCTGTGACTACATCACTCGCAGATGTGGGCTCTCGTCCAATGAGAGCTGCCCGCTGTGGACTACATCACTCGCAGATGTGGGCTCTCGTCCAATGAGAGCTGCCCACTGTGACTACATCACTCGCAGATGTGGGCTCTCGTCCAATGAGAGCTGCCCGCTGTGACTACATCACTCGCAGATGTGGGCTCTCGTCCAATGAGAGCTGCCCGCTGTGACTACATCACTCGCAGATGTGGGCTCTCGTCCAATGAGAGCTGCCCGCTGTGACTACATCACTCGCAGATGTGGGCTCTCGTCCAATGAGAGCTGCCCGCTGTGACTACATCACTCGCAGATGTGGGCTCTCGTCCAATGAGAGCTGCCCACTGTGACTACATCACTCGCAGATGTGGGCTCTCGTCCAATGAGAGCTGCCCGCTGTGGACTACATCACTCGCAGATGTGGGCTCTCGTCCAATGAGAGCTGCCCGCTGTGACTACATCACTCGCAGATGTGGGCTCTCGTCCAATGAGAGCTGCCCGCTGTGACTACATCACTCGCAGATGTGGGCTCTCGTCCAATGAGAGCTGCCCGCTGTGGACTACATCACTCGCAGATGTGGGCTCTCGTCCAATGAGAGCTGCCCACTGTGACTACATCACTCGCAGATGTGGGCTCTCGTCCAATGAGAGCTGCCCGCTGTGGACTACATCACTCGCAGATGTGGGCTCTCGTCCAATAAGAGCTGCCCACTGTGACTACATCACTCGCAGATGTGGGCTCTCGTCCAATGAGAGCTGCCCGCTGTGACTACATCACTCGCAGATGTGGGCTCTCGTCCAATGAGAGCTGCCCGCTGTGACTACATCACTCGCAGATGTGGGCTCTCGTCCAATGAGAGCTGCCCGCTGTGGACTACATCACTCGCAGATGTGGGCTCTCGTCCAATGAGAGCTGCCCACTGTGACTACATCACTCGCAGATGTGGGCTCTCGTCCAATGAGAGCTGCCCGCTGTGACTACATCACTCGCAGATGTGGGCTCTCGTCCAATGAGAGCTGCCCGCTGTGACTACATCACTCGCAGATGTGGGCTCTCGTCCAATGAGAGCTGCCCGCTGTGACTACATCATTCGTAGAATGTAAACAATGAGAGTCTGAATGAAGGACATAAATGGACTCTAAAGCAGATTCCCCCAGATGCCGTTTCGGAGATTGCGCCCCGCAGCGTGCACTTGCTGTGGGATTCCTTGGGCACCCAAGCAAATCTCACCAGTGAAACCTGTTGTAGCCCACATTAGCCACAGTGACCGGCACATCCCCGGTGGCCCGCACCCGCTCGTCCCCGCCATACAAATAGACTTGAGCGGGAGCGCGCACACTGCCGGGAATGCCCCAGCGCGCTCCCCATTGAAGTCAAGGAGAGCAATTTGCTGAATGACATAATCACAGAAGACGGCTCTCATTGGACGAAAGCCTGTGCATGAGCCATTGAAATGAGGTAGAGGTGATTGAATAGCGGCGTTCTGGCGGGTTTTACACAGCGGGGCATCCCAATTCCCAACTTCAGGTCTACTTTAATTTTGTCTTTTAGCAGCAAAAGCATAAAAATGCTTCTAACCCTTCCTACTTGTTTATTTATAAAGCACCATCATCTTCTGTGGCACTGTACAAGGATCTATATCCTCTATTGCTACTACTATTATTGTTTATTTATAAAGCACCATCATCTTCCATTTTTTATCGCTACTACTATTAATGTTTATTTATAAAGCACCATCATCTTCTGTGGTGCTGTACAAGGATAGAATATATCTATATATATATATATATCTATATATATATATATCTATATCTATATCTATATCTATATCTATATCTATATCTATATCTATATCTATATCTATATATATATTCATCATCTTCCATGGCGTTGTACAAGGATAGAGATAGATAGATATATAATATATATCTATCTCTATCCTTGTACAACGCCATGGAAGATGATGATGCTTTATAACTAAACAATAGTAGTAGCAATAAAGAGGATATATATAAATAAATATTAATAGCAGTAGCTATATATATATATATTATATATATCCTATTTATTGCTATTACTATACTAGTAATAAAAAAGCATCATCATCTTCCATTGCGTTGTACAAATAAAATATATATATATCCTATTTATTGCTATTACTATACTAGTAATAAAAAAGCATCATCATCTTCCATTGCGTTGTACAAATAAAATATATATATATCCTATTTATTGCTATTACTATACTAGTAATAAAAAAGAATCATCATCTTCCATTGCGTTGTACAAATAAAATATATATATATCCTATTTATTGCTATTACTATACTAGTAATAAAAAAGCATCATCATCTTCCATTGCGTTGTACAAATAAAATATATAGATCCTATTTATTGCTATTACTATACTACTAATATAACGCACCATCATCTTCCGTGATGCTGTACAAGGATATATATATATATATATATATATATATATATATATATATATATATATATATATAGATAGAGAGAGATATATATATATATATATATCTATATATCTCCTATTCATTACTATACTTGTAATAAAAAAGCATCATCTTCCATTGCGTTGTACAAATATATATATATATCCTATTTATTGCTATTACTATACTACTAATATAACGCACCATCATCTTCCGTGATGCTGTACAAGGATATATATATATATATATATATATATATATATAGATAGAGAGAGATATATATATATATATCTATATATCTCCTATTCATTACTATACTTGTAATAAAAAAGCATCATCTTCCATTGCGTTGTACAAATATATATATATATCCTATTTATTGCTATTACTATACTACTAATATAACGCACCATCATCTTCCGTGATGCTGTACAAGGATATATATATATATATATATATATATATATATATATATATATATATATATATATATATATATATATAGATAGAGAGAGATATATATATATATATCTATATATCTCCTATTCATTACTATACTTGTAATAAAAAAGCATCATCTTCCATTGCGTTGTACAAATATATATATATATCCTATTTATTGCTATTACTATACTACTAATATAACGCACCATCATCTTCCGTGGCGCTGTACAAGGTAATTGAAAATAACGTTTTGCCTAGAGTTGGACAGTTTCATTACATTGCATCAGCTGACCCATCCCATTTCCTTTTTTTTACAGGGAAGACAAATGGCGAAAAGAACTGACAATCCACCCATATCACCAAGCAGCGTAATCAAACTTCAGTAAGGAGGGGCAGGGAAGAGTTAAAAATTTGCAGCCCCCTCCCATTGGTTCAACCACTCCCCGTACTGACATGTGACAATGACACTGTGTGCATGGTAACCTCTGCACAAGGTCACGGAGGGGCAGCGTGGCGAGAGCACCCAAACCCCCAAAAGCCACCCATGACCCCCCTCTGTGTCAGGGACCCCCCCCCTCCTCTCCGCCATGTGCCGACCTTGGCAGGGACTCCCAGGAACCGTTGGCCACAGAGGTGTTGATCTGCAGCTGCTGTTTGATCTTCAGCTCCTGTAGCTTGGTGTCAATCTGCTGCTTGGGACCTGCCAGGGGGAAAAATGCAACATCATTACCGGCTATGGTGCTGTCCTTTTCCGTGGTGTTGTACAAACGTCACTTTCACAGGCAGAGTAATAGCAGGGATTCAGGAGCATGTCAGTGACAGCAAACAAATGCACGTGGCAGGCAGACAGGCTAGAGCTTAAACCACAAGAGCTTACAATCTATACATGTTCCTACCCAATCATGTATGTGGGGGCAGCATGTGATCTCACACATACACAGACATATAGGCAATAGGAAGGTCATAGATGTGACCTGCAACAAGCAGACCATCCGTGACCTCAGATCAGCACACACACATCCGTTTCCATTCAATCGATCAAATGCTTAGTGTCTTTAGGGTCTGCAGTTTTTTTAGGATTGCTCCTGTCTCGATAAGATCTGATCTGATTTGGTCCAATGACCCCCCAGTATAGGATTAAGCACCAGATCAATTGCACAGCACATAAACAAACCAACCTTAGATTGATTGTCTCACGTCCAATCGATCGGAAAGATTTTTTTACAAATAAAAAGGCAAAAATGTTTTGGGAGGTGTTCATGAATAATCAGAATGCAATCAATCAATCGGCAAGAGCCAATAAGCAAGGGCAAACGACAATGGGGCAGGTATATGAAGAGCTGTCACATCAGCCAATCAGGTTCAAATGAAACTAGGATGCTGATTGGTTAATTGGGCCACCTACTCCCACTTTCTTTACTTTGGCCTTGAATTTGCCCCGATGAATGGCAAAGATCTTCCAGCGGCCATACACATGACTGAAAGCAACCCATGCATGGAGGCAATGGCCGTGCCCAGGGATTGGCCAGAGAGGGTGCCAAGTGTTTCACATCACACACACACACACACATTGATCAGACAGAGATAAGAACCAATGAAACAGGGCTCAAAATAAGCTGATTGTTTGATCAGACTAATCAATAAATAATACTTCACAATCACATTTGATTAGTGAGGTCATCAGGGTGGATTCAGAGCCCCTTTCTTGGTGTTTTATAGGAGATCTTGCTGCCAAACAATAAAATCATGCAAAAATGAAAAAACATTTCACACTAAAATTCTCGCAGAAAAAAAAGGCTCCGATTAATCAGATGAGGGAAGAAAAAATGGACGAGAATGGAAGTTTTCACGCAAAAAAAAAATTGTGTGAAATGGGCTCTGAATCAACCCAATCGTGTTTCAATCCGATCAGATCACAATCGAATTGGTGAAAAGGTAAAAAGTGCATGGGTGGATTTATTTAGTCTTTTTGCTCTAATTTCTATTGAGTCAGATTTGATCTGATCGCATAAAAAAAAAAAAAAAAAGAAAAAAAAAAAACACACAGGGTGTACACTCCATATGAGCTGTCAGTATGACACCCAGGCTTCTGGACATGTCCCCTTTAAAAACTATACCATGCATCAGGACACCCTGCAGGCTGGACAGGGGTATCTGGGGTCGGGGTCGCCCCCAGTCAGTGTCTGCCCTTGCCCCATGATAACCTCCGTTATTGCCCTTCTGCCCCCCGGCAGGGCACATGGCAGGCGCCCCATGGGTGTCATACCTGTCCTCCGCTGCGTGGTGAGCTTGCTGGGTCCTCGGGTGATGGTGTACATGACGGGTGGGCGGCCAGGGTGGCTTAGCTGACCCCGACAGTTACCAGATCGGTCAGCCGGCGCACTGTGACTTCTCTTAAGTCGGGATGCTGCCGCTTTAAGAGGGCATGGACGGGAGGCCACGCCCCTCGCCTCTCTTAAAGGAACAAGCACCCGCCCTCCTCGTTATCTAACCAGGTTGGGCAATATGTTTGGGCTGCACTTCGGTGTCGCGACTCGCGGTGTCTGCTCCGGGATTAAAAAGCAGATCAGCTCCCAGTCCAGCCCGAAGCTTATGTTTCCTTATTAAACTGTTATTCACAGTTATTATTGATGAGTTTGGATTGTTTGCTGACCTCTCCCACGATTTAGATGTTGTGGGGTCCTCCTGCACTCTTACATAATGAAGGGCTTGGGGGTCTCCTGCAATCCGCCTTGATCCAGGTGTTGGGGACACCCTGCCATGATTGAGAGGTTTGGGGTCCTTGTGCATTTTCCCATGATTGAGGGGTTCAGGGTTCGCCTACACTCTGACATGGTAGAGGCAGGGCCGTATCTGGTGAACATGGTGCCCTAGGCCCTAAGGGTATAGGGGAAAAGGGTGCAACGGGCTAGAGGGCAAAAAGGGGGAAATGCAGAGAAGCAGGCAAGCATCTTTTACTGTGTTCTGACATACAGGGGTCACATGACCACATCGGTGGAGGGGAGATGATCTGGCCTGTGTTCAACCCATTCACACAAATACACTCTGCATCCTTTTGGGACTGGGAGGGGGGTGCTTCTTAGGAGGCATTAATGTTCTGGCTATGGTAGTTTCAATTTGTTTTCTTTACTACAGTAATAAGGGCAGCAACCCCCCCCCCCCCCCCATCCAGGTTGCCACCCTAGGCACGTGCCTAGGGCTGCCTAATGGTAAATGCAGCCCCGGGTAGAGGGGTTTGAGGTCCTCCTGCACTCTGTCACGATTGATGGGTTGCGGCGGGGTCCCCCTGCACTCTTCTGTGATTCAGGGGTTGGGGTCCACTTGCACTCTGCTATGATTGAGGGGTTGGGGGGTGTTTGCGCTCTTCCATATTTAAAGCAGACCTTCACCCTGAATAAGAGCCTATCTTATATGTCCCCCCCCCCACCCTGTACATACAGATTGCCAACACTAAAAATCATCCTACCTGCCAGCCCCGGCTCAAGGTTAATGTGGGCCCTTGGGTGGCATGGTCTCAGTGGGCCCCTTTGTGGTAAAGAGTCGCGTCAAATCACCATGGGACGTCCCAAATCTGGATGTCCCCTAAGGATCATGCTGTTTGGACAAAAACTCCAGTTTTGGTCTACTTTGAAGCGCACCAAACCTCTTTAAACCTGACCTCCTGATTTTGGATGCCCCTGTGTGTGACCCCCCCCCCTCCCCCCTTGTTCATTACTTTCCTGGAACTGGTGAATGCACTGTGGCCAGTTTGAGTTAACGGCCAAACCAGGAGGGTTCCTTCACAAACAGGGGCATCCCAAATTGAGAGACCAAAACTCAGGGGTGGAATTGCTTGCATAGTGGGTATGCCAGTGATCCCAGGGGGTTTCACACAGTAGGGTATCACAGATTGGGATGCTCCAGGGATAGGAAATCAGCTGGGGTGGGCAACTTAAAAGCAGAACAAAACCCAGCACTTCCTCCCCTGGAATCTTAATCGTGATGCCCCTTTGTATGGAACCCCACCATCCGAAGAGAAGTTGGGCAGCAGCTGTGGCGGTGCCCTCCCAGTCTGCCGCTGGTCAAGCCCCATCGCTCACCCCAAAGGCCGGCCCTGTCAGTGGACCCCCCCAGAGACTGGGGGCCCCCGGCAGCTGCCCCGCCTTGCCGGGTGCTGACGCCGGCCCTGCTACCTGCATCTACTGCATGTTATGAGACAACCTGCAAACAGGCAGTGTCTTCTGTGTCACTCGGCATTCTGGGATTGCTGACCTTTTCCTGACCCCAGCTCTGCTCTGTCTGTGCAAAGCACAGCTATAACCGGCCCCCCTGTACTTTATCCCACTCTCCTCTCCTCAGTATGTGATGCTTCTGATTCAAGATGGCGGCGCCCGTATCCTAAAGTCCTGAACAGAGTTGCAGCCCAGTGGGGGAAAGAAAAATAAGTAAGTGACTAAAAACTTAAAATATATTAATTTTAGATGCTGGGGAATCGTTTTTTAAGGGTTTGGGCTTTTCAATAAATCATGGTGAAGGTCCGGTTTAAGGGGTTTGGGGTCTCCTGCAATCTGTCTTGATCCAGGTGTTGGGGCACCCTGCTATGATTGAGAGGTTTGCAATTGTCCTTATGCATTTTCCCGTGATTGAGGGGTTCAGGGTTCTTGACATGATTGAGGGGTTGGGGTCCTCCTGCACTCTCTGTCATGATTGAGGGGTTGGGGTCCTCCTGCACTCTCTGTCATGATTGAGGGGTTGGGATCCTCCTGCACTCTCTGTCATTATTGAGGGGTTGGGGTCCTCCTGCACTCTGTCATGATTGAGGGGTTGGGGTCCTCCTGCACTCTCTGTCATGATTGAGGGGTTGGGGTCCTCCTGCTCTCTGTCATGATTGAGGGGTTGGGGTCCTCCTGCACTCTCTGTCATGATTGAGGGGTTGGGGTCCTCCTGCTCTCTGTCATGATTGAGGGGTTGGGGTCCTCCTGCACTCTCTGTCATGATTGAGGGGTTGGGGTCCTCCTGCACTCTCTGTCATGATTGAGGGGTTGGGGTCCTCCTGCACTCTCTGCCAACATTGAGGGGTTGGGGTCCTCCTGCACTCTCTGTCATGATTGAGGGGTTGGGGTCCTCCTGCACTCTCTGTCATGATTGAGGGGTTGGGGTCCTCCTGCACACTCTGTCATGATTGAGGGGTTGGGGTCCTCCTGCACTCTCTGTCATGATTGAAGGGTTGGGGTCCTCCTGCACACTCTGTCATGATTGAGGGGTTGGGGTCCTCCTGCACTCTCTGCCAACATTGAGGGGTTGGGTTCCTCCTGCACTCTGTCATGATTGAGGGGTTGGGGTCCTCCTGCAATCTGCCAACATTGAGGGGTTGGGGTCCTCCTGCACTCTGTCATGATTGAGGGGTTGGGGTCCTCCTGCACTCTCTGCCAACATTGAGGGGTTGGGGTTCTCCTGCACTCTCTGTCATGATTGAGGGGTTGGGGTCCTCCTGCACTCTCTGTCATGATTGAGGGGTTGGGGTCCTCCTGCACTCTCTGTCATGATTGAAGGGTTGGGGTCCTCCTGCACACTCTGTCATGATTGAGGGGTTGGGGTCCTCCTGCACTCTGTCATGATTGAGGGGTTGGGGTCCTCCTGCATTCTCTGTCATGATTGAGGGGTTGGGGTCCTCCTGCACTCTCTGTCATGATTGAGGGGTTGGGGTCCTCCTGCACTCTGTCATGATTGAGGGGTTGGGGTCCTCCTGCACTCTCTGTCATGATTGAGGGGTTGGGGTCCTCCTGCACTCTCTGTCATGATTGAGGGGTTGGGGTCCTCCTGCACTCTCTGTCATGATTGAGGGGTTGGGGTCCTCCTGCACTCTCTGTCATGATTGAGGGGTTGGGGTCCTCCTGCACTCTCTGTCATGATTGAGGGGTTGGGGTCGTCCTGCACTCTGTCATGATTGAGGGGTTGGGGTCCTCCTGCACTCTCTGTCATGATTGAGGGGTTGGGGTCCTCCTGCACTCTCTGTCATGATTGAGGGGTTGGGGTCCTCCTGCACTCTCTGTCATGATTGAGGGGTTGGGGTCCTCCTGCACTCTTTGTCATGATTGAGGGGTTGGGGTCCTCCTGCACTCTCTGTCATGATTGAGGGGTTGGGGTCCTCCTGCTCTCTGTCATGATTGAGGGGTTGGGGTCCTCCTGCACTCTCTGTCATGATTGAGGGGTTGGGGTCCTCCTGCTCTCTGTCATGATTGAGGGGTTGGGGTCCTCCTGCACTCTCTGTCATGATTGAGGGATTGGGGTCCTCCTGCACTCTCTGTCATGATTGAGGGGTTGGGGTCCTCCTGCACTCTCTGCCAACATTGAGGGGTTGGGGTCCTCCTGCACTCTCTGTCATGATTGAGGGGTTGGGGTCCTCCTGCACTCTCTGTCATGATTGAGGGGTTGGGGTCCTCCTGCACACTCTGTCATGATTGAGGGGTTGGGGTCCTCCTGCACTCTCTGTCATGATTGAAGGGTTGGGGTCCTCCTGCACACTCTGTCATGATTGAGGGGTTGGGGTCCTCCTGCACTCTCTGCCAACATTGAGGGGTTGGGTTCCTCCTGCACTCTGTCATGATTGAGGGGTTTGAGGTCCTCCTGCACTCTCTGTCATGATTGAGGGGTTGGGGTCCTCCTGCACTCTCTGTCATGATTGAGGGGTTGGGGTCCTCCTGCACTCTGTCATGATTGAGGGGTTGGGGTCCTCCTGCACTCTCTGTCATGATTGAGGGGTTGGGGTCCTCCTGCACTCTCTGTCATGATTGAGGGGTTGGGGTCCTCCTGCAATCTGCCAACATTGAGGGGTTGGGGTCCTCCTGCACTCTGTCATGATTGAGGGGTTGGGGTCCTCCTGCACTCTCTGCCAACATTGAGGGGTTGGGGTTCTCCTGCACTCTCTGTCATGATTGAGGGGTTGGGGTCCTCCTGCACTCTCTGTCATGATTGAGGGGTTGGGGTCCTCCTGCACTCTCTGCCAACATTGAGGGGTTGGGGTCCTCCTGCACTCTCTGTCATGATTGAGGGGTTGGGGTCCTCCTGCACTCTCTGTCATGATTGAGGGGTTGGGGTCCTCCTGCACACTCTGTCATGATTGAGGGGTTGGGGTCCTCCTGCACTCTCTGTCATGATTGAAGGGTTGGGGTCCTCCTGCACACTCTGTCATGATTGAGGGGTTGGGGTCCTCCTGCACTCTCTGCCAACATTGAGGGGTTGGGTTCCTCCTGCACTCTGTCATGATTGAGGGGTTTGAGGTCCTACTGCACTCTCTGTCATGATTGAGGGGTTGGGGTCCTCCTGCACTCTCTGTCATGATTGAGGGGTTGGGGTCCTCCTGCACTCTGTCATGATTGAGGGGTTGGGGTCCTCCTGCACTCTCTGTCATGATTGAGGGGTTGGGGTCCTCCTGCACTCTCTGTCATGATTGAGGGGTTGGGGTCCTCCTGCAATCTGCCAACATTGAGGGGTTGGGGTCCTCCTGCACTCTGTCATGATTGAGGGGTTGGGGTCCTCCTGCACTCTCTGCCAACATTGAGGGGTTGGGGTTCTCCTGCACTCTCTGTCATGATTGAGGGGTTGGGGTCCTCCTGCACTCTCTGTCATGATTGAGGGGTTGGGGTCCTCCTGCACTCTGTCATGATTGAGGGGTTGGGGTCCTCCTGCACTCTCTGTCATGATTGAGGGGTTGGGGTCCTCCTGCACTCTGTCATGATTGAGGGGTTGGGGTCCTCCTGCATTCTCTGTCATGATTGAGGGGTTGGGGTCCTCCTGCACTCTCTGTCATGATTGAGGGGTTGGGGTCCTCCTGCACTCTGTCATGATTGAGGGGTTGGGGTCCTCCTGCACTCTCTGTCATGATTGAGGGGTTGGGGTCCTCCTGCACTCTCTGTCATGATTGAGGGGTTGGGGTCCTCCTGCACTCTCTGTCATGATTGAGGGGTTGGGGTCCTCCTGCACTCTCTGTCATGATTGAGGGGTTGGGGTCCTCCTGCACTCTCTGTCATGATTGAGGGGTTGGGGTCGTCCTGCACTCTGTCATGATTGAGGGGTTGGGGTCCTCCTGCACTCTCTGTCATGATTGAGGGGTTGGGGTCCTCCTGCACTCTCTGTCATGATTGAGGGGTTGGGGTCCTCCTGCACTCTCTGTCATGATTGAGGGGTTGGGGTCCTCCTGCACTCTCTGCCAACATTGAGGGGTTGGGGTCCTCCTGCACTCTCTGCCAACATTGAGGGGTTGGGGTTCTCCTGCACTCTCCGTCATGATTGAGGGGTTGGGGTCCTCCTGCACTCTCTGTCATGATTGAGGGGTTGGGGTCCTCCTGCACTCTGTCATGATTGAGGGGTTGGGGTCCTCCTGCACTCTCTGTCATGATTGAGGGGTTGGGGTCCTCCTGCACTCTCTGTCATGATTGAGGGGTTGGGGTCCTCCTGCACTCTGTCATGATTGAGGGGTTGGGGTCCTCCTGCACTCTCTGTCATGATTGAGGGGTTGGGGTCCTCCTGCACTCTGTCATGATTGAGGGGTTGGGGTCCTCCTGCACTCTCTGTCATGATTGAGGGGTTGGGGTCCTCCTGCACTCTCTGTCATGATTGAGGGGTTGGGGTCCTCCTGCACTCTGTCATGATTGAGGGGTTGGGGTCCTCCTGCACTCTCTGTCATGATTGAGGGGTTGGGGTCCTCCTGCATTCTCTGTCATGATTGAGGGGTTGGGGTCCTCCTGCACTCTGTCATGATTGAGGGGTTGGGGTCCTCCTGCACTCTGTCATGATTGAGGGGTTGGGGTCCTCCTGCACTCTGTCATGATTGAGGGGTTGGGGTCCTCCTGCACTTCAGGCTCTCAGCATGGTCACCATAAGATTATATGCTGTGTAATATAGTTACAGGTGCACTTTATAGCTGGGCTCTGGGCAGCCATGGTGCACAGTGCCAGCAGCAGTATTACACTGGGTTGCGTCAGTGGTGAATCCGCAGTCTCAGGATCTCGCCCCCTCAGTGACAGAGGAAGGAGGGACACCGGGGTGACTGGGAGAGCCTCCCCCTCCCCACAAAGACAGTCATCAGGATTGGGAGCACAAGCAGACTCTCCATTCAGCCTATGTCAGCATTGCTGGTCCTGGACACACTGCAGTGCATTCTGATAACACAAAGGGAGATATCTTCTGCTGACAGCTCGGTGCTGGATCAGTTGGCCCAAGGGTAAATTGCATAAATACTGTTATAGACTGCTGCCTTTAAGGCAGAACTCCCAGGTTTTGTTTCTTGTCCCTGGGGCATCCCAAATCGGGATGAGTGAAACCCCCAGGATTGCCCAGTAACAACTCACCTTACCCCGGGTTTTCTGGCTCATGCATTCTGAACACTGCGCCGGTATAGGGAGCACCAGCCACCAGATCCCCGGCTCCCCTGACCTATCCGAATGGCTGGGCACAGGACCCGCACAGCTGGAAGGAGGGACTGGGTTAACTTAAAGTTGACCAAAACCCAGGATTTAGACTATCCTGGGTTTTGGTCCTCACCCCCCGGGGCACCCCAATCGCGGATGCGCTGTGTAAAACCCCCCAGGTCACCCGATCTCACCCTTCCCTGGTCCTACAGCACATGCGCAGCCCTCTCGTCCAATCAGCGCACTCGGATCCGCTCCTGCCCCTTCATCTAATAGCTCGTCTAAGGCGAGCAGATCAGAGCACACTAGCGGCTGCATCCCCCGCTACCCTCTAACAGGGAGGGTGCCTGGCACTGGCATGCACCCCGCTAAAGGGATAGCAGGGATGCGGCTGCAGCTCATGCATGCGCTGTTGGACCGGGAAAGAAGGTGAGTTTCCGGGTGACCTAGAAGATTCATTCAGCAGATCATCCCGAATCTGGATGCCCCGGGGGGAGGGAATCCAGCAACCCTGGAGTCTTATAGATTTCAGGGCCGTTGGGGCGTGGGCTTTGGTCCACTTTAAGGGTGCTTGCGGGCAATCTGGGGGGGTTCACACAGTGGGGCATGCTGATTCATAATCAGAATGCCGACCCTGGAGACTTTTTAGATTCCAGGGCCGGCATCGACTGTCATAGGTCCACCTTTAAAGTACCCTAGGGGCACGCCAGTACAATGCAGAGGGTGCCGGGCTTTGAGCCAGAAGGCATGACTTGGAAGTCAGCTCAGCGCCCCCTGCCTTTCTGGCGCCCAGGGCGACGGCACTGCTTGTGCGGGGCTAAAAACTGGCCCAGAATACTAAGGGCCTGATTTATCAAGCACTTCTGCCAGACAGTGCCACATCGGTGCAAATTAGAGTGAAAAACATCATTTAGAATCTTTGTTTCACACTGGTGCGTGTTGCTGCACTACAAGTAACACATTTACTGAAACATTAGTGGTGCAGCAACTTGCTGTCCTATATAGGTTTACACTTTCCTTGTACTAGATGATAAGGATGATGCACTATATAAAAAAAAACTATTGTGACTGGGCAAAGTTCTCCAACTCAATTTCCTCTAAAACCATACAGCGGACAACCCCGCCCCTGAGGAGCTATTCCTGTTAGGTGACATCATCACAGAGCGGACTGATTCCCTCTCTCGGAGCAGCGCAGCCGGTCATGGTATTGGACAAGGTTTTTCCCTATGTGTATGGATGAATGGAGCATATTTCCTGACAGCCTCCCATATACTCCAATGAGCTGGCTGACATAAGAAACTGCAGACCAATCAATTAACAATCATTACCCAGCATGAGCCAGACTTCGTAATAGGGTTAAAGCAGACCTGACTGCTGAGACGGCTTGGCTGAGCCTCCATAACAGCCAAGTGTCTGGTGATAAAAGCCTGGGGCTGGTGCAGACATACAGTACAACTAATCTGACGCCATCAGTGAGCCCTGACTTAGAAAGATACTCAGCTTTTTTATTGGAGCTCCATCTGATGGGGGACAACAAACAGCTGCACACACATGGGGCAGCCACACCTCCTCCAGAAGAAGACATGCTTCATTACAGTATGCAGCTATATATTATCCTCTATCATACTGATTTTGGCTTCCTAAGGATCTTTGTGTCAGTGATTTTGAAAAGGGATCTAAAGTTATTTCTTAAATGGAGGTCCACTTTAAGACCGAGCGCGATTGGCCAGGGAATCTATAAGATTCCTGGACCGATTGATTCCTTCCCATCCAAAATCGGGATGCCCCGCGGTGTGAAACCCCCCCAGGTCGCCCCGCGAGCCGCATCCCACTATCCCTCTAGCAGGGCACGTGCCCGCGCAAGCCATTTGTGAATGGCCGGTGGGGGCACGCTCCCTGTTAGAGGGAAGCGGGGGATGTGGCCACCAGCAGGCTCGGAGCCGCTGACCTTAGGCGCCGTCTTAGATGGCGTGACGTCAGTCGCTCCGAGCGCCCTGATTGGATGAGCGGCCGCGCATGTGATGTAGGACCAGGAAGAGGTGAATTAGATTGGGTGATCTGGGGGGTTTCACACAGCGGGGCACAGGGTGCCCCCGGGGAAAGGACCAATACCCAGGACATTCAAAATCCTGGGTTTTGGTCCACTCCAGTTCTCGGGCAGTGGCACCCATTGGTCCCCGGTGGGTCATGAGGCCAGTTTTGGAGTTGTGGGAATGCCCGATGTGGGCTTCAGGGGTCTCCATTCACTAAAGGACTGGGTAGAGGTCTGCTCTAAACTGGACCAAACCTGATCTGGGACGCCCTTGTGTGTAACCCCCCCCCCCCAACTGCAGTGGCACCCATTGGTCCCCGGTGGGTCATGAGGCCAGTTTTGGAGTTGTGGGAATGCCCGATGTGGGCTTCAGGGGTCTCCAGTCACTAGAGGACTGGGTAGAGGTCTGCTCTAAACTGGACCAAACCTGATCTGGGACGCCCTTGTGTGTAACCCCCCACCCCCCCCCAACTGCAGTGGCACCCATTGGTCCCCGGTGGGTCATGAGGCCAGTTTTGGAGTTGTGGGAATGCCCGATGTGGGCTTCAGGGGTCTCCATTCACTAAAGGACTGGGTAGAGGTCTGCTCTAAACTGGACCAAACCTGATCTGGGATACCTTTGTGTGTGACCCCCCCCCCCCCCAACTGCAGTGGCACCCATTGGTCCCCGGTGGGTCATGCAGCCAGTTTTAGAGTGGGAATGCCTGATATGGGCTTCAGGGGTCTCCAGTCACTAGAGGACTGGGTAGAGGTCTGTATTAAACTGGACCAAACCCAATTTGGGATGCCCTTGTGTGTGACAACTGCTGATTTCTTACCTCCTTTCCCTATACTGTGTGATCCCTGTGCCAGGCAGCCTTGAATGGGGTGTGTGCAGCTGCAGGGAGCGGACATGATGCCTCATTGTCCATGCATTGGCTGCAGGAGTGTGCAGCCAGGTAGATTCCACAGCAGGGCATCCCAAATCCGGAATTGTTTCCTTCTGTTTTTCTTTTCTACCCTCTGAGACATGAGCTTCCCCAGGCAGCCTTGCACACACCTGCAATAAAGGGGAACAACACCCAAAATTGGGATGTCCTGTCTCCCTGGCAGGACATCCCAATTTGGATTGCCTGAATCGCCAGATCTCCTGAAACCTCACCTCTTCCAGGTTCCCATGTGGGAAGCTCAGCCAATCAGCGCCACTCCTTCCATTCAGGTCTCCTTTGCCGATTGGTGCTGCAAAAGAAATCTGAATGGAGCGCGCACCATACGAGTATACCCGATAGTCATCTGATGGTCATGTGTGTAGTGAACAGGTGAGTATCGTCTGCCCAGTCTCCAGGCTTGCTGAGATCAGGGCGCCCACATGCTGCTCGACTTCCTCTTTAAATCGGACCTTCACCCTGAATAAGAGCCTATCTTATATGTTTCCCACACCCTGTACATACAGATTGGCCACATTAATCCGGACCTTCACCCTGAATAAGAGCCTATCTTATATGTTTCCCACACCCTGTACATACAGATTGCTCACATTAATCCGGACCTTCACCCTGAATAAGAGCCTATCTTATATGTTTCCCACACCCTGTACATACAGATTGCTCACATTAATCCGGACCTTCACCCTGAATAAGAGTCTATCTTATATGTTTCCCAGACCCTGTACATACAGATTGCTCACATTAAAAATCATCCTACCTGCATCTACTGCATTTTATGAGCCTTTAAACATCCAAGATGGCAGCTCATGGATCATCAGGCAGCCTGCATACAGGAAGTGTCTTCTGACTGTGTCGCTCTGCATTCTGGGATTGCTGTCCTTTTCTTGACCCCAGCTCTGCCCTGTCTGTGCAAAGCACAGCTATAACCCCGCCCCCTGCACTTTATCCTTCTCTCTTCTCCTCAGTATGTGTGATGCTTCTGAGTCAAGATGGCGGCGCCCATATCCTAGAATCCTGAACAGAGTTGCAGCCCGGTGGGGGAAAGAATAATAAGTAAGTGACTAAAAACTTAAATTATATTAATTTAAGATGCTGGGGAATCATTTTTTAAGGGTTTGGGCTTTTCATTAAATCGCGCTGAAGGTCCGTTTTTAAAGCAGACGCCTTGTATTGACTGTTTCTGCAATTTTTAATAACAAAAAATGTCAGTTTATTTAATTTATCAGGGTCAGTCCCAAACCAATGATCGATTTGCCTGGGTCCAGCTTTAATGATGCCCCTGTGCTTTTCTATCTATCAATCATGTTGTTTTGGAATGTAATTAAAGGTGTTAACTGAATTCAGATTTGAACGTAGATCAGACTAGATCAAAGGAATTAAACGATCAATCGGGAAGAATAGAAATCTGATTGGGTTACATGTTTGGTAACTAAAAAATGTTAATGAATTAATTAGGGTCAGTCTCAAACCAATGATCGATTTTCCTTGGTCCAGCTTTAATGCTGCCCCTGTGCTTTTCTATCCATTCCATCAATCGGGTTGTTTTGAAATGTAATTAAAGGTGTTACTTGAATTCAGATTTTAATATAGATCAGACTAGATCAAAGGAATTAAACGATCAATCGGGAAGAATAGAAATCTGATTGGGTTAATTGAATTCAGATATAAGTATAATATAGATCAGACTAGATCAAAGGGATTAAACGATCAATCGGGAAGAACAGAAATCTGATTGGATTAATTGAATTCAGATATAAGTATAATATAGATCAGACTAGATCAAAGGAATTAAATGAGCAATCGGGAAGAACAGAAATCTGATTGGGTTAATTGAATTCAGATATAAGTATAATATAGATCAGACTAGATCAAAGGAATTAAACGATCAATCGGGAAGAACAGAAATCCGATTGGGTTAATTGAATTCAGATATAAGTATAATATAGATCAGACTAGATCAAAGGAATTAAATGATCAATCGGGAAGAACAGAAATCTGATTGGGTTAATTGAATTCAGATATAAGTATAATATAGATCAGACTAGATCAAAGGAATTAAACGATCAATCGGGAAGAATAGAAATCTGATTGGATTAAATGAATTCAGATATAAGTATAATATATATCAGACTAGATCAAAGGAATTAAACGATCAATCGGGAAGAATAGAAATCTGATTGGGTTAATTGAATTCAGATATAAGTATAATATAGATCAGACTAGATCAAAGGAATTTAACGATCAATCGGGAAGAATAGAAATCTGATTGGGTTTATTGAATTCAGATATAAGTATAATATAGATCAGACTAGATCAAAGGAATTAAATGATCAATCGGGAAGAACAGAAATCTGATTGGGTTTATTGAATTCAGATATAAGTATAATATAGATCAGACTAGATCAAAGGAATTAAATGATCAATTGGGAAGAATAGAAATCTGATTGGGTTAATTGAATTCAGATATAAGTATAATATAAATCAGACTAGATCAAAGGAATTAAATGATCAATCGGGAAGAACAGAAATCTGATTGGGTTAATTGAATTCAGATATAAGTATAATATAGATCAGACTAGATCAAAGGAATTAAACGATCAATCGGGAAGAATAGAAATCTGATCGGGTTAATTGAATTCAGATATAAGTATAATATAGATCAGACTAGATCAAAGGGATTAAACGATCAATCGGGAAGAACAGAAATCTGATTGCGTTAATTGAATTCAGATATAAGTATAATATAGATCAGATTAGATCAAAGGAATTAAACGATCAATCGGGAAGAATAGAAATCTGATTGGGTTAATTGAATTCAGATATAAGTATAATATAGATCAGACTAGATCAAAGGAATTAAACGATCAATCGGGAAGAATAGAAATCTGATTGGGTTAATTGAATTCAGATATAAGTATAATATAGATCAGACTAGATCAAAGGAATTAAACGATCAATCGGGAAGAATAGAAATCTGATTGGATTAATTGAATTCAGATATAAGTATAATATAGATCAGACTAGATCAAAGGAATTAAACGATCAATCGGGAAGAATAGAAATCTGATTGGGTTAATTGAATTCAGATATAAGTATAATATAGATCAGACTAGATCAAAGGAATTAAACGATCAATCGGGAAGAACAGAAATCTGATTGGATTAATTGAATTCAGATATAAGTATAATATAGATCAGACTAGATCAAAGGAATTAAACGATCAATCGGGAAGAACAGAAATCTGATTGGATTAATTGAATTCAGATATAAGTATAATATAGATCAGACTAGATCAAAGGAATTAAATGATCAATCGGGAAGAACAGAAATCCGATTGAATTAATTGAATTCAGATATAAGTATAATACAGATCAGACTAGATCAAAGGAATTAAACGATCAATCGGGAAGAACAGAAATCTGATTGGATTAATTGAATTCAGATATAAGTATAATATAGATCAGACTAGATCAAAGGAATTAAACGATCAATCGGGAAGAACAGAAATCTGATTGGATTAATTGAATTCAGATATAAGTATAATATAGATCAGACTAGATCAAAGGAATTAAATGATCAATCGGGAAGAACAGAAATCTGATTGGGTTTATTGAATTCAGATATAAGTATAATATAGATCAGACTAGATCAAAGGAATTAAACGATCAATCGGGAAGAACAGAAATCTGATTGGATTAATTGAATTCAGATATAAGTATAATATAGATCAGACTAGATCAAAGGAATTAAACGATCAATCGGGAAGAATAGAAATCTGATTGGGTTACATGTTTGGTAACTTCTTTTTCTATACAATGTGATGCTGAACTGACGATGGGGAAATCTGGGGTCTGATTGAACAGTCAATGTTCATTTTCAAAGACGATCAAACATTGTCACACACATCCCCTCCACCCAGTGTTTTTCCATGAGGACAATAGCAAGGACTTGACCTTTGCTGAAGGACGTCCTTGGAAGTGAAAGTTGACGTTTTCCCAGCATGCTTTGATCAGTTAGGGTTTGGGATGTGCGGGGGACATTTGTTTCATGTCATTAACACTTTGGCTCCCCCCTGGGAATGACAGATGGTAGAGGCCACACTCTATGCTGGAACCATAACAGGCATCTTTCATGAAGGGTGTAGGGGTGTTTCAAGGTCACTGGAACAAACGTCAAAGGCACCCTGCTGCCCCTCCCCCATTAAATCTACCCTCAGGGGGGGCATTTTATTTGGCTTCGGGGGTTATTTCACCCATACCCGTTTACATTTTATATTTATGATAAATATGATTTGGGATAAAACCTGGAAAAAGAGCACTAACTTTAAAGCGGACCTTCAGCACCATTTCATGAAAAGCCCAAACCCTTAAAAACTATTACCCATCATCTGATATGTATTTATTTTACGGTTTTAGTCACTTACTTTTTATTCTTTCCTCCGCTGGGCTGCAACTCTGTTCAGGGCTCTAGGATATGGGCGCCGCCATCTTGCCTCAGAAGCATCACACATACTGAGGAGAGGACAGCGGGGTAAAGCACAGGGTGGTGGGTTATAGCTGTGTTTTGCACAGACAGAGCAGAGCTAGGGTCAGCAATCCCAGAATGCAGAGCAGCACAGTCAGAAGGCACTTCCTGTTTGCAGGCCGCCATCTTGGATTTTTAAAGGCTCAGAATACGCACTAGGTGCAGGTAGGATGATTTTTAATGTGGGCAATCTGTATGTACAGGGTGTGGGAAACATAATATGGGCTCTTATTCAGGGTGAAGGTCCGGTTTAGGAGAATTTCTCTCTCCTGGGTATTGTCTCTTTCAGGCTCGGCATACCGATTTGGAATGCCCAGGTATTTGTATCCCTCGGCTCACTGTAAAAACTCACCTTCCTGATGCGCCTATGTGCGGCTGAAATCAAGCGCGCTGATTGGCCGAACTGCATTACTCAGCCAATCAGTGTGCTCTTGAGCCAAGCAGGGCAGAGGAAGGCCTGGTGCGGGAAAGGTGAGCGGGGATGCGGCCATGGCACCGAGATGTGGCGAGGACTTTGGGAGCATGTAAGTAAAATGGTAGATTTCACACCGTGGGGCATCCCAATTCGGGATGGCCCAAAAAGTGGGGCTCGGACGGCCACTGAGTCTTTTAGACTCCAGGACCTCTATTGTTCCTTTTTCATTTTTCTAAAGCAGCGTTCCAGGCACACAATAGATAAAACGCAATAAATACTTACCAGTTATCCTTCTTCGTTTTGTAGATGCTTTGCTGAGGTCCAGCTCTTCAATCCTTTCTCCGATTCCAAGATGGAGTCCAGCAGAGTCATGGTGCGCTCCTGCGACTTAGGCAGTGCCAGGCGGACTCTAGTCCATACCACTTTTCAGGGTGGGAAGGAGGGGCATTTGTTAAATTAGGCCACACCCCCTCATTAGTTAATGGATAGGAGATAGTATAAGAGACAGTATAAACACTTTGAATAGGCAAATTAATCATTTATTGATGCAAATCCACATGTTAAACTTCAAAGAGGGACAAATGAGAACAATGAGGGACATGGGCTCAAAAGAGGGACAGTCCCTCCAAATCAGGGACACTTGGGAGGTATGCTCTTGTTACAGAGGGGGCAAAAGGTGGATGAGAGAACCCCTAAATCCCACCAATCAAAAGGAGGTTCACAAGGAAGGGGGTTCTTTTAACCACAGCCCTGCCTGCGAGGTCAATATTATGTAACTCCTTGACCTATGGGCAGGGCAACACCTTTGCCAGACCCCTAAATGTTCACTTAAACCGGACCTTCACCCTGAATAAGAGCCCACACCCTGTCCATACAGATTGCCCGCATTAAAAATCATCCTACCTGCATATACTGCATTATATGAGCCTTTAAACATCCAAGATGGCGGCTCATGGAGTCTCTGGTCACTGGTGTGCACTGTTATTTCCTGTCCCCCACCTTAAGGAGCTCTATGCCTGATTTTGGCTTATTGAGGATCTTTAAAGTGGACCAAAACTCATGGTGATCGGCCCGGGAGTCTATAAAATTCCTGGGCAGATCGATTCCCCCCCCCCCCCCCTCGGGGTTTCCACTGTGTTAAACCCCCCCAGGTAGCCCATACACTTACCTTGCTTCCCGATCCAACGGCGCATGCGCGAGCCGCATCCCCGATATCCTTCAGATGAGGGTTTAAGAAAAAAAAACTCACCTGGTCCAGGATTCAGAGCTTTCCATCAGTGCTTCTTGCAGGGGCCACAGTCAGACTTTACAGAGCGGCATCCCCTGCTCCGTTTGGCGCTCCCAGTCCCCATTAAAGTCAATAGGCAAGCATGTGTGTGGGCACAGAGTGGGGGATGCCACCCAGTAATGCTGGACCAGAGACAAGCCCTGGATTCCTCAGGGGCAGCTGTAACCATTCTGACTATATGTCTGTTTTTATTTTACCTACAGTTGAGAGTTGTCAAATAATACAATTAAAACAAATCTAGTTTACGGCAGACTTAATAATGCACGTAACATGCACAGAACAAAATCCAACAAGGCCGTAATCTAAGAGATTCCAGGGCTGGCCGCTAGACTTCCCAAACTGGGTTGCCTTGCTGTGTAACCCTCCCCCTCGTGTTGCCGCAAGTCACCTTCTTCCGGGCTCCCTCGCTGATGTAAATATTGGCGCCCACACCCCTAGCATTGATATTGGCTGGAGGTGGGAGCGCGTCTGCCTCTGGGTGCACAGCTGCTCTTGTTCCAGATTGCTGTAAACACAGCCGTTTGGCAAGCATTAAAGTGGACCAAAACCCAGGATTTTGACTACTTTTGGTCCTTGCCCCTGGGGCCCCACCGATAAGGGGTGCCCCACTGTGTGAAACCCCCTAGGTCCCCGAAAACAACTCACCTCTTCCTGGTCCTACGGCACATGCGCGGCCACTCATCCAATTAGCGCGCTCGGAGCTGCTGACGTCACGTCGTCTAAGGCCAGCGGCTCAGAGAGCGCTGGCGGGTGCATCCTCCGCTTCCCTCTAACAGGTAGCGTGCCCGCGCCTGCCGTTCACAAATGCCTGGCGCAAGCATGCGCCCTGCTAGAGGGAAGCGGGGGATGGGGCTGCAGCTTGCGCATGTGCCATTGGACCGAGAACCAAGGTAAGTGTATGGGGCAACCTGGGGGTTTCACACAGCGGGGCATACTGATTTTGGATGCCCCAGGGGGAGGGAGTTAATCAGCCCGGGAAACACTGGGTTATTTATGGCAAATGGCTCTGATTGGACGAGAGCCCGCACATGCACCATAGTACAGGGGAATCTGGGGGGTTTCACACAGCAGGGCATCCGATTTTGAATGCCCCAGGGGGAGGGAATTGATCGGCCCGGGAATCAATTGCGCTGGGTTTCAATCCACTTTAAATATGCATGGCAAATGGCTCTGATTGGGAGAGCCCGCACATGTGCCATAGGACTGGGGGGTTTCACAAAGCGGGGCATTCCCAATCAGGATGCCCCCAGGGCAGGGAGCAAAACCCTGGATAGCCAAAAACCTGAATTTTGTTCTGCTTGAAAGAGGAACGTCTTCCAAAGACTCCAGGAAGGCTGGATTATCTCATTACTAGGGCATCCAGATTTGGGATGCACCGCTGTGGGAAACCCTTTCCCGGTAAATTCACATAGACGGTGATCACATGGTGCTGTACCTTTCACTGAATCGCATACCCACACCAATCATTTGTGTATTTAGCTTTCCTAGCCCATCTGATGTCAGGTTGGCTAAGGAAGATATGGAGCACGAGCGCTGATTGGCCAGCGACTTGCGCATTCGCTGTGGATTCACAAAAAGGTTTTTCTGGGCGATCCTCAGAGAAACACAGTGGGGCATCCCACATCGGTATTCACTGCCAGAGAGGAACAATATTCGGTAGTCAATATCCTAGTTGTTCTTTACACTGTACCAAAACCAATCTCTGCCGCTCCTGAAGTGTAAGCCCTTGTTCCCCCCTGTCCGGTACTGCGTGCGGTACAGCAAAAAAAAAAAAAAAATCCAGCACACGGCCGCAGAAAGTCCTGCCTGCTGCGTCCTGGCCGCATACGCACCCCATTAAAATGGAGCCACAAACGCAAGTGCCGTTTTTCACATGGTAACGCATACGTTTTGCCAAATAGATTTTAAAGTGGACCAACACCCAGGATTTTGACTATCCTGGGTGTTGGTCCACTTGGGTGGGGCACCCCGATCGGGGGTGCCCCGCTGTGTGAAACCCCCCCGATCGCCGCAAAAACTCACCTCTCCCCGCTCCCACGTGACCTCGTCCGGCCAATGACAGCGCTCAGAGCCGCTCTGGTATGCGCGTCCAAAGCCGCTTGGACGCGCATACCAGAGTGCTGTCATTGGCTGCGTCTCTCGCTTCCCTCTAACAGGGAGCGCGCCTGCGCCGGCCATTCACAAAACGGCCGGCGCGGGAGCGCGCCCTGCTAGAGGGAAGCGAGAGACGCGGCGGCGTATCGCGCATGCGCCGTTGGATTGCCGGTAAGGTGCGGATTGTGGGCCTCCTGGGGGGTTCCTCCCCGCGGGACATCCCGATTTCGGATGCCCCGCGGGGAGGGATCTGATCGGTCCGGGAATCTTATAGATTCCCGGGCCGATCCCCCCTGGGCGTTGGTCCACTTTAATGGGTTTCAATAGACAGGAAGGCTGGGCAAGGACCTGGAAACAGGGAGCTTTTTAAAATGCAGAAGCAAACATGAACGCAAAATGGAATTCCTGCCAAAAAATGCATCCGGTTAGGTGGGAACGAAGGGTAAAAGACTCCAGGGCCAGCCAACTCCTTCCCCTTGGGGCATTCAGATTTGGGATGCCCTGCTTGGGGAAACCCTGGCGATTGCCGCATTCTCGCCTAGCTGCCTATGGCACAGTGCATGTGCGGCTTCTCTATACCTTTAGCTAGGTGTGTACCTGTGACAGGCATTTGTGAATGATCGCTCCCAGTTGGTGGCAATGTGGGATGTGTACGGTGGCTCCCTCCATTCAGTTTCTTAGCCGACGTCTTAGAAGCTAAATGGAGCCAAGTGGCTGATTGGCTGCCTACCCACGCCTGCCTTGTGTACCAGTGACCCCTCGGCATACACACAGCAGGGTATCCCAAATCGAGATGCCCCTGTTAAAGTGGACCAAAACCCAGTATTTTGACTAGCCTGGGTTTTGGTTCCTTGCCACCAGGACACCCCAATCGGGGTTGCCCCGCTGTGTAAAACCCCCCAGATCGGCAAAACCACCTCTTACCGGTCCTACAGCGCATGCATGGCTCTCTCGTCCAATCAGCGCGCTCGGATCTGCTGACACGTCGTCTAATGCCAGCGGCTCCAATCGCGCTGACGGCCGCATCCCCTGCTTCCCTCTAACAGGGAGCATGCCCGCCCCGGCCAATCACAAGTGCAGGACACGCGCCCTGCTAAAGGGATAGCGGAGATGTGGCCGCAGATCGCGCATGTGCTGTTGGCCCGGGAAAGAAGGCAAGTTTATGGAGCGACCTGGGGGGTGTCACACAGTGGGGCATTTGGATGCCCCGGGGGAGCGAATCAATTGGCCTGGGAATCTATCGCAGTGGGTTTTGGTCCACTTTAAGGTTGGTATCCCGGCCATGGGACATTACCGAAGTGCATCCACCACTCCAGGCATGTGTACACTCATTGAACAGATGGGTTAAAGGCAGAAGAAAAATTCCTATGTGTGCGCAGTTTGGAGTATGTGGCCCTCATGACGGTAACACCCATGACTATACTACAAGCTCAATTTCCTGCTTTACAGAAAGCATAGGACAGGAATAGTGTGGTTGACTAATGGTATAGAAATATTATTTAACCCCTCCTGGCTCTCGTAGTTGGAGATCCATTTTAATAAGAGCCAAAAACACAATGCAAAACTCTGCAGCTATTTCCTGAGCATAGAGATGTGCGCTTTAGACGGAACTACAATACCCACAATTCCCTGCAGTTGTTCTGACAGCTCTCTCTGGCCGCTGGGGCTTGTGGGAGTTGTAGTCTCGCAGTCAGTCTGGCAGCAAGGCTGGGGAAAATGTTGGTGGCCGCGGCGGCAGACAGGAACAAGGAGCCCATCTTGCAGGTGCTGCGGCAGTATGTGGAGCCGACGGCCCCCGTGGTCCGGGTGCTGGAGGTGGCCTCGGGCACCGGGCAACACGCCGCCCACTTTGCCCGGGCCCTGCCCAATGTGCGCTGGATCCCCTCGGAGTTGGACCAGCGCTGCCTGCGGAGGTGAGTCATGTGACCCGATCACTCACGTGACCTACAGACGGTCTTGTTGCCATGGGAAACTAGTTGTTCCGCATGGCAGCCTGGGCCTTAGATGGGGGATGCTTGCTTGGAAGTTGCTTTTGAAGTTTCCAGTTTTAGTAGCATTTTATTATATCCTGCCCCCAAACTCCACCTGCATACAAATAATAGACCCCAGTGTGCTCCCTCCCACAACTGACCCACAAAGTGTATACAGCTATGTTCTGAGGCATGCGCTCTAATGTGCTAAAATCATTCAATATCCGCTGCCTTTTCCCTATAGCATTCCAATAACAAATGGAAGATGTGTAAGGGGTACAGCCAATGGCGTAACTAAATGTGACAGGGCCCTGATGCCAGGGCAGGCGTCAGCACTGGGTTTACCTGGGCAGGTACTGTGGCCCCTGCACCTTAAAGTGGACCAACACCCAGGGGGGATCGGCCCGGAAATCTATAAGATTCCCGGACCGATCAGATCCCTCCCCGCGGGGCATCCGAAATCGGGATGTCCCGCGGGGAGGAACCCCCCAGGAGGCCCACAAACCTTACCTCAGCCCCGTTCCATCGGCGCATGCGCGAGCCGTGGCCGCGTCTCGCGCTTCCCTCTAGCAGGGCGCGCACCCGCGCCGGCCGTTTGTGAATGGCCGGTGCAGGCGCGCTCCCTGTTAGAGGGAAGCGCGAGACGCGGCCTTGGACGCGCATACCACAGCGGCTCTGAGCGCTGTGATTGGCTGGCGCGGTCACGTGGGAGCGTGGTGAGGTGAGTATTTCTGGGCTTTCCGGGGGGTTACAGACAGCGGGGCACCCCCGATCGGGGTGCCCCACCGAAGTGGACCAAAACCCAGGATAGTCAAAATCCTGGGTGTTGGTCCACTTTAAGAAGGGACCCTTGCACGCTTCGTACAGTACACTTTTTTCGGTCTCTAAACTCAATTGGAGGCAGTTAGACAACTAATGGCTGAAACAGCTGAGATAAATGCTGCTTCCTTTCTCTAAATGATGCCAAGTGAGCACAAATATGATATATAAGGTGGAGGAGCAACAATGATGGGGCCCCCTGACCTCCTGGGCCCCGGCGCGGTCACCCCCCTCAAGTTACGCCCCTGGATACAGCAAAATAAAACAAATGAATCCTTTATTTAGCTCTATAGATAATAATAATCTTTGTTTAGTGCCAACATATTCAGCAGCGCTTTACAATCAGATTAAAGTGAAATGACTTTTCAGCTGCTTTAAAGTGGACCAAAACCCAGCCCAGGCTGGTAACTTATAGATGCTTGATTCCCTCCCCCCAGGACATCCAGATTTGGGATGCCCTGCTGTGTGAACCCCCCCCCCCCCAGGTGGCCCTGTAAACTCACCTTCTCCCCCCTGATACAATGAAGCATGCGCAAGCAGTGGCCACTCCCTGCTATACCTTCAGCAGGGTGCGCACACGCGCCAGGGATTTGTTAATGGCTGGAGCAGGCACTCTCCCTGTTAAAAGGTTGCGGGGATGCGCCAGCCGGTACGCACGCTTTAAACTGGGTCTTAGACAAGTGGGCTGAAATGGATCCGAGCACATTGTTAGGATGAGAGGCCACGCATGCACTATAGGACCCGGGAAAGGTGAGTTAGATTGGGCGACCTGGGGCAGTTTCACACAGTGGGGCATCCGGGATCGGGGTGCCCCTGGGGCAAGTTCTCTGTACAGGGGGGCATCCCAATTGCCAGAGCTCCTCTGCACATTAACCCCCAGTATCTCCAACTAATTACCTGGAAGAAGCCTGGAGACCAGACACCACAGCTGGCCAATTGGGGAGCGAGGAGAAAGGTATGATTTCCCGTTTTACTGGGGGGGGGGTAAATGCGCAGTGGAGCACCGGCAATTGGGACCCACGCCCAGGGAACAACAACCATTTTGTGAAAAATGTGTGTGTGTTCTTCTGATATAATAGTAGAGGCATCTCAAATCGGGATCCTCCAGGGGGAATTGTTGATTTGGACCTAGTTAAGATAGGTAAGTTTTTTGTTTTACTGAGTGGATAATGTGCAGAGGGGCACTGGCAATTGGGATGCCCCCACCCACGTGCAGGGAACAACACCTATTTGTTCCTGTTTAAAGCGGAACAAAACCAGTGAATTTGGCTTTCTCAGGTCTTGTTCTGTTCCCCTGAATAGGGGTGTCCTGCTGTGTGGAAACCCCCCAGAAAGATGTTTTTCACCTTCTTTCTCGTTCCAATCGCGCACGCGTGTCCTCTCGTCCAATGAGAGCCGCCTGCCGTGACTATGTCATTCAGCAAATGGCTTTAGAATGGGGAGCGTGCGCTGTCACATCCCTGGCAGCATCTAAATAGCTGGGACAGGAGCGCGCACACGCGCCGCAGGGAATGTGGCAGCACGCGCTCCTCATTCACAACAATGAGAGCCATTTGCCGAATGACGTAATTGCAGCAGGCGGCTCTCATTGGGCGAGAGCCCTTGGAGCAGGGAAAGGTGAGTTTCTACGGGTGCCCTGGGGGTTTCACACAGCGGGGCATCCAGAGGAATCCCCGGGTACATTCACGCTGTAGGATTGGATCTCGGTAACGGATGAGTATTATTATTATTTATTTATATAGCGCCATCATCTTCCGTAGCGCTTTACAAAGTAGTAGTTACAGACAGGGTAGAAACATACGGTACCACACAGCCAGATCTCTCCGAAGGAGCTGTAGTAGGGGAAAATATAGTGTTAGTTAAGAAGTGTTATGTTAGCCTGGATTGTCCCTTTATAGGAAAATTAGCATTAAAATACTAGTACAAAAATGAGCAAGCCAAAGATGCCACTACTGCCCCTTTTGTCTACTGCTGGGACCCGGGGGGGGGGGGGGGGGGGGGTATTTGGGCACGGCTCCTCTATTGCAATGAATGGAGTGGGCCTGCTCCGGGGAGTATACCCGACATGTTCACACCTGCCATCATGGACTGGAACAAACTGGCGCTTGCAAGTTTTATCTGGACGTGCTAACCTTTTTTTTTTCTTTCCGTATCAGTATCTCGGAATACATCAGTGGCCATTCTCTGACTAATGTGGAGCAGCCTCGCACCCTGGATGCATCGCAGAGCTGGGAGACATGGGGGCTGCCCCCTAAATCTCTGCACATGGTGCTCAGCATCAATATGATTCACATCAGTGAGCCCAGCTGTACCAAGGTAAGCCATACACAACCATTTATTTATCGTTTCAGCTGATCTTTTTGATTACTTGAATACTATTTGTTTTATTGGTTTAGTCCCAGCACACCTACCCTGTTTCCCCGAAAATAAGACACTGTCTTATATTAATTTTTGCTCCCAAAGATGCGCTAGGTCTTATTTTCAGGGGATGTCTTACATTTTTACAAATTTTTACAAATGAACCATTGCTGCAGATCTGCATGTTACACTTCAAAGACAGACAAATGAGAACAACGAGGGACAGGGGGACACGGCCTCCAAATAGGGACACTTGGGAGGTATGCTTACATCTATTAAAGGAAAGGCTTACCTCAGCCTCTCCAGCAAGCACTCACCTACGGTATTGTTGAAGCAGCAGGCGTCCAGTGAGCGATCAGACAGTGGGGCGGGTGATCAGAAGGCCCTCAGCCTGTGCCGCTGCTGGGACCACACCCCCCCCCCCCCCCCCCAACTCCCGCAGCTAGCCGGCTCCGCTCTGTCAGGCGAAAGAGACAGGCGCCGCCGCTGCGGCCTCACATGGCCTTATGCCTCCTGCGGCCCTGCACTCTGCTCCAATGGCATTCCGGGACATTTCCTGAGGGGGCGGGGCGGCGGGACATAACAACCAATCCGTGATTGTCCTGCCCAGTTGCGAGGTACCGTATGCAAACGTCAGAACGTTGATTGGCCAGTGTCACCACCCGCCCTCCTGCACATCGGATGCTCATTCGCCGCCCTCCCGCATGACGGCAGCTACAACCCTGCGGCACTCACATCGGCCTCCCTCCTCGCTCCCGCCTTTCAGCTTGTCGGCCGCTAACTCCGCTTCCCTCCCCCACGCATGTTGGCTGCTACCGGTACCTCTACCGCCCTCCTGCACATCGCCACTCACCCGCAACCAGCCTGTTTCAGCTGCTCAGCGACCTGAGCTTCTCCTGGTGCGCCCGATGGCCAGTCCGCCCCTGTCTGCAGGTATGTCACCCGAACGCTGGCAAATACGGTATTTCGGGGGGGTCTTATTTTCGGGGAAGGCCTTATATTTAGCCTTCATGCTAAAAGCACAGTAGGCCTTATTTTCGGGGTAGGTCTTATTTTCGGGGAAACACGGTAGTATTACATCCTGGACGATCCAATGTGACACAAGGAACATGTGTTTTAATATTCCATGACAAATAGGTGATGCAAACAAGAAAAAAGAATTGATGTACCACATACAATGCCTAATGATTAGTATTATTACTGAATAATAATAAAGCGCCATCATCTTCCAGGATGCTGTGTCATGTATGTATATAAAAATGCAGACAGTATAAACCAAAATCAGATAAAGCAGACCTACACTCTGTTGTAGGGAGGGTCCTGGTTTTCAGGGGCACTAACATAACTCCATCAGTGAGTCCCGCTTTAGGGACATAATCTCCTTTTCCTATTTTGGGCTACATCTCATAGTGGACAGGAAACAGCTGCACATCTAAGTGACAGCCACACCTTCTCTAATAGGAGACAGGCTACATTGAAATCCACAGCTATTACCTGTTCTCCATCATACAGAGTTCCAGGACTGGTTTTAGCTTCCTAAAGATCTTTAAATGTAGGGGCATCCCAAATCAGGATGACCCAGGGGCGGTTATTGACAAGGACCTGTAATTTTGAACTAAAAGTTTGCTTTATGATCAGTGTAAGAGAAGAGTCTGTATCTGGTTCGGTATCTATACCCCCAAGTGGTGCTCTGCACCTAAACTCCCCTTTTTCTGGGACCATCTCCAGCCAGTTATACTTACCTGGTCCTTCTCTTTGACAGGGGACCAGAGGCCACTTTTCAGGCTTGGACTGGCCCACAAGGTTACCAGGGAATTCCCAGTGGGCCCTGAGGGCCTTCATCAGTGCACACACACAGACAATACAGTTTCTGTGCATGGGCCCTGAATGTAAGTCAGTGATACAGGCATCCAAGTGTGGGGGGCCCTGGTGGGCCACAGACACCAAAGTCTGACACTGCCGCAGTTTATGCTGTCACCAAATCGACTTCCCATGCAGGGCATAGGTTCACTTTAAAGCAGACCAAAATCTTTTTGACTGATATCCCTTACCCCACAGGTAGTACCATTTGGCTAGTTTCACCCGCCTGTCTTCTTTCCTTATTCCAGTAATAGATCCGGCAATACCCCAGATTGCCGGGGTTTGAGTGGCAGGACCAGCGCTTGCCAGACTGCATCATGACCCAGCACGCAGAATTTGAACATTCAGTTGTCCAAATCTCACAACTCTGGGTCCTTTTTCTTTCAATATGTATGAAATGGGCTTCCACAGGAAAGCCAGGGAACAGAACGCCAAACACATGTCAGGGGAAGGGAAAATAGCGATTTATTTACTACCAGTGGGGAGATCTGCCCATTTGGTTTTCCATCACTGGTTGGTTTTGGTCCACTAAACAAATTGCTAGACTCATTTTCGATAGTGACAACATTGGTCACACAACAACAAGCAACAAACAAGGGCCCTAAATTTCTCCCTCTGAAAAAACAGTTTGCCAAGACCAGACATTGCTACTTACTCACGTCCACATTGCCTCTCAGTTTGGTGCCCCATGTGATTGCTGGCTGTCAATCGGATGCTATAGAAACAGTACACAAACAGGCAGCAGGTTAATCTGCTGATGATAAACAGCTGAAGCAGGTGAGTAAAGATCCCAATCCAGGATCCAGTTCCCTTTGTTTAATTGTCATCCCAGAGAAACAGCTCGGCTTTCTACATAGCTGACAGCAACAAAGTGGTATGTACGCCCCTGGCGGACCGGCCCTGGATTCTAAAAGGCTTCAAGGCTGGCCGCTGGCCTTCCCCCTGGGGCAGCCCAAATCAGGGTGCCACACTGTGTGAGCTCCCCTCGGGTCGTAGCAAAAATACCATTTTGTGAATACTCACCTTGTAAAATGGGTATTATGAGTATGTCACACACCCCGCTTCAAGAATCCATAACATTTGGGTAATATCGTCCTGAAGAGAGCGTTCCTGCAGAGATGATAGCAAAAGAAAGCCCCTCCCTGATCCATAAATACCTGGGACCTCCCACTCACTACCCAGTATACAGAAAGCAGTAAGGTAAGGGACCAGGAAGAGGCAAATATAAACAACAACCACGCAAAGTTCGCAATAAAGAGGATCCTGAATACAAAAGGGCGGGTTGAAGCGGGGTGTGTGACATACTCATAATACCCATTTTACAAGGTGAGTATTCACAAAATGGTATTATTCTTAGTATGTCACACACCCCGCTTCAAGAATCCATAACATTTGGGACATCCAACAGCAGTGTCCATAACAAGGGCGGGGATCCAAAACTAGGCAACAATGCACAACCTTAAACCACAACAGCTTGCAAAACTTTGCGGCCAAAAACAGCATCCGCTGAAGCCCGAACATCAACCTTGTAAAACTTGGAAAAGGTGTGAACCGAAGACCAGGTAGCGGCCTTACAAACTTGTTCAACAGAAGCCTGGTGCTGAAAGGCCCAGGACGCACCAACTGCACGAGTAGAATGAGCAGTAACACGAAAAGGGAGACTCCTCCCCTTGGCAGAATAGGCCCCAATGATGGCCTGACGAATCCATTTACTAATGGAAGATTTGGCAGGAGCCAAACCTTTCCTAGGCCCGCAGGGCACCACAAAGAAAGCATCAGTCTTACGAAAGGAAGACGTAACCTCCAGATAATGTTCCACAACACGAACTACATCCAAGGAATGCAATGCCCTTTCCTTGTTGTCGCTGGGATTTGGGCATAGAGAGGGCAAAACAATGTCCTGATTCAGATGAAACTCCGAGACCACTTTAGGAAGAAAATCCTGCTTGAAACGAAAGACAACCTTGTCCTAATGTTTCTCGAAGTATGGAGCTGTAATGGATAAAGCTGCCAACTCAGAAACATGCCTAACCGAAGTGATAGCCACCAAAAAGGCCACCTTTTGGGTAAGAGAAGACAAAGCTATCTCCTTCAAGGGCTCAAACGGAGGGCCCTGGAGAGCAGAAAGAACCAGGTTCAAATCCCAAACTGGAACAAAAGGCTTCCTAGGAGGCCGAACATGTGTAACACCTTGGAAAAAGGTCTTGACTAAGGGATGAAGTGCAAAAGACCTTTGGAAGAACACCGCCAGGGCAGAAACCTGCCCTTTCAATGTACTAAGCTGGAGCCCCAGATCTAGACCATGTTGGAGAAACTCTAAAATTCTAGGAATGGAGAACTCTCGACAAGAGAAAGACCTACCTTTACACCAATCAATATAGGCCCTCCAAGTCCTGTAGTAAATAGAAGAGGAAGAGCGCTTCCTGGCACAGATAAGAGTCTGAATCACTGCGTCAGAAAGACCTTCCTCCTTCAAGATGGCGGTTTCAGCAGCCATGCTGTCAAAGCCAGCGATGGTAAATTGGGATAGCGTAGCCGACCCTGGGTGAGCAGGTCCGGCAGCAGAGGCAGGGCGAACTGATCCTCTGCCAGTCTTACAAGATCTGCGAACCAAACTCGCCTTGGCCACCTTGGGGCCACCAGAATTGCCGACGCACCATCCAAGGCCAGTTTGCGCAGCACTCTGGCTAGCATTGGGAACAGAGGAAACAGGTAAAGGAGCCCCAGATCCCTCCAGTTTAGAGACATGGCATCCACTGTCAGAGCCAGAGGATGCCGCGAGAGAGACACAAAGACTGGAAGCTTGTGATTGTGACGAGAAGCAAAGAGGTCCACCACTGGGACCCCCCACCTGAGACATATCGAACGAAACACCTTGGGACTGAGAGACCACTCCCCCTGACGAGAGGAGGCCCTGCTCAGCAAGTCCACCTCCGTGTTCTCCACTCCCGGAATGTAGACTGCTGAGATACACGGGACGTGGGTCTCTGCCCAGTCCAGAATCAAAGACACTTCCCTGAGGGCACTCCTGCTGCGAGTCCCTCCTTGGTGATTGATGTAAGCAACCGCCGTTCTGTTGTCCGACCGGACCTGAACTGGCAGGCCTCTCAACTGATGAGTCAAGCGAAACAGAACCAACCTGATGGCTCTCAACTCCAGAACATTGATGGGCTCGTGAGCCTCCTGCGGGCCCCACAAACCCTGAAACTGGAGGTCCTTCCAAACACCCCCCCAACCTGACAGACTGGCATCCGTGGTGACTGTTTCCCAACACAGAGCCAGAAAAGATCTGCCCTTCAACAGATTGACCGACCCCAGCCACGATTGCAGGGATCGACGAACTCGGGGAGTCATCAGGAAGGACTGATCCAGCGATAGAGGAGACTTGTCCCAAACCTTCAACAGATGAAGCTGAAGCGTCCTTGTGTGAAACTGCGCAAAGGGAACTGCCTCGAATGAGGCCACCATTAACCCCACCAGCCTCATCCCTAACCGGATGGTCGGATGAGGGGTAGACAAGAGAAGCCGAACTAACTCCTGAATCAAAAGAATCTTGGCCTGGGGTAGAAACACCCTGGCCTGTGAAGTGTCCAGAGACATTCCCAGAAAGGTCAGAATTCTGGACGGAGAAAGAGAAGACTTGGGGTGGTTGATCACCCAACCGAACCTTTCCAGAGTGGACACCACCGCTCTGGTGTCCAACTCCGCTTGGTTGAAGGAAGAGGCCATGATCAGTAGATCGTCCAAATAGGGCACGATGCGGATACCCTGGCCTCTGAGCAGAGCCATCACCCCCGCTAGCACCTTGGTGAACACCCGAGGAGCTGAGGTGAGACCGAAAGGAAGTGCCACAAACTGAAAGTGCCGATCCTCCACCACGAACCTGAGAAACCTCTGGTGTGCTGGAAAAACCGGAACGTGTAGATAAGCATCCTTGATGTCTATGGACGTCAGAAAGTCTCCCTGACGAAGAGAGTGAATGGCCGAACGCAGCGTTTCCATGCGGAATTTCCTCGGCCGGATGAACCTGTTGAGAAACTTCAGATCCAAGATGGGTCGGACCAACCCGTCCTTCTTGGGTACCGTGAACAGATTGGAATAAAAGCCCCTGCCCCGATCTGAAGGGGGAACTGGGCAAATGACAGCCATGTCCAGAAGATTCTCCACTGCCACCAGGAGCCCCTGCGCCGCTAGAGGCTCCGACGGCATCCGAGACCTGACAAATCTGGAAGGGGGGCGGAGCTCGAACTCCAGCTTGTAGCCGGAAGACACCACTTCCCGGATCCATCTGTCCGAGACCTCTTGATCCCAGATCTGAGAGAAGTGCTGCAGCCGTCCCCCCACCCGCATGGGTGAGGGCGCCCCCTCATTGCTGAGCCGGCTTGGCAGCCGGTTTGGGCTTAGAGCCCCAACTGTATCCAGAACGGGCACGTCCTCTGCCCCTGTTTCCGGAATCTCCTCTGGAAGAGGGAAATGCAGAACCCCTACCAGATCTGGCCCCCCGAAAGGAGGGGGTAAAGGCAGGCGCCCCCCGAAAAGGGCGGCGTTGTTTCTTACGTTGAGGTAACCTACCACCCTTGGTGACAGAGTCCAATGTCTCTCCAAAGAGCCGTAGACCAACAAAGGGTAAAGCCGTCAGTGATTTTTTGGACATAAAATCGGCCGCCCACTGGCGCAGCCACACCGACCGCCGAATAGCCACAAGCAGAGCCGACGTCCTACCACACATCATCAAAGTGTCATCCAAGGCAGTCAACACAAAGGATAGAAACAACTCACACCGTTTAAGGCTAAGGAACTCGTTACTACCAGGACGAAGCCCGGAAGAAGTCAACAGGTCCCTGACCACAGACCTGGTAGCCAACACCATTAGCTCCGAAGCGCACACAGGCCGGATGGCCGACCCAATGCTAGTAAAGCCATGAGAAGCCATCTGATCAATACGTTTATCCTCTCCATCTTTGAGAGTGGAACAATCAGGTCTGTTTAAAACCGAGGAGTTAGACAACCCCAAAACCGGTGCATCCACCTCGGGGGGAGATGCCCAGCGCTTGACCGCCTCAGAAGGAAAGGGATATTTCCTATCCCACCCCTGAGGGATGCCAGGGAGCCGAGCCGGCCTATCCCATTCCTTGTCAATGATTCTATCAAAATGGCGTTGCGTAGGAAACTCCAGGCGCGGCCTGGATTCCTCAAACAATTCACCTTTCTGCTGTGACGCCTCCTCGGGAGGGGAAATATTCAGAACTTCCAGCATGAGAGACAGAGCGTGAGGAGAGTCCAAGGATCTCCCTAAATCAGAAAGCTCGGCATCAGCGCCAGCAGACTGCTCATCATCCGAAAATTCTGAACCCTCATCAACTTCCCCCTCCTCTAGCTGAGGATAATCAGACCAATCCAGATTGTCTCTGTCATCAAGATCATCCACCGGCGGAGCCGGCGACAAATGCTTTCTCTTAGACGGAGCCTTACGGGCGACCGAGCTAGAGAGCATTTTCTCAAGGCTAGCCAATCTGGCACACATCTCGGATTGCAGATCCCTGCCCATGACCACGTCACACGGGGCACGAGTCAAGGCGGGAGGGGGAGTTGAGGTGGCCGGCTGTGCTGACCCCGCCGCTTGGGGTTCGGACTGCCGCGTAATAGTTTGCTGTGCACATGGTATACACAGTAACACATCATCCCCAGTAATGGAAATCCCACACAACATACACTTTTTGGGATGCCCCGAAGGGGTCCCAGTCCCAGTATCCGGGGATGCCTCCATAAGGTGAATTTTGAGTGGTCGCTATGACCCAGGGAATTACGCCAGTTAGACAACCCGGGATGCCCCTTTAATGTCCCGAGTGGGAGGATTTGTGATGCTAAAATGGACCCAGGGACCCAGGATCAGGAGAGACCTTCCAATACTACAGAAAATCCTCCTGGATTAACCTTCACCTAAAAGACAGAGAGAGACCCATAAGTCCCTACAATAAGACTTAACAGATAAAGAAAAGAAAAAATAAATGAGGCCCACAGGGCCATTCACAAACGCTGCGGTGAATGATCCGCCTCAGAACAATGGCGATTTCTGAGGTGAAGTGAAGAGAAGAAGAACTGCCTTGTCAGGGGCGTGGTCTGCGCAGCCCGCGCAAAGCTGATCTGTGCCCCTTAAGCTGCCTAGTAACAGGGAGCTGCCTAGCAACAGGAAGCTCAGCTACGCAGCGGCGCCAGTACAGAGGAGGGCGGAGCCGCGGCGACGCGCCGAAAGCCCGGCTCCGCCCCCCCTACCAGTGTGAATGAAGCGTGAGGGAAGAAGTCCCTCACGCACCAGCCCAGAGACCGGCGCCGCCGACAACCGCGGCGCCGGCTGCCATGACAGCGGGAGCTCCCGCTATCACTAGCGGAGCACCCGCCCCGCTCGCTGCGGCGAGAAATGAATGAGAGAACGGGGGCTGGCCGCGGCAGAGCACCGAGTGCCAGCCCCGCCCCCCCAAAGCGTGTGAGGTAAAAATTACCTCACAGACTGAAAAACCCCGGCACCCGGCTGCAATGACAGCCGCGGTGCTGCAACATAGTAACAACAGTGCAACCAATTCATTGAGGGATTACTTCCAGACGCTCCACATCAACAAGAGAAAGTGATAAAGAGAAAGAGAATAAAGCTAACCCCTATGAGAGGAACCCCCAGCCCCCATAGTTGGTAAAGGGAAGGGCCCCCCCCAGGGGAAAAGTCAAGGGACGGGGCATCCCAAACCGGGATCACCTACCCGGTATGACCGCCTACCCTCTCTTTTAGGGTCTCACGGTGGAGCTCTGCTCCTCAGCACCAGAGGTGCCAATGTACCCTCGCTCGGGCCAGCAGCCAAGACTGTGGAGGCATGTAATCTGAGGTAAATTTTGGGACAAACAGGGGTCTGAGCGGAAATAGACAAAATAAGAGGCCGGGAGTTACCCCGGCTACCTGAAATCCCCCTGTGCAAGGAGGAGCCATCATCTTCCGTCTGCAGAGATGGAAAACTGGGTAGTGAGTGGGAGGTCCCAGGTATTTATGGATCAGGGAGGGGCTTTCTTTTGCTATCATCTCTGCAGGAACGCCCTCTTCAGGACGATATTACCCAAATGTTATGGATTCTTGAAGCGGGGTGTGTGACATACTAAGAATACATTGGCTGCCACAAGCATCAGCCATTCACATAGGCTGGAGTCAGGCGCGCACCCTCGTCTTAAAGTGGACCAACACCCGATATTATAGATTCCCGATCCCATCCCTCCCCACGGGGCATCCAAAATCAGGATGCCCCGCTGTGTGAAACCCCCCAGGACGCCCGCAAACCTTACCTGAATCCTGGTCCAACGTGCTGGCCCCGGCCGCATCTCACACTTCTCTCCAGCAGGGCGCGTGCCCATGCCGGCCATTCACAGATGCGCTCCCTACTAGAGGGAAGCGCGAGATGCGGCCGCCAGCGTGCTCGGAGCGACTGAGGTAAGACGGCTGCCATGACGCGCATACCTCAGCAGTTCCGAGCACGCTGATTGGACGAGCGCCCGCTCATGCGCCGTAGGAGCAGGGTGAGGTGAGTTGAATCGGGTGATCTGGGGGGTTTCACATAGCGGGGCACCCCCACTTTAAGGGAACGCTCTTGCTCCCTATTGCAGAGCTCTATGTGTAACCAGAGCAGTATTGCCGATCATTAATATCCTCAGCATTCAGAGCTGATTGGATTAGAACCCCTGCATGTGTGTAGGCCTGGGGAAAGGTATGTTTTGATGGGTGATCTGGGGGTTTTAAATATCTACATAAATCTGCGGTTTTGTTCAGCTTAAATGTATGTTCTGATCAGCCAAATCATCACTCACAGATATTAAAGTGGACCAACGCCCAGGGGGGATCGGCCCGGGAATCTATAAGATTACCGGACCGATCAGATCCCTCCCCGCGGGACATCCCCCCAGGAGGCCCACAAACCTTACCTCAGCCCCGTTCCATCGGCGCACCCGCGCAGGCTGTTTGTGAATGGCCGGCGCAGGCGCGCTCCCTGTTAGAGGGAAGCGCGATATGCGGCCTCCAGCGCTCAGAGTCGCTGAGCTGCTATGTGCGTCAAAGCGGCCTTGGACGCGCGCTGTGATTAGCTGGAGCGGTCACGTGGGAGCGGGGAGAGGTGAGTTTTTGGGGGGTTTCACACAGTGGGGCACCCCCGATCGGGGTGCCCCACCGATGTGGACCAAAACCCAGGATAGTCAAAATCCTGGGTGTTGGTCCACTTTAAGTTGTGGAGACCGTTCACAGATGCTTTCAAAGTTCTTGGCTTCTCCTAAAACATATAACACCTTGTTTACATTGCTGTACTTGCAGGTTTTTGTACCTTGGCTTTTTATAACTTTTCTAGTTCTTTTCTCAGATAGACCCTGTTTTATAAGAGGTTTGTGAGGTTTTGCCCCCCTGTAATGTGTTTTACAATACACAGAAACCATTTGCTCCCAGCCAATTCTTCTTGCTGTCTTCCTTACAGGGTCTCTTTAATGGAGCAGGGCACGTTCTCCAGCCTGGCGGTGTGCTCATCACATATGGGGTAAGTTCCTTTACTGTATTTTTCACCCTATAAGACGCACATAGGTTTTGGAGGATGAAAATAAGAAAAAAATATTGTGAACCAAATTTTGTGCTAAAACCCCATATTGGGCAGTGTGGCATTCTCCCTACCATTCCCCATAGGCAGTGTGGCATTCTCCCTACCATTCCCCATAGGCAGTGTGGCATTCTCCCTACCATTCCCCATAGGCAGTGTGGTATTTCCCCCCCTCCCATTCCCCATAGGCAGTGTGGTATTTCCCCCCCCCATTCCCCATAGGCAGTGTGGCATTCCCCCCTCCCATTCCCCATAGGCAGTGTGGTATTTCCCCCCCCCCCATTCCCCATAGGCAGTGTGGCATTCCCCCCCTCCCATTCCCCATAGGCAGTGTGGCATTCCCCCCCTCCCATTCCCCATAGGCAGTGTGGCATTCCCCCCTCCCATTTCCATAGGCAGTGTGGCATTCCCCCCTCCCATTCCCCATAGGCAGTGTGGCATTCCCCCCCCTCCCATTCCCCATAGGCAGTGTGGCATTCCCCCCCTCCCATTCCCCATAGGCAGTGTGGCATTCCCCCCCTCCCATTCCCCATAGGCAGTGTGGTATTCCCCCCCCCCCATTCCCCATAGGCAGTGTGGCATTCCCCCCCTCCCATTCCCCATAGGCAGTGTGGCATTCCCCCCCTCCCATTCCCCATAGGCAGTGTGGCATTCCCCCCTCCCATTTCCATAGGCAGTGTGGCATTCCCCCCTCCCATTCCCCATAGGCAGTGTGGCATTCCCCCCCCTCCCATTCCCCATAGGCAGTGTGGCATTCCCCCCCTCCCATTCCCCATAGGCAGTGTGGCATTCCCCCCCTCCCATTCCCCATAGGCAGTGTGGCATTCCCCCCTCCCATTTCCATAGGCAGTGTGGCATTCCCCCCTCCCATTCCCCATAGGCAGTGTGGCATTCCCCCCCTCCCATTCCCCATAGGCAGTGTGGCATTCCCCCCCTCCCATTCCCCATAGGTAGTGTGGCATTCCCCCCTCCCATTCCCCATAGGCAGTGTGGCATTCCCCCCCTCCCATTCCCCATAGGCAGTGTGGCATTCCCCCCCTCCCATTCCCCATAGGCAGTGTGGCATTCCCCCCCTCCCATTCCCCATAGGCAGTGTGGCATTCCCCCCCTCCCATTCCCCATAGGCAGTGTGGCATTCCCCCCCTCCCATTCCTTATAGGCAGTGTGGCATTCCCCCCCCCTCCCATTCCTTATAGGCAGTGTGGCATTCCCCCCCCTCCCATTCCTTATAGGCAGTGTGGCATTCCCCCCCCCTCCCATTCCTTATAGGCAGTGTGGCATCCCCCCCCCCCTCCCATTCCTTATAGGCAGTGTGGCATTCCACCCTCCCATTTCCATAGGCAGTGTGGCATTCCCCCATCCCATTCCCATAGGCAGTATGGAATTCCCCCCTCTCATTCCCATAGGCAGTATGGAATTCCCCCCTCTCATTCCCTATAAACAGTGTGGCATTCCCCCCTCCCATTCCCTATAAACAGTGTGACATTCCCCCCTCCCATTCCCTATAAACAGTGTGACATTCCCCCCATCCCATTCCCCATAGGAAGTGTGACATTCTCCCCATCTCAGTGTGGCATATACCCCTTATTCAGTGTGGCTCCCCCCCCCCATTCCCATAACTTCAAACCCCAGGAAAAAAGTATACTTCCATGAGCCTAGCACCCACGCGATGCCCCCAGGAGGCTGACACCTGAATGTTTGTCAGCGCGCACCGGCCTGAGAGGCAGTGGCGGCGCCGGAAGCCAAAGCAGAGAACGCAGACAGCGTTCATTTACCCTGCCCGTCCGCCCACTGCTCGGCTGGCCTCCCGGTGGCCGCAGCGTTAGACGCGAGACTCATTTAAGATTTAAGTATACCTTTTTTTTTTTTCACTCCCCCCCCCCCTACATCCGCCATATAAGACGCACCAACATTTCTCCCCCACTTTTGGGGAAAAAATAGTGCATCTTATAGGGCGAAAAATACAGCGCATGAGAACCAGTTATACCAGAGCCGCCATTCCCAGCTGTCACGCTGCTCCCCTCTGTTCAGTACTGACCCGGAGCAGGCTAACATGACAACACGATAGACCCCCATGTATTGATGTTATAGAGGCCAGTGACTTGTCACCTGATGTTTGATCACTAATAATTCCATTAATTTTTTTCAGCCTTACTCTGTAAATGGCGTTCTCACCCCTCAGAGTAATATTGACTTCAACCAGAGTTTGAAAAACAGGTAAGTGGTTCTGTCTGAAAGTGAATCTATTAGTGGTTAAAGCTGCCCTCTGGAGTTCCGTTACTATACAGCTGTGTCAATAAACAGAAACAAAACCCAGGATTTTGACTATCCCGAATTTGGTTGTGTGCCTTGTGGGCATGTCCCACCGTGTGAACTTCCCCAGAGAACACTCAGGACCGAGCCACCAGGGTTTTGTTCCACTTCACTATAGACATAGAAGGGTGACGGCAGAAGGAGACCATACGGTCCATCTAGTCTGCCCTTATGTGTATACTGTATGTTCTCTTTATCTTAGGATAGATGTGTGCTTATCCCAGGCATGTTTACATTCACTGACTGTTGATTTTTCAACTACCTCTGCTGGAAGTTTGTTCCAAGCATCTACTACTCTTTTAGTAAAGTAATATCATCTGACATTGCTCCTGATCTTCCCTCCGACTAGCTTCAAGTGCTACAGCAGGAATTGGTGCACCATTGTGTTGGGCTACATTTGGCACTGCCCTCCACTGTTTTCTGTTTCTTAAATTGAAGAAGAAATGGCCGAGATATTGGGTTTTACAGGTTCATCTGATGACATACCCCCTTACATCCTGTACCGCCAATCGGCTCACCAAAGCGGGACAGAATTGCTGGTCGCTTCCCTCCTCCTGTTCCGCCCCCGCCTCCTCCTCCAGCTTCACATTGTTCCAGCGTCCGCAGTGGCGATTGGGTTTGCGCCCATGTGTGTCTGGGGGTGCTGGCCGAGACTCCAGTGTTGCCTAGCAACAGGGGGAGAGGGAAGGAGCACATCTTACAGACCCCGCCCATTATGCAGCATCACATAGCCAAGGGCCACGCCCACTTTCTTCATAAGAGAAATCAGGAGATAAAGCTGTAAACATCGATATCGCGGCCATTTCTTCTTCAATTTAAAAACAGAAAACATTTTAGGACAGTGCCAAATGTAGCCTTTGCCTGCTGTAGCACGTTCTGGTTGTGCTCCATTTTGTATCATTAAAGTGGACCAACGCCCGCTAATGGGTGTTGGTCCACTTCTGGCCGTCATAAGACAGACTGGGGGGGGGGGGGCATCAAGAATGCTGGAGCTTCCTGCACATCATCCCCCAGAATGTCCACCATTCTTACCTGTACCTTTTTCCGGAACCAAGGACATGACCCCGACCCGTTGGCAGCCAATTGCAGGGCTGCATTCCTGGACGAGGATGGAGGGACAGGTAAGAATATCGGACGTTCTGGGGGGCTCGGCTCCAGCATTCTGGATGCCCCCCTATTTGAAACCCCACCTTTAGCCCTCTGTTCTTACCTTTCCACAAGCCCACAGCACAGGTGCGGCTCTCCGTAATTCTACCCAAGTCAAGATGCCATGGAGAGGGAATCAGGAGGCCATGGAGTCTCATAGATTCCTGGGCCTCTTTTGGTCCACTTTAATATCTGTGGGTACAAGGCTGTATGACAAGGGTAGCAAGGATGAGGTGCTGCCGCATGGTCTGCCAGAAGAACATATTGCACACAATATGATGCCAGGGCTGTGCCACACGGCCGAGGTGAGTATATGGTGATTGTAGGTGGGCAAACAGAAACTGGGAACGCATTTTAAAGTGGACCAAAACTAGCCCTGGAGTCATCGCCTGCTGATTCCCTCTCCCCACACAGAGTTCCCATAAGAGGGCAGAACAAAACCTGGGATAGTGAAAATCTTGGGTTTTGGTCCACTTTAAAAAGGTTTTGGTCTACTTGAAAGAGAAAGTGAAGTCAAAAAGACTTTACTTCCCGCATGTGAGCAATTCTGATTTGGGATACCCCACTGCATCCCCTTTGCCACCAGGGTGAAACTGGACAGCCACATACTTACCACTTCCGCTTGTCAGTCTACCGCACCTTGTATCCGACGGCAACCAATTGGGCGAACCCCATAAGCCTCGGAAGGCTGCCATTGCTGGAACACGGAAGTGGTAAGTACCGGGCTTGCAGCCAGTGGATACCCCTATGCTGCAGAGGTAAGGGGAGGTAAACTTTATTTGTTAGCTTGCTTAAAGTGGACCAAAACCCTGGATTTTGACTAGCTGGCTGGCGCGGGCACGCTCCTTGTTAGAGGGAGGCGGAGGATGCGGCCTTGGGACCGGGAGCAGGTGCGCTGGGTTCGGGCGATCTTGGGGGGTTTCACACAGCAGGGCACCCCCGATTAGGGTGCCTCAGGGGAAAGGACCAAAACCCAGGAGAGTCAAAATGATTGACTATCCTGGGTTTTGGTCCACTTTAATGCCTTAAACATAAGCAAACAATAACCAGCTCACCCTCAGACCTAGATAGCACGGACCTCAGGATCTCCTGAAAAAACTCCCCACATCGTTTCCAGTTACAATGTCCAGCTTGAAAGGGTTAAAACTTAGCTTTTACCTCATAGCTTAAAATGAGGGAAATTCCAATTGTAATCACACAGCCATCAAACGTCTTGTAAGTCAGAAAGTGCTCCCCTCCACCATCGGGACCAGGTAACGCGTTTCAGGCTGTCCCCAGCCCTTGTGATTAAACCGGACCTTCACCATGATTTATTAAAAAGCCCAAACCCTTAAAAAACGGTTCCCCAGCATCTAAAATTAATATATTTTAAGTTTTTAGGCACTTAATTATTATTCTTTCCCCCACTGGGCTGCAACTCTGTTCAGGAATTTAGGATACGGGCGCCGCCATCTTGACTCGGAAGCATCACACATACTGAAGAGAAGAGAGTGGGATAGAGTACAGGGGGGCGGGTTATAGCTGTGCTTTGCTCAGACTGAGCAGAGCTGGGGTCAGGAAAAGGACAGCAATCCCAGAATGCAGAGCAGCACAGTCAGAAGACACTTCCTGTTTGCAGGCTGCCTGACGACCCATGAGCCGCCATCTTGGATGTTTAAAGGCTCATAACATGAAGTAGATGCAGGTAGGATGATATTTAATGTGAGCAATCTGTATGTACCATGTGTAGGAAACATATAAGATAGACTTTTATTCAGAGTGAAGGTCCGCTTTAAGCTGGACATTGTAGCTGGAAACCACTTTAATGCCTAATTGTTGCCTGTAACAATTCCCAGGGGGGGGGGTTGAGGTGGATTTTGCCCTTTTGGCTAAAAATTTCTAGCCCAAAATTGGGCACAATGACTCCAGGTTCACACACTGCATGATTTCCGACAGCCAATCAGATCACTCGGTGCTATGCATGTCTACCCAGCTATCTTCATTGGTCACCAGAGCAGGAAAAAGAAATGTGTAGAGTTGTTGCAACCCAGGATAGTAGAAAGGTGAGTAATTCTGCCCAATTTCAGTATTTAAACTGGTCACCAGGAAAGCATTGGGGTGGCTGCTGAAGTATTTCATACAAAAGTCTGGAGGCTTATGCAAATTAGCAGTGTGGGAGGAGCCTACAAAATAAAAGCAGAAATGCTATGTATTGGTAGATTTATATATGACAGATGTTCTTCCATGTGTTTCCAGCAACCCTGCCTGGGGAATCTGGGACACAGCTGACCTGCACAACCTGGCCCAATGCTGCGGCATGACCCTGGAGAGAATGGTAAGGGCTCCACATTTATTTTTTTGCATAAATATCTTGAAGTACCTGTAAAGCCAAAAGTGCCTCCCTACCAGCAGGCTTGATCTCATGGAGTCCTGTGGCCATGGCCAGTCAGGTCCGGTACTTGTGGCGCTTCCCAATCAGCCTTGACGCACGCACCCTGTCTCCTGTCATGAGAGAGCGGGAATACTGAAGTCTGTAGCAATATGAGGGTTCAAGCCTGCAGTTGGGTGGTCATTTTATTTATTTTTTTTCAATTTATTGGCCATTTTAAAGTGATTTAACGCTTATTTTTTGCAAAATAGGTTTTGATTGCCATTTAGCTGGGTGTTGGGGGCATCCCAATGGCTGAATAACACCGCTCCCCGGCCTGAGATAATCTTACCTGCTCCTTGTCCTGTGAAATTCAGCCCTGTGATTGGCTGCCGGTGTTCACGCGGTCTGGATGTGACTGAAAGCAGTGCTACATGACCACCACCAGCTAATCACAGGGCTGCCTTTCACTGGTGGAACGAGGAGCAGCTAAGATCATCTCAGGCTTGTGGTGGTGTATGCCTGTGGGGGGGGGATTGGCAATAGGGATGCCCCACAGCGCTGGGACCCACACCCATTTAGTGTAGATTGGGTGTTGGTTGGCCTTAAAGTGGACCAAAATCCAGCTGGATCGGCTAGGGAATTGTTAAGATCTATTCCCTCCCCGCGGGGCATCCAAAATTGGGATGCCCCGCTGTGTGAAACCCCCCAGGTCGCCCGCTACACTTACCTTAAAGTGGACCAACACCCAGGGGGGATCGGCCCGGAAATCTATAAGATTCCCGGACCGATCAGATCCCTCCCCGCGGGGCATCCGAAATCAGGATGTCCCGCTGGGAGGAACCCCCCAGGAGGCCCACAAACCTTACCTCAGCCCCGTTCCACCGGCGCATGCGCGAGCCGCGGACGCGTCTCGCGCTTCCCTTTAGCAGGGCGCGCACCCGCGCCGGCCGTTTGTGAATGGCCGGTGCAGGCGCGCTCCCTGTTAGAGGGAAGCGTGAGACGCGGCCTCCAGCGCTCAGAGCCAGCTGAGCTGGTATGCGCGTCCAGGCGGCCTTGGACGCGCATACCACAGCGGCTCTGAGCGCTGTGAATGGCTGGCGCGGTCACGTGGGAGCGGGGAGAGGTGAGTTTTTTTGGGCTTTCTGGGGGGTTTCAGACAGCGGGGCACCCCCGATCGGGGTGCCCCACCGAAGTGGACCAAAACCCAGGATAGTCAAAATCCTGGGTGTTGGTCCACTTTAATGATGGTCCAACAGCGCAGGCCGCGTCCCTACTATTCCTCTAACAGGGCGCGCTCCCTGTTAGAGGGAAGCGCGGGATGCGGCCGCCAGTGCGTTCGGAGCCGCTGAGCTAAGACAGCGCTAAGACGTGCATAGCTCAGCGGCTCCGAGCGCGCTGATTGGATGAGCGGCTGTGCATGCGCCACATAGTGGAGCACCCCTGATTGGGGTGCCCTGGGGGAGTGGGCCAAAATCCAGGATAGTCGAAATCCTGGGTTTTGGTCCACTTTAAGAAGTCTCAGAGGGCGACCAATTTGACTAAAATACCATTTTGTGAATACTCACCTTGTAAAATGGGTATTATGAGTATGTCACACACCCCGCTTCAAGAATCCATAACATGTGGGTAATATCGTCCTGAAGAGGGCGTTCCTGCAGAGATGATAGCAAAAGAAAGCCCCTCCCTGATCCATAAATACCTGGGACCTCCCACTCACAACCCAGTATACAGAAAGCAGTAAGGTAAGGGACCAGGAAGAGGCAAATATAAACAACAACCACGCAAAGTTCGCAATAAAGAGGATCCTGAATACAAAAGGGCGGGTTGAAGCGGGGTGTGTGACATACTCATAATACCCATTTTACAAGGTGAGTATTCACAAAATGGTATTATTCTTAGTATGTCACACACCCCGCTTCAAGAATCCATAACATTTGGGACATCCAACAGCAGTGTCCATAACAAGGGCGGGGATCCAAAACTAGGCAACAATGCACAACCCTAAACCACAACAGCTTGCAAAACCTTGCGGCCAAAAACAGCATCCGCTGATGCCCGAACATCAACCTTGTAAAACTTGGAAAAGGTGTGAACCGAAGACCAGGTGGCGGCCTTACAAACTTGCTCAACAGAAGCCTGGTGCTGAAAAGCCCAGGACGCACCAACTGCACGAGTAGAATGAGCAGTAACACGAAAAGGGGGACTCCTCCCCTTGGCAGAGTAGGCCCCAATGATGGCCTGACGAATCCATTTACTAATGGAAGATTTGGCAGGAGCCAAACCTTTCCTAGGCCCGCAGGGCACCACAAAGAAAGCATCAGTCTTACGAAAGGAAGACGTAACCTCCAGATAATGTTCCACAACACGAACTACATCCAAGGAATGCAATGCCCTTTCCCTGTCGTTGCTGGGATTTGGGCATAGAGAGGGCAAAACAATGTCCTGATTCAAATGAAACTCCGAGACCACTTTGGGAAGAAAATCCTGCTTGAAACGAAAGACAACCTTGTCCTGATGTTTCTCGAAGTACGGAGCTGTAATAGATAAAGCTGCCAACTCAGAAACACGCCTAACCGAAGTGATAGCTACCAAAAAGGCCACCTTTTGCGTAAGAGAAGACAAAGCTATCTCATTCAAGGGCTCAAACGGAGGGCCCTGGAGAGCAGAAAGAACCAGGTTCAAATCCCAAACTGGAACAAAAGGCTTCCTAGGAGGCCGAACATGTGTGACACCTTGGAAAAAGGTCTTGACTAAGGGATGAAGTGCAAAAGACCTTTGGAAGAACACCGCCAGGGCAGAAACCTGCCCTTTCAATGTACTAAGCTGGAGCCCCAGATCTAGACCATGCTGGAGAAACTCTAAAATTCTAGGAATGGAGAACTCTCGACAAGAGAAAGACCTACCTTTACACCAATCAATATAGGCCCTCCAAGTCCTGTAGTAAATAGAAGAGGAAGAGCGCTTCCTGGCACAGATAAGAGTCTGAATCACCGCGTCAGAAAGACCTTCTTCCTTCAAGATGGCGGTTTCAGCAGCCATGCCGTCAAAGCCAGCGATGGTAAATTGGGATAGCGCAGCCGACCCTGTGTGAGCAGGTCCGGCAGCAGAGGCAGAGCGAACTGATCCTCTGCCAGTCTTACAAGGTCTGCGAACCAAACTCGCCTTGGCCAACTTGGGGCCACCAGAATCGCCGACGCACCATCCAAGGCCAGTTTGCGCAGCACTCTGGCTAGCATTGGGAACGGAGGAAACAGGTAAAGGAACCCCAGATCCCTCCAATTTAGAGACATGGCATCCACTGTCAGAGCCAGAGGATCCTGCGAGAGAGACACAAAGACTGGAAGCTTGTGATTGTGACGAGAGGCAAAGAGGTCCACCGCTGGGACCCCCCCACCTGAGACATATCGAATGAAACACCTTGGGACTGAGAGACCACTCCCCCTGACGAGAGGAGGCCCTGCTCAGCAAGTCCGCCTCCGTGTTCTCCACTCCCGGAATGTAGACTGCTGAGATACACGGGACGTGGGTCTCTGCCCAGTCCAGAATCAAAGACACTTCCCTGAGGGCACTCCTGCTGCGAGTCCCTCCTTGGTGATTGATGTAAGCAACCGCCGTTCTGTTGTCCGACCGGACCTGAACTGGCAGGCCTCTCAACTGATGAGTCAAGCGAAACAGAACCAACCTGATGGCTCTCAACTCCAGAACGTTGATGGGCTCGTGAGCCTCCTGCGGGCCCCACAGACCCTGAAACTGGAGGTCCTTCCAAACACCCCCCCAACCTGACAGACTGGCATCCGTGGTGACTGTTTCCCAACGCGGAGCCAGAAAAGATCTGCCCTTCAACAGATTGACCGACCCCAGCCACCATTGCAGGGATCGACGAACTCGGGGAGTCATCAGGAAGGACTGATCCAACGATAGAGGAGACTTGTCCCAAACCTTCAACAGATGAAGCTGAAGCGACCTTGTGTGAAACTGCGCAAAGGGAACAGCCTCGAAAGAGGCCACCATTAACCCCACCAGCCTCATCCCTAACCGGATGGTCGGATGAGGGGTTGACAAGAGAAGCCGAACTAACTCCTGAATCAAAAGAATCTTGGCCTGGGGTAGAAACACCCTGGCCTGTGAAGTGTCCAGAGACATTCCCAGAAAGGTCAGAATTCTGGACGGAGAAAGAGAAGACTTGGGGTGGTTGATCACCCAACCGAACCTCTCCAGAGTGGACACCACCGCTCTGGTGTCCAACTCCGCTTGATTGAAGGAAGAGGCCATGATCAGTAGATCGTCCAAATAGGGCACGATGCGGATACCCTGACCTCTGAGCAGAGCCATCACCCCCGCTAGCACCTTGGTGAACACCCGAGGAGCTGAGGTGAGACCGAAAGGAAGTGCCACAAACTGAAAGTGCCGATCCTCCACCACGAACCTGAGAAACCTCTGGTGTGCTGGAAAAACCGGAACGTGTAGATAAGCATCCTTGATGTCTATGGACGTCAGAAAGTCTCCCTGACGAAGAGAGTGAATGGCCGAACGCAGCGTTTCCATGCGGAATTTCCTCGGCCGGATGAACCGGTTGAGAAACTTCAGATCCAAGATGGGTCGGACCAACCCGTCCTTCTTGGGAACCGTGAACAGATTGGAATAAAAGCCCCTGCCCCGATCTGAAGGGGGCACTGGGCAAATGACAGCCATGTCCAGAAGATTCTCCACTGCCACCAGGAGCCCCTGCGCCGCTAGAGGCTCCGACGGCATCCGAGACCTGACAAATCTGGAAGGGGGGCGGAGCTCGAACTCCAGCTTGTAGCCGGAAGACACCACTTCCCGGATCCATCTGTCCGAGACCTCCTGATCCCAGATCAGAGAGAAGTGCTGCAGCCGTCCCCCCACCCGCATGGGTGAGGGCGCCCCCTCATTGCTGAGCCGGCTTAGCAGCCGGTTTGGGCTTAGAGCCCCAACTGTAGCCAGAACGGGCACGTCCTCTGCCCCTGTTTCCGAAATCTCCTCTGGAAGAGGGAAATGCAGAACCCCTGCCAGATCTGGCCCCCCGAAAGGAGGGGTTAAAAGCAGGCGCCCCCCGAAAGGGGCGGCGTTGTTTCTTACGTTGAGGTAACCTACCACCCTTGGTGACAGAGTCCAATGTCTCTCCAAAGAGCCGTAGACCAACAAAGGGTAAGGCCGTCAGTGATTTTTTGGACATGAAATCGGCCGCCCACTGGCGCAGCCACACTGAGCGCCGAATAGCCACAAGCAGAGCCGAAGTCCTACCACACATCATCAAAGTATCATCCAAGGCGGTCAACACAAAGGATAGAAACAACTCACACCGTTTCAGGCTAAGGAACTCGTTACTACCAGGACGAAGCCCGGAAGAAGTCAACAGGTCCCTGACCACAGACCTGGTGGCCAACACCATTAGCTCCGAAGCGCACACAGGCCGGATGGCCGACCCAATGCTAGTAAAGCCATGAGAAGCCATCTGATCAATACGTTTATCCTCTCCATCTTTGAGAGTGGAACAATCAGGTCTGTTTAACACCGAGGAGTTAGACAACCCCAAAACCGGTGCATCCACCTCGGGGGGAGATGCCCAGCGCTTGATCGCCTCAGAAGGAAAGGGATATTTCCTATCCCACCCCTGAGGGATGCCAGGGAGCCGAGCCGGCCTATCCCATTCCTTGTCAATGATTCTATCAAAATGGCGTTGCGTAGGAAATACCAGGCGCGGCCTGGATTCCTCAAACAATTCACCTTTCTGCTGTGACGCCTCCTCAGGAGGGGAAATATTCAGAACTTCCAGCATGAGAGACAGAGCGTGAGGAGAGTCCAAGGATCTCCCTAAATCAGAAAGCTCGGCATCAGCGCCAGCAGACTGCTCATCATCCGAAAATTCTGAACCCTCATCAACTTCCCCGTCCTCTAGCTGAGGACAATCAGACCAATCCAGATTGTCTCTGTCATCAAGATCACCCACCGGCAGAGCCGGCGACAAATGCTTTCTCTTAGACGGAGCCTTACGGGCGACCGAGCTAGAGAGCATTTTCTCAAGGCTAGCCAATCTGGCACACATCTCGGATTGCAGATCCCTGCCCATGACCACGTCACACGGGGCACGAGTCAAGGCGGGAGGGGGAGTTGAGGTAGCCGGCTGTGCTGACCCCGCCGCTAGGGGTTCGGACTGCCGCGTAATAGTTTGCTGTGCGCATGGTATACACAGTAAAACATCATCCCCAGTAATGGAAACCCCACACAACATACACTTTTTGGGATGCCCCGAAGGGGTCCCAGTCCCAGTATCCGGGGATGCCTCCATAAGGTGAATTTTGAGTGTCTATGACCCAGGGAATTACGCCAGTTAGACAACCCGGGATGCCCCTTTAATGTCCCGAGTGGGAGGATTTTGGACAATAAAATGGACCCAGGGACCCAGGACTAGGAGAGACCCTCTAATTACTAATGCAGATCCACTGACAGTCCAAAGTCTGAAAAACACAAACAATCCCTAATCAACATAATGAAAGAACAGATGAAAAATGAATAAATGAATAAAGGCCCACAGGGCCACTCACATATCCGTAAGGAGCGGGAGCGGGAACGAAGTTACCTCACAACGATCGTGAGGTGAAAAGGAAGAGCAAGGAAGGGGCGTGGCCAGTGCGGACAGCGCGAGACCGCCGTCCCCGACGCACCCGAAAGCCCGGCCCCGCCCCCTCCCCGACGCAGATGCGGGAGGGAAAGAGCTCCCTCCCGTCAGATAAGAGACCGGCACCACTGAAGCCCCGCGGCGCCGGTAATACAGAGCGAGTGAAAGCCGCATAAAGCGGCAAAGCACCAGCCCCACTCCCGAACGCTGAGGGGGGTATGAGTTAAGGAGGGCCGGCCGCGGCAGCGCGCCGAAGGCCGGCCCCGCCCACAAGTATGAGGGGAAAAGAACTCCCCCTCACAACTTTCTGAGGTAAAAACCGGCGCCCCGGCTGCAATGGCGGCCGGGGCGCCGGCGATGTAAAAACACACACTACACATCCACAGCCTTAATAAGGAAACAAAAGTATGCTGCCCTGTGAAAACAATGGCAAAATAAGGTAGAATAAACCTAACCCTAAGTAAGGACCCACAGACCCCACTAAGTTAGGAGGGAAAAGTGAAGGGCCAACCAGGGAAAAATATTGAGGGACAGGGCATCCCAAACCGGGATCACCTACCCGGTATGACCGCCTACCCTCTCTTTTAGGGTCTCACGGTGGAGCTCTGCTCCTGAGCACCAGAGGTGCCAATGTACCCTCGCTCGGGCCAGCAGCCAAGACTGTGGAGGCATGTAATATGAGGTAAATTTTGGGACAAACAGGGGTCCGAGCGGAAATAGACAAAATAAGAGGCCGGGAGTTACCCCGGCTACCTGAAATCCCCCTGTGCAAGGAGGAGCCATCATCTTCTGACTTGCTCGCCGTCTGCAGAGATGGAAAACTGGGTAGTGAGTGGGAGGTCCCAGGTATTTATGGATCAGGGAGGGGCTTTCTTTTGCTATCATCTCTGCAGGAACGCCCTCTTCAGGACGATATTACCCACATGTTATGGATTCTTGAAGCGGGGTGTGTGACATACTAAGAATAACAACCTTGCATTAGACGACATAGCTGCTCCAGAAAGCTTACAGTGGACTTAAAGAGGACCAAAACCAACGCCCATCGGCCCTGAAATCTATAAGATTCCAGGGCCGCTGCATTCCTTCCCCTGGGGTATCCAGAATAGGGATGCCCCGCTGAGTGAAACCCTCCAGGTCACCCAGAAACCTTTAGCAAGGCTCTTGTCCGCCCCAGGCATTTGTGAATGTCCAGAGTGGGCGCGCTCCCTGTTAGAGGATAGCGAGGGAGGCAGCTGCCAGTGCGCTCCACTTGCATTAGACGAGCTAGACAAAGGGATCTGAGCGTGCTGATTGGATGAGCAGCCATGCATGCATCTTAGGACTGGGAAGAGGGGAGTTGGCATTAGTGGTCTGAGGGGTTTCACACAGCAGGGCACCCCCGATCAGGCTGCCCCGGTGCAAGTACCATAACCCAGGATAGTCAAAATCCTGGGTTTGGGTCCACTTTAAACCTTTGACCCATCCCCAATTTGGGATTCCCCTGCTGTGTGAAACCCCCTGGCTCACCTAGCTTTTTAGGCACATGTGCCGCTCTCTTCTGGCTGTGTGTACCTACATAAGCCGCTCAGATAGGCCTGGCACAGCACCATGCAGCAGCCAAAGGGATGCTGGGGATGCCATCAGAGGTCAGCACATGCACCATATGGCTAGGTAAGCAAACCAAGCAAACTTGGGGGGGGGGGGGGTCACACATCAGGGCACAGAGTTTTATAGTAGGAAAATGTTGAGCAGTTTTCATGGCAAATCTTATTTTTATTTTAGTAGAGTCTAGTATCTTTGTATGTCATTTAAAGCGGACCTTCACTCTGAATATAAGTCTATCTTATATGTTTCCCACAACCTCTACATACAGATTGCCCACATTAAAAATCATCCTACCTGCACCTACTGCATTTTATGAGCCTTTAAACATCCAAGATGGCAGCTCATGGAGCATCAGGCAGCCTGCAAATAGGAAATGTCTTCTGACTGTGCTGCCCTACATTCTGGGATTGCTGACCTGACCCCAGCTCTGCTCTGTCTGTGCAAAGCACAGCTATAAGCCCACCTCCTGTACTTTATCCCCCCCCCCCCCTCCTCTCCTCAGTATGTGATGCTTCTGAGTCAAGATGGCGGCGCCCGTGTCCTAGAGTCCTAAACAGAGTTGCAGCACATTAGGGGAAAGAATAATAAGTGACTAAAACTTTAAAATATATTCATTTTAGATGCTGGAGAATAGTTTAAGGGTTTGGGCTTTTCAGTAAATCATGATGAAGGACCGGTTCAATGATTGATTGGTCCAAGCCCCGCCCCCCCGGCTCAGGCCCCAGTTTGCTGCACAACAACAATGTATTACTTTGATGGCCAGTCTATGACTTATAAAGTAGTATTCCATCTTCCCATATAGCAAGCATGACATTACTCCGGGGGAACAACGGCAGACTGCCATCAGATGCTGCGTGCTATGTCTGAGTGTTATAAACATGATAAATATACATGATAAAGATACATGATAAAGATACATGATAAATATACATGATAAATATACATGATAAAGATACATGATAAAGATACATGATAAATATACATGATAAATATACATGATAAAGATACATGATAAAGATACATGATAAATATACATGATAAAGATACATGATAAATACAGGCTCCCTGCGGGGCGGGGGGATATTAGCTCCCTGGAGCAGCGTGCCTCCCCCAGATCAGTGATCGGCTTGTTGGACTTGTCTGACCTGACTGACGACTAGCCTGGCCGGCCACCTTCTCCACTTCCAGCATTTTGGAGCTCCCCAGCGTTATTCAGTCATTCCCTGATCACATGATCAGCGCTCATCCTGCTTACTATGCGCAGTAAGGTGACCTTGTGACGCGCATACCTATGTGCCACTGACCTCACACCTATTTTTCAGGTGGATATGCCGGCAAATAACAAGTGTTTGGTCTTCCGGAAGATGTGAGCTGCTGCCGCCACTGAGGAGAGCCGCTGCTCTGCTGATATCTGTAGTGCGCCAAGACATCCCCTGTGCGCCAACATGGATCTGTCTACCCGGATTTGGAGGGAAATCCACCACTACTTGCTATTAATATGTTTGTTATTGTTGGATATATATATATATATATATATATATATATATATATATATATATTAATATATATATATATATATATATATATATATATATATATTAATATATTAGGGGCAGAGCTAAGGGGGAGCACTTGCCCCGGGTGCAGCAGGTCAGGGGTGACTGAGAACAGGGGGGCACCATTTCGAATCTTTGCCCCGGGTGCCAGAAAGCATATATATATATATATATATATATATAACTAATTCTTTACTATTAATACAAAAGCATAATTACAGGCACTACATAAAATGGACTAAAACCCAAGCCACCTGGTGCTAGAGTTAAAAAGCCCTCCCCAGGAGCATCCCCACTATTTGAAACCCCCAAGATCACCTGTAATTTTACCTCCTTGGCAGTTTCCCCAGCAGCACCCCTACATTTGATGTGTGAACCCCTCTGCCAGGCATATCTTAAAGTGGACCAAAACCCACTGACCTTGTCAAATACATTTGCCAAAGCCCCTGCTGATATGCTCTTATTAGGGTGTAGAAGTAGAAAAGGTTATTTCCGCTTTTCGTAGGGTCCTGAAACACTGATTTTTTTTTTTTTGCTGTCCTCTAAAATGGCAGGTGATCAGTCATTGCATAGGTGCAGCAATTGCCACACACAACAGTGGCAATGAATGGAGGAGGCGGAGCTTTACAGCTAAAACAGGCGCCATTATCTGGGATTAGAATGAAGCAGGAGCAGTGAAAATTAGCAAAAGGTACTTGATGGGGGAGCAATATAAAAATGTGGGGGTTGGTCCACTTTAATGTCTGGCGGTGGGTGCATGCAGCCAATGGGAGGTGCTTGCCATTAATATGCAATGCAAGCACTGCAGATTGATGGAGAGCCTGCACATGTGCTGCGGGAGGGTCAGATGATTTGGGGCAATCCCATCTCAAATTATGCCCTGATAAAGAGTACCAAAAGGGTGGAACCCTGGGCTTAGGTCCACTTTAAAGTGACACCGGTGTTGGTCCATGGAGCCCCTCACGCTTAAACTGACCACAAGTTACAGTATCTCTACTTGCTCTTCTTTCCCACACACGAGTGGCCACGTGGTCTGGGCTGCTTTTGGCTGTTGAAAGAGTTCGGGCCACATGACCACCAACGGCCAATTGTAGGGCTGGATTTCGCTGAGAGAAGGAAGGAAAGGTAAGGTAAGGAAAACCAGGGCAGGTGGCTTTATATATGCAGGGGGCATCAACAAATGGAGGTGTCTCTCTGGGTGTCGGTTTACTATAAAGTGAAACTTTAGTCGACATATGATTAAAGGTAAACTTTAAACCCTGTCGCTGTGGTTGTGTTTGCATTGCCACCCCACAAGCCCGGGGAGCAGCGAATATGCCACCAACAGACACCACTGATGAAGCAGGTAAAGGTGAGTGTTTTGCCAAGTTGTGGGCTGGTGCTCTTTAAACCGGGCCTTCACCATGATTTAATGAAAATCCCAAACCCTTAAAAAACTATTCCCCAGCATCTAAAATTATATATTTTAAGTTTTTAGTCACATATTATTTTTTCCCCCACCAGGCTGCAACTCTGTTCAGGACTCTAGGATACGGGCGCCACCATCTTTCCTCAGAAGCATCACATACTGAGGAGAGTGGGATAAAGTGCAGGGGGGGCGGGGTTATAGCTGTGCAGATAGAGCAGAGCTGGGGTCAGGAAAAGGTCAGCAGTCCCAGAATGCAGAGTGACACAGTAAGAAGGCACTTCCTGTTTGCAGGCTGCCTGATGTTACATGAGCCGCCATCTTGGAAGTTTAAAGGTTCATAACATGCAGTAGATGCAGGGAGGATGCATTTTAATGTGAGCAATCTGTATGTACAGGGTGTGAGAAACATATAAGATAGACTCTTATTCAGGGTGAAGGGGCATCCCAGTTAAAAAGCATGAGGAAGCCCAACATTGGACAGCTGACCTTCAGTCATACCCAGGGCCTTTTAGTTATACCTCAGCCCTGGAGATCATCAAACCATACAGGTCTGCTACCGACCATCATTCCGGGAAGACTTGTATCCCCGGCCTGATGTTTGAGGTGTGCATTGACCTGGATCTGGATAACCATGTATTTGCCGCCTTGTGATTGGCTGGTTGGACCACCGCATGAATAAGCAGGTGCTCCTGATAAACCACTCAGTGTGCATATAATGGGTCACATAACTAGAGCCCCACGGAAACCTTTATATCGGAACAAAACCCACCCGGCCCAGCCCTGGAATCTAAAAGATCCCCGGCCTTTCTCCGCTCCAACAGTGCATGTGCAGGCTCTCGTCCAATGGGAGCCGTCATTGTTGTGAATGGGGAGTGCGTGCTGCTGCATCCCCGGCGGCGTGTGCACTCTCTCGTCCAATGAGAGTTGTCTGCCGTGACTATGTCATTGACTAGAATACATCCCTGGCAGCGTGCATGCTCCTGCCCCAGCTTAGCTGAATTCCCGTGTTCTGTTCCACTTCAAAGCAGGGTATAAATGGAAGGGGGGGGAGGGGGTAATTACACATTACTGACCCTCTCACCAGTATTTTCCTGTAAGATCCCATTGGATGGAACTCCCACTGGTGATCCCCCCCCCCCCTCTCTAACCTCTGACTAGGGATTAAAGCGGACCTTAAGCATATATAATATATGCATATAAGCATATCTTATACGTTCCCCCACCCTGTAAATACAGGTTGCCCGCATTAAAAGTGATTGTACCAGCACCAAGTGCTTTTTCTGAGCCTTTAAGCATCCAAGATGGCGGCCCATGGAGTCTCAGGCTGCCTGTAAACAGGAAGTGTCTTCTAACTGTGTCGCTCTGCATTCTGGGATTGCTGTCCTTTTTCTGACCCCAACTCTGCTCTGTCTGTGCAAAGCACAGCTATATCCCACCCCCTGCACTTTATCCCGCTCTCCTCAGTATGTGATGCTTCTAAGGCACGATGGCGACCCCCGTATCCTAGAGTCCTGAACAGAGTTGCAGCTCAGTGAGGAGAAAGAATAATAAAAAGTAAACGACTAAAAACTTAAAATATATAAATTTTAGATGCTGGGGAATAGTTTTGTAAGGGTTTGGGCTTTTCATGAAATGATGCTGAAGGCCTGGTTTAAGTGTGGTGGAGGCCTCCCATGTTCAGCATTGCTGTGTGGGCTTGGTCTGCCTTTATCAGAGAGAGTTGGCTTCTGGGAGGCTGGTGCCCGGCATGTTCTAGATTAGGGGGGTCACCGAGGGCCACATCAGCATTCGGGTCACCTTCAAAGCTCCGATAAATAACAAGACACAGAATTATTTTGTTCAGGACGCAGGATGCAGACACCCAATAATTTTGCCCAGGGCAATCGAGCACTACCAAGAGCACCTGCAGTGGATGTATCAGTCTCTGCTGTGGCAGTTAGTTTGGTGGGTTAGGCAGGTGCCCTTGTGTGGTGGGAGATAGTTGCACAGAGACACAGATCAGTTGCAAACACTATTCTCTTCTACCCCCAAAAAGTTGCACAGCAGCTGCTTTTATAGGCCCCACGTCTGGGCTTGAGGTGGGACTGTGCTCCATAGTGGAGAGCAGTGTACCAGTGCATCACTTGGCAGCACCTCACATGAGGACAAACTGCTGGAGTGACCGGGCCACATAGCCACCACTGTCTGGTACCTGTCAGAGGGCCAGATAAAAAAAGCTTGGAGGGGCCTTGCGTTTGACATGTGTTTTAGATGATGACTTACCTGCTGCTTGCCAGCACAACAGCAGCAAATGGCTTCTGTGACAGAACAGAAATCGGCTGCAATCCAGGCAAGGGGCACGTGCCCTGCAGGAACATGTGGTGTAAATAAACTGACCAGGTGTTCCACTCTCGGAGGGACAGTCCCACTTAGAGACCCACTGTCCCTCCGAAAACTCTGGGGACATCTAAATGTCCTACTTTGCTGATATGGAGAAGACCCACCAAATGCTGGGTGTCTGGGTGATTTACAACTGCTCTGCTCTGACTTTGGTTGAATGGTGGCAGTGGAATACATGGACTTCGAAGCACTGGCTTCATCACCAACATCTTTTATGGACCAAATATTCCCAGAGCATGTAATTACCTGTAATTAAACTGGACCTTCACCCTGAATAAGATCTTAAATGTTTCCCCCACCCCATACATACAGATTGCCCACATAAAAAATCGTCCTACCTGCATCTACTGCATTTTCTGAACATTCAAAAATCCAAGATGGTGGCTCATGCAGACAGGAAGTGTCTTCTGACTGTGTTGCTCTGCGTTGTGGGATTGCTGTCCTTTACCTGCCCCCGGCTCTGCTCTGTCTGTGCAAAGCACAGCTATAACCTGCCCCTGTGCACTTTTGCCCCCCTCTCTGTATGTGATGCTTCTGAGGCAAGATGGCGGCACCCGTATCCTAATGTCCTGAACAGAGATGCAGCCCGGTGGGGGAAAAATAATATGTAAGCGACTAAAAACGTAAAATATATTCATTTTAGATGCTGGGGAATATTTTTTTAAGCGTTTGAGCTTTTCATGAAATGATGCTGAAGGTCCGGTTTAAGCCACACGCTAAACCACACCCATCAGCCACAAACTGGTTTAAACTGTCCCACTTTGAGGACCCCAATAAAATTGTCATTTATGGTGTAGGCCAGTGTCAGCACGGGGTGTCCTGGGCCCGCCACTGACTCTCGGGGTCTACCCTACAGTTACATACATATGCCTTCCCCGCCTTATTTGGAAAGCCCCACTGCACAGCCCCAGTCTGGGAAGCCTAGGACCAGGCAACCAGACAAGTCCTACCAGACCTTCCTCATTGTCTTGCTAGGTAACTGCCAAGACTGTCCACCATCAGCTTTTCTCAACCAGATGGCACATCAGCAATGGAGGCCCAGCCTTGTCCTGTGTATGGAGGACATCTATTTCCCACTGTAATTCTTCTGATACAATGCTTTGGCTGAGACCCCCACAGGCTCAGTACTGGAATTTAGAAACCTTTCTCCCTTGTTTTCCCTTTAGTACAAGAAAACAACTAGAAAGTCCAGTGATCTCTTTTTCACACAGATGTATTAGTAAGCTCTGCTTCTGCCATCTTTATACCGATCTGTAATATTGGATCATTTTTACACGATATGTTTAAAGTAGACCAAAAGGAATCTATAAGTTTCCAGGGCCGATCAATTCCCCTTCCCCCGGGACATCCAAAAATCGGGATGCCCCGCTGTGTGAAACCCCCCGGTCACCCTGTTCACTTACCTTGCTTCCCGGTCCAATGGCGCATGCGCGAGCTGCGGCCGCATCCCCGCTGTTCCTCTATCAGGGCGCGTGCCCGCACCAGGCATTTGTGAATGGGAAGAGGGATGCAGACGCTGGCTTAGATGGTGTGATGTCAGCGGCTCAGAGCGTGCGGATTGGACGAGCGGGCGCGCATGAGGAGGGAAGTTGCGCTTGTCGATCTGGGGGGTTTCCCACAGCGGGGCACCCCCAATCGGGGTACGGACCAAAACCCAGGATAGTCAAAATCCTGGGGTTTGGTCCACTTTAAATCTGGGCGGTTTACTAGGTGCAGCTCCGATGATGCTTTGACACTCCAAGCTAATTCTTGAAAATCAAAACTGAATCGGAGCTTTATGAAGTGTGAGGTAATGTAGAACAAGTGGCTGATAGTGTTAGTGTGATAGAAATCCCAGGCAATCCTTGTGCACATTGCTGTGTCTGTCTCACTGTTAGAGAGGTAAATGCAGTCACGCCATGACAGTGGCCTGTAACTGGTCACATGTACCTGTAAATGTATCAAACGGCTTTTTTTGTTTTAGGGTAAGCGGAGTAAATTTTACTATGCTAAAAACAGCTGTGATACCATATAGACCCTGCAGGGGGAGCTCACCACACTCATAAATAGCAGGTCGCTTTGGACCTTCTTGAAAGACTCCAGAACTTCTCCACCAATCAGGTGAGCACAGGTTACTCATTCATTTTGTTAGGTTAAAAGCTAATGATAAAACTCATAGTTACTCTGATTTTTGTTTTATATTCTCATTGCTGTAAATAATTTTCACATCCTGAGTGTGAGACACCTAATGAAGAGTTTATAGGAGCAGTGGAGGAAGCTATTGAATTGTGTTGGTGGAAAAGAGAAATAAGGAAAGTGCACCCTCTAGTGGCTGCTAATAGTAATGGGACAAACTGCTGGGGCCTATGTAGTAGAAAGTGAAGAATTAAAGCGGACCGAAACCCACTGAACTTGTGAAATACATTTGGCCGAAGCGTCTGCTGATATTTCCTTGTTAGGGTGTAGAACTAGAAATGGATATTTTGGCTATTCGAATAGTCTTGAAACACTGGTTTTCTTGCTGTCCGTCTTTGTAAGATGGGAAGTGATCAGTCATTGCATAGGTGTGGCAATGACATCATTACCACAGACAACAGTAGCAATGAATGGAGGAGGCGGAGCTTTACAGCTAAAACAGGCGACATTATCTGGGATTAGAGTGAAGCAGGTGCATTGGCAATTCAGAGGATGCTAGTTAAAAGTGGGGGGTTTGGTCCACTTTAAGGAGGAACAAAATCCAGGCTTTTTACTTTCCTGGGTTTGGTTCCTCATTGATTTTGAAATGCCTCGTTCTGGGAATTCCCCGAGGTCTCCATAAACTCACATTTGCAGCGATCTCATGGTACATGAGCCACTGGCCATGCCTCCATGTATCCGGCACAGCCAGCCAGTAATGCCTGGCGGGGGTACGCGCCTCTGTCAGAGGTGAGTGTGCCATGGGATCGCCAGTGAAGTGAGTATACTGGGTTATACCGGGGGGAGGGGGCACACAGCTCCAAATCAGGACACCCCACAACGAGGGAGATCACTGGCTCTAGAGCCAGACTACAGGCTGGTGTAATATCTCTTAAAGAGGAACATCGTAGGCCCTGGAATCTAAAAGACTCCAGGGCCATCCGAGTTCCACTCCTCCGCTGTGTAAAACGCCCCAGAAGCCCCGTTTCATTCACCTTGTCCCAGAGTCCTCGGCGCATCCCGGCTCACCTCTAGCAGCCACCCACTCCCGGCCCTTCTGAATGGGTGGCGCGGGAACGCGCTGGCTAGGATTTTATCGGGGGATGCGGCGGGCGGAGTTCTCGGCCACCAATCCGCATGCTCAGTCTAGCCTGAGTTTGCATCGTGGGAAAAACAGGAAGGTGAAAGACCTAGGGGCATAAACACCAGGGCCGTCTCCACGTTTATGTGGGCCTTTAGGCGGCATAGTCTCAGTGGGCCCTTTTGTGGTGAAGAGTCGTGTCACATCACCATGGGACGTCCCAAATCTGGATTCCCCTAAGGATCATGTTATTTAGACCAAAACTCTAGTTTTGGTCTACTTTGAAGCTCACCAAACCCCTTTAAACCTGACCTCAGAGTCTAAACAAATCTAGATTCTCCTGATTTTGGATGCCCTTGTGTGTGACACCCCCCCCCTCCCCCCTTTGTTCATTACTTTCCTGGAACTGGTGAATGCACTGTGGCCTGTTTGAGTTAACGGCCAAACCAGGGGGGTTCTTCCACAAACAGGGGCAATCCCAAATTGAGAGACCAAAACTCAGGGGTGGAATTGCTTGCATAGTGGGTATGCCAGTGATGCCAGGGGGTTTAACACAGTAGGGTATCACAGATTGGGATGCTCCAGGGATAGGAAATCAGCTGGGGTGGGCAACTGAAAAGCAGAACAAAACCCAGCACTTCCTCCTCCTGGAATCTAAATTGAGATGCCCCGTTGTGTGGAACCCCACCATTCCAGGAGATGTGGGAACCAGCGATGGCGGTGCCCTCCCAGTCCACCTCCTGACAAGTGCCATCGCACAAAGGCTGGCCCTGTCAGTGGGCCCCCCGGCAGCTGCCCCACGTTGCCAGGTGCTGACGCCGGCCCTGATAAACACAGTGGGGGTGTTGTTCCTCTTTAAGGCTAACTCACTGTGCCACAGAGAACTAAGTTTTCTTGAAAGTGTACCTTAATTATGCTCAGCCTTAAAGTGCTACAGCAGGCAAAGCTAATTGTTACACCATTGTGTCAGGCTACACTTGGCAAAACCTAAATCCTAAACTGTTTTCCGTTTTTAAATTGAAGAAGAAATAGTCGAGATATCAAGGTTTACAGGATCACCCCCAGCGTTATAATCAGCATAATGGGCGGGGTCTGTAAGATTCCCAGCGCTTGCACAAGACACCCTGACTGTGCTTCTCCCCTCTCCACCTGTTGCTAGGCAACACTGGACCAGAACTCCCAGACACACTTCCAAAGTGCATTTCCTCTCATTAACCATACCTTCCAACTTTCCAGGGTGGGAAAGAGGGACAATCTGTAAATTAGGCCACACCCCCTCAATGAGGGATGGATAGGAGATTTTATATTATAACAGTCACAACAGTATAAAAACTTTGAATAGGCAAATGAATAATTTATTGATTCAGATCTGAATGTCACACCTCAAAGAGGGACAAATGAGAACAGCGAGGGACAGGGGCACATGGACTCAAAAGAGGGGCACTTGGGAGGTATGTGATTAACACACTGGTGAATCCTCTTCAAGAAAAACCTAGCAAGTAAAATCTGATTGGAAGCCGTAGCAATTCTAAATATAGACGTGTATTTGGGAAAACGCCAGAATATTCGCCATTAAAGTGGACCAAAATCCAGCGTGATCGGCCCGGGAAACTATAAGGTTCCTGGGCCGATCGATTCCCTCCCCGCGGGGCATCCAAAATTGGGATGCCCCACTGTGTGAAACCCCCCAGGTCGCCCCATATACTTACCTTGCTTCCCAGTCCAATGACGCATGCATGAGCCCGGCCGCGTCCCTGCTATCCCTGTTGCAGGGTAGCGGGGGATGCGGGCTCCAGCGCGCTCAAAGCCACTGGCCTTAGACACTGGCTTAGACGGTGTGACATCAGCGGCTCCAAGCATGGTGATTGGATGAGCAGCCGCGCATGCGCTGTAGGACTGGGAAGAGGTGAGTTGCGCTCAGTGATCTGGGGGGTTTCACATAGCGGGGGAACCCGCCGATCGGGGTGCCCCGGGGGGAAAGGACCAAAACCCAGGATAGTCAAAATCCTGAGTTTTGGTCCACTTTAAAGGGGCCAGAGCATCCACGCTGTTTTGCAGAAGCATTGGGAGACATTATTACACACTCAATGTAGCACCAGTGACTAAAACTCGTTCAGTCCTTGAATCAGTTCAGCATGAACCTTTGTCCAGCATGTCTCTGACTTTCCTAAGTCTCTTCTCACTGGCTGGTCTAATATAACTGGAGGGTCCCAGCAAGGCCATGCCATCATGCACCTCCCCCATAATTAGCAGTTGACTGTCCTCTGGTCCAGCTAGATTGCTACAGGGACATGCCACGCCTCCGCCGTCTCCCATAGTGACTTCCAAATACTTGGTATGGAAAAGGTGGAGACCCATCTGGTCATCTTTGAGCACCTCAATGAGGAGGACACGGAGAACTCGTTCTTCCCCTGAGTCTTCCAGCCGCCCTACAATCACAAAGTCGCTGCGGCACAAACTGGGCACCAGCCGTCCTCGAGGTTGACACCCTTGGCATTGCTTGACCCGAGGAAACGGGCAGCGCTCCTCACAGGCCTGTCTGCTCTCAAAGTTATTCTGATTGCCATCACAGCCACCATAAATGAAAGAGAAGCACTGGCGAATGAGCGGGCTGTAGGCCCACCTCCGCTCTGGAGTCTTGCATGAACCTCTTACAGGTGGCAAGGTGCAGAAATCTGGTGGCCGGGTTTGGCATGCTGCACGACACTCTTCATAGGTATGAAAGGCATTAGCAGTGCCAGGGCATCCCTTTTGGAGAAAGGTCTGGCAGTCGCCACTTTGGGAATTATAGAACCATCGAACGGCTCGAGGACCAAGACAGTCCTGGAAGTCTGGTAGCTTTAGGCATTCGGCGGGATGGATGGGCCCCTGTTGTCCTGAACTTAGCATGGCCCCTTTCTTGACCACGGAAAGAGGGAAGTGAGCTCGAAGAAGTCCAACGGAATTTCTGGCCATGCAGATATAAATGCCTGCATCTTCCGGCCTGGCGTTGTAGATGACCAGCTGGCCAGAGTTAGTTACTACAAGGTTTCCATACATTTGGTCTGGTCTCATTAGTGGAGCAGACGGTCCATCTCCCAGCTTCTCCCAGAGGATCTCTGGGGGTGGGTGCCCACTGGACTCACACTGAAGGCCTACAGTACCACCTATTGTTATTGACTGAGGGGTAGGAGAATGGTAGAGTGCAGGGGGCACAGGCATCTCCAAAGGAGTGGAGGACTGGAGGATTTGGGGGGTAGTCTCAGAAGGGGCTGCAGTAGTTGCTGGCCATGATGACACAAACTTGCAGGGCACTTCAATTAAGGTGATGCCCCTGGCACAGGCCTCGGCATCCATGTAGCAGCGATTGTAGTATGTGAGTCCATCTGAAGCACAAATGAAGCCCGGTTGCTTCCCGCATCTCTCCCGGCAGCGGCACACCGGACGCCCTTCCCACATTTCACAGTCTGAGCCTTGCTGGGTGCAGATAAAACCAGTGCAGGTGGCAGGTCGGAGGGAGCCGGGGGGCTGCAGGCCAGAGTCTGGGTAGCGGGCAGCCACACAGCTCTGTTGTCCACAAACATTAGTGCAGCATTTCTCGAAAACTTCACATTCCTAGAAGAGAAAACACCATAAGAGATTCCTAATTAGTGAGACAAGGACACCAGCCTGAGATCAAGGGGGGTTTCTAACTCATAGGTCTGAGGATTCTAACTCATATGTCTGAGGATTCTAACTCCTAGGTCTAAGGATTCTAACTCATAGGTCTGAGGATTCTAACTCATAGGTCTGAGGATTCTAACTCATAGGTCTGAGGATTCTAACTCATAGGTCTGAGGATTCTAACTCCTAGGTCTGAGGATTCTAACTCCTAGGTCTGAGGATTCTAACTCCTAGGTCTGAGGATTCTAACTCCTAGGTCTGAGGATTCTAACTCCTAGGTCTGAGGATTCTAACTCCTAGGTCTGAGGATTCTAACTCCTAGGTCTGAGGATTCTAACTCCTAGGTCTGAGGATTCTAACTCCTAGGTCTGAGGATTCTAACTCCTAGGTCTGAGGATTCTAACTCCTAGGTCTGAGGATTCTAACTCCTAGGTCTGAGGATTCTAACTCCTAGGTCTGAGGATTCTAACTCCTAGGTCTGAGGATTCTAACTCCTAGGTCTGAGGATTCTAACTCCTAGGTCTGAGGATTCTAACTCCTAGGTCTGAGGATTCTAACTCCTAGGTCTGAGGATTCTAACTCCTAGGTCTGAGGATTCTAACTCATAGGTCTGAGGATTCTAACTCAGGTCTGAGGATTACAATTCATAGGTCTGAGGATTATAACTCATAGATTCTAGTAGAAGGCATCTACAGCTACTTTCACAGCTATTAATTGATAAGTGTTTTATTGCTGGTTGTTACCCCATTAAAGTGGAGTGAAAATCTAGAAGACTCCAGGGCTGCCTGATTTCCTCCCATCCCGAATCTGGATGCCCTACTGTGTGATCCCTTGTAAAACTCACCTTGTCCCCTAGCTAACGGTGCATGCGTGAGCCACCATCTGCTGTACCTTTAGCAGGGCGCACTCCCACAGCAGGCATTTGTGAATGGCTAGCGCGGGAACGCACTCCGTTAGAGGGTAGTGGGGATGTGGCCACCAACGCCGCACTTGGCCCTTCGCAGCTACACTCAGCCCTTAGCAGAGTCTTAGCTGATTTTGCCAAGCATAGCTGAGCACGCTGATTGGACGAGAACCTGTGCATGCGCCATAGGACCAGACAAAGATGAGTTTACTAGGCAACCTGGGGGAGGATTTAACACAGTGGGGCATCCTGAATCCGGGTGCCCCGGGGGTTAAGACCAAAACCCAGGATAGTCAAAATCCCAGGTTTTGGTCCACTTTAAAACAGACCCACGTCCTTTTCAAATGGTAGCCTAAGGTGTCCTGCTAAAGGCAGCCTCCTCTTGGCACCTCAATTCCAATTTCCCCTTTCCAACCTGGTTTCAGGTAGATTCTCTGTTCTGCTTTCCCCTGCTCTGTCCTTTTCCCAGCTGTACCCTTATCTCTCTGTATGGCACGGCTCCCTGTTGCACCCCATCTTCTCTGCCCTGTTCCCTGTTGCACCCCATCTTCTCTGTCCAGCTTCTATGATTCAAGCAAGTCCAGCATGGTAAGAAGCTCCAGCATTAATGATTATAACAGGGCTGTGGAGTCCGAGCTCTTATCTAATGAATATTTAATTAATGTAATTATTATATTGCTGATAGATAATGAAACATAGAAACATAGAAGGGTGACGGCAGAAGGAGACCATACGGTCCATCTAGTCTGCCCTTATGTGTATACTGTATGTACTCTTTATCTTAGGATAGATGTGTGCTTATCCCAGGCATGTTTAAATTTAGTGACTGTTGATTTTTCAGCTACCTCTGCTGGAAGTTTGTTCCAAGCATCTACTACTCTTTCTGTAATATAATATTTTCTAACATTGCTCCTGATCTTCCCCCCGACTAGCTTCAGGTTGTGCCCCTTGTTCTATCATTAAGCTTCTTCTTAAAAACACTTCCCTCCTGAACCTTATTCAATCCTTTCACATATTTAAAGGTCTCAATCATGTCCCCCCTCTCCCTTCTTTCCTCCAGACTGTACAAATTAAGTTCTTTAAGTCTCTTCTGATAAGTTTTAAGTTTAAGTCCTTCCACCATTTTCGTTGCCCGCCTTTGGACCAGTTCTATTTGAATAATGTCTTTTTGCAGGTAAGGTCTCCAGAACTGCACACAGTATTCTAGCTGTGGCCTCACCAGGGCTCTATACAGCGGCATCACAACCTCCCTCTTCCTACTGGTGATGCCTCGAGCTATGCAGCCGAGCATCCTGCTTGCTTTTCCCACTGCCTGGCTACACTGCCACTCATCTTGCAGCTATCAGTAATCAGTACCCCTAAATCTCTCTCCTCCGAGGTCCTGGGTAACACAGTGCTGCCCATACGGTGCTCAGAGCAGGGATTCCTTCTGCCCAAGTGCATGATTTTACATTTAGAGACATTAAACTCTAGTTTCCACAGTTTTGACCATCTATCCAGTAAAGCTAAAATTTTCCATGTTGCAGACACCTCCCGGAATATCCCCCCTATTACTAACCTTTGTATCATCAGCAAACAGACAAACTTTTCCTACCAAGCCTTCTCCTATGTCACTTACAAATATATTAAAAAGAATGGGGCCCAGGACAGAGCCTCCAATCCCCCCCTGTCCATTATACTCAGGATCGTCAGGGCCCTGTTGCACCCCATCTGCCCCACCCTGCCCTCCACTGCACTCCCATATGTGTCCTGCTCCCCACTGCACCCCATCTTCTAGGCCCTGCCCCCTGCTGCACCTACATCTCTGCTCTACTCCCTGTTGCACCCCCATCCTCCCCACCCTTCTCTCCACTGAACCCCACCTTCTCTGTCCTGCTCAGTGCTGCACCCCCATCTCTGCACAGAGCTTTACAAAGACCTAGTCCCCAGGAGTCCCTGGAGTCTATTTGTGGCTTATACTCCTATGTGCTGCAAACACATGTAGACAAGGGTGGTCTGCTCTGCACATGTGTACATGCTTTTACCCATCATGCAATGCTTTGGGAAGATATTTAATCATTATTGTTGCTGCTCCCATAGGCTGACTCAGGAGACAGGCATTAGAATAGAGCAGATCACCCCTGTAAAAGTGGAATGGTACAAAAGTCACGTCTGGATGTTATTCCTCCTAGGAGAAGAAATCCACAAGCCTTAAAGTGGACCAAAACCCAGCTCGATCAGCCCAGGAGTCTATAAGATTCCCAGGCCGATCGATTCCCTCCCGCCAGGGCATCCAAAATCGAGATGCCCCGCTGTGTGAAACCCCCCAGGTCGCCCTGTTCACTTACCTTACTTCCGGTAACATTAAAACATTTGTACTATTTATACAGATATATTATGGCCCAAAACATCAGATATACAATTGTGTCTCTATAGACGAATACATTTATATTTCCTTAAACAACAATGGGGTCGATTCAGAGCCAGGTGAGAATTCTCACTTCTTTTTTAGGAGAGAAAACAGCCACTTTCCTTATCTACCAGGTATAAATTTTCACCTGGCTTTGAATCAGCTCATAGGTAGACAATGAAAGTCAATGGCAGAAAAAAGTGAGAATTCTCACCTGGCTCTGAATCGCCCCCAAGGTAGACAATGAAAGTCAATGGCAGAAAAAGAAGTGAGAATTCTCACCTGGTTCTGAATCGACCCCAAGACAGACAATGAAAGTCAATGGCAGAAAAAGAAGTGAGAATTCTCACCTGGCTCTGAATCAGTCCCAAGGTAGACAATGAAAGTCAATGGCAGAAAAAGAAGTGAGAATTCTCACCTGGCTCTGAATCGACCCCAAGGTAGACAATGAAAGTCAATGGCAGAAAAAGAAGTGAGAATTCTCACCTGGCTCTGAATCGACTCCATGGTAGACAATGAAAGTCAATGGCAGAAAAAAGTGAGAATTCTCACCTGGCTCTGAATCGCCCCCAAGGTAGACAATGAAAGTCAATGGCAGAAAAAGAAGTGAGAATTCTCACCTGGTTCTGAATCGACCCCAAGACAGACAATGAAAGTCAATGGCAGAAAAAGAAGTGAGAATTCTCACCTGGCTCTGAATCAGTCCCAAGGTAGACAATGAAAGTCAATGGCAGAAAAAGAAGTGAGAATTCTCACCTGGCTCTGAATCGACCCCAAGGTAGACAATGAAAGTCAATGGCAGAAAAAGAAGTGAGAATTCTCACCTGGCTCTGAATCAGCTCAAAGGTAGACAATGAAAGTCAATGGCAGAAAAAGAAGTGAGAATTCTCACCTGGCTCTGAATCAGCTCAAAGGTAGACAATGAAAGTCAATGGCAGAAAAAGAAGTGAGAATTCTCACCTGGCTCTGAATCAGCCCCAAGGTAGATAATGAAAGTCAATGGCAGAAAAAGAAGTGAGAATTCTCACCTGGCTCTGAATCAGCCCCAAGGTAGATAATGAAAGTCAATGGCAGAAAAAGAAGTGAGAATTCTCACCTGGCTCTGAATCAGCCCCAAGACAGACAATGAAAGTCAATGGCAGAAAAAAAGGTGAGAATTCTCACCTGGCTCTGAATCAGCCCCAAGGTAGACAATGAAAGTCAATGGCAGAAAAAGAAGTGAGAATTCTCACCTGGCTCTGAATCAGTCCCAAGGTAGATAATGAAAGTCAATGGCAGAAAAAGATATGAGAATTCTCACCTGGCTCTGAATCAGCCCCAAGGTAGACAATGAAAGTCAATGGCAGAAAAAGAAGTGAGAATTCTCACCTGGCTCTGAATCAGCCCCAAGGTAGACAATGAAAGTCAATGGCAGAAAAAGAAGTGAGAATTCTCACCTGGCTCTGAATCAGCTCAAAGGTAGACAATGAAAGTCAATGGCAGAAAAAGAAGTGAGAATTCTCACCTGGCTCTGAATCGACCCCAAGGTAGACAATGAAAGTCAATGGCAGAAAAAGAAGTGAGAATTCTCACCTGGCTCTGAATCAGCTCAAAGGTAGACAATGAAAGTCAATGGCAGAAAAAGAAGTAAGAATTCTCACCTGGCTCTGAATCAGCTCAAAGGTAGACAATGAAAGTCAATGGCAGAAAAAGAAGTGAGAATTCTCACCTGGCTCTGAATCAGCCCCAAGGTAGATAATGAAAGTCAATGGCAGAAAAAGAAGTGAGAATTCTCACCTGGCTCTGAATCAGCCCCAAGGTAGATAATGAAAGTCAATGGCAGAAAAAGAAGTGAGAATTCTCACCTGGCTCTGAATCAGCCCCAAGACAGACAATGAAAGTCAATGGCAGAAAAAAAGGTGAGAATTCTCACCTGGCTCTGAATCAGCCCCAAGGTAGACAATGAAAGTCAATGGCAGAAAAAGAAGTGAGAATTCTCACCTAGCTCTGAATCAGTCCCAAGGTAGATAATGAAAGTCAATGGCAGAAAAAGATATGAGAATTCTCACCTGGCTCTGAATCAGCCCCAAGGTAGACAATGAAAGTCAATGGCAGAAAAAGAAGTGAGAATTCTCACCTGGCTCTGAATCAGCCCCAAGGTAGACAATGAAAGTCAATGGCAGAAAAAGAAGTGAGAATTCTCACCTGGCTCTGAATCAGTCCCAAGGTAGATAATGAAAGTCAATGGCAGAAAAAGAAGTAAGAATTCTCACCTGGCTCTGAATCAGCCCCAAGGTAGACAATGAAAGTCAATGGCAGAAAAAGAAGTGAGAATTCTCACCTGGCTCTGAATCAGCCCCAAGGTAGACAATGAAAGTCAATGGCAGAAAAAGAAGTGAGAATTCTCACCTGGCTCTGAATCAGCCCCAAGGTAGACAATGAAAGTCAATGGCAGAAAAAGAAGTGAGAATTCTCACCTGGCTCTGAATCGATCCCCAAGACAGACAATGAAAGTCAATGGCAGAAAAAGAAGTGAGAATTCTCACCTGGCTCTGAATCGACCCCAAGATAGACAATGAAAGTCAATGGCAGAAAAAGAAGTGAGAATTCTCACCTGGCTCTGAATCAGCCCCAAGGTAGACAATGAAAGTCAATGGCAGAAAAAGAAGTGAGAATTCTCACCTGGCTCTGAATCAGCCCCAAGGTAGACAATGAAAGTCAATGGCAGAAAAAGAAGTGAGAATTCTCACCTGGCTCTGAATCAGCCCCAAGGTAGATAATGAAAGTCAATGGCAGAAAAAGAAGTGAGAATTCTCACCTGGCTCTGAATCGACCCCAAGATAGACAATGAAAGTCAATGGCAGAAAAAGAAGTGAGAATTCTCACCTGGCTCTGAATCAGCCCCAAGGTAGACAATGAAAGTCAATGGCAGAAAAAGAAGTGAGAATTCTCACCTGGCTCTGAATCAGTCCCAAGGTAGACAATGAAAGTCAATGGCAGAAAAAGAAGTGAGAATTCTCACCTGGCTCTGAATCAGCCCCAAGGTAGACAATGAAAGTCAATGGCAGAAAAAGAAGTGAGAATTCTCACCTGGCTCTGAATCAGTCCCAAGGTAGATAATGAAAGTCAATGGCAGAAAAAGAAGGGAGAATTCTCACCTGGCTCTGAATCAGCCCCAAGGTAGACAATGAAAGTCAATGGCAGAAAAAGAAGTGAGAATTTTCACCTGGCTCTGAATCAGTCCCAAGGTAGATAATGAAAGTCAATGGCAGAAATAGAAGTGAGAATTCTCACCTGGCTCTGAATCAGCCCCAAGGTAGACAATGAAAGTCAATGGCAGAAAAAGAAGTAAGAATTCTCACCTGGCTCTGAATCAGCCCCAAGGTAGACAATGAAAGTCAATGGCAGAAAAAGAAGTGAGAATTCTCACCTGGCTCTGAATCAGCCCCAAGGTAGACAATGAAAGTCAATGGCAGAAAAAGAAGTGAGAATTCTCACCTGGCTCTGAATCAGCCCCAAGGTAGACAATGAAAGTCAATGGCAGAAAAAGAAGTGAGAATTCTCACCTGGCTCTGAATCAGCCCCAAGGTAGACAATGAAAGTCAATGGCAGAAAAAGAAGTGAGAATTCTCACCTGGCTCTGAATCGACCCCAAGGTAGACAATGAAAGTCAATGGCAGAAAAAGAAGTGAGAATTCTCACCTGGCTCTGAATCAGTCCCAAGGTAGATAATGAAAGTCAATGGCAGAAAAAGAAGGGAAAATACTCACCTGGCTCTGAATCAGTCCCAAGGTAGATAATGAAAGTCAATGGCAGAAAAAGAAGGGAGAATTCTCACCTGGCTCTGAATCAGCCCCAAGGTAGACAATGAAAGTCAATGGCAGAAAAAGAAGTGAGAATTCTCACCTGGCTCTGAATCAGCCCCAAGGTAGACAATGAAAGTCAATGGCAGAAAAAGAAGTGAGAATTCTCACCTGGCTCTGAATCGACTCCATGGTAGACAATGAAAGTCAATGGCAGAAAAAGAAGTGAGAATTCTCACCTGGCTCTGAATCGACTCCATGGTAGACAATGAAAGTCAATGGCAGAAAAAGAAGTGAGAATTCTCACCTGGCTCTGAATCGACCCCAAGGTAGACAATGAAAGTCAATGGCAGAAAAAGAAGTAAGAATTCTCACCTGGCTCTGAATCGACCCCAAAGTTATAATACATTGATGACATCATAACAGTCACACATTGAGGCAATGCTAAAGTTAAGTCACAGAGTAGAAAGAGCGCCCCCCTCTGCCCAGGACAGCTTTTCTTACCTGGTCATCTTTACACTCCCTCTCGCAGGTACTCTGGGCATCCACCCACAGGTTGGCATTCAGCTGGTTGGGGCAAATTCCAAAATGCCCTTTTGCCTGGCTCAGACTGACAAGTCTCCACATGAGACAGAGCAGCGCAGCCCAGACAGATGGCCACATCTTCCTGTGCCCCTGGCACTGCTGAAGGGTGTGCCCGGATTGCTGAGAGCCCGCTATACCCGCGATGCCTTGTTCATGACCCGTGCTGGCATCTGCCTCCCATGTCGGCTTGCTGTCGGCTCGCAGGTGACTTTTTGCATTCTTCTATCGTGTAGAGTCTTGTGAAAAAATGTAAGAGCTTTCATAATTCTTATTCATGTAATGGGGAGGAATAGACATAGGTGTTGGCATATGAATGGGCATCTATAGGAGGCAGGTGTCACAATGCCACCGCTGGCATGGCTGAGCGAGAGATTTTCCTGCCCTCCCGCCCCTGCCGTGGGACAGGATAACTTTCTGAGGAAGGGAGGGAGCGCCAGACCTTGTGTCTGTGTTGGGAGAAGGGGGGGAGGTTGTGTGTCTGTGTTATAGGGAGGCATAGGGACAGTCAGGAGGAGTGGCAGCCTGGCTAGACACAATGTGCCCACGTACAGGTGACCCACTTGTGCATTTCAGGGGCAGACGCTACCTCAGGAACCGTCTTGCCTGATGCGTCTTTGTCGTCTGTGCGAGTCAGACAATGCGGCAGAACTTGCAGCCGGGAGTGTGGGATTGCCAGGGTGGCCACATTGGCGGCTTATAGTCTGTGGCATCATGCCAGGGCCATGCGTGTGCCACTCCGGGGTCACTTTAGAAGATCTAGGATTGCGGTAAAGGAGACAGAGACACTCTTGTGTTTGTGGCACAGAGGTGTGCAAGGCGAGGAGGGGGAGGCGGAAGGGTGGGTGATGGGGAGTAACCCAATTCCAGCCCTTGTCGCCTTTCTTTCAGCCTGCAGAGCCCTCCCTCTTCCAGGCACTAAATAGGGGGGATCAAAGGCCGAGGCCGCTTAACCCCTTCCCGGACACACGCCGGCCCCCTAACTGACATCTGCCTGACAATAGGGCCTGAGCAGCCAATACATCCTCTCTCAACGCCTTCTGGGAGCAGAAGAAAGGCGAGGACTTTATCGCAGCATTCCATTACGCCTGACGGAAGATAATCCGTCACCTTATATTCTGGTCTTCAATTTCTAATTTCTACAAAATTAAAAGACAACAGAGATAAAAACAAAAAGCTTTAAAGCACACTTAGAATCAAAAGTGAAACATTATACACAGGCTTTGCTGTAGACTTGTAGCTGTCCCATAAGCCTGCCGACTGCCCAGCGTCCCCATACAGTGAGGAGGCTATGCCAAAGCTCTGCTCTTTGCTGCAGGTTCAGAAGCCCAGGATGAGGTGAGTATACAGTGAGACCAAAGAGCATCTGGGAAGTATTTCCCCTGGGCCTGGAGTCTTTTAGACTCTAAACTGGGTTTTGTTCTCCTTTAAAGCCCAGTTCTGGAGTGGAGAACGGTTCTATCCAATCAGGGTAAGCATTGCCCTGTGCAAGATCTGAGGATGGCACCCCCTTAGAGACACGCATACACTAAATGGAGAGCAAGTAACAGAAGAAACATGGAAAAGAGGGAGATAGAGAAAGAAAGCAAGTGAAAGAAAAAAAGGGAGAGAGATACAAAAATAAAGAAAAAGAGAGAAAGGTAGAAAAAGAGTGGGAAAGGAAAGGAGAGAAAGGAAGAAAGAAAGAGAGAGAGAAAAGGTAGAATAGGATTGCAGTGAAAAAAGAAAGACAGGAAGAGTGAGAAAAAAAAGAGAAAGAGAGAGTTGAATAGGATTGCAGAAAAAAGAAAGAGAAGGAAATAAAGAAAAAAATGTTAAAGAGATGGAATGAAGGTACAAAAAGAAGGAAAATGTGAAAAAGCTGAAAAAAGGCAGAAATGTGCAAAAAAGAAAGGAGAGAAGTGGGGGCATTTTGAAAAGAAGGTTAGGCCTGCTGTTCCAGTTGAGAGCTCCTGGGGCCCCTTACAGAGAGGTTGGGATGGGGCCCTCACGCGCGCCAAAGGCCGCCCAGGTAGGCGTTTTATATTCTTCTTGCTGTCTGTGACTATAGTGCAGAAATTGAGGCCAGCGCTAGCGCACGTGAGATTACGATTTTCCCAGTGTTTAATGCTTCCAGGTGCCGCTGTAACCTCATTTTCTATTTGAGTAGTAACGCATTCTTATAACCATTCCCCATGAGATCCCCGAGTCTAAGAAACTGTTTTGTCCAGGGGTGTGCTTTAAATCTTTTCTGTTTTCAGGCTCAAATGACTTTCTCTTTCCAGGGCCGGCCTGTGCATGATATCAGAGGTGCCGCACCCCTCCCCCCCCCAATACACATGGTTACCTTCACACTCAACAACAGGGAAAGATCAAGGGACTTGGGGAAAAATGATGGGGGGAAATAGAAGAGAGATGGAGATAATGTAAAAGAGAGAGAATAAGATGCAAGGTATTTTGAAAGTAGTGAGCGACAGATCGAACACAGAAAATACCATTCTGTGAATACTCACCTTGTAGAATGGATATTATAAGTATGCATCACGCCCTGCTCCAATAATAATCATTACATCTGGGATATAGTCCACAAGAGGGCGCTTTCCTGCAGAGATGGCAAAAAAGAGGCCCCTCCCGGTCCATATATACCGGGGACCTCCCACTCATTCCCCAGTATAAATAAGCAGTAAGGGAACCAGGAGAAGCCAATAACAAGATCAACAATATTTAACAAGGAAAACTTCACCATATAGAGGATCCAAGAATAAAAACTCAGGGTGGGATGGAGCAGGGCGTGATGCATACTTATAATATCCATTCTACAAGGTGAGTATTCACAGAATGGTATTATTCCAAGTATGCATCACGCCCTGCTCCAATAATAATCATTACGTCTGTGACATCCAGTAGCAGTGTCCAACAACGGGTGGGGATCCCAAAAAGAGCAACAATGCGCAGTTCAAACCACTGCAGCCTGCAGAACTTTGCGGCCAAAAACAGCGTCCACTGAGGCCTGCACATCAACCTTGTAAAACTTGGAAAAGGTATGAACAGAAGACCAGGTAGCAGCCTTACAAACTTGTTCAACAGAAGCCTGGTGCTGAAAGGCCCAAGAGGCCCCAACAGCACAGGTAGAATGAGCAGTAATTCGGAAAGGGGGATCCCTTAGCAGAATAGGCCCTAACAATGGCCTGACAAATCCATTTACTGATGGTAGACTTGACCGGCGCCAAACCCTTCTTTGGACCAGAGGGCACCACAAACAAGGCGTCCGTCTTCCTGAAAGGCGCTGTAGCCACCAGGTAGTATTTCAAGTTTCTGACAACGTCCAGAGAATGCAAGGCCCTCTCCTTGTCACTACCAGGATTAGGGCAAGAAGTCTGGTTTAAAGCGGAAAACCACCTTGTCCTGGTGTCTCTCAAAGTAGGGGGCTGAATGGACAGAGCCGCCAACTCAGAAACACGCCGGACAGAGGTGATAGCCACTAAAAAGTCAACTTTCCAAGTGAGAATAGACAGTGCCGCCTCATGCACAGGCTCAAATGGAGGACCCTGAAGGGCAGACAAAACCAAATTCAAATCCCAAACCGGAAGCAAAGCTTTGCAGGGAGGGCGCACATGAGTGACCCCCTGGAAGAAAGTCTTGACCAAAGGATGAAGAGCGAAATACCTCTGAAAGAAAACCGCCAAGGAGGAAACATGCCCCTTCAGAGTGCTGAGCCGAAAACCCATATCCAGACCATGTTGAAGGAACTCCAGTATCCGAGATATAGAGAACACCCGACAAGGGAAGGCCCTAGCCTCACACCAGTCAATGTAGGTCCGCCAGGTCCTGTAGTAGATGGTAGAAGAGGATTTCTTCCTAGCTCTGACCAGAGTCTGAACAACCGCATCAGACAGACCCTTTTCCTTTAGGATGGAGGTTTCAGCAGCCATGCTGTCAAAGCCAGCGGTTGTAAATTGGGGTAACAGAGCCATCCTTGAGTGAGCAGATCCGGAACCAGGGGCAGAGGGTACTGATCGACCGCCATCTGCACGAAGTTTGCGAACCACACCTGTCTTGGCCACCTGGGCGCCACCAGAACAGTTGGCACTCCTTGAATCAGCTTGTGTAGGACCCTGCCCAGAAGGGGAAACGGAGGGAAGAGGTACAGGAGACTGCACCCCTGCCAGGACAGAGACATGGCATCCTCCGCCAGAGCCAGAGAATCCTGGGACAGTGAGACGAAAGCTTGTGATTGTGACGAGAGGCAAACAGATCCACATCCGGCCTCCCCCACCTGTGACAGAGGGATAGGAAGACCCTGCTGTTGAGGGACCATTCTCCCCGGGGAGAGGCCCCCCTGCTCAGGGAATCCGCTTCCAGGTTTTCCACTCCCGGAATGTAAACCGCCAAGATGCACTGGACGTTGTCCTCGGCCCAAGAGAGAATCAACGACACCTCCCGGAGGGCACTCTTGCTCCGAGTCCCTCCCTGATGATTGATGTAAGCGACCGCAGTCCTGTTTTCGGAGCGAACCTGAACCGGCAGGCCCTGGAGGCGAGACGTCAGCTGCGCCAGCACCAACCGAACCGCCCTCAGCTCCAGAACATTGATGGGGGCGTGTGCCTCCTGAGGGCCCCACAGCCCCTGGAATTGGTGGGATCTCCAGTAGCCCCCCCAACCTGACAGACTGGCATCCGTTGTGACTGTCTCCCAGCATGGTGTCAGGAAATATCTGTCCCCCAAAAGATTCAAGTCCAGCCACCAAAGGAGGAACCTCCGGACCAGAGGGGACAGAACAAAAGCCTGATCCAGAGACAGAGGACACTTGTCCCAGGCTGAAAGAAGATGGAGCTGAAGAGGCCTCATGTGAAATTACGCATAGGGAACTGCCTCGAAGCAGGCCACCATCTGTCCCACCAGTTGCATCCCTTGCCGGATGGATGGATGAGGGTTGGACAGCAATACATGAATCAGCACTTGAAGAGAGTCCACCTTCTGCTGAGGGAGGAAAATCCTGGCCTGAATGGTATCCAGAGTCATACCCAGGAAAGCGGTCACCCGTGACGGAGAGAGTGAGGACTTGAGGTAATTGACCCCCCACCCGAACCTCTCCAGTGTCGCCACCACCGTCCGGGTGTCCAGCTCCGCCTGTTGGAGTGAAGGAGACGTAATGAGAAGGTCATCCAGATAAGGAAGAATGCGAATGCCCCGAGCTCTGAGAAGGGCCATCACGCCTGCCAACACCTTGGTGAACACCCTGGGGGCAGAGGTGAGCCCGAAGGGGAGTGCCACAAATTGGTAGTGTTGTTCCCCTACCGCAAACCTGAGGAACCGCTGGTGCCCTGGGAATACCGGCACATGAAGGTAAGCATCCTTGATGTCTATTGAAGGCATAAAGTCCCCTGGGAGCAGGGAGCTGATAGCTTTAGAAGTTAGCTTTAGTTGAGAAGCTTTAGGTCCAGAATGGGCCTGATGAAACCATCCTTTTTGGGCACTGTAAAGAGATTGGAATAGTAACACTGACTCTCTCTCGGGGGGACCTGACCAACGACCCCCATGGCCCGAAGGTTTTGAACCGTCAACAACAGGCCCTGAGCTGCCCGAGGGTCCGTAGGAACCTGTGACCTGAGGAATCTTGGAGGAGGCCAGTCCGCGAACTCCAGCTTGTATCCAGAGGAGACAACCTCCAGAATCCATTTGTCTGAGACTTGTTGAGCTCAGACCAGAGCGAAGAGCCGCAGCCGTTCCCCCCACCCGCAAGGGTGAGGGCGCCCCCTCATTGCTGAGCGGGCTTGGCAGTGGATTTGGGTTTGGCACCCCAGGAGTATCCAGGTCGGGCACGGCCTCTGCTCTTGCCCCAGAAATCTCCCCTTTGTCCCGCAAAGGATACCCCCCTGCCTGACCTAGGCCCACGAAAGGAGGGAGTGAAGGAGCCCGTGCCCCGAAAGGGTCTCGTCTGCTTCTTGTGTTGGGGTAACTTACCACCCTTAGCAAAAAGGTCCAAACGATCACCAAACAGGCGCAATCCTTTAAAGGGAAGCCCCGTGAGAGCCTTCTTAGCAGCACTGTCAGCTGCCCACTGGCGCAACCAGACCGAGCGGCGGATAGAGACCACCAAGGCCGAGTTCCTGCTACACATCCGAATGGTGTCATCTAAGGCAGAGAGAACATAGGCGATGAACATCTCACATTGTGACAAGGCTCTAAATTCAGCACTAGAAGGATCCTCATGGGAGCCTTCCAGAAGGCCCCTGATCCAGGTCCTAATAGCCACGGCCGTAACAGCGGAAGCACACACCGGGCGGAAGGCCGAACCCACATAGGCAAAAGCGTGGGAAGCCAGTTGATCAATACGCCGGTCCTCACTATCCTTCAAAGTAGTGGAATCCGGGGAATGCACAACAGACGTATTAGACAACCCTAAAACTGGGGCGTCCACCTCGGGAGGAGTTGACCAACATTTGACCACATCCGAGGGAAAGGGATACCTCCTATCCCACCCCTTAGGGGTACCGGGAAGCCGGCTAGGCCACTCCCATTCCTTGAGAACGAGATTATTATAATGCGTCTGTTCTGGGAATTCCAAACGTGGTTTTGCGGTACCAAACAATTCCCCCTGCTGCTTAGGTGCCGCTGCAGGAGGGGAAATGGCACCTCAAAAATTTGAGTCAGAAATCTATGGGTGTCGTCAGCATCCCAATGCTCTGAGCCGGCATCAGTGCCAAGGCAATGCTGATCATCAGAAAAATCTGAATCTGAGAATAATTCCCCTTCCTCGAAAGGGGTATAGTCAGACAAATCAAAGAAATCATCTTGTTCAAAGGTAAAGGCCGGCACAGCGGGCGCCACGTGCCGTCCTTTAGCTGGAGCCTTACGGGCTGCAGAGCTAGCAATCAATCTGTCAATGTTGGCCAGTCTGGCGGAAACATCAGATTGCAACTCCCCGCTAGTGTTAATGTCACTAGGGGTCGTAACTAGGCTCGGGGGCGTGGGGGATGAGACCGGGGGTGCAGATCCAGACCCCTGGGACCCAGATTGCCGCGCAATCGCTTGCTGGGCACAGGGTACACAACCCGCACATCATCACCCACAAGGGATGCCCCACACACCACACATAGCCGGGCTTGCCCCGAGGGGACCCCGAGCACAATATCCTGATAAGCCTCCATATGGTGAATTTGAAGTCACACAGACCAATGGGAATTGCGCTGTGCAGCTACCCGGGATGCCCCTTAAATGTCCGCAAGTGGGAGGAATTAATATTCAATAATTAAGCTCCTTAATGTTAATATGAGGGATAGGGACCCAGGACCGGGAGAAACCTCTAATTTAGGTTGTCCCGCCTGAAATATATAAATTAAAACCCCCAATCAGTATGGCATACGGAGCGTGCCGACCGCTAGGCCCCGCCCCCTCCCGGATGCGGGGTCAGGCTGCAGACTGCGCACTGCAGCCAATGGATAACCAGCCCGGCCCGCTGACGTCACCCGCCCGCCGCTGCAGAGCGCGCGTGGGCCGTTCAAATGACAGACTGGAGAAAGCCTGAGGAGAGGAGGCAGAGGAGCGCTGAGCCAAGTGCCAGCGCTGGCAGTACAGTGAAATCACACAGCAAATCACAGTGGTAAAAGCATGACTCATACATTGCCCAACAGTAACACTGACCGCCCCCCCCCCCCCCCCCTACTAACCGGGCAAAGGGAGAAGGGGGAATAAGCCCATAGGTACATTTGGCCACATGTAATGAGGGCTATAAGTGGACGGGGCATCCCATGTCAGGCTCACCAACCTGTGCCGCCTAACCTTTGGTGGGGGATTTGCGGTAGAGCAATGCTCCACTAAAAAGCACCTCTAATAGGATCACCCGACCATGCAGCCAAAGCTGGGAGGCAAGTAAATAGTGGCACGGGTGGCAATAGGACACAGGGCCAGGTGCAGCCCGGCTTACCTGCGAGGAGAGAAGACATCATCTTGACCTTCGCAGCCCGACTGCAGAGCCTAAACTGGGGAATGAGTGGGAGGTCCCGGGTATATATGGACCGGGAGGGGCCTTTTTTTTGCCATCTCTGCAGTAAAGCGCCCTCTTGTGGACTATATCCCAGACGTAATGATTATTATTGGAGCAGGGCGTAATGCATACTTGGAATAATACAGAGAGGGGGAATGTGGAAAAGGAGACAACAGGAGACAAATAGGGCACAGAAATAAGAGAAAGACTGAAGAAAGAGAGAAGATAAAGAAAGAAATGTGGATAAAAGAAAGAGAAGGAGGGAAGGTGAAAAAAGATGAAAACAAAGCAAAATAGAAAAGTTCAGGGTGGAGGGCATACCATAGACGCAGGGATGGCAGCTGCTATCAGGCCCTTGGGAGTAGGCAAGCTGCCTCCCCACCCTACTGGAGCTGCCCTGGTAAGCACTGTTATATGCTGTCTTCTGGCCTAGGAGCGCCGGAGCTGTAGGTTCTGCCCCAGGGCTCTGTGTATAGAGCACTTGGGGAAAAAAGGTACTGACATATTAGTTCCACCCTTCTGGCCTCTATTCCTTCCAGCATACTCTGGTAGTGCCCTGGGAAGAAATGGACCTCCCTGGGCCCCACTGTGGACCCACATTGAGCCAACACTGCTTAGATCTCCAATCAGACCACAGGCCGGAATTGGGATTCCCCTGTGTGTGTGAACTCATTGTACATGCGCAGACTCTCCTCCAATCAGCATTGATATCTTTGCATATTGATGTGTGACAAACATTGCTGAGTTGACCTTTACCACCCTCAGCCACTCCCTCTGGCTGTACACAAATTCACCAGCAAGGAAGTGCGCATCAGATGGAGTGGTACAAGGGATGCCATTGGAGGCCCGCACACACTATGAGATTGAGGAACATAGTAAGATTAAGGGGTATCCCCATGGGTTTCACACAGTGGGGATTTCCAAAATCAGGATGCCCCTGAGGGGGGCTTTCACCCAGCCCTGGAGTCTTTTCGACTATAGGTTTAGTCCACTTTAATGCTGGGAAGGTAAGTTCTATTTTGGTGGCACACTATTGGGTTGATTCAAAGAAACATGTAACAGCTTGGATTTGGGTGCCGATCATCCTATTTTTCACGTCCGCTCGTGCGTTCGTATGAACTTGCGAGTGATTCTATAAGCAAATACGTTTCTATCCTAAAATATACGTCCGTTCGTATGGCAGTTCGGGAATCAGACCTATGTCAGTTTCCATCCTGAATTTTCCGTTTCATTTCTCAGGTTGCAACATTGGTTTTGCCCTTTTTCCTTTTTTGTCTGGACGTAAATCCTTCTGATCTTGCGGCTGCGCACTACAAACTTACCTCATTAAAGTGCATTCTAAATATTTGGTCTTTTATTTTTCTTTATTTCATTCATTTTGCAGTAACCAACCATTAATGAATGCATTTGCATAAGTAAATCTAACTTTGTTTAATTTTTAGTTAACTTGCATTTTTTACTTGTGGATTTAATTTTAATATTTTGGCTTCAAATGGTACAACTTTAAATTTTGTGTGTGGTTACCCACACCCTCTACATACAGATTGCTCTCAAATATTAAAAAACACCCAGCAACTTCTGCATGTTATGAGCCTAGAAACAGGCAAGATGGCGGCTCAGGTATTATCGGGCAGCCTGCAAACAGAAAGGGCCTTGTGACTGTGTTGCTCTGGATTCTTTGATTTCTGACCTTTCCGTGCCCCCAGCTCTGCTGTGTCTGTGCAAAATACAGCAGTAACCCACATCCTGCACTTTATCCCGCTCTCCTCTCCTCAGTAAGTGTGATGCATCTGACCAAAGATGTGCTTAAATAATTAAACAAAGCAAAGGTAAACAACTACACCAATAAATGCAATCTAAAAATATTATTCTAGTACATCAATTTAAAAATAAATAACAAAGGACATAAGTTTCTTTAATTAACGCAAATATATTGCCAAATAAAGGTTTACATGCAAAGGACTAATTAAGGTCCACATTAAAATGCTTTTATAAGGCATACATGAATCAGGTATGCATTGCCATACAATTTATGGCCTCGGCCATGCTGATACATGCAGTTCATTGGAGCTCAAGACGCGCAGACTCCTCCACATAGCCAAAAAACCTGATCAAGAACAGCAATCCGACTGCTAAAAGGTGTCGCCAGTGGCTTTCTTTTAAAACGTATTTAGAGGTTTGAAAACTGTTCTCTGAATCACACCGAAACACATCCAATTATCCTAAGTTTTACGTTTTGATCCTAAGTTTTAGGATTTGATCCTAAGTTTTACGTTTTGATCCTAAAATTTAGGAACGAACTTGCGATGATCGTAAGAGCATATACGCATTCGAACGTAGGCTCGTGCGAGTCGTAAATGGCCAAAAAAACAGGAAAAAATGACTAACACCCACCCAAACTTACGATTCTCGATCCGAAATCAATTAACTTTTGCTCTTTGAATCGAGGGGTATGACTATGACCCTGTAAAGCCTATATATGTCCCTGGTGGAGGAAAGATGAGCGATAGAGGGGAATGTGGAAAAAAGATGGAGGAAAAGTAAAAAAGAGAGAGAACAGCTAGAGGAGGAGAGAATGACAATGTACAAAAGACAATGTAGTAAAGGTAACACAGTAACAAAGGTCTCAATTCAATAAGGGGAGAAAAAAATTCTCATGGTAGTAAAAGATTCAATTCATGAGAAAAAAGCCTGAGAATTTCACTGTTGCTGAATCACCATCTAAGAAAACAATGAAAGTCAATGGCACTTTTTTACTCCTAAGAAAAGTAGAGAACGGTTTACTTCTTTCTACACTGTAGTAAAAGCTGCCATTGACTTTCTTTGTCTTTTTATCTGGTGATTCAGTAACAGTGACATTCTCAGGCTTTTTTTCTCATTGATTGAATTTTTTACTACCATGAGAATTTTTTCTACCTTTATTGAATCGAGGCCATAGTATGTAAGACTGTAGAAAGACCTTAGTCCATCCAGTTCAGCCAGTGGTGGCAGTAGCCATAGCTGGTTATTATATTGTTATTACATGCTTGGGAAGCTATGCAGACCACTTGTGAGAGAGGGAAGGTGGAAAAGAGAGCAAGATGTTGGAAATGTGGAACAGAGAGATAGAGGGAAGGTATACAAGATATAAAAGATAGAGTGAGCAAAGCCAGAGAAAGACAAAAAGTAGATATGAATAGGAAGATAAAAAAAGAAAATGCTGGATAGAGTGAGAAGGAATGAGGGATTTCATAATTGGGACGGGGTACCTGGTTTTAACTGCTTGTTATTAGGTGGTATTTGACATAAAAAGATTGCGGACCACTGATTTAATGCATCTTACTCACACAGTTTCTCCCCCTCATTATCTGTCTGTGTACCACAAGGGTCTGTCCTAGGCCCCCTACTTTTCAGTATATAAACTCTAAGACTATAGACTTCTCTGGCCTGAATCTCTCCGCTCTCCTGGTCTTTACTTACTGGAGGAAATGTGGAACAGAGGGATAGAGGGAAGGTATAAAAGAGAGGAGGAGAAGGAGGGAGGAATACAAATGTAGAAAAGAGATGAAAAACAAAATAAGACAAGAGGTAACAGTAGAGTGAGTGAGCACTTACAAAGCCAGAGAAAGACAAAAAGTAGATATGAATAGGAATATAAAAAAAAAGAAAATGCCGGATAGAGAAAGAAAGAAGGAATGAGGGATGCAACATGCAGGAAGGCGAGAGATGGATGAAAAGTGGAAAGGAGACCTTCTGAGCCAGCTGAGAGCTTCCTATCTGGAAGCAGTGGTGTTTGTATGGTGGCTCCCCACGCCCCCCTTGCAGAGAGGCTGGGATGGCGCCCTGTGCGACCGCACAGCTTGCACAGCCCAATGATCGGCCATGTCTTTCCTTCCTTGCTGTCCCTCTTTCCCATCTGTTCTCCTGACATCTGGCTGACAATATGGCCGGGTGTGAGCTACATCCTCTGGGAGCAGCAGAGTGTCAAGGAGGTGGAAGTGACATCGTCACGGCACTGACGCACAGTTTGTCCTTTATAAGCAATAAATAAAGTATTCGGGGCCACAGGAAGGTGGCAATCAGGATCCTGAGGAAGGACATACAGACAAGACAGACCAGTCAAGCTCAAGTGAAGGCTTTCAACCACTGCCCCACCACAGAAGCATAGCTAGGGGGGTCAGGGGAGCACTTGCCCTGGGTGCAGTAGGCTGGGGGGGGGGGGGCTGAGAACAGGTGGGGGGGCCATTTTGAATCTTTCCCCCGGGTGCCAAAAAGCTACTGCTCTGCCACACCATTTGAATTGTTATGCCCCTCTGGATGAAGATGCCTGAAAAGACAATTCTGTGAATACTCATCTGTAGAATTGCTTTTACCATGCATGGCACGGCCTGCTTCATGAAGTCATTACATCTGGGTAATCCCGCCACAAGGTGGCGCAGTGTACTGCAGAAGAGTTGTGGCTCCTCCCGGTACCATATAAAAACGGAATCACCATAGACTTATCCAGTGTTGACAAGCAGTTATTCAAGAAACCGGGAGCTAATAAGGTAAAAAAAGGTAACAAAAACCCCAACTAACTTTGAACAATCACCATAAAGAGGCAACCAAGAATAACGATAACAAGGGTGGGGTGAAGCAGGCCGTGCCATGCATAGTAAAAGCAATTCTACAGGTGAGTACTCACAGAATTGTCTTTTTCCCATTGCATGGCACGGCCTGCTTCATGAAGTCATTACATCTGGGACATCCAAAAGCAGTGTCCATAAAGTAGGGTGGGATCCCCAAAGAGTAACGGCAGGCAGTTCAAACCACTACCGCCTGAAGTACCTTGCGGCCAAAAGCAGCATCAGCTGAGGCCTTAACATCAACCTAGTAAAACTTGGAAAAAGTATGAACAGAAGACCAAGTTGCGGCCTTACAAACTTGTTCAACAGAAGCTTGGTGCTGAAAAGCCCAAGAGGCACCAACAGCACAAGTGGAATGAGCAGTAACCCTAAAAGGAGGAACCTTCCCCCTGGCAGAATAGGCCTGCTTCACCGCCTGACGGATCCACTTGCTGACAGTGGATTTAGCCGGAGGCAAACCCTTCCTAGGTCCAGCAGGAAGAACAAAAAGAGCGTCAGATTTCCTGAAAGACTCAGTAGCAACCAAATAAAACTTCAGAGCCCTGACAACATCCAAAGAGTGAAGGGTACGCTCCTTGGAATTAGCAGGGTTAGGACACAAAGAAGGCAAAACAATGTCCTGATTGAGATGAAAAGCAGACACAACCTTAGGCAAGAAATCCGGCTTAAGCCGAAACACCACCTTATCCTGATGCCTTTCAAAATAAGGAGGTTTGATGGAAAGCACCGCCAGCTCAGAAACTCGCCTGACAGAAGTAATGGCCACCAAAAAGACCACCTTAAGGGTCAGAATGGGCAAAGCAGCCCCACGGATAGGCTCAAAGGGAGGACCCTGCAGAGCAGACAACACCAGATTCAGGTCTCAAACCGGTAGCAAAGGCTTACGTGGCGGACACACATGAGTAACTCCCTGGAAAAAGGTCTTAACCAACCGGTGATTGGCAAAAGATCTTTGGAAAAAAATCACCAGAGCTGACACCTGTCCCTTGAGGGTACTAAGTTGAAGGCCCGAATCCAAACCATGTTGCAAAAATTCCAGAATCCTAGGGATAGAAAACACCCGACAAGGAAGAGGCTTCGACTCACACTAGGCAATATAAGCATGCCATATCCTGTAGTAGATAAAGGACGAGGACTTCTTCCTAGCCCTAATCATGGTATCAACAACAGAAGCCGGCAAGCCCTTATCCATCAACATGAAGGTTTCCGCACCCAAGCTGTTAAAGCCAGCGTTTTTAAATTGGGATGGCACAGTTGTCCCTGAGTGAGCAGATCTGGATTCTTGGGCAGGACATATTGATCTACTGCCAACTGCACAACGTCTGCGAACCACACCCTCCTTGGCCAACAGGGGGCCACCAGAATGGCTGGTACCCCTTCCTGGGCTATCTTGCGCAGCACCCTGCCCAGCAGAGGGAAGGGAGGGAACACATAGTGGAGCCGAAACTCCATCCAAGGCATTGCTAAGCGCATCTGTGGCGAAGGCCAGACGGTCCTGTGACAGGGAGACAAACCTGGGAAGCTTGTGATTGTGGCGGGACGCAAACAGGTCCACATCCAGCTGACCCCCGCGGTGACACAGGGAGTGAAAAATCTTGTTGCTGAGAGACCATTCCCCCAGCCGAGACGTCCCCCTGCTCAGGGAGTCTGCCTCCTGGTTCTTCACCCCCGGAATGTAAACCGCCGAGATGCAAGGGACATTCTCTTCCGCCCAAGACAGTGTCAGTGACACTTCCTTGAGGGCTCGCTTGCTCCGAGTCCCTCCCTGATGATTGATGTAGGCAACCGCCGTCTGGTTGTCCGAGTGGATCTGAACAGCCCGACTCCGAAAGTGTGTGGTCAGCTAAGAAAGAACCAACCTGATCGCCCTCAATTCCAGGACATTGATGGGAGCATGGGCCACCTGGGGGCCCCACCGACCCTAGAACTTCAGAGACTTCCAAAAGCCCCCCCAACCGGTCAGACTGGCATCTGTGGTGACAGTCTCCCAGCACGGAGGCAGAAAGGTCCTGCCCACTAGAAGATTCCCTGAGTCCAGCCACCACGAGAGGGACTGTCTGGTCAGGGGGCACAGAGCAAATTCCTGATCCAGGGACACAGGGTCCCGATCCCAAACTGACAAGAGGTGCAACTGAAGAGGTCTCATGTGAAACAGCAAAGGGGACCGCCTTGAAGCAGGACACCATCAGAACCACTAACTGCATCCCTTGCCGGCTGGAAGGATGGGGACACAAGAGCAAAGTCCATGCCTGCTTCTGAAGGCCCTCCACTTTCTGCTGAGGCAGGAATACCTTGACCTGAATGGTATCCAGAGTCATGCCCAGAAAGGACCTCACCAAAGACGGAGACAGTGAAGACTTGGGATAGTTGATCACCCAGCCGAAGGACTCGAGAGTAGAGGTCACCACCAAAGTGTCCTTCTCGGCCTGATGAAGAGACTGCGCCGCAATCAGAATGTCGCCCGGGTAAGGAAGGATGCGAATGTCCTGATTCCGCAGCAGAGCCATCACGCCCGCCAGCACCTTAGTGAACACCCGAGGCGCCGAGGTGATACCGAACGGTAAAGCCACAAACTGGTAATGCTGATCCTCTAGAGCGAACCTGAGAAATCTCTGATGACCTGGAAAGATTGGTCCACGGAGGTCATGAAGTCGTCCGAGTACTGACCGCCGAGCATAGAGTCTCCACGCGAAAGTGCTTGAACCTGACAAACCTGTTGAGACCCTTCAAGTCCAGGATGGGCCTCAGGGACCCGTCCTTTTTGGGGACCGTGAACAGACTGGAGTAGAAACCTCGACCCCGTTCCTGGGAAGGTACCAGGCAAATGACTCCTGATTCCAACAGACGTTGAACCGCAAGGCGCAAACCCTGAGCTGACAGAGGGTTTTGAGACATCCGGGATCTGATGAATCTTGGGGGCGGCCAGGCTGCAAACTCTATCTTGTAACCGGAGGACACCACCTCCTGAATCCACCGGTCTGAGATGCGTAGCCTCCAGACGTGAGCAAAGAGCCGAAGCCGTCCCCCCACCCGGATGGGTGAGGGCGCCTCCTCATGCTTGAGGGGGCTTGGGAGAAGGTTTGGGCTTGGGGCCCCATGAGAGACTGGGACGACCACGTGGTCTGCCACAGCCCCAAGAATCCCTGCGGGTACCTGAGAAGAGGGAGCCACAACCTCCCCTGGGAGTACGAAAGGATGGGAGGGAAGAGGAGGGCCCCCGGAAAGGCCGAGGCTGTCTCCTACGTTGAGGCAGCCTACCATCCTTGGCTAGAACATCCAGACGCTCACCAAAGAGCCGCAGCCCCGTAAAGGGGAGCCCAGTGAGAGCCTTCTTAGCGGCAGCATCAGCCGCCCACTGATGCAGCCAAACAGAGCGGCGCATAGCCACCAAAAGGGCAGAGGCCCTACCGCACAGCCATACCGCATCATCCATGGCAGTAAGGACAAAGGCAACTAAATCAGAGCAAAGTAAAAATACAATTCTGTGATTACTCACCTGTAGAATTGGTATTATATGTATACAGCACGTCCTGTTCCAGAATATTCCTTACTCCTGGGGTAATACATCCACAAGATGGTGCTGGACTGCAGAAAACAGCTTGTGGCTCCTCCCGGCCCTATATAATTCAGGGACCTCCCACAAATTCCCCAGTATTGACAAGCAGTTAACAAGAAGCCGGGAGAACAATAATAACAGGAATTCAAAAATGAACATTTAAACAATCACCATACAGAGGTAACTAAGAATAATGATAACAAGGGTGGGATGGAACAGGACGTGCTGTATACATATAATGCCAATTCTACAGGTGAGTAATCACAGAATTGTATTATTCAGTAGTATACAGTACAGTATTCAGTAGTATATATTATTCAGTAAGTATACAGCACGTCCTGTTCCAGAATATTCCTTACTCCTGGGACATCCAATAGCAGTGCCCCTGGAGCTGAGGCCCTAACATCAACCTTGTAAAACTTAGAAAAAGTATGAACAGAAGACCAAGTAGCGGCCTTGCAAACTTGTTCAACAGAAGCCCGGTGCTGAAAAGCCCAAGAGGCACCAATAGCACGAGTAGAATGAGCAGTAAGGCGGAAGGGAGGCTCTTTCCCTTTAGCAGAATAGGCCTGTACCACAGCCAGGCGGATCCACTTGCTGATAGTGGACTTAGCTGGAGCCAGACCCTTCTTATGTACAGACGGGAGCACAAAAAGAGCATCAGTCTTCCTGAAGGATTCAGTAGCCACCAAATAGAACTTCAGAGTCCTGACCACATCCAGAGAGTGTAAAACCCTCTCCTTAGAGTTACTAGGATTAGGGCATAGAGAAGGCAAAACAATGTCCTGATTGAGATGAAAAGCAGACACAACCTTAGGCAGAAAATCTGGCTTAAAACAAAATACCACCTTGTCCTGGTGTCTCTCAAAGTAAGGGGGTTTGATGGAAAGCGCCGCCAACTCAGAAACACGCCTAACAGAAGTGATGGCCACCAAAAAGACTACCTTAACCCTTCTAGTGCCAGCTACGTGACTCTCACGTAGCTGCCTCTCCAACCGTTAAGTGCCAGCTACGTGAGAGTCACGTAGCTGACTTTAGAGGCCCATAACAAAAAAAGTAAAAAACATACAGACTTACCTTACCCCCTGTACAAGAATCCGCTGTTAGATTTCCGCCCCCAGGCCTCTGATCTTCAGGAGGGGGCCCGGAATAGCCCCCCCGCCGGCACCGACATCTGTAAAAAAAAACAAAAACAGTAAATTACATTTACTCACCTCGCAGCGCGATGGCTCTCCCCGGGTCTTCTCTTCACCAGGGGGGGCTCCGATCCCCCCCCCCCTGGGCTTTCCACACTGCTTGTGAGGGCCCAGAAACAGGCCCTCACCATCCTCTTCGGCCGGCGCTGGCCCCGCCCCTAGCCCCGCCCACTTGATGGTGTCATCCCGCTCCTCGGGTTACCGGCACCCGGGCTCCGATCTGTCAGTTGTCAGCAGCGATCGGTGCAGGGAGGGTGGCAGGCAGGGAGGCTCTGATCACTACCGACAAGTGTCATCTGCAGCAGCGTGGGACACTGGATGGGAGGTAAGTATAAGTCAAAAAAAGAATAATAAAATATTTGTCTGTGTCTTTTTTTTTTTTTAACTTAACCCTTTGTAAACTGGTAAGAGGTCCATGAGACCCCTTATACCAGTTGACAAGGCTCTGGGTATGGCAGGTCACCTGCGGCAAGCGGGTGACTTGCCATAACCCCCAGCCCCCCATTACCTGCCTCCCCAACGGCCAGGGGGGGGCAGAAGGGCCCGGGCCACGTGGCTATGTGGGCTAGTAGCCTGCAGGGCCAGGGGCCACCAACGCTGGCCCCTGCGCCCTGTTCTACAAGCCCCCATAGCTGGTCCGGGTCAGTAATGCTGAGTAAGGGGGACCCTATGTCATTTTTTGGGGGGATTTTAAGGGTTTTTAACCCTTAGAATTCCAAAAAAGAAATGAGGTCCCCCCCCCCCCCCCCCGGGAGGGGGAACCCTATGTCATTTTTTTTTTTTTTATTAACCCCTTACAACTATGCAATCATATTGCATAGTTGTATTCTATCTGGAATCTCCTAAACTGCTGTTTCAGGAAAGGGGGTATACCTTTACATATGTGGTACCATTGTAACCGGGAGAAATAGGGCTTTCACACGCAATAATATTTTATTAACAAACTTACATTTTTTATTACAAAAAAAACACTACAAATTGTAAACAATAGGTTTTTTTCAGTTTTTTGCACATATTTCACCCAAAAGTATTGAGAATACACTAAAAAAAGGCCAAACAAGACATTTCATGTTGAAGCCCAGACTCTGCTGAAAAAAACAATATATAATTTTCATGGAAATCCCTGGAAATCCCTTCAAAAATCAAGGTTGAACACGTGTAGCGCAAAAACGTGAAAAGTCGGGCAACAGAGTGTGACAAAATATCTAGGTAGGCTGGCACTCAAAGGGTTAAGAGTCAAAATGGACAAAGGCGCCTCACGCAAAGGCTCAAAGGGAGACCCCTGCAAGGCAGATAAGACCAAGTTCAAATCCCAGACTGGTAACATAGGCTTACATGGAGGACGCACATGAGTAATCCCCTGGAAGAAGGTCTTGACCAGACGATGGTGAGCAAAGGATCTTTGGAAGAAAATGGCCAAAGCAGAAACATGACCTTTGAGGGTACTAAGTTGAAGACCCAAATCCAAACCATGTTGCAGGAATTCCAGAATCCTAGGGATATAAAACACCCTACAGGGAAGCGACTTAGACTCACACCAGTCAATGTAAGCATGCCAGACCCTATAGTAGATGGATGATGAGGACTTCCTCCTAGCCCGAATCATGGTATTAACAACAGAGGCAGGCAGCCCCTTTTCCATCAAGATGGAGGTTTCAGCAGCCAGACCGTTAAAGCCAGCGTTTGTAAATTGGGATGGCGTAGCTGCCCCTGAGTGAGCAGGTCTGGATCCTTGGGCAGAGCATACTGATCTACTGCCAACTGCACGACGTCTGCGAACCACACCCTTCTTGGCCAACAGGGGGCCACCAGAATGGTTGCCACCCCTTCCTGAGCAATCTTGCGCAGCACCTTGCCCAGCAGAGGAAAATGAGGGAACACATAGAGAAGCTGAAAGCTCTTCCAAGACATTGCTAGTGCATCCATGGCCAAGGCCAGAGGGTCCTGGGACAGAGAGACAAAGACTGTAAGCTTGTGATTGTGACGGGACGCAAACAGATCCACATCTGGCTGACCCCAGCGGTGGCACAGGGAGCGAAACACCCTGCTGCTGAGGGGCCATTCTCCCAGACGAGAGGTTCCCCTGCTGAGGGAGTCTGCTTCCAGATTCTCCACCCCCGGGGTGTACACAGCTGAGATGCAGGGAACATTCTCCTCCGCCCAAGACAGTATCAGGGACACTTCCCTCCCTGATGATTGATGTAGGCAATCGCCGTCTGGTTGTTCGAGCGGACCTGAACCGCCCGACCCCGAAGGTGTGGAGTCAGTTGGGCGAGAACCAACCTTATCGCCTTCAATTCCAGAACGTTGATAGGGGTGTGGGCCTCCAGAAGCCCCCCCCCCCCCAACCTGTCAGAGTGGCATCTGTGGTGACTGTCTCCCAGCACGGGGCCAGAAAGGGTCTGCCCACCAACAGGTTTCTTGCGTCCAGCCACCACAAGAGAGACCGTCTGGCCAGAGGGAACAGAACCAACACCTGATCCAGGGACCGAGGGTCCCGATCCCAAACTGACAAGAGGTGAAGTTGAAGAGGTCTCATGTGAAACTGAGCGTATGGAACCGCCTTGAAGCAAGACACCATCAGGCCCACCAGCTGCATCCCCTGCTGGATGGAGGGATGAGGGCAAGACATAAGGAACCTGGCTTGGGCCTGAAGACTCTCCACCTTCTGCTGAGGGAGAAAAATCTTGACCTGAGATGTATCCAGAGTCATGCCCAGAAAGGACCTCACCATTGACGGTGACAGGAAAGACTTGGGGTGGTTGATCACCCAGCCGAAGGACTCCAGTGTGGACACCACCAGCTGAGTATCCAGCTCGGCCTGCTGGAGAGATTGAGACATGGTGAGAATGTCGTCTAAGTAAGGAAGGATGCGAAATGCCCTGAGATCTCAGCAGAGCCAGTAAGCCCGCCAGCACCTTGGTGAATACCCTGGGATCCGAGGTGATACCGAAAGGCAAAGCCACAAATTGATAGTGCCGATCCTCCACAGCGAACCTGAGGAATCTCTGATGACCTGGAAAAATTGGTACATGAAGGTAAGCGTCCTTGATGTCTACAGAGGTCATGAAGTCCCCTGGGTGAAGTGAATGGACAGCTGAGCGCAGAGTCTCCATGTGAAAGTGTTTGAATCTGACAAATTTGTTGAGGCACTTTAAATCCAGGATAGGTCTGATGGACCCGTCTTTTTTGGGGACAGTGAAAAGATTGGAATAGTAGCCTCTGCCCCTTTCCCTCAAAGGCACCTGGCATATGACCCCCAACTCCAGAAGGTTATGGACAGCAAGGCACAGACCCTGAGGTGACAGGGGGTTTATAGCCATCCGGGATTTGATGAATCTTGGGGGCGGCTAGGCTGCAAACTCTATCTTGTAACCGGAGGACACTACCTCCTGAATCCACTGGTCTGAGACGTGAAGCCTCCAGATGTGAGCAAAGAGCCGAAGCCATCCCCCCACCCGGATGGGTGAGGGCGCCCCTTCATGCCTGGGGAGGCTTGGGTGAGGATTTTGGCTTAGGACCCCAGGAGAGGTCAGGATGGCCACGTCCTCTGCCCCTTCCCCAGTGATCACCGCGGGCCCCAGTAAAGGAGACTCCTCGGCCAGGTCTGGAACCACAGAAGGATGGGAGAAGGGCACCCATCCCCTGAAAGGACCGGGACGGCCTCCTACGTTGAGGTAACCTTCCGCCCCTGGCAAACAAATCCAAGCGTTCACCAAAAAGGCGCAGGCCCTTGAAAGGGAAACCAGTGAGAGCCTTCTTAGCAGCATTATCAGCTACCCACTGACGTAGCCAGACAGAGCGGCATATAGCCACCAACAGGGCAGAAGTTCTACCACACATTCTAATGGCATCATCCATAGCAGACAGGGCATATGCAACAAATTCATAGCAAAGCAGGAGAGATCTATACTCTTCTCCTCCCGCGTCATCAGAGGCCCCCTCTAAGAGACTCTTAAGCAAACCGTTAATAGCAATAGCTGTAATGGCAGCACAAACCGGGCGTAGCGCGGTCCCCACACAGGCAAAGGCATGGCAAGCCAGTTGGTCCATACGCCGGTCCTCACCATCCCTCAGGGTAGTAGTGTCAGGAGAATGCATGACAGATGTATTGGACAGCCCCAGAACGGGCACGTCCACCTCGGAAGGACATGACCAACGCTTAATCACATCAGCAGGGCACCCTGGCAGCTTGCTAGGCCGCTGCCATTCTTTGAGCACCAGATTATTAAAGTGCGACTGCTCAGGGAATTCCAAACGTGGTTTAACCATATGAAAGAGCTCACCCTGCTGCTGCGGAGCCACGGCAGGAGGGGAGATACAGAGCACTTCAAAAATATGAGCCAAAAGCCTGCCAGTGTCATCTGAGGACCATAGATCTTCTCCAAAGGGAGACCCTGTACCACCATAAACCCTAGGCTGCTCCTCAGATGATTCTGAATCAGAGAACAATTCCCCCTCCTCCAGGGGGACATAACCAGTAGTGTCAAAAATGTCCTCAGTTTCCACAGGAAAGAGGGAGATGGCGGGAGATAAATGCCGCTTCTTAGCAGAAGCCTTACGCGAGGCAGCAATATGTTTCTCAGTGCTGGCCACCCGTGCAGCCAAATCAGGCTGAGACTCCCCGCTGGTATGCTCCTCGTAGGGGGTCCGATGCAGGCATGGGGGGGGTAGGCGAAGCCCGAGGGGGCGCAGGCCCAGCAACAGGTAACCCAGACTGCAGTGCAAGTACCTGCCTGCTGGGTGCAGGATACACATACCCTGACCGGGATAGGGAGACCATTGCGGACTTGATCGATCTTGGTTTAGAAACAGAACATAGAAATGACAGTCTGATCGACCACAGAACTACTGAGTTTACACGGAAATCTACATTCACCCCACCCCTCTCGACTTGCCCTGCGGTGCAAATTTTCTTTTCATTGGTGAGTAATGAGATTAAAAAATTAGTTATTAGAGGGGCGGGACATCACAATATGAGTCAAGAAGAAAAAAAGGCCCTTAGAGCACTCCAGAGTGATAGTAACATCATTATCAGAGAAGCTGATAAGGGTGGGGATGTTGTTGTTATGTCCTCGGATTATTACAGAGAAGAGATTATGAGACAGCTCCGCAATACAAGATTTTATCGGACTTTACCATCAGATCCGACAATAGTTTTTCAGAACAAACTGCAGAGATTATTACAGGAAGGCTTTGAGCGCAAGGTTATTACAAAGAAAGAATTAGATTTTTTGACGGTGGAAATGCCCATCACGCCGACCATGTATATACTGCCTAAGATACACAAATCCAAGGAAATGCCACCGGGGAGACCAAGTATCTCGGGAAGAGGCAGTCTCACTGAGAATTGTAGTCGTTTTTTTTCTACAGAGACACGTTATTTACTTGGACTCATATATACGGGACTCAAGTGACCTGTTACACAAAACAAATGACTTACATCTTCCCCCCAATACTCTTTTAGTGACTTGTGACGTTGAGTCACTTTACACTAATACATGCTCTATTGGCTGTAAAGTATTTTCTTGACATGGAAACAATTGAACTTGACGATTTTCATAGCTTTCTGATGGCTTTATTGAAATTTGTGTTGGAACACAATTTTTTTGTATTTGATTTGAAGTACTTCCTGTAGGTTGCTGGGGTTGCCATGGGTGCACGGTGTGCCCCATCAGTGGCTAACCTTTTCTTGGGTTGGTGGGAGAAGGAGTCTGTCTTTGGCAGCACTATGGAGCGGTACCACCCCTATATTTTGGGGTGGTATCGCTTCATAGATGACATTCTCTTTCTCTGGGATGGCACCCCAGAGTTATGTAATGAGTTTATTGAGACCTTGAACAACAATGATCTCAATATTTTTCTTACAACACAGCATTCTTTTCGGGAAGTGGAATTTCTTGATCTTAAGATCTGTTTGGATGAGGAGGGAGTGTTACACACGGCCCTCTACCGCAAATCGAGAGCTGTTAACAGCTTGCTGCATTTTAAAAGAGCCCATCCCAATAAATTGAAGCAATCCATACCAATTGGACAATTCTTGAGGATAAAAAGGAATTGCTCACGATTGAGAGACTTTGAGGAGGAGGCAGGCAGATTGGGTGATAGATTTAGAAAGAGAGGCTATCCTGATTGGACAATCAAAGGGCATGTTTGAGGACATCCCGGATTGATAGGACTGTATTACTGCGCCCGAAGAGACGTGTGGAGACTTGTGATCAGGTGAGATTCATTACTACCTTCAATTCTCAGTGGGATGATGTTAGGAATATCCTGAACAAACATTGGTTCGTATTAGGGACAGACCCGGACATAAGGACTCAGATAGGCAAAGGCCCACGTATCACGGCCAGAAATTTGAATGACATGTTATGTAGGAGCCTATACAAGCGCCCAACCAGCAGTGTGGGTACAGGGCAGAAGACAAGTGGTAGTTTCCCGTGTGGTGATTGTAACATCTGTCGGCATATGAGGCCGACCTATACCTTTGGGGGACCCACAATGCAAAAAGAATTTAGGATATATGATTATATGACTTGTCTGACCAGAAACGTTGTGTATCTGATTACTTGTGAATGCCCCAAAATTTATGTTTGGGAGACAACACAGCCGCTAGAGATGAGCGAACTTTTGAAAAATTCGAATCGGCTGATTCGCAGAATTTTCCGACAAAATTTGTTTCGGTCCGAATTTATTCGCAACGAATCGCTATTAAAAGCGGCTATTTCTGAGCTTCCTAGAGCCTCAATAGGGTTGTAAACCATTCTGCCTTGCTGTAACACGTATAGGATGCGTGCTGGGTTAGTGAAATAATACTGTAAATAATTATGACATGCATATCAGAGGCATCACTAATAGAATCGCAGAGCGGCACAATTGCAGAGAGTTGAGGTGGCATCACTGTGAGGGGCCCCTATAGTGCCTGAAAAACACACCCTGGAGCTGGCAGCGGCAGGAGCCCAAAAATTAGCTGAATCACACCCTGGAGTTGCAAGCAGCAGCAGCCGCCCAAACATTGCTTTAAAGAGACACTGGAGTTGGCAGCAGGAGGCCAAAAATTGGATGAATCACACCCTGGAGTTGCAAGCAGCAGCCCAAACATAGCTTGAAAGAGACACTGGAGTTGGCAGCAGGAGACCAAAAATTGGCTGAATGACACCCTGGAGTTGCAAGCAGCATCAGCAGGAGCCCAAACATAGATTGAAAGAGACACTGGAGTTGGCAGAAGGAGCCCAAAAATTGGCTGAATGACACCCTGGAGTTGCAAGCAGCAGGAGCCCAAACATAGCTTGAAAGAGACACTGGAGTTGGCAGCAGGAGGCCAAAAATTGGATGAATCACACCCTGGAGTTGCAAGCAGCAGCAGCAGCAGCCCAAACATAGCTTGAAAGAGACACTGGAGTTGGCAGCAGGATCTCAAAAATTGGCTGAATCACACCCTGGAGTCGCAAGCAGCAGTAGCCCAAACATAGCTTGAAAGAGACACTGGAGTTGGCAGCAGGAGCCCAAAAATTGGACGAATCACACCCTGGAGTTGCAAGCAGCAGCAGCCGGCCAAACATTGGTTGAAAGAGACACTGGAGTTGGCAGCAGGAGCCCAAAAATTGGATGAATCACACCCTGGAGTTGCAAGCAGCAGCAGCAGCAGGAGCCCAAACATTGCTTTAAAGAGACACTGGAGTTGGCAGCAGGAGTCCAAAAATTGGATGAATCACACCCTGGAGTTGCAAGCAGCAGCAGCAGCCCAAACATAGCTTGAAAGAGACGCTGGAGTTGGCAGCAGGAGCCCAAAAATTGGCTGAATCACACCCTGGAGTTGCAAGCAGCAGCAGGAGCCCAAACATAGCTTGAAAGAGACACTGGAGTTGGCAGCAGGAGCCCAAAAATTGGCTGAATCACACCCTGGAGTCGCAAGCAGCAGCAGGAGCCCAAACATAGCTTGAAAGAGACACTGGAGTTGGCAGCAGGAGCCCAAAAATTGGCTGAATGACACCCTGGAGTTGCAAGCAGCAGCAGCAGCCCAAACATAGCTTGAAAGAGACACTGGAGTTGGCAGCAGGAGCCCAAAAATTGGCTGAATGACACCCTGGAGTTGCAAGTAGCAGCAGCAGGAGCCCAAACATAGCTTGAAAGAGACACTGGAGTTGGCAGCAGGAGCCCAAGAATTGGCTAAATGACACCCTGGAGTTGCAAGCAGCAGCAGCAGGAGCCCAAACATAGCTTGAAAGAGACACTGGAGTTGGCAGCAGGAGCCCAAGAATTGGCTGAATCACACCCTGGAATCGCAAGCAGCAGGAGCCCAAACATAGCTTGAAAGAGACACTGGAGTTGGCTTCAGGAGACGGCGGGAGATAAATGCCGCTTCTTAGCAAGAAACCTTACGTGAGGCAGAACCAGCAATATGTTTCTCAATGCTGGCCACCCGTGCAGCCAAATCAGGCTGAGACTTCCCGCTGGTATGCTCCTCGTAGGGGGTCCGATGCAGGCGTGGGGGGGTAGGCGAAGCCCGAGGGGGCACAGGCCCAGCAACAGGTAACCCAGACTGCAGTGCAAGTACCTGCTGGGTGCAGGATACACATACCCTGACCGGGATAGGGAGACCATTGCGGACTTGATCGATCTTGGTTTAGAAACAGAACATAGAAATGACAGTCTGATCGACCACAGAACTACTGAGTTTACACAGAAATCTACATTCACCCCACCCTTCTCGACTTGCCCTGCAGTGCAAATTTTCTTTTCATTTGTGAGTAATGAGATTAAAAAAATTAGTTATTAGAGGGGCGGGACATCACAATATGAGTCAAGAAGAAAAAAAGGCCCTTAGAGCACTCCAGAGTGATAGTAACATCATTATCAGAGAAGCTGATAAGGGTGGGAATGTTGTTGTTATGTCCTCGGATTATTACAGAGAAGAGATTATGAGACAGCTCCGCAATACGAGATTTTATCGGACTTGTAAGAGACACTGGAGTTGGCAGCAGGAGCCCAAACATAGCTTGAAAGAGACACTGGAGTTGGCAGCAGGAGCCCAAAAATTGGCTTAATCACACCCTGGAGTTGCAAGCAGCAGCAGCCCAAACATAGCTTGAAAGAGACACTGGAGTTGGCAGCAGGAGCCCAAAAATTGGCTGAATCACACCCTGGAGTCGCAAGCAGCAGCAGCAGGAGCCCAAACATAGCTTGAAAGAGACACTGGAGTTGGCAGCAGGAGCCCAGAAAGTGGCAGAATCACACCCTGGAGTCGCAAGCAGCAGCAGGAGCCCAAACATAGCTTGAAAGAGACACTGGAGTTGGCAGCAGGAGCCCAAAAATTGGCTGAATCACACCCTGGAGTTGCAAGCAGCAGCAGCAGCCCAAACATAGCTTGAAAGAGACACTGGAGTTGGCAGCAGGAGCCCAAAAGTTGGATGAATCACACCCTGGAGTTGTAAGCAGCAGCAGGAGCCCAAACATTACTTTAAAGAGACACTGGAGTTGGCTGCAGGAGGCCAAAAATTGGATGAATCACACCCTGGAGTTGCAAGCAGCAGCAGCAGGAGCCCAAACATAGCTTGAAAGAGACACTGGAGTTGGCTTCAGGAGGCCAAAAATTGGCTGAATGACACCCTGGAGTTGCAAGCAGCAGCAGGAGCCCAAACATTACTTTAAAGAGACACTGGAGTTGGCTTCAGGAGGCCAAAAATTGGCTGAATGACACCCTGGAGTTGCAAGCAGCAGCAGCCCAAACATAGCTTGAAAGAGACACTGGAGTTGGCAGCAGGAGCCCAAGAATTGGCTGAATGACACCCTGGAGTTGCAAGCAGCAGCAGCAGCCCAAACATAGCTTGAAAGAGACACTGGAGTTGGCAGCAGGAGCCCAAAAATTAGCTGAATGACACCCTGGAGTCGCAAGCAGCAGCAGCAGGAGCCCAAACATAGCTTGAAAGAGACACTGGAGTTGGCAGCAGGAGGCCAAAAATTGGATGAATCACACCCTGGAGTTGCAAGCAGCAGCAGGAGCCCAAATATTGCTTTAAAGAGACACTGGAGTTGGCTTCAGGAGGCCAAAAATTGGATGAATCACACCCTGGAGTTGCAAGCAGCAGCAGCAGGAGCCCAAACATTGCGTTAAAGAGAAACTGGAGTTGGCTGCAGGAGCCCAAGAATTGGATGAATCACACCCTGGAGTTGCAAGCAGCAGCAGCAGGAGCCCAAACATTGCGTGAAAGAGACATTGGAGTTGGCTGCAGGAGCCCAAAAATTGAATGAATCACATCCTGGAGTTGCAAGCAGCAGCAGCAGGAGCCCAAACATAGCTTGAAAGAGACACTGTAGTTGGCAGCAGGAGCCCAAAAATTGGATGAATCACACCCTGGTGTTGCAAGCAGCAGCAGGAGCCCAAACATAGCTTGAAAAAGACACTGGAGTTGGCAGCAGGAGCCCAAAAATTGGATGAATCACACCCTGGAGTTGCAAGCAGCAGCAGGAGCCCAAACATTACTTTAAAGAGACACATAGCTGGAGTTGGCTTCAGGAGGCCAAAAATTGGCTGAATGACACCCTGGAGTTGCAAGCAGCAGCAGGAGCCCAAACATTGCTTTAAAGAGACACTGGAGTTGGCTTCAGGAGCCCAAAAATTAGCTGAATGACACCCTGGAGTCGCAAGCAGTAGCAGCAGGAGCCCAAACATAGCTTGAAAGAGACACTGGAGTTGGCAGCAGGAGGCCAAAAATTGGATGAATCACACCCTGGAGTTGCAAGCAGCAGCAGGAGCCCAAACATTGCTTTAAAGAGACACTGGAGTTGGCTTCAGGAGCCCAAAAATTGGATGAATCACACCCTGGAGTTGCAAGCAGCAGCAGCAGCAGGAGCCCAAACATTGCGTTAAAGAGAAACTGGAGTTGGCTGCAGGAGCCCAAGAATTGGATGAATCACACCCTGGAGTTGCAAGCAGCAGCAGCAGGAGCCCAAACATTGCGTGAAAGAGACATTGGAGTTGGCTGCAGGAGCCCAAAAATTGAATGAATCACATCCTGGAGTTGCAAGCAGCAGCAGCAGGAGCCCAAACATAGCTTGAAAGAGACACTGTGGTTGGCAGCAGGAGCCAAAAAATTGGATGAATCACACCCTGGAGTTGCAAGCAGCAGCAGGAGCCCAAACATAGTGTGAAAGAGACACTGGAGTTGGCTGCAGGAGCCCAAAAATTGGATGAATCACACCCTGGTGTTGCAAGCAGCAGCAGGAGCCCAAACATAGCTTGAAAAAGACACTGGAGTTGGCAGCAGGAGCCCAAAAATTGGATGAATCACACCCTGGAGTTGCAAGCAGCAGCAGGAGCCCAAACATTACTTTAAAGAGACACATAGCTGGAGTTGGCTTCAGGAGGCCAAAAATTGGCTGAATGACACCCTGGAGTTGCAAGCAGCAGCAGGAGCCCAAACATTGCTTTAAAGAGACACTGGAGTTGGCTTCAGGAGCCCAAAAATTGGATGAATCACACCCTGGAGTTGAAAGCAGCAGGAGCCCACACATAGCTTGAAAGAGACACTGGAGTTGGCAGCAGGAGCCCAAAAATTGGATGAATCACACCCTGGAGTTGCAAGCAGCAGCAGCAGGAGCCCAAACATAGCTTGAAAGAGAAACTGGAGTTGGCAGCAGGAGCCCAAAAATTGGATGAATCACACCCTGGAGTTGCAAGCAGCAGCAGGAGCCCAAACATTGCTTTAAAGAGACACTGGAGTTGGCTTCAGGAGCCCAAAAAATACAATTCTGTGATTACTCACCTGTAGAATTGGTATTATGAGTATACAGTACGTCCTGCTCCAAATCTAATACTTAACATTGGGATATACTCCGCCAGATGGCGCTGGACTGCAGAGACATCGAAAATAGGCTCCTCCCGGCCCCTTAAATACCCAGGGACCTCCCACAAATCCCCAGCATTGAAAAGCAGTTAATGAGAAGCCGGGAGAATTAAGAATGGCCAAGGCAGCATCCTGCACAGGTTCAAAGGGAGCACCCTGCAAGGCTGACAGAACCAAGTTCAGATCCCAAACAGGCACCATAGGCTTACGTGGGGGGCGCACATGAGTGACCCCCTGGAAAAAAGTCCTGATCAGAGGGTGCTGAGCAAAGGACTTCTGGAAGAAAATAGCCAGGGCAGAAACCTGACCCTTCAGAGTACTGAGTTGCAGCCCCATCTCCAACCCATGCTGCAGGAACTCCAGAATCCTGGGAATAGAGAACACACGACAGGGAAGAGACTTAGACTTCAATGTGGTCAGTCAGTAACCAGTCAATGTAGGCACGCCAAACCCTGTAATAAATGGAAGAGGAAGACTTCTTCCTAGCTTTAATCAAAGTATCCACAACCGAGGAAGACAGCCCCTTCTCCATCAAGATGGAGGTTTCAGCAGCCAAGCCGTCAAAGCCCGAGTTTGTAAATTGGGATGGCGTAGTGAGCCCTGAGTGAGCAGATCTGGCACCAAGGGCAGAACGTACTGATCTACTGCCAGCTGTACCACGTCTGCGAACCACACTCTTCTTGGCCACCTGGGGGCCACCAGTTGCTGGCACCCCTTCCAGAGCAATCTTGCGCAGAACCCTGCCCAGCAGGGGGATTGGAGGGAAGACATACAGGAACTGAAAGTCCTGCCATGACATTGCTAGTGCATCCGAGGTCAAGGCCAGAGGATCGCTGGACAGAGAGACAAAAGCCGGAAGCTTGTGATTGTGGCGGGACGCAAACAGATCCACATCTGGTTGGCCCCCAACGGTGACACAGAGATTGAAACACCCTGCTGCATAGGGACCATTCTCCCTGGTGAGAGGTCCCCCTGCTCAGAGAGTCCGCCAGGTGATTTTCCACCCCCGGGATGTACACAGCTGAAATGCAGGGGACATTGGCCTTCGCCCAAGTCAGGATCAGAGACGCTTCCTGGAGGGCCCCCTTGCTCCGGGTCCCTCCCTGATGATTGATGTAGGCAACTGCAGTCTGATTGTCCGAGCGCACCTGAACAGGCAGGCCCTGAAGATGAGTAGTCAAGCGAGCCAGAACTAACCTGATCGCTCGCAACTCCAAGACATTGAAAGGTGTGTGGGCCTCCTGAGGGCCCCACCTCTCCTGGAACCGCAGGGACTTCCAGAAACCCCCCCATCCTGACAGACTGGCATCTGTGGTGACCGTCTCCCAGGAAGGGGCAAGAAAGGATCTGCCCCTCAACAGGTTCCTTGAGTCCATCCACCACAAGAGGGACCTCCTGACTAGGGGGGAGAGCACACAGACCCTGTCCAGGGACGCTGGGTCCTTGTCCCATACATACAATAGGTGAAGTTGCAGAGGCCTCAAGTGGAACTGAGCATAAGGGACCGCTTCGAAGCATGCCACCATCAGGCCCACCAGCTGCATCCCCTGCCTGATGGAGGGATGGGGACAAGCTAGGAGGGACTGGGCCTGTGCAATCAGACTGTCCACCTTCTGCTGAGGAAGGAAGATCCTTGCCTGAACTGTATCCAGATTCATTCCTAGGAATGGAGTTACCAAGGAAGGGGACAGTGAGGACTTGGGGTGGTTGATCACCCATCCAAATGACTCCAGAGTGGACACCACCAGCTGAGTATCCAACTCTGCCTGATGTAGAGACTGGGAAGTGATGAGGATGTCGTCCAGATAGGGAAGCACGCGGACGCCCTGACATCTGAGCAGAGACATCACGCCAGCCAGCACCTTGGTGAACACCCTGGGAGCTGAAGTGAGGCCGAAAGGCAAGGCCACAAATTGGTAGTGTAGATCCATCAGAGCGAACCTGAGGAACCTTTGATGACCTGGGAACACAGGAATATGAAGGTAAGCATCTTTGATGTCCACAGAAGTCATGAAATCCCCTTGGCGCAGGGAACTGATGGCAGAGCGCAGAGTCTCCATGCAAAAGCGCCTGCCCCTGACAAACTTGTTGAGAATCTTTAAGTCCAGGATGGGCCTGACAGAACCAACCTTTTTGGGTACTGTGAATAGGTTGGAATAAAAGCCCTTGCCTTTTTCTCTTTAAGGGGACCTGGCAGATGACCCCCAGCTCCAGGAGGCTGCTTGCACTAGCTCCTGAGCTGACACAGGGTCCTGAGGAATCCGGGATATGATGAATCTTGGAGGGAGATCGGCAGTAAACTCCAACTTGTAACCGGAGGACACTACCTCCTGAATCCACCGGTCTGAGACATGAAGCCTCCAGACATGAGCGAAGTGCTGCAGCCGTCATCCCACCAGGATGGGTGAGGGCGCCCCATCATGCCTGAGGGGGCTTGGGAGAGGATTTTGCTTTGGGACCCCAGGAGGAGCCAGGACGTCCAGGTCCTCTGCCTCTACCCCAGAAATCTCCCCGGGCCCCAGGGAAAGACACCCCCCTTCCCTGTCTTGCACCGCGGTAAGGGGAGGAGAAGGAACCCTGACCCCGAAAGGGCCGAGGTTGCCGCCTGCGCTGGGGTAACCTGCCTCCCTTAGCAAAAAGGTCCAGGCGGTCTCCAAACAGCCCCAGTCCTTTAAATGGAAACCCAGTGAGGGCCTTCTTGGCAGCGTTGTCAGCAGCCCACTGGCGCAGCCAAACCGAGCGGCGTATAGCCACCACGAGGGCAGAAGTTCTGGCACACATTCTGATGGTGTCATCCAATGCTGATAGGACAAAATTTACAAAAACATCACAACTGGAGAGTGCATTAAACACCTCACAAAGCAAATCATCAGGGGCACTATCAAGCATATTTCTGATAAGGGTTCTAGTGGCCACAGCAGTAATGGCAGCGGCACAGACCGGGCGCAGCGCAGTCCCCGCACATGCAAAGGCGTGGGATGCCAGCTGATCAATACGCCGGTCTTCAGCATCCCGCAGGGTAGTAGAATCAGGGGAATGCATGACAGAGGTGTTAGATAGCCCTAGGATCGGGGCATCCACCTCGGGGGGGGGGGGGGGGGGGGGATGACCAACATTTTACCACCTCAGCAGGAAAGGGATACTTCCTATCCCAACTCTTTGGAACCCCAGGGAAGTTTACTGGGGCGCTCCCATTCCTTGAGCACAAGGTTATGGAAACGTGCCTGCTCTGGAAATTCCAAACGTGATCTTGCTGTATGGAAAAGCTCCCCTCTTTGCCTGGGAGCCTCAACAGGGAGAGAGATAGACAGAACCTCAAAAATCTGGGTCAATAATCTGTCAGTGTCATCCGGGGCACAGGGGTCAGAGCCAGAATCGTCATGACCCCTTGGTCTCTCATCAGATGAGCCTGAATCAGAAAAGAGCTCCCCTTCATCAGACGGGGTATAGCCACACACATTCCAAAACTCCTCAGTTCCCATAGGGAAAACAGTAACACTAGGCGTCAAGTGCCGCTTCCTAGCAGGGGCCTTACGCGCTAAAGACTTCGCAATAATCTGTTCAACAGTAGCCAGTCTAGAAAACACATCAGGCTGAGAATCCCCACTAGTATGCAACTCAGCAGGAGTGAGATTTAAGCTTGGGGGAGTAGGTGAAGTGAAATGAGGTGCAGCCACTGGCAGGCCAGATTGCAATGCAAGCACCTGCCCAGCACAGGGTACACAGACCCGCGCCTTGTCAGCGTCAGCATGAGGCTGCCCACACGCTACACACAGACGGTCTTGTCCCAAAGGGATCCCGGTAACATTATCCTGAGATGCCTCCATATGGTAATTATAGCGGCGCTATACGCCGATAGTGAATAACGCTATATAGCAACCCTGGATGCCCCAATAACCCGCTAGGGACGTGGGAGTATAATTTTTACAAGGCCTACAAGTAATATACTAAAAACAGGGCCAGGAGAAGCAAAGAAGGGTTCGTCCCGCCTGAAAGACATAAGCAGACAAGACCTTAAGTACATTGTAACAAAAGTGAAGCAGATCAAGCCGCCCACGAGGGCACTTACAGACCGCAGTAGGTAGGAGTCCGTCGCGCATAGGCCAACCAAGTCAGAAAAGATGGCATCGGTATACCTCGCGGAGCGCGCCAAAGAAGGGCCCCGCCCCCCCCCCCCCCCCGAAGAGCGCGAAGCCAGAAATGCCAACAGCCAATGAGGAAATGCCGCCGCCAAGCGCGGAACCAAGTCAGCGCGCGGCGCCCGTGGTAATTTTAAAAGCAATAAAGACAAGTCAGGGCGGCGGCTGACACAAGAATAAAGACATGAAAAGTGAAAGCACAGACTGCATAACATACATATCCATACACATACACCCCCCCCTCTTTTCCCCCGAAGACTACAAGGAGGATGAGGGAGGACAGCGGCCACTTAAATAGGGCCCACCGATAGGCAGGGGCAATAGTGCAGGAGGGGCATCCCATAGAGGCTCACCATAAGCCTGAACCGCCTACCCTTTGGTGGGGGATTGCGGTGGAGCAGCGCTCCTAAGCACCAACGGTGGTGCTGCCTACCTTCACCCGACCAGCGCAGCCAAGGCTGGGAGGCATATTACTAGTGGAACGGGTGGGAATAGTCCTACAGGGCCGCAGGTTAATAACCCCGCTCACCTGCGAGTAGAGTGCCAATTTCTCGTCCTTCGCAGCCAGACTGCAGAGAAATTCTGAGGATTTGTGGGAGGTCCCTGGGTATTTGAGGGGCCGGGAGGTGACTATTTTCGATGTCTCTGAGTCCAGCGCCATCTGGCGGAGTATATCCCAACTGTAAGTATTAGATTTGGAGCAGGACGTACTGTATACTAAGAATATGAGCCATTTCAAAGCATCTAAAAATCTGATTACATGTAAATATCTCAAGGATTCTAAGTGAAGTGATGCCAGTCCTAGACGTGCCATGTCACAATCATATCTACAGAGACAGCCGTGCCCCCACTTATGCTGGGGGGGCATCAGAGAACCACTTTAGAGTGTGGTTATGGAGGAATTTACAGGTAACCTAGTGTCTATGTGTTCTGTAGTGGATGGAGGAATAGAGCCCTGTTACGGCTTCTACTCCACACTGCAGGAAATGGTGGAGAGGCACATGAAAATACAATTCTGTGATTACTCACCTTGTAGCATTGTTATTATAAGTATGCAGCACGTCCTGCTCCAGATAGTATTCATAACCGCTGGGTTTACCTCCACAAGAGGGCGCTTTACTGCAGAGATGGCAAAAATACAATTCTGTGAAATACTCACCTGTAGAATTGGTATTATAAGTATACAGTACGTCCTGCTCCAGATAGATTACTTACACTTGGGTTATCCTCCGCCAGATGGCGCTGCACTGCAGAGACATGTAAAAACAGGCTCCTCCCTGCCCCTCAAATACCCAAGGACCTCCCACAAATCCCCAGCATTGAAAAGCAGTGAACAAGAAGCTGGGAGAATTTAACCACCCAAAAACTGGTAACTTATAACAATGATAACAATCACCATACAGGGGATCCAGAATAATGCAAAAACCAGGGTGGGGTGGAGCAGGACGTACTGTATACTTATCATACCAATTCTACAGATGAGTATTTCACAGAATTGTATTATTCTTAGTATACAGTACGTCCTGCTCCAGATAGATTACTTACACTTGGGACATCCAATAGCAGTGTCCATAAAGTAGGGTGGGATCCCCAACAAAAAGGTAACAGCAGACAGTTTAAATCACTGCCGCCTGCAAAACCTTGCGGCAAAAAACAGCATCAGCTGAGGCCCTAACATCAACCTTGTAAAACCTTGAAAAGGTATGAACTGAAGACCAAGTAGCGGCCTTGCAAACTTGTTCAACAGAAGCCTGGTGCTGGAAAGCCCAAGAGGCACCAATAGCACGAGTAGAATGAGCAGTAAGGCGGAAGGGAGGATTCTTCCCCTTAGCAGAATAGGCCTGAATCACAGCCTGACGGATCCATTTGCTGATAGTAGACTTGGCAGGAGCCAAACCCTTCCTAGGACCAGAAGGGACCACAAAGGGAGCATCAGTTTTCCTGAAGAACGCAGTGACTACTAGGTAATACTTCAGACACCTGACCACATCCAAGGAAAGCAAAACCCTTTCCTTAGCATTGCTAGGATTAGGGCACAACGAAGGAAGAACAATATCTTGATTCAAATGAAAAGCAGACACCACCTTAGGCTTAGAAAATCCGGCTTAAAGCCTTATCTTATCCTGGCCACCTAAGCCACCTTATTCTGGTGTCTCTCAAAGTATGGGGGCTGGATAGACAGAGCCGCCAGCTCAGACACACGCCTGACCGAAGTAATAGCCACCAGAAAGACAACCTTGAGGGTAAGTACAGCCAGAGCAGCATCCTGAATAGGTTCAAAGGGAGCACCCTGCAAGGCAGACAAGACCAAGCTCAAATCCCAAACAGGGACCATAGCCTTAACCAAAGAATGCTGAGCAAAAGACTTCTGAAAGAAGACAGGGCAGAAACCTGACCCTTCAAGTACTGAGTTGGAGACGCAACTCCAACCCATGCTGTAAAAACTCCAGAACCCTGGGAACTGAGAACACCCGACAGGGAAGAGACCTAGACTCACACCAGTCAATGTAGGTACACCATACCCTATAATAGATGGAAGGAGAAGTATTCTTCCTAGCCTTCACCATGGTCTCAACCACCAAGGCAGACAAGCCTTTCTCCATCAAGATGGAGGTTTCAGCAGCCAGGCCGTCAAGCCAGAGTTTGTAAATTGGGATGGCGTAAGGGGCCCTGAGTGAGCAGATCTGGCACTCCTGGCAGGACGTACTGGTCTACTGCCATCTGCACCACGTCTGCGAGCCACACTCTTCTTGGCCAACTGGGGGCCACCAGAATCACTGGCACCCCTTCCAGAGCAATCTTGCGCAGGACCCTGCCCAGCAGGGGGAATAGAGGAAAGACATACAGGAGCCGAAATTCCCGACATGACATGGACAGAGCATCTGTGGCCAAGGCCAGAGGATCCTGAGACAGGGAGAAAAAAGCCTGGAGCTTGTGATTGTGACGGGATGCAAACATATCCACATCCGGTAGACCCCAACGGTGACACAGGGACTGGAATACCCTGTTGCAGAGAGTCTGCCAGTAGATTCTCTGCTCCCAGGATGTACACAGCCGAAATGCATTGAACATTGGCCTCCGCCCCCATGTCAGAATTTGCGACACCTCCTGGAGGGCCCCCCTGCTCCGGGTCCCTCCCTGATGGTTGATGTAGGCAACCGCCGTCCAGTTGTCTGAGCACACCTGCACAGGCAGACCCCTCAGGTAATTGGTCAACTGCTCCAGTACCAACCTGATCGCCCGTAGTTCCAGAATGTTGATGGGTAAGTTGGCCTCCTGAGGGCCCCACCTCCTCTGGAACCGCAGGGACTTCCATAATCCCCCTCATCCTGACAGACTGGCATCCGTGGTGACCGTCTCCCAGGAGGGGGCCAGGAGGACCTGCCCCCCAGCAAGTTCCTGGAGTCCAGCCACCACGAAGAGACCGCCTGACCAAAGGGGGGGGGGGGAGCACACAGACCTCGTCCAAGGACGTTGGGTCCTTGTCACATACTGACAGAAGGTGAAGATGTAGAGGCCTCAAATGGAACTGAGCAAAAGGCACCGCCTCGAAGCACGCCACCATCAGGCCCACCAACTGCATTCCCTGCCTGAGGGAGGGATGGAGACACGACAGCAGGACCCTCACCTGCGCAGTTAGAGCTTCCACCTTCTGTTGAGGAAGGAATATCCTTGACTGAACCGTTTCCCTAATCATTCCCAGGAAAGGGGCCACCGAGGAAGGGGACAGAGAAGACATGGGGTGATTGATCACCCAGCCGAAGGACTCCAGGGTGGCCACCACCAGCTGAGAGTCCAACTCTGCCTGCTGTAGAGACCGAGAGGTGATGAGTATGTCATCCAGGTAGGGCAGCACGAGGATGCCCCTTGACCTAATCAGAGACATCACCCCTGCCAGCACCTTGGTGAACACTCTGGGAGCTGAAGTGAGGCCAAATGGCAAGGCCACAAATTGGTAATGTTGATCTTCAAACACGAATCTGAGGAACCTTGGTGTCCTGAGAACACAGGGATGTGAAGGTAAGCATCTTAGATGTCCACAGACGTCATGAGACCCCCGGGGCGCAAGGAGCTCATGGCCGAGCGCAGAGTTTCCATGCGAAAACGCCCGTTCTTGACAATTTTGTTGAAGATCTTTAAATCCAGAATGGGCCTGACTGACCCATCTTTCTTGGGAACTGTGAAAAGGTTGGACTAGAGCCCCTTGGCTCTGTCTTTTAAGGGAAATCTGCAAATGACCCCCAAACCCAGCAGGCCCTGCGCGGCCTGCGCCAACACCTGAGCAGAGGCAGGGTCCTGAAGTATCGGGGACCTGATAAATCTTGGGGGAGGCCGCACAGCAAACTCTATCTTGTAGCTGGCGGACACTACCTCCTGAATCCACCGGTCTGAGGTGTGATGCCTCCAGACTTAAGCAAAGTGCAGCAGCCGTCCCCCCGCCCTGACGGGCGAGGGCGCCCCATCATGCTTGAGGGGGGTTGGGAGAGGATTTGGGTTTAGCCCCCCCCCCCCCCCCCGAGGAGCCAGGACGTTGCTCCTGTGACAGGAATCTGCACGAGCCGCCGCAAAGGACACCCCTGTTTCTTGTTTAATACCATGGTAGGGGGGTGAAGGGGAGCCCTGGCCCCGAAGGGGCCGAGACAGCCGTCTGCGCTGGGGTAACTTACCTCTCTTAGCAAAAAGGTCTAGACGGGCTCCAAACAGTCGTAGCCCCTTAAAGGGAAGCCCAGTTAGGGCCTTCTTTGCAGCATTGTCAGCACCCCACTGTCGCAGCCAAACCAAGCGGCGTATAGCCACCACGAGGGCAGAAGTTCTTGCACACATTCTGATGGTGTCATCCAATGCTAATAGGACAAAATTTACAAAAACATCACAACTGGAGAGTGCATTAAACACCTCACAAGGGAGATCATCAGGGGCACTATCAAGCCTATTTCTGATAAGGGTTCTAGTGTCCACAGCAGTAATAGCAGAGGCACAGACCGGGCGCAGCGCCGTCCCCACACATGCAAAGGCGTGGGAGGCCAGCCGGTCAATGCGCCGGTCCTCAGCATCCCGCAGGGTAGTAGACTCAGGGGAATGCATGACAGGGGTGTTAGATAGCCCTAGGATCGGGACATCCACCTCGGGGGGGGGGGATGACCAACATTTAACCACCTCAGGGGGAAAGGGATACTTCCTATCCCAATTCCTTGGGACCCCGGGAAGTTTACTGGGGCACTCCCATTCCTTGAGCACAAGGGTATGGAAATGTGCCTGCTCTAGAAATTCCAAACATGGTGTAGCAGTATGAAAACGCTCCCCTTTTTGCCTGGGAGCCTCACCAGGGAGAGAGATAGACAGAACCTCAAAGATCTGGGTCAATAATCTGTCAGTGTCATCCGGGGCCCAGGGGTCAGAGCCAGAATCGTCATGACCCCTTGGTCTCTCATCAGATGAGCCTGAATCAGAAAAGAGCTCTCCTTCATCAGATGGGGTATAGGCACACAGATTCATAAACTCCTGAGATCCCATAGGGAAAACAGTAACATTAGGCGTCAAGTGCCGCTTCTTACCAGGGCCCTTACGCGCTAAAGACCTCGCAATAATCTGTTCAGCAGTAGGCAGTCTAGAAGACACATCGGGCTGAGAATCCCCACAAGTATGCAACTCAACAGGAGAGAGATTTAAGCTGGGGGGAGTAATGAAACGAGGTGCAGCCACTGGCAGGCCAGATTGCAATGCCAGCACTTGCTCAGCACAGGGTACGCAGACCCATGCCTTGTCAGCGTCAGCATGAGGCTGTCCACACAGCCCAAGGGGACCCCGGTCACATTATCCTGAGATGCCTCCATATGGTGATTATTAGGCACAATATGCCAGTAGGGATTGACGCTATAAAGCAACCCTGGATGCCCCAATGACCCGCTAGGGAAGTGGGAGTAATTTTACAAGGCCCAACTATCAATTACACCGGGCCGGGAGAAGCCAATGGATTCACCCGTCTGAAAGACACAATGAGAAGAAAGGGTGTCAGAACCAAACACACTACAATGAGTATAAAGCCGCCCGCGAGGGCACTTACGGACCGCGGTAAGAACGTCACACGCGCGCGCGACCTGACAACATGGCGCCGAGTACCTCGAAGGGCAGGCCAGAGCGAGCCGTGACACAGGGCGCGCCAGGCCAGGCCCCGCCCCCCGAAGAGCGCAAAGTCCACCGACAAGCAGCCAATGAGAATGCAGAAGCGTCTAAGGTAACGCCGCCGCCCGGCGCGGAACATCCAAATAAGGGAAAAGGCGCGCGCGCCGGCTGCAATGCAATAGTAAAAAGACAGGTCAGCGCGGCGGCTGACACCACATATACTAGTCCAAAAAACATGACAAAAGGCCGTATGCATGAATCACGATACACGCTCACCCACACACACCCCCCCCCTTCTTTCCCCCCCGAAGGCTACAGGGAGAATGAGGGAGGATGGCGACCCTTTGTACAGGGCCCACCGCTACCGGGGCACGGGACAATAATGCGGGAGGGGCATCCCATAAAGGCTCACCATCAGCCTATACCACCTACCCTTTGGTGGGGGACTGCGGTGGAGCAGCGCTCCATAAGCACGCATGGTGCCGCCTACCTTCACCCGACCAGCGCAGCCCAGGCTGGGAGGCACATCACACGAAGGAGGGGTGGGAATAGTCCAACAGGGCCGCAGGCTAATAGCCCCGCTCACCTGCGAGAGAGTGATAATTTCATGTCTTCGCAGTAAGCACTGCAGAGAAATCTGGGGATTTGTGGGAGGTCCTCGGGTATTTGAGGGGCCGGGAGGAGCCTGTTTTTACATGTCTCTGCAGTGCAGCGCCATCTGGCGGAGGATAACCCAAGTGTAAGTAATCTATCTGGAGCAGGACGTACTGTATACTAAGACTAGAGGCCCCTCCCAGTCCATATATACCCGGGACCTCCCACTAATTCCCCAGTATAGAAAAGCAGTAAGGGAACCAGGAGAAGCCAATAACAAATTCAACAACGTTAACAAGGAACAACAATCACCATATAGAGGATCCAAGAATAAAGCAATCAGGTTGGGATGGAGCAGGACGTGCTGCATACTTATAATACCAATCCTACAAGGTGAGTAATCACAGTATTATTCTAAGTATGCAGCACGTCCTGCTCCAGTTAGTATTCATAACAGCTGGGACATCCAATAGCAGTGTCCATAAACAGGTGGGGATCCCCAAAAAGGCAACAACGCGCAGTTCAAACCACTGCCGCCTGCAAAACCTTGCGGCCAAAAACAGCATCCGCTGAGGCCCGAACATCAACCTTGTAAAACTTGGAAAAGGTATGAACAGAAGACCACGTAGCAGCCTTGCAAACTTGTTCAACAGAAGCCTGGTGCAGGAAGCCCCAACAGCACAGGTAAAATGAGCAGTAACACGGAAAGGAGGATCCTTCCCCCTAGTAGAATAGGCCCTAACAATAGCCTGACAAATCCATTTGCTAATAGTAGACTTAGCAGGAGCCAAACCCTTCTTGGGACCCGAGGGAACCACAGACAAGGCGTCCGTCTTTCTGAGAGGCACAGTAGCCACCAGGTAGAATTTCAAATTCCTTACATCCAGAGAATGCAATGCCCTTTCCTTGGAATTACCAGGATTAGGGCACAAATAAAGAAGCACAATGTCCTGATTGAGATGGAAGGCGGAAACAACCTTAGGCAAGAAGTCTGGTTTAAAGCGGAAAACCACCTTGTCCTGGTGTCTCTCAAAGTAGGGGGCCTGAATAGCCGCCAACTCAGAAACACGCCGGACAGAGGTGATAGGCACCAAGAAGGCAACCTTCAGGGTAAGGATAGACATGGCAGCCTCATGCACAGGTTCAAATGGAGGACCCTGAAGGACAGACAATACCAAATTCAAATCCCAGACCGGTACCATGGGTTTGCAGGGAGGGCGCACATGAGCGACCCCCTGGAAGAAAGTCTTGACCAGAGGATGTATAGCGAAGGACCTCTGGAAGAAAACCGCCAAGGCGGACACGTGACCCTTCAAAGTGCTGAGCTGAAAACCCATATCCAAACCATGTTGAAGGAACTCCAGGATCCTAGGAATAGAGAACACACGACAGGGAAAGGCCCTAGACTCACACCAGTCAATGTAGGTCCGCCAGGTCCTATAGTAAATAGTAGAAGAGGATTTTTTCCTAGCCCTTACAAGAGTATGGACAACCGAATCAGACAGTCCTTTCTCCTTTAGGATGGAGGTTTCAGCCAGGCCGTCAAAGCCAGCATTTGTAAATTGGGATAACAGAGCCGTCCTTGAGTGAGAAGGTCCGGAACCACGGATAGAGCGTACTGATCCACTGCCAGCTGCACGACGTCTGCGAACCACACCTGTCTTGGCCACCTGGGGGCCAACCAGAATGGCTGGCACCCTCTCCTGAACCAACTTGCGCAGAACCTTGCTCAGAAGAGGAAACGGAGGGAAGAGGTACAGGAGACCGAGTCCCTGCCAGGACAGAGACAGTGCATCCACCGCCAGAGTCAGAGGGTCCTGGGACAGGGAGACAAATGCTGGCAGCTTGTGATTGTGGCGAGAAGCAAACAGATCCACGTCCGACATCCCCCAACGGTGAGAAAGGGATAGGAAGACCTCGCTGTTGAAGGACCATTCCCCCCAGTGAGTGGTCCCCCTGCTCAGGGAATCCGCCTCCAGATTCTCCGCTCCCGGAATATAAACTGCTGAGATGCACGGGACATTGTCCTCGGCCTAGGACAGAATCAACGACACCTCCTTGAGGGCACTCTTGCTCCGAGTCCCTCCCTGATGATTGATATAGGCGACCGCCGTCTGGTTGTCGGAGCGAACCTGTACCGGCCGGCCCTGAAGGTGAGGAGTCAACTGTGCCAGCACCAACCGAACCGCCCTCAGCTCCAGGACGTTGATAGGAGCAGGAGCCTCCTGAGGGCCCCACAGCCCCTGGAATTGGAGGGCTCTCCAGTAGCCCCCCCAACCTGACAGACTGGCATCCATAGTGACCGTCTACCAACATGGTGTCAGAAATGATCTGCCCCCCAGAAGATTCCTTGAGTCCAGCCACCACAGGAGGGACCACCGGACCAGAGGAGAGAGAACAAAGGCCTGATCCAGAGACAGGGGACACTTGTCCCAGGCTGAAAGGAGATGGAGCTGAAGGGGTCTCATGTGAAATTGAGTGTAAGGGACTGCCTCGAAGCAGGCCACCATCTGTCCCACCAATTGCATCCCTTGCCTGATGGTAGGACGAGGACTGGACAGCAGGAAATGAACCAGAGCTTGAAGAGAATCCACCTTCTGCTGAGGAAGAAAAATCCTGGCCTGAATTGTATCTAGATTCATTCCCAGGAAGGGAGTCACCCGGGACGGAGAGAGTGAGGACTTGGGATAATTGATCACCCATCCGAACGTTTCCAGGGCAGTTACCGTCTGGGTATCCAATTCTGCCTGCTGGAGAGAATGAGATGTAATGAGAAGGTCGTCCAGATAAGGGAGAATGCAAATGCCCCCGGCTCTGAGAAGGGCCATCACCCCCGCCAGCACCTTGGTGAACACTCTGGGGGCTGAGGTGAGACCGAAGGGAAGTGCCACAAATTGGTAGTGCTGGTCCTCCACGGAGCACCTGAGGAACCGCTGATGCCCTGGGAAGACTGGCACATGAAGGTAAGCATCCTTGATGTCTATGGAAGTCATGAAGTCCCCCGGGCGCAAAGAGCTGATCGCAGAGCGCAGGGTCTCCATGCGAAAGCGTCTGGTTCTGATGAACTTGTTGAGAAGCTTTAAGTCCAGGATGGGCCGGATGGAACCATCCCTTTTGGGTACTGTGAAGAGATTGGAATAATAACCTTGACCTCTCTCCCCCGGAGGGACCGGACAGATGACCCCCATATCCAATAGGGTCTGTACAACTAGAAACATACCCTAAGCTGCTAGGGGGTCTAGAGGAATCCGAGACCTGAGGAATCTTGGAGGGGGCCATGCAGCGAACTCTAGCTTGTAGCCGGAGGACACAACCTCCAGAATCCATCTGTTTGAGACCTGTTGCCCCCAGGCATGAGCGAAGAGCCGCAGCCGTCCCCCCACCCGTAAGGGTGAGGGCGCCCCTTCATGGCTGAGCGGGCTTGATGACAGATTTTGGCTTGGATCCCCAGGAGGATCCGGGACGGGCACGGCCTCTGCCCTTGCCCCAGAAGTCTCCCCTGTGCCCCGCAAAGGAAACCCCCCTCCCTGTCCTGGATCCACGAAAGCAGGGAGTAAAGGACCCTGAACGGGCCGCGGCTGTCTTTTGCGTTGGGGCAACTTACCTCCCTTTGCAAAAGGTCCAAACAGTCACCAAAAAGGCGCAGCCCCTTAAAGGGTAGCCCTGTGAGAGCCTTCTTAGCAGCATTGTCAGCTGCCCACTGGCGCAGCCAGACCGAGCGGCGAATAGAAACAACCAGAGCCGAGGTCCTGCTACACATCCTAATGGTGTCATCTAAGGCAGAAAGAATGTAAGAGATAAACATCTCACGTTGTGATAAGGCTCTAAATTCAGCACTAGAAGGATCATCGGGAGAGCCTTCCAAAAGGCCCTTGACCAGAGACCGAATGGCCACTGCAATGGGAAGCCAGCTGGTCAATACGCCGGTCCTCACTATCCTTCAAGGTAGTGGAATCAGGGGAATGCACCACAGTAGTGTTAGACAACCCCAAAACAGGGGCATCCACTTCCGGGGGAGTTGACCAACATTTAATCACATCCGAGGGAAAAGGGTACCTTTTATCCCATCCCTTAGGGATAACAGGAAGCCGGCTAGGCTGCTCCCATTCTTTGAGAACCAGATTATTGAAATGTGCCTGTTCTGGAAATTCCAAACGTGGCTTTGCAGTACCAAACAATTCCCCCTGTTGCTTGGGTGCCGCAGCAGGTAGGGAAATGGAAAGCACTTCAAAGATTTAAGTCAAAAGTCTATGGGTCATCAGCATCCCAATGCTCTGAGCCGGCATCAGTGCCAAGGTAATGCTGATCATCAGAAAATTCTGAATCAGAGAATAATTCCCCCTCCTCAAGCGGGGTATAGTCAGATAAATCAAGGAAATTATCAGTCTCCAAAGGAAAGGCTGACGCAGCAGGCGCCACGTGCCGTCTTTTAGCTGGGGCCTTACGGGCCGCAGAGCTAGCAATCAATCTCTCAATATTGGCCAGCCTGGAAGACACATCAGGCTGAGACTCCCCACTAGTACTAGGATCTCACTGGGAGTCATAATTAAGCGAGGGGGTGTGGGAGAGGACATGGTGGGCGCAGACCCAGACACAGGCAGCCCAGAGTGCCACGCAAGCGCCTGCGGGTGCACAGACCCGCACATCATCGCTAACAGGAGATGCCCCACACACCACACACAGCCGGGCTTGTCCCGATGAGACCCCGATCACAATATCTTGTGAAGCCTCTATATGGTGATTTCAGTAGCACAACAAGCCAATGGCAATTACGCTATACAGCTACCCGGGATGCCCCAAATGTCCGCTGGGATAGTGGGAGGATTTAACCACTTTGGCCTCTAATATAAAGTTACAGGGAACTAATAGAGGGGACAGGACCGGGAGAAACCTCTAAAGCAGTTTTCCCGCCTGTAAGACATAAAAAATACACCTATGAGAATGCAATAAAGTGATAATTAAAAACACACAGCCCGCAGGGGCACTCACGGACCGCGGAGGGAGCAGCGATGAGCCAGTCGGGGATCCAAAAGGGCGCAGGAAGGATCCCGGAGGGGCGGGCAGCAAGAAGGAAAAAGCGCAGAGCGTGCCGACGGTTAAGCCACGCCCCCTCCAGGAAGCGCGGGGACAGGCTGAGAGACAGCCTCCCCGCAGCCAATCAGCACCAAACAGGCCCCCTGATGACGTCACCACTGACCACGAACGCCGTAGGGCGCGTGTCAGCGGTGGCAATTTTTAAAAAAAGAGAGTAGGCAGCATAATGGCGCCTGATCAGAGAGGACTCCTGGACTGGCCCTGATAGCCAGTGCGGTAGCTCCATGCAACAGTGCACACATAAAAACACACACATACAAGTACAGTGCACCCCCCCCCCCCCCGACGAACTGGGATAGCGGAAGAAGGGGGAGATGGATGCCCATAATGACACCCAAGTTCTGCTGGGGAGGGCACATAGCGGACGGGGCATCCCAATTCAGGCTCACCAAACCTGGACCGCCTACCCTTTGGTGGGGGATTTGCGGTAGGAGCAAGCTCCTGACAAAGCACCAATAATAGGTGCTGCCTACCATCACCCGACCACGCAGCCAAAGCTGGGAGGCAGAATAAAAGGTGTAACGGGTGGGAATAGTCCTACAGGGTCATGGGCTATAAGCCCAGCTCACCTGCGAGAAGAGAAGCCATCATCTTGACCTTCGCAGCCCACTGCAGAGAAGAATCTGGGGAATTAGTGGGAGGTCCCGTGTATATATGGACCAGGAGGGGCCTCTTTTTTGCCATCTCTGCAGTAAAGCGCCCTCTTGTGGAGGTAAACCCAGCTGTTATGAATACTACCTGGAGCAGGACGTGCTGCATACTTAGAATATAGGTGAGATGCTTGCTGCCTTCTTATTGCTTTGTTACCTGGACCACCACTTTCAAGAAGACCGCAAGTTTTAGACAAAAATTGTCTAAAATAGATGTCATTCCACCCCCACACTCTGTTCTCCTTACCTGCATGGCACTTCCGTAACGAAATCTAGCCCTGTAACCAGCTGCCGCGGCGATTATTGGTCTGGACATGTATAGGGGGCACACAATGAACTTCTGTCCTGAGGCCACACCCACCCACTTCTCATACTGCTGGGTCAGAGATGTGTGGCGCACATGAAGAAATACACCCTGGTTACATTGGAGGGGGGGGGGGGGCCTTTTCCATCTCATTGTCAGAGGTTGAAAGTCATGGACGGGTCAGTAGAGCCAGAAGATGAGTAATACAGATAAAGTAGGCTGTAAAATAATATCTAATCCCACCACCCCTCCCCAAATTGGTTCCATTGCATTAATGTCATCGGTGCCCTGGGGCCAGACATCTCTCATATTAACACAAATACAATTTATGTTCTATTCAATTTATGGTCACAGAGGTCTACGACTGCCCCATCTGTTCTTCTGGCCCAGGTCGTGCATAGCCTGGCGGGTAACAAAAGAACAATGGCTCCTTCTCTTCTCCACTCACCATATCCTGCCAATTATCAGCAGCCTTTTATATAAGCATTATGGAGAAAATGCCAGCTGTGGCTGTGAGGGAAGACCCTGCGGGGAGATGGCACGGATGGGTTATGTCAGGACTCACTCGCAAAGCACACGAGCGAGGAGGTTCATGCCTGATCTGGGGGTTGGGGTCAAGGGTCAGCCTGAGATGGACAAATATTAAGACTTTCACGAGACAACAATGGGATGAACATTGATGGATGAGATCTGCCTCTGGGAAAAGAGCACTCAAGGTTATTAATAATCAAACATTGTTTCTTTCTGTCTATGAAAGGGGTTTTCTACGTCTAAGGCCAATCTGAGCCCAGAGGCGCACACAGTCTGGTCAGGCTTAGGAGCATTTTGGGCCTGTTCTGCTCTTCTTGTCTCCAAATCTGGCTCTCAGGACAGCTGTACACCCCTGATTGGGGTGCCCCAGGGGAAAGACCAAAACCCAGCATAGTCAAAATCCTGGGTTATGGTCCACTTTAAGGTGTAATAGTACCCGTTCTGAAACACCTAACAGGGAGCTCTTTAGCAGAGATTCATGTAAGGCCACTATCAAGTAGGAGACTTAAACACCAGGCAGGCAATCTAATGCCAAATAGACCTAGGCAAGGCATAGCATATGTGTGAAACCCTGTTCAGTCTTTTTCTTACCTGTCCAATGAGCCTGCAAGACATGGCCGGCAGTGGCACCACTCACCCCCTATGCTAGCTGTGTGCCGCAAATGAATGGCTGTGCTTGGCTGCGCTCAGGCAAAGGATGCCATGCACTGCTCGTATGCGGCTGGGATTCCATTCAGCTTCTCAAGCCGCACATTAATATGCACGACCAGAGAAGCCGATTAGAGGAGAGCTGCGCGGTGGACATTGGACAATTAGGAAAACTGGGGGACTGGTGGGGTTTCACACAAAATAGGGTGCCCAAGAGGGGGACAGCCCAAAACCCAGGATAGTAAAAATCACAGGTTTTGGTCCACTTAAAAGCCCAAGGTATGTTTCCAATTAAAACAGTACACTTCTAGACACACCTTCCCACAACTCAACCCTATACCCCTGAGTTTTCCTCTGTTATATAACCACATTACACATTTGTATAACACTGCCTCACAGCATTAGCCTAAGACCCAGATCAAAATACACCATATCCATATCACATCAAAAAGAGGCACTGGCGACCTGCCACAGTGATGGGATTACCAGTACTTTGGGGGGAAAGTAATAGCTAGTCACAAAAGCAAAGGGGTGCAAGAACAGACCAAACACTCCCTCTCCATTAGAGGAAATAATACAATTCTGTGAAACTCACCTGTAGAATTGTTTTTGAGTATATCCAGTCCAGGTCATCCCAGTGATAACATGTGGTTATTCTGCCGCCGGGGGGGGGGGGGGGGCGCTCGACTGCAAGATCAAAAGCGGTCGCTCCTCCCCCCCCCCCCCCCCCCCTATTAAGGCAGGTGTCCCTCTATCATTCCCCAGTGGTTAAAAAGCTGTAACAAATAAAGGGGACAGGCCGGGAGGCCAAGAAACCACGTTACTTCACATAGCTTCAGCTTGTACTCTCCAAAACAATACTTAAGGACACAGTCCAAGAATAAAAAATGATAATCACCATAACAGGCAAACAAGAGATAATGAACAAAGGGCGGGGTGGGATGATCTGGACTGGATATACTCAAAAACAATTCTACAGGTGAGTTTCACAGAATTGTATTTTTCCCTATATCCAGTCCATTTCGTCCCAGTGATGACATGTGGGACATCCAAAAGCAGTGTGCATTTGGGCGGGATCCCCAGTGCGGAACAGCATGTAGTTCATTTCACTACCGCCTGAAGCACCTTTTGGCCAAAAACAGCGTCAGCTGAGGCTCTAACATCCACCTTGTAAAACGTTGTAAAAGTATGAACTGAAGACCAAGTGGCAGCCTTACAAACTTGTTCAAGCGATGCCTGGTGCTGAAAAGCCCAAGAGGCACCAATCACTCTGGTAGAACGAGCAGTGATCCGAAAAGGGGGTTCCTTCCCCTTGGCAGAATATGCTTGCACCACCGCCTGTCTGATCCACTTACTGAGAGTGGACTTGGCCGGTGGCAAACCTTTCCTAGAGCCCTCTGTTAGGACAAAGAGCAAATCCGATTTTCCTGAAAGACTCAGTCGCCACCAGGTAATAAGTAATGGCTCTGACCACATCCAAAGCATGGAGGGTCCTTTCCTTAGAATTAGTCGGTGCTGGACACAATGAAGGCAAGACAACTTCCTCATTAAGGTGAAAGGGAGAAACGACCTTAGGAAAAAAATCAGGTTTAAAGCGAAAAACCACCTTATCCTTATGCTGCTCAAAATATGGAGGCTTCATACAAAGCGTGGCCAGCTCTAATACGCGACGCACCGAGGTGATCGGTACCAAAAAGACCACCTTGAGAGTCAAAATAGGCAATGCAGCATCGCACAATGGTTCGAAGGGAGGACCCTGAAGAGCAGAAAGTACTAAATTCAAGTCCCACACCGGTACTGCTGACTTACGCCGTGGACGGACATGGGTGACTCCCTGGAAAAAGGTCTTGATCAACCTATGGTTGGCAATGGACCTCTGGAAGAAGATGGCTAAGGCCGAGACCTGGCCCTTGAGGGTGCTCAGCTGGAGCCCCAGGTCTAAGCCGTGTTGTAAAAACTCCAGAATTCTAGAAATAGAAAATGTGCGGCAAGGGGAGACTCTTGGTCTCGCACCAAGCAATATAAGCGTGCCAAACTCTGTAGTATATCATGGAGGAAGACTTCTTCCGTGCCTGAATCATGGTATGCACGACTGGCTGACAGCCCCTTTTCCGTCAGGATTGAGGTTTCAATAGCCAGGCTGTCAAAGCCAGCGTCCGTAAGTTGGGGTGCCGCAGCGCCCCCTGTGTGAGAAGCCCTGGATCATTGGGCATGACGTAGCGATCTACTGACATCTGAACTATGTCCACAAACCAACTCCGTCTCGGCCAGCGAGGAGCCACCAGGATAGTCAGCACTCCTTCCTGGGCTATCTTGCGAAGCACTCTGCCCAGGATTGGAAACGGAGGGAAGGCATAAAGGAACTTGAAATCCGTCCAGGGAAATCGCCAGAGCGTCTGTGGCAATGGCCAGAGGATCTCTTGAGAGAGAGACAAACCTTGGAAGCTTGTGATTGTGTCTGGACGCAAACAGGTCCACCTCCGGCTGACCCCAGCGAAGAAACAGAGCGTGAAAGGTTTTGTTGCAGAGCGACCATTCCCCCAGGAGCGAGGTGCTCCTGCTCAGGGAGTCTGCCTCCAGGTTTTCTACAGAAAAGAATAAAATGCAAGGAGACTCCAAGTTAGTTCATCACGAGCGCTGCCATTACATATGTATGACGTCCCTTTAACCAACTTTGACCCATATCTAAATACACAAAACCACACGGTTACTTAAGGGCACTGGCTCGATACATCCATGTAGGAATTTAAGCTACAAAGCAGTATATAATTCTAAATCTTTATTGAAAAATATTGCACTCACAAAAACAGCACACACAGAAAAATTTGATGTACTAAAAAATCACAACGTTGTGATGTTAAAAATAGGGGGCCCCCCATGCCCATGCATCAACACCTCACAGAAGCATCCACAAACAAGCCACCACTAGCCACCTAAAGCCAATCACCTAATGTGATCAAATGAACTTGCTGAGGCTTCAACGTTGGGCGCCAAGACCAGGGATAATGCTCCTCAAATTGTGTCCAGTACTCAACATACAGACCAGCTGGTCATGCGATAGACAGCCAGAAACATAGTCCAAATGCATTCAAGGGTTACAGCTTTATATACGCAGGCATACGTTTCCATTGGCGACCATACAGGATGATACACTGCCCCTGTCATGAATGCATAGCTTAATTGTCCCTCTGATTGTCAGGCATATCAGCACTGGCCATTTGTCTCCTCCTCATATAAATATAGTACGCATGTCCCTCTTTTAGTTTCCACAGGCATAGGGCAAGGCAAGACAACACTAGGTATGTATACTGCAGGCTATGAAGACACAGTGCAGAGGCTCATCTCACTCCACACATACTCCAAAGGAGAGTATGCAGTCCGCAGGGCCAGCATAGATAGACACACAGTGCACACAAACTGCTTCCATCGCCAGCATTGTTACTCTTGCTCGGCCACTTCACTGCTTCCAGGAGCACACCTCTTTGCGCATGCGTCATACCTTATTCATCAGTGCTCTTGCCGCCACATATTGCCATTAGGCAATGCTTGCTGTATATTGATGTACGATAGCTCGTGGGAGCGGACGTCCTCGCTGCAGTCAGGCGCTCCTACACACGCGAGCCAAGGCATGGCAGACCAGCGGGATGTGGTGGAGGGACACGAGGTGAAGTGGGGCCACCCTCGTCCGACGTGCGTTTCGCCCCGCCCACGGGGCTTCGTCGGGGTGACGTGTAGCCAATGGGATGACACTTTTCTTGGGCTAAACTCCGCCCATGTCAGCGTCACAGTGTCATCTAGGATTGGCGGAGGTGGGGCCTCCCTGATTCACAGCCGCATCTGCGCAGCCGCCACTACCTTCCGAGACCCGATATTGGCATCAATATCCCAGCCACCTCTCCAATAGCTACTATTCACTCCGAGCTTGATTCATTCTCACTTCTCATTACTGACAACCCATTCATCAGCACAGCAGGGACTCAATTGACTATCATTTATGTATTGCCAAGGGGATATCTATGTTAATATATACAGACCCAAAGCTCTATTGTGCAGCCGGCACGCCCAGGGTTCATATAGAACTCTATACCCACTTGTTCCTATAATGTAGGTATCTATTATACAAATAACACTGCACAGATTTTAGTGTCACTTAATATCCCTGAGGCCACTCAAGTTTAAGAAGGAACACCGGAGGGAACCAAGCGAGTAGAGGGAGTTATAAAGGGATTTTTTAAGGAACAATGAAAATGAAATGAAACAAAAAATAATAATATATATAATCATTAGGAATACTCTCACCACAAAAAAGAGGGAAAATGCAATACAAAACAGAAGAGGAAGGAACAAGAGAACAGGGAAAGGAGAAAGAGAGGGAAACCCCATCCCATGACCAGCTGGTCTGTATGTTGAGTACTGGACACAATTTGAGGAGCATTATCCCTGGTCTTGGCGCCCAATGTTGAAGCTTCAGCAAGTTCATTTGATCACATTAGGTGATTGGCTTTAGGTGGCTAGTGGTGGCTTGTTTGTGGATGCTTCTGTGAGGTGTTGTAGTACATCAAATTTTTCTGTGTGTGCTGTTTTTGTGAGTGCAATATTTTTCAATAAAGATTTAGAATTATATACTGCTTTGTAGCTTAAATTCCTACATGGATGTATCGAGCCAGTGCCCTTAAGTAACCGTGTTGTTTTGTGTCTTTAGATATGCTCCAGGTTTTCTACCCTGGGAATGTGGACCGCCGAGATGCAGGGAACATTCCCCACTGCCCAGGCCAGAATCTCTTGCTCCAAGTCCCGCCCTGGTGATTGATGTAGGTGACAGCCGTCTGATTGTCCGAGCGAACCTGGATCGCACGACCCCTTAAATGGGGAGTCAAGCGAAGAAGCACCAACCAGATCGATCTCAGCTCCAAGAGAGTTATGGGCAAGCGGTTCTCATGCGGACCCCACTGACCCTCAATCTTCTGCATCTGCCAAACGCCTCCTCAGCTGGTCAGACTGGCATCCGTGGTAACTATCTCCCAACGGGGAGTCAGAAAGGACTTGCCTACCAACAGGTTCCTGGAGTCCAATCACCACAAGAGGGACTGCCTGGCCAGAGGGGACAGTGAAAATTCCTGTTCCAGTGACTCCTGCATCCAGTCCCAGCCGGTCAACAGGTTCAATTGAAGAGGTCTCATGTGGAATTGGGCGAAGGGCACCGCCTCGAAGCATGACACCATCTGGCCCACCAATCTCATCCCCAGACGGATCGACGGCCGTGGACAAGACAGCAAGGCCTGCACCTGCGTCTGGAGACCCAGAACTTTCTGCTGTGGCAGAAAGACCTTGACCTGAGCGGTGTCTATCATCATGCCCAGGAAGGACCTCACTGTCGAGGGAGTGATAAAAGACTTCGGGTAATTGACTACCCAGCCGAAGGCCTCTAGTGTTGACGCGGTATCGCTCTCGGCCTGCTGAAGAGACAGGGCTGCAATCAGCAAGTCGTCCAGATAAGGCAGCACATGAATGCCCTGGTTCCTCAGGATAGCCATGATGCTCGCCAGCACCTTGGTGAAGACGCGGGGCACTGAGGATATCCCGAAGGGCAGAGCCACAAACTGGTAATGCTGGTCCTCCAGACCAAACATTAGGAATGTCTGATGCCCCTGGAAAATCGGGATGTGCAGATAAGCATCCCTGATGTCCACCATGGTCATGAAGTCGCCGGGCCGAAGCGAGCTCACCGCCGACCGTAAGATAGGTCTTAACGTTCCGTCCTTCTTGGGAACCATGAACAGATTGGAGTAAATACCTAACCGCAGGAGGTGTTGTACGGCCGTTCTCAAACCCTGAGCCTTCAATGGGTTTTGGGAAATAAGAGAGAAATTTTGTGGGAGGCCAGACTGCCAGCTCTATTTTGTAACCGGGAGGACACTACCTCCTGAATCCACCAATGAGACACGTGCCATCTCCAAATCTGAGCAAACAGTAGAAGCCGGATGGGTGAGGGCACCCCCTCATGCCTGAGGGGACTTGGCAGGGGGCTTGGACCTGGCTCCCCAAGCGTGAATGGGTCGGCTGCGGGACCTACCTCTACCCCAGGTATCTCTGCGGCCACCTGAGAATGAAGAGCCCCTTCCTCCTCAAAAGGAACGAGAGGCAGAGGGGTTCCGAAAGGGCCGAGCAGGCTTGCGTCTCTGAGGGAGTCTACCATCTTTGACCAGAAGGTCCAGGCGCTCCCCAAACAGCCTGTGCCCCACAAAGGGCATACTCGTAAGCAACTTCTTGGCCGCGGCATCAGCCGACCATTGCTGAGACAATAGCCGCGGCACATACAGAGCGAAACAAGGCACCAGCAAAGGTGAAGGTATGACAGACCAGCTAATCCATGCGCTTGTCAGCCGGGTCACGTAAGGAAGCGGTATCAGGTGATGGCATAACAGTAGTGTTGGACAACCCCCAACACAGGGGAATCCACCTTGGGAGGACGAGACCAGAGCCGAACCAGCTCCTCAGGAAAAGGATACCGCCTATCCAGGCCCTTAGGCACCGACAGTAGCTTGTTAGGCCTTTCCCATTCCTTGAAAATCATATTAGAAAAATGGGCCTGCTCCGGGAAAACCCGCCTCTGTCTTTCGGGCCTGAACAAAGCACCTTGCTTCCTCTTAGCCGCTCTGGGAGGAACAATGTGTAATGTCTCAAACACTGAGGTAAGTAACTTCTCCGTATCATCAGGGAGCCACACATTCTCATCCGAGGAAGAACCAGACATACTGTCATCGCTAGCAGAATAATCCGCAGTGGAACGAGAATCATCTGGCAACTCACCTTCCTCCACAGAGCCCAGATCATCAAAAAGATCGTCATTATCCGAGTAAAAGGGCTCGATGTGCCGTTTCTTACTCGTCGCCTTTTTAGGAGCCGTTCACGAGATCGGTCTCTCGAGATTGGCCACCCTATGCGCCAAATCAACATGAGACCCCCTGCTGGCTTCCCCCTCGCTGAGGGCTGAGCTCAACCTGCGGCCTCTCCGGACCCACCACTGCTGCTAAGGGCTAGGGGCAGGCACGCCCGCCCGGTCATGGTCCAAAATGATGCCCCTGGCGCAAGTGGTACAAACAGTGCTGAATCCGCCCAAAGGATTCATACTGCACAAGGGGCAGAGCTTCACCTACCCAGATACCCAAATTGTCAATTGAAAGGTTACAAGACACTAACGGGCGAAACCTATATGACCCCTCTTAATAAAAAAAAAAGGGGGACAGGGAGGAACCACAACCCTCAGTCACTAAGCCCACAACCTGTGCAAAAGATAAAAGAGGAGAGGACCATCAAACTCCAAAACAGCGATATGCATGATAAAAAGCAATCTGATCGTTCAAAAGAGGGACTCACGACACGATCCAGGCAGCAGCGGAACACCCAGGGACAGAGCAGCAACACACACAGGCCACAGCTTCTAGCTCGTTCCTCGAGGGGCAGGCCGCATCGCGATGATGCAGAACGCGTCAGCGTACCACCCCCCGGCGGCGCGAAAACGTGCGCCCGCCCATCACCAGAGCGGCCATTATCCCCCTCATGAAGGCATGTACGCCGGAGCCCAGGCACAACGCGGGACCCGCAGCAAAACTCAGAAACCCGCACGCCGCCTGCATGCCCCGCCCCCCCATCACAGCGTATGTGACAGAGTCAAGATGGAGGGAGGAAAAGAACCACAAGGCCCGTGAGGAACCGCGTGGGAGGTAAGTATGAAGGCTCCAGGACAGCAGAGCCAGCAAGGAGCGGTGCAAGTCAAAAACACAGCACATATGTAATAAAACTTATGGGCAGGGAGGGATATACAGGCAAACATATAGCCCTACCAAGTGTTCCCCCCCCCCGGCTAGCCTATGGCCGGCTACCCTTTAGACAGGGTCTGCAGCCCAGAGCCTAGCTCTGCCGAACGCCTGACCCCGGTGTTCACCCTACCGTCACAATCCCGAAGCAGCCAGCGGCTGGGAGGCAGCAGTGGAAATAGCGCCCGCAGCGGCCGACGGGCTAGGAGGCCCAGCTCAGCTGCCAAAATTCAAGAGAGTATCCAACGATCTTCAGCAGAATAATAATGGGGAATAATAATACAATTCTGTGAAATACTCACCTGTAGAATTAGTATTAAGTATACAGTACGTCCAGATAGATTACTTACACTTGGGTTATCCTCTGCCAGATGGCGCTGCACTGCAGAGACATGCAAAACAGGCTCCTCCCGGCCCCTCAAATACCCGGGGACCTCCCACAAATCCCCAGCATTGAAAAGCAGTGAAAAAAGAAGCCGGGAGAAAACAACCAAAAACTGGTAACTATAAAAATGATAACAATCACCATACAGGGGATCCAGAATAAAGCAAAAACCAGGGTGGGGTGGAGCAGGACGTACTGTATACTTATAATACCAATTCTACAGGTGAGTATTTCACAGGATTGTATTCTCAAAACCTTGTGGCCAAAAAACAGCAACAGCTGAGGCCTTAACATCAACCTTGTAAAACTTAGAAAAAGTATGAACAAAAGACCAAGTAGCGGCCTTGCACACTGGTGCAATAGAAGCCTGGTGCTGGAAGGCCCAAGGGGGCACCAATAGCACGAGAAGAAAGAGCAATAAAGCGAAGGGAGGACTCTTCCCCTTAGCAGAGCAGGACTGAATCACAGCCGGACGAATCCACATGCTGATAGTAGACTTGGCAGAAGCCAAAAACCCTTTCCTAGGACCAGAAGGGACCACAAGAAGAGCCTCAGTGTTCTTGAAAGGTGCAGTAGCCACCAGATAGTACTTCAGACACCTAACCACATCCAAAAAGAGTGCAAAACTCTCTCAACATTGCTAGGGTTAGGGCACAAAGAAGGAAGAACAATATCCTGATTCAATGAAAGGCAGACACTACCCTTAGGCAGAAATTCTGGATTGAACAAAACAACACCTTGTCCTGGTGCCTCTCAAAGTAGGGGGGCTGAATGGACAGCACCACCAACTCAGACACACGCCTGACAGAAGTGATAGCTACCAGAAACACGACCTTGAGTGTAAGAATAGCCAAGGCAGCAACCTGCAAAGGTTCAAAGGGAACACCCTGCAAACCAGGCAAGACCATTTTCAAATCCCCAAAAAAGAACAGGGCCCATAGGTTGTAGTGGGGAACGCACATGTGCAACCCCCTAAAGGCAGTCTCAATCAAGGAATGCTGAACAAAAGACTTCTGAAAGAAGACAGACAGGATAGAAACCTGACCCTTCATAGTACTGAGTTAGAGACTGACTCCAACCCATGCAGTAAAACTCCAGATCCCTGGGAACTGAGAACACCCAACAGGGAAGAGGCCAAGACTCAACCAGTCAAGGAAGGTACGCCATGCCATATAACAGTTAGAAGAAGAATCATCTTCCTAGCCTTCACCATGGACTCAACCAACGAGGTAGACAACCATTCTCCATCAAGATGGAGGTTTCAGCAGTCAGGCCGTCAAGGCCAGAGTTAGTAAATGGAATGGCGTAAGTGGTCCTAAGTGAGCAGATCTGGCAATCCAGGCAGAAAGCACAGATCTACTGCCAATTGCACCACGTCTGCGAACCACACTCTTCTTGGCCACCTGAGGCCACCAGAACAACTGGCACCCCTTTCAGAGCAATCCTACGCAAAACCCTGCCTAGCAGGGGGAATGTAGAAAGACATACAGAAACTGAATGTCCCGCCATGACAGTACTAAGGCATCCATGGGCACGGCCAGAGGATCCTGGTACGGGGAGACAAAGGCCGGGAGTTTGTGATTGTGACGGAAAGCAAACAGATCCACATAGGTTGGCCCCAACGGTGATACAGAGATTGGAACACCCTATTGGTGAGGAACCCCCCCCAGAATATATACCGCTGAAAGGCAAGGAACATTGGCCTCCACCAATCAGAATCAGAGACACTTCCTGGAGGACCCTCTTGGACCGGGTCCCTCCCTGATGTTTGATGTAGGCAACTGCCATCAGAGTGACTATGTGCCCCCGAGCAGGCAGGTCCTGAAATGAGCAGTCAAACGAATCAGAACTAACCTGTTCGCTCACAGCTGCAGGACGTTGATAGGTGAATAGGCCTCCTACGGACCCCACCTCCCCTGGAACCGCAGGTACAGGAGAAAGCCCCCCAACCTGATAGACCGGCATCCGTGGTGACTGTCTCCCAGGAAGGAGCGAGAAGGTTCCACCCCCCAATAGGTTCCTTGAGTCCATCCACTACAAGAGGGACCTCCTCACCGGGGGGGGGGGGGAAGACACCCAGACCCTGTCCAGGGATGCTGGGTCCTTGTCCCATATAGACAAAAGGGGAAGTTGCAGAAGCCCCAAGAGGGACTGAGCACAGAGGGCCGCTGCGAAGCACGCCACCATCAGGCCCATCAGCTGCATCCCCTGCCTTGGTGAAGGAACGGGGACAGCTAGGAGAAACTGAACTTGTGCAAGCAGATGTCCACCTTCTGCTGAGGAAGGAATATCCTTGCCTGAACAGTTTCCAGATTCATTCCTAGTAATGAATTTACCAAAGAAGGGGACAGCGAAAACTTGGTGGTGGCTGATCATCCATCCAGATGACTCCAGGATGGACACCACCAGCTGAGTATCCAACTATGCCCGATGTAGAGGCTGGGAAGTGATGAGGACGTCCAGGTAGTGCAGCACGCGGACGCCCCTTGGCCTCATCAGAGACATCACCCCCACCAGCACCTTGGTGAGCACTCTGGGAGCTGAAGAGAGACCAGATGGCAAGGCCACACATTGGCAGTGTTGATCCTCCAACACGGATCCAAGGAATCTTGGTGTCCTGAAAACACAAGGATGTGAAAAGTAAGCATCTTTGATATCCACAAACGGCATGAAGCCCACGGTTCACAAGGAGCAAATGGCCGAGCGCAGAGTTTCCATGATGAAGGCGCCTGTACTTGACAAATTGCTGAAGATCTGTGCATCCAGAATGGGCCAGACTGACCCATCTTTTTTGGGAACAGTGAGAAGGTTGGAGTAGGGTCCCTTGCCTCTGTCAAGGGAAATCTGCAAATGACCCCCATACACCTTGCACGGCCTGCGCCAGCATCTGAGCAGAAGCAGGGACCAGGAGTACCCGGGACCCGGTAATCATAGTGGGGGGTGCACAGCAAACACCATCTTGTAGCCGGAGGACACTACCTCCTAAATCCACCGGTCTGAGGCGTGGTGCCTCCAGACTTAAGCAAGGTGCCGCAGCCGTCCCCTCACCCAGGCGTGTGGGGGCACCCCATCATGCTTGAGGGGACTTGGGAGAGGATTTGAGCATAGCCCCCCCAGAGGAGCAGGGGTGTTGTCTTCTGCTCCTGGGACAGGGAGTTGCGGGAGCCCCCACGAAGGACGCCCCTGGTTCCTGTTCAACACCATGGTGGGGGGTGGAAGGGGGGCACTGGCCCCGAAGGGCCCGAGACAGCCGTCTACGCTGGGGTAACTTACCTCTCCTACCAAACAGGTCTAGGCGGGCCCCAAACAGACGCAGCCCTTTAAAGGGGAGCTCGATAAGGGCCTTCTTCGCAGCATTGTCAGCACCCCACTGTCGCAGCCAGAGTAAGCGACGTATAGCCACCACAAGGGCAGAAGTTCTTGCACACATTCTAATGGTGTCATCCAATGCGAATAGGATAAATTTTACAAACACATCACAATTGGAGAGTGCATTAAACACATCCCAAGGGAGATCATCAGGGGCACGATCGAGCATTTTCCTGATGAGAGTTCTAGTGGCCACAGCAGTAATGGCAGAGGCACAGACCGGGCGTAGCGCCGTCCCCGCACATGCAAAGGCGTGGGAGGCCAGCAGGTCAATGCGCCGGTCCTCAGCATCCCGAAGGGTAGTATAGTCGGGGGGATGCAAGAAAGGGGTGTTAGATGGCTCTATGATCGGGACATCCACCTCAGGGGGGAACAACCAACATTTAACCACGTCAGGGGGAAAAGGGTACTTAATATCCCAATCTCCTGGAACCCCTGGAAGTTTACTGGGGCACTCCCATTCCTTGAGCACAAGGGTATGGAAATGTGCCTGCTCTAGAAATTCCAAGCGTGATGATGCTGTATGGAAACGCTCCCCTCTTTGTCTGGGAGCATCACCAGGGGGAGAGATAGACAGAACCTCAAAGATCTTGATCAATAATCTGTCAGTGTCATCCTGGATCCAGGGGTCAGGGTCAGAGTCTTCATGAGCCTCCGGTCTCTCATCAGATGAGCCCGAGTCAGAAAAGAGCTCTCCATCAGAAGGGGTATAGCCACACAGAGTCATAAACTCCTCAGTTCCCATAGGGAAAACAGTAACATTAGGCGTCAAGAGCCGCTTCTTACCAGGGCCCTTACGCGCTAAGGACCTCGCAAAAATCTGTTCAGCCGTAGGCAGTCTAGACGCCAATTCAGGCTGAGAATCCCCACTTGTGTGCGACTCAGCAGGAGTGAGATTTAAGCCAGGGGGATTAGGTGAAGTGAGGCGAGGTACAGCCACTGGCAGGCCAGATTGCAAAGCTAGCGCTTGCTCAGCACAAGGTACGCAGACCCGCATCTTGTCAGCATCAGCATGGGGTTGTCCACACACCATACACCGCCGGTCATGTCCCAGAAGGACCCCGGTCACATTATCCTTAGATGCCTCCATATGGTGATTATTAGGCACAATATGCCAGTAGGGATTGACGCTATAAAGCAACCCTGGATGCCCCAATGACCAGCTAGGGAGTGGGAGTAAATTTACAAGGCCCGCTATCAATTACACCGGGCCGGGAGAAGCCAATGGATTCACCCTCTGAAAGACACAATTATAAGAAGGGTATCAGAACCGAAACACACTACAGTGAATTATAAAGCCGCCCGCGAGGGCACTTACGGACCACGGTAAGTAAGAACGTCACACACACACGCGCGCGACCAGACAATATGGCGCCGAGAACCTCGAAGGGCGGGCCAGCGCGAGCCGTGACACGAGGCGCGCCATGCCAGGCCCCGCCTCCCCAAAGAGCGCAAAGTCCAACAGACAAGCAGCCAATGAGGACGCAGAAGCGTCTGAGGTAACGCTGCCGCGGAACATCCAAATGAAGGAAAAGGCGCGCGTGGCGGCGGCCTTAACAGTGTAAAAAGACAAGTCAGCGCGGCGGTTGACACCACATACACCAGTCCAAGCAGACATTACAAAGAGGACCATAAGCGTGTAATCACAGTACACGGACATCCACACACACACCCCCCTTCTCTTCCTCCCGAGGGCTACTGGGAGAATGAGGGAGGATGGCGGCCCTTTGTACAGGGCCCACCGCTACCGGGGCATGGGACAATAATGCGGGAGGAGCATCCCATAAGGCTCACCATCAGCCTATACCGCCTACCCTTTGGTGGGGGACTGCGGTGGAGCAACGCTCCTTAAGCACGCACGGTGCTGCCTACCTTCACCTGACCAGCGCAGCCCAGGCTGGGAGGCACATCACATCAAGGACGGGTGGGAATAGTCCAACAGGGCCGCAGGCTAATAGCCCCGCTCACCTGCAACAGAGTGATAATTTCATGTCGTCGCAGTCAGTACTGCAGAGAAATTTGGGGATTTGTGGGAGGTCCCTGGGCATTTGAGGGGCCGGGAGGAGCCTGTTTTGCATGTCTCTGCAGTGCAGTGCCATCTGGCAGAGGATAACCCAAGTGTAAGTAATCTATCTGGAGCAGGACGTACTGTATACTAAGAATAGAGGGACACCTGCTTTTATAGGGGGCCGGGAGGAGCAACAGCTTTTGATCTTGCAGTAGAGCGCCCCCCTGGGGGCAGAATACCCACATGTTTTGCCTACTTTAACTTGGTACCTAAACTGGACACCTAGTCTCTATAAAGACAAGTGGATATGGGATGCCCTGTGGTGTTCAAATAGGATTAAAAATCTTACCTCATTCGCCGTTACAGATTTACACCTTTTGGCATTTTCCAAACAGAACACCATCCCCAGCATCCCTCTATCCTTGGCCTCATTGTAATGACTGGCTTGCCTGTAGTCACACACACACCTCGGGGCATCCCTTTATCCTTGCCCTGATTGTAATGACTGGCTTGCCTGTAGTCACACACACACCTCGGGCATCCCTCTATCCTTAGCCTCATTGTAATGACTGGCTTGCCTGTAGTCTCACACACAACTCAGGGCATCCCTCTATCCTTGGCCTGATTGTAATGACTTGCTTGCCTGTAGTCTCACACCTCAGGGCATCCCTCTATCCTTGGCCTGATTGTAATGACTGGCTTGCCTGTAGGGACACACACACCTCAGGGCATCCCTCTATCCTTGCCCTGATTGTAATGATTGGCTTGTCTGTAGTCACACACACATCTCGGGGCATCCCTCTATCCTTGGCCTGATTGTAATGACTGGCTTGCCTGTAGGGACACACACACACCTCGGGGCATCCCTCTATCCTTGGCCTGATTGTAATGACTGGCTTGCCTGTAGTCACACACACACACACACCTCGGGGCATCCCTCTATCCTTGGCCCGATTGTAATGACTGGCTTGCCTGTAGTCTCACACACACCTAGGGGCATCCCTCTATCATTGCCCTGATTGTAATGACTGGCTTGCCTGTAGTCTCACACACACCTAGGGGCATCCCTCTATCCTTGCCGTGATTGTAATGATTGGCTTGCCTGTAGTCACACACACACCTCGGGGCATCCCTCTATCCTTGCCCTGATTGTAATGACTGGCTTGCCTGTAGTCTCACACTCACACCTCAGGGCATCCCTCTATCCTTGCCCTGATTGTAATGACTGGCTTGCCTGTAGTCTCACACTCACACCTCAGGGCATCCCTCTATCCTTGCCCTGATTGTAATGATTGGCTTGTCTGTAGCCTCACACTCACACCTCCCTCTATCCTTGCCCTGTTTGAGACTGCAGGCAAACGGATCAGAACAAAGACAGGAAACAAAGGGGTGGCAGCAGCTCAGACCAATTTAAAACTAACCTGGGAGGTGCACGTGAGGAGGGCAATTAGGATACACAAGCCCTAAAAGAGCCACAGCACTCAACCATGTGAGCTTGCAGACAAATATATAATCTGTCTCTAAATCTGGTTAAAAACAGAGTCAGTGAACGTGAGGAATAATCTTTTGCACTTGCTCCTTTGGGCATCCAGGCCTTTCCCTCTTTCCAGGCATCAGTGGACCCTTGAGCCGACAGGTGAGCATGTCTTGGGGGCAGGTACTTTTAGTTTTTCCTTTTAAATGAGCCCACCACTTTTAACCTATACTGAGGTGGGTGTTGCGGCAACCAATGGTTTGATAAGAGAACATAGAAACATAGAAGGGTGACAGCAGAAGGAGACCATACGGTCCATCTAGTCTGCCCTTATGTGTATACTGTATGTACTCTTTATCTTAGGATAGATGTGTGCTTATCCCAGGCATGTTTACATTCACTGACTGTTGATTTTTCAACTACCTCTGCTGGAAGTTTGTTCCAAGCATCTACTACTCTTTCTGTAAAATAATATTTTCTAACATTGTTCCTGATCTTCCCCCCGACTAGCTTCAGGTTCGGCCCCTTGTTCTATCATTAAGTTTCTTCTTAAAAACACTTCCCTCCTGAACCTTATTCAATCCTTTCACATATTTAAAGGTCTCAATCATGTCCCCCTCTCCCTTCTTTCCTCCAGACTGTACAAATTAAGTTCTTTAAGTCTCTCCTGATAAGTTTTAAGTTTAAGTCCTTCCACCATTTTCGTTGCCCGCCTTTGGACCCGTTCTATTTGAATAATGTATTTTTGCAGGTAAGGTCTCCAGAACTGCACACAGTATTCTAGCTGTGGCCTTACCAGGGCTCTATACATCGGCATCACAACCTCCCTCTTCCTACTGGTGATGCCTCGAGCTATGCAGCCGAGCATCCTGCTTGCTTTTCCCACTGCCTGGCTACACTGTCCACTCATCTTGCAGCTTTCAGTAATCAGTACCCCTAAATCTCTCTCCTCCGAGGTCCTGGCTAACACAGTACTGCCCATACGGTACTCAGAGCAGGGATTCCTTCTACCCAAGTGCATGGTTTTACATTTACAGACATTAAACTCTAGTTTCCACAGTTTTGACCATCTATCCAGTAAAGCTAAATCATTTTCCATGTTGCAGACACCTCCAGGAATATCCACCCTATTACTAACCTTTGTATCATCAGCAGACAGACAAACTTTTCCTACCAAGCCTTCTCCTATGTCACTTACAAATATATTAAAAAGAATGGGGCCCAGGACAGAGCCTTGCGGCACTCCACTTGTAACTCGCCTTTGTTCAGATTGCACACCATTTACAACAACGCTCTGATACCGATCCCTCAGCCAACTGGAAATCCACTGAACTATCCAGGGACTGAGTCCTACCTTCAATAACTTATCTATGAGCTCCTTATGTGGTACAGTGTCAAAGGCTTTGCTAAAATCCAGATAGGCGATATCCACAGCACCACCTTCATCTAACACTTTAGTGACATTGTCAAAGAAATCAATAAGATTGGTCTGACATGATCTGCCCTCAGTAAAGCCGTGCTGTTTTGGGTCCAATAGGTCATTAATTTTTAGATGGGAAATTATCTGTTTTTTTTAAGAGTGTTTCCATTAATTTGACCACTATAGATGTTAAACTAACTGGCCTGTAATTACTGGCTTCTTCTCTACTCCCCTTTTTATGGATTGGTACGACAGTGGCCATTCTCCAATCATCTGGAACCTCACCAGTTGAAAGGGAATGGTTAAGTAAATCAGTCAGAGGGGCTGCAATCACAAACCTAAGTTCCCTTAGAACTCTGGGGTGGATTCCATCTGGACCCATCGCCTTACTTACCTTTAGATGTGCCAGCTCGGCTAAGACATCAGCCTCCAGAAACTCCGGAGCTGTGCCCTCCCAGAGGGATGTTGTGCTATGGCCATGTCTGCTACTATCTGAAAATACCGAACAAAAGTAGCTATTCAGATGGCCAGCCACAGCCTTATCTCCGACAATATATTTATTTTCCCTATTTCTAATTTTTGAGACTGCACTGTTTTTCTTCTGTCACCAATATATCGGAAAAAGGTTTTATCTCCCCTCTTCATAGATTTGGCCATTTCTTCCTCTTTTTGCCCTTTAGCAGTCCTTATAATCAGTTTTGCTTCCCTCTGTTTAATTTTATACGCCTCTCTGTCAGCTACACTTCCACTTACTTTATACTTCTTATAGGCAGACTTCTTATCTTTTATGATAGTGCTGACTTCCCTAGTAAACCATAATGGTTTCTTCTTCCTTTTATTCTTGCTAGTTTGTTTCACATATTGCTTAGTTGCCTTTAAGATGGCCATTTTTAATAGTGACCACTGGGCACTCACTTCTGCTACTCTGTTCCACTCACCTAATTTTCTTTCTACATAGTCCGCCATTTCCTTGAAGGTACAATGTAACAGCAAACAGACCATGTCTGGCCATAGGATGTGTACAAATAAAAAACATTAAATTATTTACAACATGATACACAAGTGTTGTACTGTCAGCCGTTACATTTATATTAAAAAAGTGAGGTGTCCATTAATATACATACTCATTTATAAATAAGAAGGAAATGGAGTACGGTGCGGCTGTTGGTAGGGCAACAGGAGCAAAGCATGTCCATGATGCAGTGCTACATCCTTTGAGTCATTGGAATCAAGTGTGTGGCTGGAAACAGGTACAAGATGGACATCCACCATGATCATGGTCCCCAGATATTCCAAAATTGTATAAAAATGGTGCAAAAAAGGGACTGGCATCCAGGACCATGCAGGTGCAGAGTGTGCGGCTGACTGAGCAGATCTTCCAACATGGCCGATTTGTAGTCCAGTATTCCACTGACAGACTCTGCATGCTCTAGACCATGCTAAGAGATCTTGCAGTTGCTTCTCGAGCAGTTCTGAGGGGGGCTTTGTGGTGGCTTGAGGGTTTTGGAGCGTTTCAGACTGTTACCCTTGCTGCCCCCGCCGCTTCCCGTTGCTCCGCTTCCACCACCAGCAACGGAGTAAGAGCGTCCATGCATCATTACAGCGTTCATGCCATTCGCCATGGAAAAAGACTTGAGGTGGCTCTTGATTGCCACTGGCAAAGGGAGTTTATCAATGAGATGAACAGGAGTGCAGGAGACAATCGATCGGCAGCATAGATCCTGGAGGCTGAACACTGCCGGAAGGAGACAGAAACCAATCATCAAGTCAGATTTACTTCTGGGTACTGTTTTATACTACAGACATGTGGCCAAAAAACAGAATAAAGACTATGGCTACCGATGGACAGTCTGTCACAGGAGGAAGCAGTGGCCTGAAGTATCAAAGATATCAGATTATAGTTGCTAGACAAAGCAGGAACATGTTTTTCAGAGAGTGCAACCAAGATTTTCCTTACCTTTACTAATTTTGGTGATCACCAATGGCTCAATTTATGAGGGGTTAGAAATATATCCCCTTATTCTAGCTATACTAACCTACCCCCTTTCAAAGACAGCTCGTCCCCCCCATTTTGCCCATTTCAGACTGGTCTTCCGGAGATATAGCTGGCTCTCAGAGGCTAATGCAAATCTCCAAACGGTAAGAATACGATAACTTATGACCGGAGGCAGGGCAGGACTAGGTGAATACAGCCTTTTTATTATTGGTTATCCCACAGATAGCCTTTACATTTTTCTACAGTGAAGAGCTGGAAATGACAGAAATTCTAAGGAGCAGTGTAGTTAATAAACATCATTCGGTGTCTGCAAACTGTAATGTGTGACAACACAACACTCACCCTTGTTTGGTCTCCAGATTTTCTCCATGCCATGTCTCATGAGGACTATCCGGGATAGTTCTGTGAAGGACTCTATGACATTGAAGTTACACAGCGGGCTGACCTCGAAAAATGTCATGCCATTCTTCTCGGCATAGGCACGAGCTTGCTCTGTAGGGACTTGCCGCTTGAAGGCGAGATGCAGCCTGTTCCCCACCAAAATACGGGGAACTCCTGGAGCATGCTGCAAAAAAATACTGTTACTTCAAGTAAATAAGTAAAAACAGCAGTTGGGATTTGCATTCAACATTTGCCAAATATTTGATACTTCAACAACATGGATATATTAATGCTCCAAGCATTTGTTAATGGTCTAAAAAAAATGGTGGTTGGGGATTTGAGCAAAAAGAGATTGAGTGATTTCAATCTAAACGCTTCCACCAAAATGATACAGGTCAGGCAAAGCATAGATGGACCCAGGCATTCCTTCTGTGCCTGTCCACTATTCACAAGTGACATGGCCCTGCCTCTTGCATCAGTCACATTGGTTGGAGCATTCCAAGATGAGACGTGACCGGCAGCGCTTCATCTGTACAATGCAGCAGGGAATTGTCTGGACACCAGGAGACCTGAACTGGGGAATCATGCGAGTAGCAGAATATTGGACCGGGTGTTTTAGGTTTTAGTTCAGTTATTAAGAAAAAAAAAAAAAAAAAAAAAAAAAAAAAGGGAGGAAAAGCTTAGTCTGTAAAAGGAAAATAAAATTGTGATTGATGTATAGGAGGCATCTCTTGCTGTTGCACAATGGGGGAATCAGGTCTCAAGATCCGGATGTAGGTCCACTTTGAGAATTTAGCAGCAACCATTTGGAGCTATAAGTAACACAGAAATCAACCAGCTCACCCAGCATCACATGAAGTACGAAGCAGGAACTCCCCTGGCGAAGTCTCCTCAGATACCAAAAACAGTGAAGTGTCCAGCTTCTTGTGATAAAAATAATGTATTCCTAATATTTAAAAAAAGTTATATAATCCCCCATAATGGTAGAAAAAAAAATACAGTTCTGTGATTACTCACCTGTAGAATCGGTATTATATGTATACAGCACGTCCTGCTCCACAGAGTAATTCCTTACGTTTGGGTTATACATCCACAAGATGGCGCTGGACTGCAGAGACAGCAAAAAAAGTGGCTCCACCCGGCCTCTTATATTCCAGGGACCTCCCACAAAATCCCCAGTATTGACAAGCAGTTAGCAAGAAGGTGGGAGAATAATAACCATAATCAAACAATTTTAACCATGATAACAATCACCATACAGGGGCACTAATAACAATGAAAACAAGGGCGGGGTGGAGCAGGACGTGCTGTATACGTATAATACCAATTCTACAAGTGAGTAATCACAGAATTGTATTATTCTAAGTATACAGCACGTCCTGTTCCATAATATATTCCTTACTCTTGGGACATCCAATAGCGGTGTCCATAAGGTAGGGTGGGATCCCCAAAAGTGAAAGCAGACAGTTTAAACCACTGCCGCCTGCAGAACTTTGCGATCAAAAGCAGCATCAGCTGAGGCCTTAACATCAACCTTGTGAAACTTAGAAAAAGTATGAACAGAAGACCAAGTAGCGGCCTTGCAAACTTGTTCAACAGAAGCTTGGTGCTGAAAAGCCCAAGAGGCACCAATAGCACGAGTAGAATGAGCAGTAAGGCGGAAGGGAGGCTCTTTCCCCTTAGAGTAGGCCTGTATCACAGCCTGATGGATCCACTTGCTGATAGTGGACTTAGCTGGAGCCAGACCCTTCTTATGTACAGACGGGAGCACAAAAAGAGCATCAGTCTTCCTGAAGGATTCAGTAGCCACCAAATAGCACTTCAGAGTCCTGACCACATCCAAAGAGTGTAAAACCCTCTCCTTAGGGTTACTAGGATTAGGACACAGAGAAGGCAAAACAATGTCCTGATTGAGATGAAAAGCAGAAACAATCTTAGGCAGAAAATCTGGCTTAAAACTAAACACCACCTTGTCCTGGTGTCTCTCAAAATAAGGAGGTTTGATGGAAAGCGCTGCCAAATCAGAAACCCGCCTAACAGAAGTGATAACCACCAAAAAGACTACCTTAAGCGTAAGAATGGACAAAGGGGCCTCCTGCAAGGGCTTGAAGGGAGACCTCTGCAGGGCAGATAAGACCAAGTTCAAGTCCCAGACTGGTAACATAGGCTTACGTGGGGGCCGCACGTGTGTAACCCCCTGGAAGAAGGTCTTGACCAGGGGATGCTGAGCAAAGGATCTTTGGAAAAAAATAGCCAAGGCAGAAACATGACCTTTCAGAGTACTGAGCTGAAGACCCAGATCCAAACCATGTTGCAGAAACTCCAGAATCCTAGGAATAGAAAACACACAACAGGGAAGCGACTTAGACTCGCACCAGTCAATGTAAGTACACCAAACCCTATAGTAGATGGAAGAAGAGGACCTTTTCCTAGCCCTGATCATGGTATTAACAACCAAGGCAGGCAGCCCTTTTTCCATCAAGATGGAGGTTTCAGCAGCCAGGCCGTCAAAGCCAGCGTTTGTAAATTGGGGTGGTGTAGGTGCCCCTGAGTGAGCAGATCTGGAACCCGGGGCAGGGCATACTGATCTACTGCCAGGCGGCACGATGTCTGCGAACCACACTCTTCTTGGCCAACAGGGGGCCACCAGGATTGCTGCCACCCCTTCCTGAGCTATCTTTCGCAGAACCCTGCCCAACAGGGGAAATGGGGGAAAGATATACAGTAGCTGAAAGCCCTGCCGGGGCATTGTCGGAGCATCCACGGCAAAGCCCAGCGGGTCCGGGGACAAAGACTGGAAGCTTGTGATTGTGACGGGGCGCAAACAGATCCACATCTGGCTGACCCCCAACGGTGACACAGAGAGCGAAACACCCTGTTGCTGAGGGACCATTCCCCCAGGCGAGAAGTCCCCCTGCTCAGCGAGTCTGCCTCCAGATTCTCCACCCCCGGAATGTACACAGCTGAGATGCAGGGAACATTGTCCTCTGCCCAGGACAGGATCAGAGACACTTCCTTGATGGCCCCCTTGCTCCAGGTCCCTCCCTGATGATTGATGTAGGCAACCGCCGTCTGGTTGTCCGAGCGGACCTGAACAGCCCGACCCCGAAGGTGTGGGGTCAAGCGGGCTAGAACCAACCTGATCGCCCTACGATCCAGAATGTCGATAGGGGTGTGGGCCTCCTGAGGGCCCCACTGCCCCTGGAATGTTAGGGATCTCCAGAAGCCCCCCCAACCTGTCAGACTGGCATCTGTGGTGACTGTCTCCCAGCAAGGGGCCAGAAAGGATCTGCCCACTAACAGGTTCTTTTGAGTCGAGCCACCACGAGAGGGACCGCCTGGCTAGGGGGGACAGAACCAAAACCTGACACAGGGTCCCTGTCCCATACAGACAAGAGGTGGAGTTGAAAAGGCCTCATGTGAAACTAAGCATAAGGAACCGCCTCAAGCAGGACACCATCATGCCCACCAGCTGCATTCCCTGCCTGATGGAAGGATGAGGGCAGGACAGAAGGAGCTGAGCTTGCGCTTGCAGACTGTCCACCTTCTGCTGAGGAAGAAAGATCCTGGCCCGAGCTGTATCCAGATTCATGCCCAGAAATGGCTTTACCAGAGAGGGAGACAGGGAAGATTTGGAGTGGTTTATCACCCAGCTGAATGACTCCAGAGTGGTCACCACCAGCTGAGTATCCAGCTCTGCCTGTTAGAAGGTCAGAGAAGTGATAAGAATGTCGTCTAAATAGGGAAGAATGCGAATGCCCTGAGCTCTCAGAGCCATAATGCCCGCCAGCACCTTGGTGAATACCCTGGGAGCTGAAGTAAGACCGAAGGGCAATGCTACAAACTGGTAATGCTGATCCCCCAGAGCGAACCTGAGGAATCTCTGATGACCTGGAAAGTCTGGAACATGGAGGTAAGCATCCTTGATGTCCACAGAGGTCATGAAGTTCCCTGGGCATAGTGAACTTAAAGCTTCTCAACAAGTTTGTCAGACCCAGGAGGTTTCGCATGGAGACTCTGCGCCCAGCTGTAAGTCCAGGATGGGTCTGACAGACCCATCTCTTTTGGGAACGGTGAAAAGGTTGGAATAGTAGCCCTTGCTCCTTTCCCCTAAGGGCACTTGGCAGATGACCCCCAGCTCCAGTAGATTCTGCACAGCAAGCAACAGGCCCTGAGCTGACAGGGGGTCTTGAGGCATCCAGGATCTGATGAATCTTGGGGGCGGCCAGGCTGCCAACTATCTTGTAACCGGAGGACACTACCTTCTGAATCCACCGGTCTGAGACATGACGCCTCCAGACGTGAGCAAAGAGCCGAAGCCGTCCCCCCACCCGGACGGGTGAGGGCGCCCCTTCATGCCTGAGGGGGCTTGGGGGAAGACTTAGATTTGGAACCCCAGGAGGGTCCAGGGTGGCCACGTCCTCTGCCCCTGCCCCAGAAATCTACCCGGGCCCCTGCAAATGACGCTCCCCTTCCCATTCTGGACCCACGGTAGGAGGGAAGAAAGGAAGCTGAACCCCGAAAGGGCTGAGACTGTCTCTTGTGCTGGGGTAACCTGCCTCCCTTAGCAAACAGGTCCAGGCGATCCCCAAATAGACGCAGCCCTTTAAAGGGGAACCCAGCGAGAGCCTTCTTGGCAGCGTTGTCAGCTGCCCACTGGCGCAGCCAAACCGAGCGGCGTATAGCCACCGCCAAGGCAGAAGCCCTGCCACACATTCTAATTGTATCATCCAAGGCAGAGAGGACATATGCAACACATTCCTCACAGCGCAGAAGGGCTCTATACTCTGCACTAGCTGCCTCATCAGGAGCCCCATCTAAAATACTCCTGAGCAGAGTCCTAATAGCCACAGCTGTAATGGCAGAGGCACAAACCGGGCGCAGCGCAGACCCCGCACAGGCATGGGAAGCCAGCTGGTCCTCACCATCCCTCAGTGTAGTAGAGTCAGGGGAATGCATGACAGAAGTGTTGGACAACCCCAGAGTTTGTGCATCCACTTCTGGAGAGGACGACCAACGCTTAACCACTTCACCAGGAAAGGGATACCTCTTATCCCAACTCTTAGGCACCCCAGGGAGCCTGCTCGGTCGCTCCCACTCCTTGAACACAAGATTATTAAAGTGAGTTTGCTCAGTTAACTCCAAACGTGGCTTAGCCATGTGAAACAACTCCCCCTGCTGCCGAGGAGCCGCGGCAGGAGGAGAGATAGAAAGTACTTCAAAAATGTGAGCCAAAAGCCTGTCAGTATCATCTGGAGCCCATGGGTCAGCGCCAGAATCAGCATAACCCTTAGGCTGCTCATCAGATGATTCTGAATCAGAAAACAATTCCCCCTCTTCCAGGGGGGTATAGCAAGCCAGGTCAAAAAATTCCTCAGCTTCCATAGGAAAAAGGTTAACGCCAGGTGCCAGATGCCGCCTCTTAGCCGAGGCCTTATGCGCCGTAGAGCCAGCAATCAGCTTTTCAATACTAGCCTGGTAGATCAATCAGGCTGAGACTCCCCACTGGTATGCACCTCACGGAGTCAGATGTAAGCGTGGGGGAGTGGGCGAAGCCACACAGAGCGCAGGCCCAGCCACAGGCAACCCAGATTGCAGCGCAAGCACCCGCTGGGCACAGGGTACACAGACCCGCACATTGTCATCACTAGTAGGGGACACCCCACATGCCACACACAGCCGGGCTTGTCCCAAAGGAACCCCAAGCACATTATCCTGAAAAGCCTCCATATGGTGATTATCGCGGCCACCGGCCAATAGGGATTTACACAATAAAGTCACCCGGCCGGGAGAAACCACAATTAAGTTTGACCCGCCTGCAAGACAAACAGAAAGTCCCGTAAGCGGTATGCATACACAACAATATATAAAAGATAAGCTAGCCCGCAGGGGCACTTACGGACCGCCGTAGGTAGAAGCCAGCCGTGCAGCACTAGAGGCAAAATGGCGCCCGCAGATACCTCGAGGGGGGCGCGGAGACAGTGATGCGGAACGCGCCATCCGCAAGGCGCGCCCCCCCGAAGAGTGCGAAGGCGCCCACGTGACCATGTCAGCCAATGATGGCGCAGCAGCGCCTGAGGTAAAGTCGCCGCCGACCGCGGAACGCAGTACAAGCACGCGCGACGGCTGCATTTTTAAAAGCAACCAGTGCAAACAACACATGCGCGGCAACACAAGCCAAGCTATACCATGGAAACAATAAGAGTGAATACACCTACACACACACACACACACACACACACACACACACACACACCACCCCCCCCCCCCCCTCTCGAGAAATACCAGGGAGAGCGAGGGAGGGCAGCGGCCAACCTAACAGGAGCCCACAGATGGACAGGGGGCGAGGGGCGTCCCATAAGGCTCACCATGGGCTTATACCTCCTACCTTTTGGTGGGGGATTGCGGTCGGCGCAGCACTCCTTAAGCACCTGACAACGGTGCTGCCTACCATCACCCGCACCAGTGCAGCCAAAGCTGGGAGGCACGAAAAGGAAGAACGGGTGGGAATAGTCCTACAGGGCCGCAGGCTAATAGCCCCGCTCACCTGCGAGTAGAGAGAGCCATCTTGTCATCGCAGCGCCAACTGCAGAGAAGATCTGGGGATTTTGTGGGAGGTCCCTGGAATATAAGGGGCCGGGAGGAGCCACTTTTTTGCTGTCTCTGCAGTCCAGCGCCATCTTGTGGATGTATAACCCAAACGTAAGGAATTACTCTCTGGAGCAGGACGTGCTGTATACTTAGAAAATTCCAGCAGACAAAGAAAATCAGAACCAGGTCTGGGTGCGTCCCACTGCAGTGGGACGCGCCCGACCTGGTTCTGATTTTCTTTGCTGGAATTTTTTTCTACCATTATGGAAATTATACAACTTTTTAAAGATTAAGAATAAAAAATTACTGGAAGAAGCTGCACACATCGCTGTTTTTGGTAACCATTTGGAGCTACCCAAGAAGGGTGTGACCACAGGCAATATATATGGTGTTATACAGCCAGCACAAGCAATGCAATCATCTAAAATAGGCTTTGCGGCATCACTACCCTGGCACAACCTTATACCTCATCTATCTCTTTGATCCATCTGTCAATTCCGTCAAAGGACCAGCGGTTGGTGATGTCATACACAAGGAGAATCCCCTGAAAGACAAACCATGCACTTTAAATGGCAAAAACATCAACCAAAATAATATTACGTTTTGTTTCCATGCAGCCTGGATCACGGGGACCTAACCTTTCCTGCCAGTGCCCTTCCTGTTTAATGTTATGCCAGAAAAATTTGACCTGCTTTTTTAGAAGGTCAACTAATGACATTCTATGTATTCGAATGCTTGCTGCAAGTGTTTGCAGGAAAATATACTATAATTCTCCAACTGAACAGCCTCTTTTTCACTTGAGCCACAACACAAGACATTGTTGGTATAGGCAACAAAATGCTTGTTAATGGTCTGATTTTGTGGACATTGGTCACTACAGAAAACAAGGATCTAACAGAAAGGCTGTTAGTTCAGCCTCAAATTAGTCTGATTCACACACACACCACTTTATGACATTTTAGAGTTAAAGAACATTATACTAGATCTGCACGTTTGCAGGGAGGAAAATAGCACATTACAGGGGCCATAATGCTGCCAGAATAAGTTGTGGTTGAAGTAGCAGTCTAAAGAAAACCCCCAATATTCAGGCAGGACCATCTAGTCATAATACCCTAGGATGGAAAATTAGACTTTTAGACACTGAAGTGACTGAAAAAAGAAAAAAAACAAAGAAAAACAACAGTCTTGGCATGGTAAGGGAACCCTTCTTCCAAGCCTCAGGTGGGTGTGCAGAATTAAATGGTTACTCCAACAAACATTAACTCCTTACCCCAGGGATAGTAAATCATCTCATGCCAGCTCCCTCGCTTACTGGGTGAAGAGTCAAATACAGCACAGCTGGTTTAAAGCCCTCCACAGAAGCATACTGATTCGCAATGCCCTGCGCTGTAAAGCCCCTGGGATTGACCGTAATTTTACCTCATTAATAGATCCCACAGTGTAAGCAGACGACCACTGTGACATCCTCCGCATCCCTCCTGAGGCGCACAACCCCGCCAGGTATGCCGCAATTGCCCATCAGTGGGTGTGCGCCCAGGGGGAGGTTTGATTGGCCATTAACTTATTCAGTATGAATTGCCCGGCATTAATATGAATGGCAATTAAGGTGGATGGGGGATCCTGGGTTTCACACAGCGGGGCACTCTAAATCAGGATGTTGCGGTAAAGTGGTTTTGGTCCACCTCAAATCACGGTTGGAGCAGCCACTAACCACTGAGCTATGTGCACTGCTAACAGAGGTGAACAGAAGAAATGTTTGTCGCCATCGTTGTTGCATTGGATCTTCTGTCCCTGGGGTATGGACAGTATGGGATTTCTGACTTCACCTACAGTAACCCTTTAAAAAGTGGTTCCACGGTACCAGAAGGGAGGCGCCAGCACTGCCTCTGCAGGATCCCTCTTTACAACGAGCTATGGGCATGCTAAAACCAGGACACAAACCTTTTGAGCTGGTTTAGAAGCCTAGTCTAGAAGCTTAGGACTGGGTGCCATCTACTATGGAGGCAGCTACATCAGCTCTGACAGAACAGGTCTCCTCTCCCTTGGATTCAGTCCAAGTCCCCTCAGCCAGTGGAGTCACAGCCAGCTTAAAGTGGACCAAAAGCGGCCCTGAAGTCAATAAGACTGCCTCCCTCCCTCGGGGCATCCAGATTCGGGATGCCCTGCTGTGTAAAAATCCCCAGGTCGCCCATTAAATTCAACTTCTTCTCAACCCAAGAGTGCATGCACAAGCCATGGCTCCCGTCTGCTACACCATTAGTCAGGTGTGTGCCTGCGCCAGGCATTTCTGTAAGCCGCATCCCCGCTAACAATTTCGGTGTGGTCAGCCGATGGCACCGATTGGGCAAGAAGCCGCACCATGCACTTTAGGTCTGGGGAAAGGAGAGTTTTTACTGGGCAACCAGGGGGGTTTCACACATGGGGCATCCTGAATTGGGGTGCCCCAGGGGCAAGGACCAAAACCTGTAATAAGTCAAAATTTCATAACATAGCACCAAATTGGAAATAATAGCACCAGGACTTTTTACGTAACTAGTGCAACTTATGTTTATAATTAAGTCACTAACTGGTAACAGTATTTCTAAGAGTCCTTCAACGCAGCCACCTGTGAGAAGGCTCCTCCCCCTGGGGGGGGGGGGGGGGGGGTTGGTTCGCAGCTATAAAGAACTTGTGCAGGGACACTCTGTGACAACTTCCACACAGTGAAGAAAGAGAAGCATGCAGGGAGATCTAGGACCTGTTTGCAGGTCTACATATGTAATGTTGGATCTTCTCCAACTCCATGAGAAGGCAGAATACAACACTTATACCCAAGGCAAATTCTTATGAAGTCTTACCTGTGCTCCCCTAGAGTAAGACCGGAAGATGGTGCAAAACCTGCCCTGGCCAGAGGTGTCCCTGTGGAGTCAAACAGAACATGTCAGCAGTGGACAAAATTAGAATCATTTCAGATGTGAACTACCGGTAATCTAATATTACAAAGTTCCCGTACAGTGCAAATATACAGTTAAATAGTATTACAATAATCTGCCTTGGCAGTCTCCCATCGATGGAAAATCACCAGAGTTGTAGGTAACCTGATCTTTGCAGATCTTGCTGCTAAGAGTGGAGCAGCTCTGCATAACACGCAACTGGGGCTAGAAAAGGGCAGTAAGGGTGGGTAGGGGGTAATTGCTGTGGACCTTAGACAAGGCTTCCCCTACTGCTCAACCATAGAGATGGATTTGCTTTAAACCGTACCAACACCTGTTATTTTAAGGGGTGTTGGTCCCTCTTTCTGCCGATAGGAAGAAACTTGGGGGGGGGGAGATCCGGAACGCTGGAGCCCCCTTGCACCTAACTGCACAGATCGCAGTTAATACTCACCTTCATAACGAGCCAGCGCCGGGAAAGGAGCCCCGCTGCCCAGCGGCCAATCGCCGGACTCCTTTCCCGGCGCTGGCTCGTAATGAAGGCGAGTATTACGAGTGATCTGTGCAGTTAGGTGCGATTCTGGATGCCCCCCCATGAGGTTCTTCCCATCAGCAGAGAGAGGGACCAATAACCGTTAAAGTAATAACGGGTGTTGGTCCGGTTTAAAGTGGACCAAAGCACGGGAATTGCCCCAGGCAGCCCGATTTGGGTCGCCCCGCTGTGTGAATCCCCCAGTTCACCTCAGAAATTCGCATTTCCCTGGTCCAACAGCGCATGCATGGGCTCTTGTCCAATCAGCATTGTATTCCATGCATATTAATGATCAGCATACAGCCCTGTTTACACAGAGAACCTGGCTTTAGGAAGCGCCTGCATCCCTGGTTTTCCTGTGCGGCCTATTGGAATGGATGGGGGCAGGAGTGAGTCTCCACTATGAGGTGCCAGAATTGCATGCTGTGGGAGCCCTGGAAAAGGTGAGCGAATACTGGGCGATCTTAGTTTAGGTGATCGACAGCCCTGAAGTCTAAAAGACCATGAAAGTGATTGAACAACTGTAATGCTCATTCTGCAGTCTATAAACTGGATAGTAAATCTGGAGAAAAATAAAATACAATTCTGTGAAATACTCACCTGTAGAATTGGTATTATAAGTATACAGTACGTCCTGCTCCAGATAGATTACTTACACTTGGGTTATCCTCCGCCAGAGGGCGCTGGACTGCAGAGACATGTAAAACAGGCTCCTCCCGGCCCCTCAAATACTCGGGGACCTCCCACAAATCCCCAGCATTGAAAAGCAGTGAACAAGAAGCCGGGAGAATTTAACCACCCAAACTGGTAACTATAACAATGATAACAATCACCATACAGGGGATCCAGAATAATGCAAAAACCAGGGTGGGGTGGAGCAGGATGTGCTGTATACTTATAATACCAATTTGACAGGTGAGTATTTCACAGAATTGTATTATTCTTAGTATACAGTACGTCCCGCTCCAAATAGATTAATTACACTTGGGACATCCAATAGCAGTGTCCATAAAGTAGGGTGGGATCCCCAATAAGAAAAGGTAACAGCAGGCAGTTTAAACCACTGTCGCCTGCAAAACCTTGCGGCCAAAAACAGCATCAGCTGAGGCCCTAACATCAACCTTGTAAAACTTTGAAAAAGGTATGAACAGAAGGCCAAGTAGCGGCCTTGCAAACTTGTTCAACAGAAAGCCTGGTGCTGGAAGACCCAAGAGGCACCAAAAGCACGAGTAGAATGAGCAGTAAGGCGGAAGGGAGGATTCTTCCCCTTAGCAGAATAGGCAGAGCCGCCAACTCAGACACACGCCTGACCGAAGTAATAGCCACCAGAAAGACAACCTTGAGGGTAAGTACAGCCAGAGCAGCATCCTGAATAGGTTCAAAGGGAGCACCCTGCAAGGCAGACAAGACCAAGTTCAAATCCCAGACAGGGACCATAGGTTTTCGTGGAGGACGCACATGAGTAACCCCCTGAAAGAAGGTCTTAACCAAGGAATGCTGAGCAAAAGACTTCTGAAAGAAGACAGGGCAGAAACCTGACCCTTCAAAGTACTGAGTTGGAGACCCGACTCCAACCCATGCTGTAAAAACTCCAGAACCCTTGGGACTGAGAACACCCGACAGGGAAGAGACCTAGACTCACACCAGTCAATGTAGGTACACCATACCTTATAATAGATTGAAGAGGAAGTTTTTCTTCCTAGCCTTCACCATGGTCTCAACCACCGAGGCAGACAAGCCTTTCTCCATCAAGATGGAGGTTTCAGCAGCCAGGACGTCAAAGCCAGAGTTTGTAAATTGGGATGGCGTAAGGGGCCCTGAGTGAGCAGATCTGGCACCAAGGGCAGAACGTACTGATCTACTGCCATCTGCACCACGTCTGCGAACCACACTCTTCTTGGCCACCTGGGGGCCACCAGAATCACTGGCACCCCTTCCACAGCAATCTTGCACAGGACCCTGCCCAGCAGGGGGAATGGAGGAAAGACATACAGGAACTGAATGTCCTGCCATGACATTACTAAAGCATCCGTGGTCGCGGCCAGAGGATCCTGGGCAGGGAGACAAAGGCCGAGAGCTTGTGATTGTGACGGGACGCAAACAGATCCACATCTGGTTGGCCCCAACGGTGACACAGAGATTGGAACACCCTGTTGCCGAGGGACCCCTCCGGAATGTATACCGCTGATATGCAGGGAACATTGGCCTCCACCCAGGTCAGGATCAGAGACACTTCCTGGAGGGCCCTCTTGCTCCGGGTCCCTCCCTGATGATTGATGTAGGCAACTGCCGTCAGATTGACCGAGCGCCCCTGAAGATGAGTAGTCAAGCAAGCCAGAACTAACCTGATCGCTCACAGCTTCAAGACATTGATAGGTGTATGGGCCTCCTAAGGGCACCACCTCCCCTGGAACCGCAGGGACTTCCAGACCCCCCCCCCCCCCAACCTGATAGACTGGCATCCATGGTGACCGTTTCCCAGGAAGGGGCAAGAAAGGATCTGCCCACCAACAGGTTCCTTGAGTCCATCCACCACAAGAGGGACCTCCTTACCAGGGGGGAAAGCACACAGACCCTGTCCAGGGATGCTGGGTCCCTTACAGACAATAGGAGAAGTTGCAGAAGCCCCAAGTGGAACTGAGCATAAGGGACCGCTTCGAAGCACGCCACCATCAGGCCCACCAGCTGCATCCCCTGCCTGGTGGAGGGACGGGGACAAGCTAGGAGGGACTGAGCCTGTGCAAGCAGATTGTCCACCTTCTGCTGAGGAAGGAAGATCCTTGCCTGAACTGTATCCAGATTCATTCCTAGGAATGGAGTTATCAAAGAAGGGGACAGTCAGGACTTGGGGTGGTTGATCACCCATCCAAATGACTCCAGAATGGACACCACCAGCTGAGTATCCAACTCTGCCTGATGTAGAGACTGGGAAGTGATGAGGACGTCCAGGTAGGGCAGCACGCGGATGCCCCTTGGCCTCAGAGACATAACCCCCGCCAGCACCTTGGTGAGCACTCTGGGAGCTGAAGAGAGGCCAGATAGCAAGGCCACAAATTGGCAGTGTTGATCTTCCAACGCGAATCTGAGGAACCTTGGTGTCCTGAAAACACAGGGATGTGAAGGTAAGCATCTTTGATATCCACAGACGTCATGAAACCCCCGGGGCGCAAGGAGCTGATGGCCGAGCGCAGAGTTTCCATGTGAAAAACGCCTGTTCTTGACAATTTGCTGAAGATCTGTAAATCCAGAATGGGCCTGACTGACCCATCTTTTTTGGGAACTGTGAAAAGGTTGGAATAGAACCCCTTGCCTCTTTCTCTTAAGGGGACCCTGCAAATGACCCCCAGATCCAGAAGGCCTTGCACGGCCTGCATCAAGACCTGAGCTGAGACAGGGTCCTGGGGGATCCGGGACCTGATGAATCTTGGGGGGGCCGCACAGCAAACGCTATCTTGTAACCAGAGGACACTACCTCCTGAATCCACCGGTCTGAGACGTGGTGCCTCCAGACGTGAGCAAAGTGCTGTAGCCGTCCCCCCACCCTGACGGGCGAGGGCGCCCCATCATGCCTGAGGGGGCCTGGGAGAGGATTTGGGCTTAGACCCCCAGGAGGAGCCAGGACGTTGTCCTCTGCTCCTATGCCAGGAATCAGCACGAGCCCCCGCAAAGGACACCCCTTTTCCCTGCTTAGCACCACGGTAGGGGAGTGAAAGGGGGCCCTGGCCCCGAAAGGGCCGAGACTGCCGCCTCCTTTAGCAAAAAGGTCTAGGCAGTCCCCGAACAGGCGTAGCCCCTTAAATGGAAGCCCAGTAAGGGCCTTCTTTGCAGCATTGTCAGCACCCCAATGTCGCAGCCAAACCAAGCGGCGTATAGCCACCACGAGGGCAGAAGTTCTTGCACACATTCTGATGGTGTCATCCAGAGGACAAAATTTACAAAAACATCACAACTGGAGAGTGCATTAAACACCTCACAAGGGAGATAATCAGGGGCACCATCAAGCATTTTTCTGATAAGGGTTCTAGTGGCCACAGCAGTAATGGCAGAGGCACAGACCTGGCGCAGCGCCATCCCTGCACATGCAAAGGCGTGGGAGGCCAGCAGGTCAATGCGCCGGTCCTCAGCATCCCGCAGGGTAGTAGAATCAGGGGAATGCATGACAGGGGTGTTAGATAGCCCTAGGATCGGGACATCCAACTCGGGGGGGGGGGGGGGGGGTGTTGGACGAACATTTAACCACCTCAGGGGGAAAAGGATACTTCCTATCCCAATCCCTTGGAACCCCGGGAAGTTAACTGGGGCATTCCCATTCCTTGAGCACAAGGGTATGGAAATGTGCCTGCTCTAGAAATTCCAAACGTGATGTTGCTGTATGAAAACGCTCCCCTTTTTGCCTGGGAGCCTCACCAGGGAGAGAGATAGACAGAACCTCAAAGATCTGGGTCAATAATCTGTCAGTGTCATCCGGGGCCCAGGGGTCAGAGCCAGAATCGTCATGACCCCTTGGTCTCTCATCAGATGAGCCCGAGTCAGAAAAGAGCTCTCCATCAGAAGGGGTATAGCCACACAGATTCCAAAACTCCTGAGATCCCATAGGGAAAACAGTGACATAAGGCGCCAAGTGCCGCTTCTTACCAGGGCCCTTACACGCTAAAGACCTTGCAATAATCTGTTCAGCAGTAGGCAGTCTAGAAGACATTAGGCTGAGAATCCCCACAAGTATGCAACTCAACAGGAGAGAGATTTAAGCTGGGGGGAGTAATGAAACGAGGTGCAGCCACTGGCAGGCCAGATTGCAAAGCCAGCACTTGCTCAGCACAGGGTACACAGACCCATGTCTTGTCAGCGTCAGCATGAGGCTGTCCACACGCCATACACAGCCGGTCTTGTCCCAAGGGGACCCCGGTCCCATTATCCTGAGATGCCTCCATATGGTGATTATTAGGCACAATATGCCAATAGGGATTGACGCTATAAAGCAACCCTGAATGCCCCAATGACCCGCTAGGGAAGTGGGAGTAATTTTACAAGGTCCAACTATCAATTACACCGGGCCAGGAGAAGCCAATGGATTCACCCGTCTGAAAGACACAATGAGAAGAAAGGGTGTCAGAACCAAACACACTACAATGAGTATAAAGCCGCCCGCGAGGGCACTTACGGACCACGGTAAGTAAGAACGTCACACGCGCGCGCGACATGACAACATGGCGCTGAGTACCTCGAAGGGCAGGCCAGAGCGAGCCGTGACGCAGAGTGCGCCAGGCCCCGCCCCCCTGAAGAGCGCAAAGTCCACCGACAAGCAGCCAATGAGGACGCAGACGCGTCTGAGGTAGCGCCGACGCGGAACATCCAAATGAAGGAAAAAGGCGCGCGGCGGCATTTGCAGTAGTGAAAAGACAAGTCAGCGCGGCGGCTGACACCACATATACTAGTCCAAAAAACATGACAAAAGGCAGTATGCACGAATCACGATACACGCTCAGCCCCCCCCCCGAAGGCTACAGGGAGAATGAGGGAGGATGGCGGCCCTCTCTCTTTCAATATTTTTATTTTTTAAAGAAAAAGAAGGCAGTACAGAAATGGGTGATCAGCCAAGCAGAAATCCATCCCACGCAGGGGAAGCAAGCAACGCAGTGGTTACAGCAAGTTACCGTAATCTAGACCAATGGCGAGATGCAACATTTCAGATCATCAAGAAAGCAATTGGCAATGCAATTACAGTGTGGCAAGAATATGAACAATTAGTACACCAGAATTTGTCAATCATCAATCACGTTGTCTCTCCCGTCAATTAACTGCAGTTTTGAGCAAACCATATTAGCATCTCACAGCAGCCCACCCCCCGCAGGATGGCGGCCCTTTGTACAGGGCCCACCGCTACCGGGGCATGGGACAATAATGCGGGAGGGGCATCCCATAAAGGCTCACCATCAGCCTATACCGCCTACCCTTTGGTGGGGGACTGCGGTGGAGCAGCGCTCCATAAGCACGCATGGTGCCTTTACCATCACCTGACCAGCGCAGCCCAGGCTGGGAGGCACATCACACGAAGGACGGGTGGGAATAGTCCAACAGGCCCGCAGGCTTTAATAGCCCCGCTCACCTGTGAGAGAGTGATATATCATGTCTTCGCAGTCGGCACTGCAGAGAAATCTGGGGATTTGTGGGAGGTCCCCGGGAGGAGCCCGTTTTGCATGTCTCTGCAGTGCAGCGCCATCTGGCGGAGGATAACCCAAGTGTAAGTAATCTGGAGCAGGACGTACTGTATACTAAGAATAAAGTTGCACTTACCCGAAACCTCGTGGACCAGCAGCAATCCGGTTTCAGAGCCATCAGTGCCCCAGTGAGCATATGTGCGTCATCTGCAGAATACATATTGGGGATGGACATTCATAAGATGCCCCCCCTGCTGCCAATCAACCAGGGAGCCTGTTCCCTCATGACTGACAGCAACAGCGCCAGAGCAGACAGCGGCACCTTTTTTAAATCGACTCCTTAAGTACATCTATAGCTCAGATCCACATGTGGTTTGTTGATCCTTGCTGTGTGGCTTACAAGCTGTCTGAAGTTAATGAAGAGTTGGGTGGAAATATGTGCCTCACTATATGAAGGACAGAAGCTGCAGGAACCGGTAAGCCAGCACAATTTTCACTTAGCCAATAAAGCCATTTAACTTCAATGAGGGGGATTCGCTCATGCATAGTAAGTATTTTATGGGGTGGGGGGGGGGGGGGGTTCATACAGGTTTTGCTTAAAGTGGACCAAAACCCACTGCGATCAGGCAAAATTGGGATGCCCCGCTGTGTGAAACCCCCCAGGTCACCCCATACACTTACCTTGTTTCCCGGTCCAACAGCGCATGTGCGAGATGCATCCCCACTAAACCTCTTGCAGGGCGCGTGGCAGGCATTTGTGAATGGCCGGAACGCTCCCCGTTAGAGGGAAGCGGGGGATGCGGCCGCCAGCGCACTTGGAGCCACTAGTCTTAGACGAAGGCTTAGATGACGTGATGTCAGCGGCTCTGAGCGGGCTGATTGGACAAGCGGCCGGGCATGTGCCGTAGGATCAGGAAGAGGCGAGTTGGCTTTGGCGATCTGGGGGTTTCACACAGCGGGGCACCCCGGTCGTGGAAAGAACCAAAACCCAGGATAGTCAAAATCCTGGTTTTTGGTCCACTTTAACCTCCCTGGCGTTGCGATATAGACAAATGCAATGGCAACGAAAGCGTTGCGCACGGCTCCGCCCCCATGAGCCTCTGCAGCTCACAGAGACGGAACCCGGAAGCGGAGAGGGACGCCGCAGCCGCGGCTCTCACCTGCGATCGCGGCGGAGACATCGCTGGATCGCAGGGAGAAGGTAAGGAGGCTGCGCCGCCCGCTCTTGCTCCCAAATCGATCCCGAGCGTGACTCGGGGTCACCGCCACTTACAGCGCAAATTGACCCCGAGTCACGCTCGGGATCGCCGCCAAGGGGGTTAATGATAGGATGGAATAAAGCGGTGGGGTGGGATTCACATGTAAAATAAAGTAAGGTCATGTATACACAGCATGAAACCAAACATTGTCACCAAACATTTTGTTGCTCTAGATCATCTCTTGGTGTTATTGTGGCAGGAAAGGTTGGGGGCTCCCCATTAATAGCCTCACCTGTTTGGTTTAAATTTAACTTTAGAACAAAAACTCTATGGTATGTGATGATCACTCTCCACAACAGCAAATGAAATGCCCTTACTCTCCATTCTACCCCCCCCCAAAAAAAAGGGGGATTTATTGATGTGTGGAGCTTCTTCACTTTTATCTTACCAGAGTTCAAGCTTGACACGCCGGCCATCTAGCAGGATAGTAGTGGTTTTGTAGTCAATACCTGAAACAGACAAAAGATACAAACATTCTCAGCATTATTCTTTATAGGCACAGATATTTTCCACATGTTTTTTTCATTAAGCAATACATAACAAAAAGAAGGCCCCAGTGATAGTGAGGCCCCAGTGATAGTGAGCACAAAATGTCCAATGGATTGGAACAGGCCCCCAGCAGAAAACAATCCTATACTAGTTGGATTGGTTTGGGAAAATGTGTGACCAAAACTGCAGCGACTAGAATATCCTCTTCTATAAAAACTATTTATAAAAAGGGAAAATCCACTTAGGAGAACAACAACTACCATCTGCTGCTCTCCCAAGGGCTAACAGTGCAGGATCTTGATGGAATCACTGGGGAAAACGTGTAAAAAGGGGGCTAAATATGAATGTTATCTCCCCTAAATTGGTAGTGGTGACGTCATTGCTAGATGCCCCATTCTGCATACCAGTCCCAACAATATTTTTCTACTTCCAGGATCATTACTACCATGCACTTGATAAGAGTCCCCCACATGACTGCCAGTGTCCGGGGGGGGGGGGGGGGGGGGGGGGGGGGAGGGAGGGAATTACTGTCGGGGCACACACAAACCTGTGCAAGCCTGGCCCGCAAACGTCAGGGGCTGCTGGCAAGTAACTGTCCCAGGAGACAGGCTTCACCGGTCCATACACAATGCGAGGGATGCCCCCATGCTACGGATTTCACTAGTTTTGATCTCCATCTGCAGCAGCCCGGAAGAAAAAAGCTGCAGCACAGAAGGCTTGGTGTGGGAATGTATAAAAATCCAGGACCAGGTTAGCGAATTTTGTTTTAACTTGCTCCCAACCCAAAAAAAGAATACACAAACTGGAATGGAGGCAACTCTGGAGGTAGCCACCCATGACACTTTTCACTGTTCCTAAACCTGGATGATAGGCTGACCCACCCAGTGGCCATTGCAGGGTAACCTGCTGGTATCAGAACTGGATGGGGCCCATAGAATTTCCATTTAGTCTGCTCCTGAAGCCCAGCTGCTGTCATCTTCTCTCATTTGATTTGAGGCAGTAGAGGGGATGCCAAGCACATCTCATTCCATTTCCATTATAGCGAGCTGAAAACTTGATGAAGGGCTCCTGAAAGGCAAACGCCTCCCTGCTAATAATAAATTGCACACTTTCCTGCCTTGCACTGTAGGAGCGTGTTCAGCTTCCTTACATTATTGGTCGCCATCAATTATTTATACAGTACAAACTGTTACAGAGTGTTGCCGGGAGGTTACAGAAAGATCCACCACAAACATTGATTGACGAAGAGCTGCCCACAGTGTACAGGCTATATTATCTGCACTCCCAATACCATCAACATTATTAAAGATCCATAGAGCTCTGCTGCTGGAAGCCCCAAAATTCAGGCCAGGCCACATCCAAAATTTTATTTCTGCAGATTATTTAGTGATGGAGTAGGTTTGGATGATTTGTCTTTTTACAGCGCTCGAGTTTCGTACAGTATGCATGTCCCTAAATCTTGCTGTAGGTAAACATTCCCACAGAAGGGTACAGCCACCACAAGGCCTCACAGCAGGGATTAGAGGACCAAAACCCAGGATTTTGCATATCCCGGGTTGTGGTTTCAGCCATTTTATGCAGGGTCTCCTTACCTCTCTCCCACTCCTACGACAGACTATGTTCAATCAGCGTTTTATCCCAAGCATATGAAGGAATGGCATAGAAATGTAAAACTGAGACCGGCACAGAGGGCAGGCTTCTCCAGCTGCTCCCCTCCAGCGTGAGCAGCAGATGGAAAGGATGCCTCTGAGGCCCGAAAATGTGTTGTGGAACTGCAGTTTTACATCGATCCTTGGGGTATCCCAATTGGGATGCCCACAAAGAGGTAGACCATCAGCTCTAGAGCCCTAATGCTGCTATTCTGGTGGCTGGTTTACCCGCCACCCCGCCCCCAGCTTCCACTGATCACTTCCTTCTATCATGACCAGTGGCGCTGTGGGACAGCAGGATCGTGTTGGACGGAGGCAAGTAGAAAAAAATAAAGAAAAGTCATGTGTGTGTTTTACATTTAATGCTTTGTGAACTGGTAAGGGGTCCTTGAGAATAAGGGAGGGATGAAACAGGACGTGTTGTATACTACAACATCAATTCTACAGGTGAGTACTCACAGAATTGTATTTTTCCAAGTATACAGCACGTCCTGTTTCACTAAATTCTTTACGCCTGGGACATCAAAAAGCAGTGTCCGTAAAGTAGGGATGGGATCCCCCCGCCCCAAAAAAACAGCGGGCAGTTTAAACCACTGCCGCCTGAAGAACTTTGCGGCCAAAAGCAGCATCAGCTGAGGCCCTAACATCAACCTTGTGAAACTTGGGAAAAGTATGCACAGAAGACCAAGTAGCGGCCTTACAAACTTGTTCAACAGAAGCTTTGTGCTGAAAAGCCCAAGAGGCACCAATAGCACGAGTGGAATGAGCAGTAAGGCGGAAGGGAGGTTCCTTCCCCTTAGCAGAATAGGCTTGCACCACCGCCTGACGGATCCACTTGCTGATAGTGGATTTAGCCGGAGGCAAACCCTTCCTGGGTCCAGAAGGGAGAACAAAAAAGAGCACCAGCCTTCCTGAATGATTCAGTAGCTACCAAATAAAACTTCAGAACCCTGACCACATCCAAGGAATGCAGAGTCCGCTCCTTGGAATTAGCAGGATTAGGACACAATGAAGGCAAGACCATGTCCTAATTGAGATAAAAGGCAGACACAACCTTAGGCAGAAAATCTGGCTTAAACCGAAACACCACCTTGTCCTGGTGACGCTCAAAATAAGGAGGTTTGATGGAAAGCGCCGCCAACTCAGAAACACGCCTGACAGAAGTGATAGCCACCAAAAAGGCTACCTTAAGAGTCAAAATAGTCAAAGCGGCCTCACAGAGGAGGCTCAAAGGGATGACCCTGCAGAGCAGACAACACCAGATTCAGGTCCCAAACAGGTAGCATAGGCTTACGTGGCGGACGCTTGTGAGAAACCCCCTGGAAAAGAGTCTTAACCAAAAGGTGACTGGCAAAAGATCTTTGGAAAAAAATTGCCAGAGCTGAAACATGACCTTTGAGGGTACTAAGTTGAAGGCCCAAATCCAAACCATGTTGCAAGAATTCCAGAATCCTGGGAATAGAAAACACCCGACAGGGAAGAGATTTGGACTCACAACAGGCAATGTAAGCATGCCAGACCCTGTAGTAGATAAAGGATGAGGACTTCTTCCTAGCCCTAATCATGGTATCAACAGAGGCAGGCGACCCCTTTTCCATCAAGATGGAGGTTTCAGCAGCCAAGCCACCAAAGCCAGCGTTTGTAAATTGGGATGGCGCAGCTGCCCCTGAGTGAGCAGATCTGGATCCTTGGGCAGGACGTACTGATCAACTACACGATGTGTGCGAACCACACCCTTCTTGGCCAACAGGGGGCCACCAGAATGGCTGGTACCCCCTCCTGGGCTATCTTGCGCAGCACCCTGCCCAGCAGAGGAAATGGAGGGAACAAAGAGGAGCCGAAACCCCCTCCAAGGCATTGCCAGCGCATCCGTGGCAAAGGCCAGAGGGTCCTGTGACAGAGACAAAGAATGGAAGCTTGTGACGTGAAGCAAACAGGTCCACATCCAGCAGACCCCAGCGGTGGCACAGGGAGTGAAACACCCTGTTGCTGAGGGATCATTCCCCCAGCCGTGACATCCCCCTGCTCAAGGAGTCTGCCTCCAGATTCTCCACTCCCGATATGCCGATATGCAGGGGACATTCTCCTCCACCCAGGACAGTATCAGGGACACTTGCTTGAGGGCTCGCTTGCTCCGAGATTGAGTGCTCGCTTGCTCCCTCCCTGATGATTGATGTAGGCAACCGCCGTCTGGTTGTCGAAGCGGATCTGAACAGCCCGACCCCGAAGGTGTGGGGTCAACTGGGAAAGAACCAACCTTTATCGCCCATAGTTCCAGAATGTTGATGGAGGCATGGGCCTCCTGAGGGCCCCACTGACCCTGGAACCTCAGAGACTTCCAAAAGCCCCCCCCAACCTGTCAGACTGGCATCTGTGGTGACAGTCTCCCAGCACAGGGGCAGAAAGGTCCTGCCCACTAGGAGGTTCCTTGAGTCCAGCCACCACAAGAGGGACTGACTGACCAGAGGGGACAGAGCAAATTCCTGATCCAGGGACTCAGGATCCCGATCCCAAACTGACAAGAGGTGCAACTGAAGAGGTCTCATGTGAAACGGAGCATAGGGGACCGCCTCGAAGCATGACACCATCAGACCCACCAACTGCATCCCCTGCCGAATGGAGGGATGAGGGCAAGAAAGTAGAAACCGTGCCTGCGTCTGCAGGCTCTCCACCTTCTGCTGAGGCAGAAAAACCTTGACCTGAGATGTATCCAAAGTCATGGCCAGAAAGGACCTCAACAAGGACAGAGACAGTGAAGACTTGGGATAGTTGATCACCCAACCGAAGGACTCGAGTGTGAAGACCACCATCTGGATATCCAGCTCGGCTTGATGGAAGGACTGAGACGCAATTAGAATGTCGTCTAGATAAGGAAGGATGCGAATGCCCTGAGATCGCAACAGAGCCATCACCCCCGCCAGCACCTTGGTGAAGACCCGAGGGGCTGAGGTAAGACCGAACGGTAGGGCCACAAATTGGTAGCGCTGATCCTTCAGAGCGAACCTGAGAAATCTCTGATGACCTGGAAAGATTGGAACATGAAGGTAAGCATCTTTGATGTCCACAGAAGTTATGAAGTCGCCCGGGCGCAAGGTACTGACCGCCGAGCGCAGAGTCTCCATGCAAAAATGCCTGAACCTGACAAATTTGTTGAGGCGCTTCAAATCCAGGATGAGCCTCAGGGACCCGTCCTTTTTGGGTATCGTGAACAGATTGGAATAGAAGCCTCTGCCCCTTTCCTGGAAGGGCACCAGGCAGATGACACCTAATTCCAAAAGGCTTTGGACCGCAAGCCCTGAGCTGACAGGGATTTTTGAGCCATCCAGGATCTGATGAATCTTGGGGGCGGCCAGGCTGCAAACTATCTTGTACCCGGAGGACACCACCTCCTGAATACACTGGTCTGAGACGCGCAAAGAGCCGCAACCGTCCCCCCACCCGGATGGGTGAGGGCGCCTCCTCATGCCCGAGGGGGCTTGGGGGGGGGGGGGGGGGGGGGGGGGGGGGATTTGGACTTGGGACCCCATGAGAGACCGTGAAGTCCACGGCCTCTACCCCGGCCCCAAGGGTCTCTACGTGTCCCGCAAACGGTGCACCCCGGCCAGACCTGGGGGCATGGAAGGAGGGGAGGGAAAAACCAGCCCCCCGAAAGGGCCGCGGCTGCCTCCTGCGTTGAGGCAGCCTACCATCCTTGGCAAACAGATCCAGACGCTCACCAAAGAGCCGTAGCCCAGTAAAGGGGAAGCCAGTGAGAGCCTTCTTAGCAGCATTATCAGCCGCCCATTGACGCAGCCAAACAGAGCGGCGTATAGCCACCAAAAGGGCAGAAGTCTTACCACACATCCTGACAGCATCATCCATAGCAGAGAGAATAAATGCAACAAATTCATAGCAAAGCAGGAGGGATCTATAATCCTCCCCCCTATTGGCAGCCGAGGCATTATCCAGAAGGCACTTGAGCAGCCCTTTAATAGCAAGAGCCGTGATGGCAGAAGCGCACACAGGGCGCAGCACAGTCCCTGCACAAGCAAATGCGTGACAGGCCAGCTGATCCACACACACCGGTCCTCACCATCCCTCAGAGTAGAAGTGTCAGGAGAATGCATGACTGAAGTATTGGACAACCCAAGAACGGGAGCATCCACCTCGGGGGGACACGACCAGCGCTTAACCACATCAGCAGGAAAGGGATACCTCCTGTCCCAACTCTTGGGCACCGTGGGCAATCTGCTAGGATGTTCCCACTCCTTGAGCACCAAATTATTAAAGTGGTTCTGCTCAGGGAACTCCAAGCGTTGCTTAACAGTGTTAAAAAGCTCACCCTGCTGTCTTTTAGCCGGCACAGGAGGGGTATTACATAGCACTTAAAAAATATGAGCCATGGGCTTGTCCCGAAGGAACCCCAAACACATAATCCCCGGAAGCCTCCATATGGTGATTAATATAGGCCCAATGGCCAGTATAGGGTTAAGGCTAGCAAGAGCCACCCGGGATGCCCCCCCCAACCAGGGATGCCCAGGCGCCCGCTAGGGAAGGTAGGAGATGAAAGGGGGAGGGCCGGGAGAAACCACAATCAGGGTTATCCCGCCTGAAATACATAATAAAATACATAAATATTCCATAGTGCGGCGAAAAAAAGCAAGAAGGACAACCCAGAAGGGGGACTCACGGGCCGAGAGGCCGATATCACAGAGATCCAGAAAAAAACAGCAGCACAATAGCACACGAGGGCCCCAGTACACCGCAGAGCCAAAATGGCGCCGGAACGGACCTTGAGGGGCAGGCCGCGGAGATATGACACAAAAAAGAGTCATCCACGGGACCCCCCCCCCCCCCGAAGAGCGCGATAACGCTAGACACGTAACCCACCCCCGCCATGACAGCGCATAGGGTCACCTCAGCGTATGTCGCCGCCCGCCGGGGAGCGAGCGAGGTGGGAGAGAGCAGAGACAGGGGCACCCCAGGTAGATGTGGGGGGGGGGGGGGGGAGGAAGGGCCCACAATATAAGGATAGCCTGAAAGGGCATCCCACAAAAGGCTCACCATAAGCCTGAACCGACCACCCATGTTAGGTACAGGGATTGCGGTTGGAGCAACGCTCCTCAAGCACCTGACCCTGGTGCTGTCCTACCTTCACCCGAACCAGGAAGCCGAGGATGGGAAGCAGTGGGTCCAGAATGGGTGGTAATAGTCCTGCAGGGCCGCAGGCTGGTAAACCCCGCTCGCCTGCGCAATATAGAGAGCCATCTTCTATCTTCGCAGTCCTGACTGCAGAAGGAAACTGGGAATTTGAGGTTCCTTTTATAGGGCCGGCAGATGCCACAAGTCTTTTCTGCAGTCCACTGCGCCACCTTGTGGCGGATAACCAGACGTAAAGAATTTAGTGAAACAGGACGTGCTGTATACTTGGAAAAATAAAAGCATCAAATTGCTACATGCTTATCAATGATTTTTTTAAATACATTTTTAATGATGCTTTGCAGGTTACAAAATTGCACCATTACAATCATAAATTGTAAAATTCCAAAATTGCTGCCTCTCCCAATCGGAGGGCGTCTAACAATTACCTATACAACCAATAAGGGGCCTACAGTGTTAGGCCAAAAACCAAGAACAGAATAATTACTCCCCCAGCCTGCTGCCACACCCATCCTGTTGCTAACCCCCCAGAGGGTATGCATATCCCACAATCCTCCTGGACACTTGCTTCAAGTCCCGCGCACTGGCTGATTCTTTTTTTAATTCACGTCACTGGCCAGTAGCAGCATTCTATTGGTTCATGCAGTGCCGATTGTCGCACTACATGTACCCCCGAAGCGGCTAGAAGAAGCAGACACAGCTGACAGCAGTTGGCAGAGTAGCTGGGGGAGGTCCACTTTAAATATGAACAAACTTTGGTATTTTCACTATCCCAGGATTTGTTCTGTAAACCTACCTCAACCCCCATAGTGCATGCATGGGTTGCCAGCCAGTTAGTGGCTGGTACTATAATCGTTTTTTACTATGCTCTGATTGGCCCAGGTAGACATCTTTGGGCTTATAGTTTTCCTGCTTCCAAACATGCCCCGAAATTCTTCCCATCATCTGTCCCTGCAATGCTTTAACCTTGGTTTAAAGATGGAGTGGACAGGCTGACTTTAACACTTACCAACCCTGTATGTATCATTTGGTTATATGGTCAAATTATAAGCATTAGCTAAGTTAAGGATCTCAGGAAAGAGGGCCTTTAGTACAGAGCATGGAGAAGCTCTATCCTATGCCATTATCTCCAAAAAGCATGCTGCGACATCCAGGAGGATGAGCTCTCTGTATTAGAACATCCCAGGAAATAATGGGATCATGAGCAGACTCCTTGCTGTTCTCTCATCCACTTCCCTGCAGCTCTTAAGGGCTGAATCAGTGATTGCATTCAGCCACATGGCTTTTCCTGCAGCCCCCCTGGGTGCTATAACACCATTATCAAACCCCTGAGGAAGGGGTGACACCACCTGACACCCCTTCCTGCGGCAGCAACCAGACACAGATTAACCCATTAATGACCTTCATTATGGATGCAAGACAATGCAGGCAATCTAGTTTACCAATGATGTTCACACCTTTTCAAGCGAAAAACAGATTTGGAGATGGTTTGTTAGATTTTTTTTTATAAAAAAAAAAAAAAAAAAAAAAAAAAAAAAAGGAACCTCTAGCAGTATATAGAGGTTATCTTATACTAAAAGGGAAAACATCTTCCACTCTAAAATTCAGCAGACGCGTCCGCGGTAAATGATGCGGCTTTAGAGACATACGGTAAAACATCAACAAAGATCTCCTCTCCAGTGGCCCCCCAAATAAGGTCACCCACATCTCTAAAATACGGCCCACCCAGTCCGTGGCAATCAAAGGCTTTAAAGTGGACCAACACCCTCCTTGATCCGAACCCTCCATGCGGGGCATCCAAAATCGGGATGCCCCACTGTGTGTAACCACCCAGGACACCCTCTAACCGTACCTTACTCCCGGTCCAACAGTGCATGCGCGGGCCGCATCTCGCGCTTCTCTCTAGCAGGGCGTGCCCGCGACGGCCATTTGTGAATGGCCTGTAGCTGCAGGGCCGGGGGCCACCAAAGCAGGCCCCTGCACCCTGTTCTACAAGCCCTGCATAGCTGGTCATGGGCTGGTTTGCCGCGAAAGGGGGACCTTACGCCATTTTTAAGGCAATTTGACAAAACAGCTCCTTTAAAGTGGACCAACACCAAGGATTTTCACTATCCTGGGTTTTGGTCCACTTCCACGGGGCACCCCGATCGGGGGTGCCCCGCTGCGTGAACCCCCCCCCCCCCCGATCGCCCTAAATAACTCACCTCACCCAGCTCCTACACGAGCCCTCGTCCTGAGCGCTGAGAGCCGCTGTGGTATGCACGTACAAGCGACGGACAACCACAGCGGCTCTGAGCATGCTGGAGGCCACGTCTTGCGCTTCCTTCTAACAGGGAGCGCGCCCGCGCCGGCCATTCACAAACGACCGGCGCGGGTGCGCGCCCTGCTAGAAGGAAGCGTGAGATGCGGCCGCGGCCCACGCATGCGCCGTTGGAACGGGGATAAGGTAAGGTTTCTGGCCGTCCTGGGGGGGGTTTCACCCAGCGGGGCATCCAGATTTCGGATGCCCCGCGGGGAGGGATCTGATCGGCCCGGGAATCTTATAGATTCCCGGGCCGATCCCCCCTGGGTGTTGGTCCACTTTAAGAGGAGGAGTTCAGCAATCCCAACCCCATCGACAGCAATGTAGGATTTCCACACTATTCTCCGTAAACATTTTCCTTTAATGAACAATGAGGAAGGATCTACAGGCAGCAACGCATCCTTGCTCAATTTAATGAGAGTTATAAATGTAATGAGCCAGTAATTAAACAATGCTCATCCTCTATCCTCCCTGTACAGTAAATGCAGCTGTATTTATATTTAGTTACTTAATATTGGGTGTGACCCACATTGGCTGATATTTAGTCTCGTGATCGTTCTGGAAAGCTCCAGTCTGACTTATGTCCCATAGGGAGCTCCATGTGACTTCATAGAAACAAAGGCTGGGGAGGATTTTTTTTTTTTTTTTTTTTTTATTTTTAGAGTTTAGAAAGTCTACACAGACAAAAACTAAAACAAAACAAAAACACATACAATGCGGAATATTGGTTTCAGCCTTAAAACAAAACTCCCTCCAATTCAGTAGCAATTAAGGGATTGTTCGACAGCTCAGTGCAGTTTTCCTCACTCCACACACTTTAAATGATTGAGAACAGCTTTCAAGTGTACACGTAGTCTTAAAGTGGCCCTCCGGTTAAAAACATCTGGAAGTCCACTTACTCTGTCCCCCCACAACTTCTGTGCTGAAGGAAAGCACCGGCAGAATTACTTACATGGTGGCTGCCAGCGGTCAATGGGGTTTTGAGCTGGCACAGCAGTAAACTGGTAAAGGCTTTTTAGGGGAGGGGGTGGTTAGTGGACCCCTTTTTCAGCCCACTTTAAAGTGCATGCATTAAATAGCACATAGCTGTCAAATTATGGATATTACCGATTCCTAAAAAGGGACAGGCCAGGCAATGGCAATAAGGCAGCAAGCAGCACTAATGCCTATCCCATGGGTCCCTCCTCCATTTCCCGTAGCACAGGGTAGAAGCTGTAGCAGGGCTCCAAAGTTTGCTCTACTTTCAATTGCATTCCAACAGGACCACATAATAAGGTGGTCTAAAGCCACTTTGTGGCTTGGTGCTCTCAGCATGAGCGAGCACAACGGGTCACAGTGGTCCCACAGCTTTCCCTGACACATCAGAGCATGCTCATGACTCAAAGCTGTGCCATGACAGGTCATTTGAAATTCTTAGCCATGCCTAGAAATTAAAGTTAGGCCAGAGGCTTTATGTAGAATACATAAGCATTTTGAGATGCGTTGAAAATGCTAATTTTACACAGTTTCCATGGGGGATAAAGTAGGAGGAAGTTAGCATGTGCCTGGACAGGGACTTAAAGTGGACCAAAACCCACCCTGGAGTCTATGAGACTCCAGGGAAGGCATACTCTCCCCCCACCACCAGGGCATTCAGATTCAGGATGCCCCACCGAGTCAAACCCCCCCAGGTCACCCGAAAATTTACATTCTTTCTGGGTTTTGGTCCATATGTTCACAATCTTAACAGTGCTCAGCCCCAGTCTGCCAAGAAGCCTCCATTGGCTGCAGAAGCCCCTATATAACCAAAAGGTTCACTTTAAGTCACTAGCCCAGCTTAATTTCTTTAGAGCAGAGCCATGGCTGAATTATTTCACAGGAATCCAAGGGGAGGAATACCAGTGACAGAGCCTTAGTAAGCCACCATGGGGGGGGGGGGGGGATGTATACTAGTCACAGCTCTGCTTTTAGACAACTTGAAGAAATAAAGCCATTGGTGTGGGTTAGCTATAGGCAAATGACCTTGGCTGCGTTCAGAATAACCAGACCTGGACAAGTCAGCTTTGTTGGAGCTAAGGCAAGTATTCCTTTTTTTTTTTTTTTTTTTAAACCTAAGTGCACCTTTAAATGAGCTAACATTCTCTTGGAAGATCCCCTTATATGACTGGAGTTGCTTACCTCCACTAATCACATTTTTAGATGACAGCGGAGTTAAATTTCTATTGTAAAAGCTGAAGCCTACTTTGCAATGCACATTTACTGTGAATGCTTTATCACTCGGCTTACTTATTAGAAAATGACTGGGGGGGGGGGGGGTGTACTTCCTTATGCTACAAGTTAAAATTCACGAAGATGGCGTAAAACTTACTTCCACCACCCATGAGACCCAAATCCAGGAGATACTCTTTCTTCATGAAATCCTATTGGACAGGAGACCTACCAGAGGGCAGTGTGGCTGCCACATGGGTGTACAGCAGTTTTCTATGCCCTAGGTAGGTTAGTTTACTGGCACTGTGAACCAAGACGCTCCCTGTTACAGAGCTGCAAGGGAGGATTTAGGCCTGTATTAATTTAGAATTAGTATTATCTTCCATGGCGCTATATAAGGTAAAACGAATGGCGCTTACTTTACTTGCTGATGCAGTGGAGCCATCTTTTTTTACAGATGCAATAGGACTGCCTTTTACCCAGTCAATTCATATGCAGATGCAGCAAAGCTGCCCTAAGTTTACAGATGCAGAGGTACTCCGCTTTACTCCAGTAATCCATTTGGTTATGACTTTAAAGTTAATTGGTGGCAACAATAAAAATTTTTGTATTTGGTTGAAGCACACCTAAATTGTTAGAGGAAAAGTTAAGAAGTTATGCAGGGGTGTTCTGTCTTCTTATCCTGTGTGCTACCTCACAGGGAAACATAGACAACAAATATACAAGGTAAAGAAGGCGAACAACCAAATTCAGATTTGCAAAGTAGTGAAGGAATTTAATTGTGACAAGGAACACAAGTGCTGTACATAATAGCAAGACATTTGTACAAAGTAAATATATGGTGGTAAGGCTATGCAGGGGAAAGCACCCTACAGATTGACCGCTGGATGGCGCTTCTGAATGGTGACAGCCATGAGTGTTCTGGGTAACATCAGTACAATAGCTATTTTTCTGTTATCTGAATATACTGATGTCTGGGTTTGCCTTGTTAGTGTTTGGTTATTTATGGACATTTTGAAATCTGCATATAGGTCTCTCTTAATTTTGTTCTCTACCTAGCTAGACTTGCAATTTATTTCTGTAACCAATTACTGGATATAAGATTGTTATGTGATACACTATCAGTTACCCAGAACACTCATGGCTGTCACCATTCAGAAGCGCCATCCAGCGGTCAATCTGTAGGGTGCTTTCCCCTGCATAGCCTTACCACCATATATTTACTTTGTACAAATGTCTTGCTATTATGTACAGCACTTGTGTTCCTTGTCACAATTAAATTCCTTCACTACTTTGCAAATCTGAATTTGGTTGTTCGCCTTCTTTACCTTGTATATTTGTTGGCAACAATAAACCCAGCAGAGCCCCCTCTAACCTCCCTCCATTACCACAGACATAGGAAAAGAATGTTATTTCCTAACATAATAGCTTCTTACCGTTACTGTAGGAGTATGGCGATTCGGACGCTCCATCCTGCAAACTCTCCAAGATTTCACCCTTGCCGACATCGCTGTCCCCCACCAGCAGAAATTTCAGCAGGTAATCATAGCTCTTCACAGGGCTGCCCTGGGTGCCCATCCTCCTTATCAGGAGACCAACAGCATGTCAGGCCCCTCCAGGTGCTGCCCTTACCAGATACTGCCTGCGAGCAATGCCCGGAATTGCTTTCAGCAGATGGGCCGCGTGTGCTCTTCTACTGCCTCATTTAAATATCCCTGGGAGACAGGGTGGAGAGTCGATCCTAATGGATAAAACAGAGAAATTTTCAGTAATAAAAAAAAAAAAAAAAAAAAGAAAGTACAGAACACCCGCTAACCCTGTGTGACTGTGCCAAGTAACTGGACAACCACAAAGGTCAAGATACACATTTGAGAGGATTTAATCATTGCCTACAGTGAAGCCTGTGCTGCATGTATACAAGGATTTGCCCAATGTACAGGTTCGATCATTTCTACCAGACCTATCAGGATACCAATAAATATACAATAAGTCCAATAAAGCCCTTAGCAAATGACTTAACCTTACTGTAATGTAGCCAGAGCAATGGGATCCTTGAACTCTAGTCAGTATCAGAGCAGTCCTCATCTGCTGGTCATATAGGAGATGATGGAAGCATAAAAGCCTATTCTTCCTAGCCCATATTAGCATACTGATGAAGGGAGAGGTAAAGCAGCAATGGTGGCACAGCCTTCTCTTTCAGCCCCTCCTCGGACAAGGGGTGGATTATACAGCTATTTGCATGAAGAGCAAAACATAGGCAGATGGCTCAGCATCTTAACCATTGCTGTCCAGAAACCAGGAGCAGCACACAGCAGATGTCAAGGCTGGGGAAGCCCCTTTTAGTTATGACGGGGTTAACAGGAGAATGCATTATGCCTTCATCATCTACAACCTGGAGGGCATTCAAGAGATGAGATCCAATCAATAGTAAGCGCCTGCGCTTAGCGTATGCAGAGAAGGGGGTCTCGCACACCTCCTGCTGATAGGACAGGGGGGGGGGGGGGGTGCTCCTTCCAGCTGCCACACAGGACAAAGCCAGGGAGAACAAGGGAAAGTGGACTCACAAAGGGATCCCTGCTCCATGGCAGAGCTAAGAAAGTACAATCCATAAAGCCAGACACATTTACTGTATGGAATTTGCTGCATATAATATATTGCAGAGCTAAATATTCAAAGGCTTACCCGCAAGCCTCCCATAACAATGGGGACAATATGTTTCATTGTATCATCTATTTATATTTTATGCAACACCAACATATTCCAGAGCCCTGTAAAGCAGATTGCTTATTTCACAACGGCTACAGAAGAGCTCACAATTTACAACCACTCTATCAAACATTTATTTTCTATAGCAATTTGTTTCCTTTTTCTATTTTTTGGCAATTAAAGCACCCCTTTGACACTTTTATGCCTTTATTTTTTTTTAACTATTTGTTCCTCCACTCCATCACTTCTAACAAATTGTATTGAGAAATTTCCTGGCTTTCTTTGTAATTTTGCGTGCAATACATTGAACATGTCAAAGAATAAAAAAGGTGATACTTAACGAAAACCCGTGATTCACTATCCCGGGGGCATCTCGATTTAGGAAGCCCTGTCCAATGGCACATGCACAGGCTCTTGTCCAATCAGTGATGTACGCCCTGTATATTAATGTACGGCATTATATAGCTCGGTTTGGAATAGAGCGACAGAATAGGGAAACGAGAGTGACCACAATCCCAGGCTCTATCTGAAAAGCTGAGTGTGAGAACACACCTCAGCTGCAGAGAACCCAGGGATGCGGCCATGGACCTCAATTACAGTGTAGGACCGATTTGCTGGTTGCTCTGCCTTAAAGAGGAAGTCCAAGCTTTTGGTACCCCCCCCCCCTCGGCCACACCTCTCTCCCCCCTATCCCAAGCATCATTTAGGCATTAAAGTGGACCAACACCCTGAGGTGATCGGCCCGGGAATCTATAAGATTCCCGGGCCGATCACCTCACACACCGCGGGACATCCGAGATCAGGATGTCCCGCGGGGTGTAAACCCCCCAAAACCCCCGAAAAACCTTACCTCTCCAGCCGCTGCTTCCACCGCCGCCACCTCACTCGCGCTCCTCTAGATGTGCGCGCGCGCCGGCCGTCTCTGAATGGCCGGCGCGGGCACGCACATGTCAAGAGTGACGCGCGGGAGGCGCCGACGGGCAAGCTGCTTGTCCGTCGCTGTCAATCAGCTTGTCCGTCGGCGGTGAGGTAAGTTTTTTTTGGGCTTTCTGGGGGGTTTCACACAGCGGGGCACCCCCGATCGGGGTGCCCCGGGGAAGTGGACCAATACCCAGGATAGTCAAAATCCTGGGTGTTGGCCCACTTAAAATGAAAGACTCAACAACAACCTGATCGCCGGGTTGGGCGACTGGGTCACTTAGAGAACCTCGAGGAACTTCGAGGCCCTGTAGTCTAAAAGGGCCATTTGAGTTCCACTCCTTGGGGCATCCTGAATTCCCCCCCCCCCCGATCCCTCGCCGTGACTCGGCATCCCCACGCCCACGCCTGGCCTTTCTGAATAGGCAGCTCGGGCATTCCACAGCTAGAAGCGCACTCAGCTCTGCTTGGCCGTCCAAGCAAGCTGAGCCATAAGCAGAGCCAGAAGGAGCCGAGTGGGCCACTCAGCCGCTAATCAGTACTCTGTTTCGGCAGAGACTGGACAGTAGAAATGACAGCAAGGTGAGTGAATCGGGCGACCTGGGGGGGGGGGGGGGGGGGGATACACACAGCAGTCCAAGACAGGCAGGTGTGCTGGTGATGACATGCACGACCAGTTGCATCTTCAACTTACCCAGAATGAAGACAACATTTCTAAGGGATTTTGGCTTTGGGTCGGCTGTAAGGTGGTGTGAATGTGTTGCCCATTATTCTAAAGGAGTAAGGGTGAGCAATGAAGCCTTTGCTGGCTGACTTGAGGTTCCCAAAGTTAACCTTTAAAGCGTACCTCCATATTAGTGTGCGCCTACTAGCAAGCCTAGAACAGGTAAGCATCGGGCTTCAAAGTGGCGTATCCCACATGGGAAATCGCATCAGTGATGGACACTTGTAATAGGTCAAGTGACGTGCCCCTTGATGCCAACCAATTAAGAAGCCTGCTCTGACATGACTGGCAGCAGGGACACCCACCAAGACCAGCACAGGAGGGTCCTGTCAGCACTGGAGTAGACATAGGTGAAATCAGAAAGTGGCAGTCTTCAGGACTCTGTGGGATCAAGCCTTTGGGCTGGCAGGTAAGTGAATCTTTTTATTATTGCCCAGACAGGAACATTAAAGTGGAACAAAACCCACTACAGCCGGCTCTGAAATCTAAAGGACTGGGGCATCCCAAATCGTGTTGCCCACCAGGGCACCGCAGAACTAACCTGTTTTCTGGCGCCATCCGGCAGCCACATGCCCATATTTTGAGCTGTGCGCGCACTGCTGGGGATTCGGGCGCTGCATGTCCAAATACCTAAGCCCTGCATGTAAGCAGATCCGTTTGCAGAGCATGAAATATGGATTGGATGAGAACCCACGTAAGCACCGGTGACTGGCCTGTGCATGGGCTGTGGGATCGCCAGAAAGGTGCACTTACGGGCAACTGGGGGGGGGGGGGGGCTTTACAAAGCAGGGATTCCCAAATTCCCTGCCTCTCCAGTGGTGCAGACTTGAGCTGAAAGCGAGTACGCTGATTGGCTGAGTAGGCCACTCAGCGCGCTTGTTTTCATTCGGCTCCGCTGATGGCTAAAGGGAGCCGATTGCGCCTCCAGTCACAACCCCCACTCACTTCCTAGACGCAGCGAAGGCTCCAGGAGAAGGTGAGTGAAACTGGCAATCGGGGGGTTTGCACAGTGGGGCTCAAAGACTCCAGGGCGAACTCCGAAGTTCCTCTTTAAAAGAGAGCCAAAACCTGTGTCTGGCCCTAGAGTCTAGAATACAGGTGAAAGACCTAGGGGCATCCCAGTTTAGGTCCTGATCCTACAGCACATGCACGGTTGTATTCAGGAAGCCAAGATGATGTGGTTCAGCTGTCTGACGATAAACAGAAAGCCAGACAAGAACTGTGCATGCACCATGGGATCCCAGACTTTTGGCTTGCTTTAAAACAGACCTAAACCCTACATGACGATTCTGTGCCAGGGAGAGTCCCTGGTCCTCAAGGACATAACATTACCTAAGCCCCCATGAGATCAGTAAGCCCTGGATTACAGAGATTCTCATACTTACCTACCAGAGCTCAATCTAGCTTGGGGTTAGCCTACTGTACTGTTAGCCAGTCAAGCGGAACAAAACCCCGGCTTTTGACTCTGCCAGGTTTTGTTCCCTTCCCTGGGGACATCGCGATTTTGGATGCCACGCTGAGTGCAACCCCCCCAGAACATCCGGGAAAACTCACCTTTCCCCTCTCGTCCAATCAGAGCCATTTTCCATGAATATTAGCCAAGTTTGTGGCAACCTGCGGCCACATGCCTATCTGAATGGCCAGGTGCAGGAGCATACACACAGCACGAAGATATTGGGGACGCAGCAGCTTAAATCAGCGAGGGAGCCAGGAAGAACCAGGGTGGATAAAAATCAATGTTTTTTTTTTTTTAAAAATCAAAAAAAAAAAAATCGGATTTTTTTGATTTAAATCGGATTTTTTTGATTTAAATCGGATTTTTTTTGATTTAAATCGGATTTTTTTTATTTAAATCGGATTTTTTTTATTTAAATCGGATTTTTTTTTATTTAAATCGGATTTTTTTTTATTTAAATCGGATTTTTTTTTATTTAAATCGGATTTTTTTTTTTATTTAAATCGGATTTTTTTCAATAAACTGCTTTTTGAGGAAAATATTTTACCATCCAAAGGTTCTTCCATCATGAGATAAAGCTGAGTTGTTTAACTCAGTAGAATAAAGGCTGTATATGTGTAACATTCACAATGCCATGCTCTTCCAGAGGTTTCTGTAGGATTAGTGGGCAGTTTCTCTCCTATATTATCACAGACGCTCGCTTTACTTACGCAGTTCTCAAAACTGAATTTGACTCCGCAGAGGTCCCAGCCTCTTCTTCACAGCAAAAACGTTACAACATGAACAGAGTTGAGAAAAAGACCTTAATCCTATTGTTCTACAAACCTATGACTAGTGAGCTACAGAGGACAGCAGGGACAGTAGTATTTAAGTTTTTCATGTGTCGGCTGGGCTGACAGTCTAAGTTTCTTAAAATATATATATATTTTGTTTAGCCAAATTAGTTAACAAAACATGGATGTTTGTTTAAGCAAATAACTTATGCTGTAATGTTGTTATTGTTTCAGTTGAATAAATCTATTTAAATTGTTATTAAGGTCAGGATTATTTTTCTCCTTCCTAAGTACAACAGAACAGTGGTGTCCAAATATGAATGATTAACCCATTAAACTGGGGAGAAAAAAGTAATATAAAAAGTGATTCTAAAAATCTTCATCTACTTGCATGTTAAAATAGCAAGAACTAGTTTAGGTAGAAACTTTGATTTAAATCACTGATTTAAATCAAGCCTTACTGACTAGTGATTTAAATCGTGATTTAAATCAGTTAGATTTAAATCAAATCCACCCTGGATGCCACGCTGAGTGTAACCCCCCCAGAACACCCGGGAAAACGCACCTTTCCCCTCTCGTCCAATCAGAGCCATTTTCCATGAATATTAGCTAAGTTTGTGGCAACCTGCGGCCACATGCCTATCTGAATGGCCAGGTGCAGGAGCATACACACAGCACGAAGATATTGGGGACGCAGCAGCTTAAATCAGCAAGGGAGCCAGGAAGAACGAGAATTATGTGGCATCCTGAGGGAGTTTCACATAGTGGGGCATCCCAGGGAAGGGGAAGGTTAAGTCAGGCTGGCCCTGTTGGGTTTTGTTCCATTTTAAGCTCTGTCCTGCTGTCTGGTCTTTGTTCCAGAGGAACATCAGAGACTCACTTACTAGGGCATCCTGACCAGGGATAACCCACTGTATGAAGCATACCTCCATATGGAGAGTGTATCCACACCAGGCCTTTCTGAATGGCCTGGGCAGGCATGCTCGGCTCACTAGCCACTGTGATGTCACAGAGGCTTGCAAAGCCAAACGAAACAGTCTGCTGATTGGCTAAGCTGTGGGAACGGCAAGTTTCCTGGACGATCCCTGGAGGCTCAAACAGTGTGGCATCCCAAAGCAGGACACCTCCGTCAGAGGAACAAAACTCAGGAGAGTGAAATTCTCGGGTGGTGTTCCTCTTGTATACAAGCTCCTGAGTTCCAGGCCCATAAGCAGCGAAAGGAGGCCCTTGTGGACCTGGTATAGACTTGACAGTGAGGGTTTAGGACCCCATTAATCTGTAGGTTGTGAAGAAACTCCCTGCGATCTAATTGAGTAACGGGGTAATAAGGTTACACTGATGATCAGAGCTCCATTCAGGGGACAGCCTACCTCATCCAATAGGAGGCATGAGCCACTGCAGTGTGCAGCTGTTTCCTAACCCCTGATCATACAGCGAGTACCTCAGATTCTGATCTTCAGGGAAGGAGAAGACCGGTTAGGGCCCTTGCAGATCTGGACCTTGCCCATAGCAGGGTTTAGGTCAGCTTTAAACCGGACCTTCACCATGACTTATTGAAAAGCCCAAACCCATTTTATAAGGGTTTGGGCTTTTCATAAAATGATTCCCCAGCATCTAAAATTAATATATTTTTAGTTTTTAGTCACTTATAATTCTTTCACCCACTGGGCGCAGTATGTGCAGGGTGTGGGAAACATATTAGACTCATATTCAGAGTGAAGGTCCGCTTTAAGCCCCAGGACCCTGTTTGCAAATATGAAGGCGCCATGTTTTTCTCTACAGTGGTGCATTGCATTGTAATGGGAGAGGGCGAGTTTTATACAAGCAGCTTTAAATAAATAAAGCAGCTTAGGAAGAGTCACTGACATGAGGGACACCAACCCTGGCTCAGGTGTACGGAGGCGACAGCACCAATGTGCGTATGGAGGGCGCCGGGCCTGAGGACTTACCGGCTAGGCGTCCCGGACTCGGGCTACTCCAGGCCGGGGCTGCGGCCTCCTCCTCCCCCTCCAGGAAGCAGCAGGACGGCCCCGCTAAACAACTCAGCTTTACCGCGTCAGACAGCTTCCCGTGCAAGCCCACTCACCGCGCATGCCCACAACAGCTCCACCACCGTCACCCAAGGAACCTCTGCCCCTTCCTGGCTTTCTGTCCAATCAGCAGCGAAAACCTTCCACCCACACCCCTTTCCACTATGACTAGCGACGGAGCGCCCATATGGCGTTTTAAGCCACGCCCACATTACCTCAGGGTCGCTGCAACCACGCCTACGTCACATTTAGCCACGCCCACAACGATTTCCTTCTCACCTCCAGATCAGGGAATGAAGTTGTAAAGGGACCGTGTAACTCTACAGGTGCCGCAGCTCTAATGCTTAGGGCGCCCTCTAATGGCGCACGTGTGCAACTCATGTGCCGGGAGTCAACTCTACACATTTACTGTGCTGTGGTTTGTCTATGAAGAACATGGGGTGTGCCACCGCACAGAGCGCCATCTCTGTGAGGGGGGCGCCGGGACCTCTCAGCTGGAACATCAGGCCTCTTTTTTTTTAATATCCCATCTCCCTTTTATATTTTTAATGCACATTTCTTTTTACCCTTTTCCTACTTTTTGAATTTCCCTTTGTCTTTGATTTCATATTCCTCTATTTTCATAGTTACACATTCCCTCCCTCTAAACATCTTCCTTTTTTCTTACCTTCTCTCCTTTCTTTCCAGTTTCTCTCACTCTCCCTTTCTCTCTATTTATCTTTCTTTCTCTTTTTCTTTCTCTTGCTTTTTTGCTTCCTTTCTCACTCTAGCCTTCTCTCTATATATCTTTATCTCTGTCTCTCTTTATTTCTCTCACTTTCTTGCTTCCTTTCTCTCTCTATCCTCTCTCTATCTCTCTTTATTTTTTCTCTTGCTTTCTTGTTTCCTTTCTCTCTATTCTTCTCTTTCTATATCTTTCTCTCTTTATTTCTTTTTCTCTCTTGCTTTCTCGCTTCCTTTCTCTCTCGATCCTTCTCTCTATATATCTTTCTCTCTATCTCTGTTTTCTTTTTCTCTCTCGCTTTCTCACTTCCTTTCTCTCTCTATATTTTTCTCTCGATCTCTCTTTATTTCTTTTTTCTCATGCTTTCTTGTTTCCTTTCTCTCTATCCTTCTCTTTCTATATCTTTCTCTCTTTATTTCTTTTTCTCTCTCGCTTTCTTGCTTCCTTTCTCTCTCTATCCTTCTCTCTATATCTTTCTCTCTATCTCTGTTTTCTTTTTCTCTCTCGCTTCCTTTCTCTCTCTATCCTTCTCTCTATATATCTTTCTCTCTATCTCTGTTTTCTTTTTCTCTCTTGCTTTCTCGCTTCCTTTCTCTCTCTATCCTTCTCTCTCTATATTTTTCTCTCGATCTCTTTATTTCTTTTTCTCTCTCGCTTCCTTTCTCTCTCTATCCTTCTCTCTATATATCTTTCTCTCTATCTCTGTTTTCTTTTTCTCTCTTGCTTTCTCGCTTCCTTTCTCTCTCTATCCTTCTCTCTCTATATTTTTCTCTCGATCTCTCTTTATTTCTTTTTTCTCATGCTTTCTTGTTTCCTTTCTCTCTATCCTTCTTTTTCTATATCTTTCTCTCTTTATTTCTTTTTCTCTCTTGCTTCCTTTCTCTCTCTATCCTTCTCTCTATATATCTTTCTCTCTATCTGTTTTCTTTTTCTCTCTCGCTTTCTCACTTCCTTTCTCTCTCTATCCTTCTCTCTATATATCTTTCTCTCTATCTCTCTTTTCTTTTTCTCTCTCTCTTTCTCGCTTCATTTCTCTCTATCCTTCTCTCTCTATATTTTTCTCTCAATCTCTTTATTTCTTTTTCCTCATGCTTTCTTGTTCCCTTTCTCTCTATCCTTTTCTCTATATATATCTTTCTCTCCCTATCTTTCTATATATCATTTTGTCTTTATTCTTTCTCTCTTATTTCCCCCTCTTTCTCTACCCCTATTCAACTCTCTTTCTCCTCCACTCTCTTGTTTTTCCACATTCTTTCCATCTTTCTGAGTTTTGGTCCACTCCCCCCAGATCGCCCGCATCAACTCACCTCACCGCGGTCCTAAGGTTCATGTGCGGCCTCTCGTCCAATCAGCGCGCTCGGAGCCGCTGAGCTATGCACATCTTAGCGGCGTCTTAGCTCAGCGACTCAGAGCGCGCTGGCGGCCGCATCTCACGCCTCCCTCTAACAGGGAGCGCGGCCGCGCATGCGCCATTGGACCGGGATTAAGGTAAGTGTAGAGGGCGTCCTGGGGGGTTTCACACAGCGGGGCTTCCTGATGTTGGATGCCACAGGGGAGGGAATGGATCTGCCCGGGAATCTTATAGACCAGCTGGGTTTTGGTCCACTTTAATTCAGTCTCTCTCTCACCGAGAAAGGAGGAGAAAATATAAAAAATGATAGAACTACTAATCCTTTTTTTAAATATATTTTCTGCTCCCTTCTGTGTTCCACTTCCCTCTATCCTCACTCTTTTTACCTTCTCCTAAAGGTGACCAAAACCAATCACGATTGGCCCGATCGATTCCCTCCCCCCGGGGCATCCAAAATCGGGATGCCCCACTGTGTGAAAGCTCGGCCCATACACTTACCTTGCTTCCCACATGCGCGAGCCGCGGCCACATCCCCGCTATCCCTCTAGCAGAGCGGCTGCCCGCGCCAGGCATTTGTGAATGGCCGGCGCAGGCACGCTCCCTGTTAGAGGGAAGCGGGGGGTGCGGCCGCCAGCGCGCTCAGAGCAGCTGACCTTAGACGAAGGCTTAGGCCCTTATTTAACAAGGGATAGCGCCAGGTAGCGAATGGTGAGCGAACGGTAATGACGCTCACCGCCACGAGTACGCCGGCTCCCCTCCGCAATCACACATTTATCAAGCCAATCCTGCTTAGCGACTGACAGAGCGCCAGATAGCGAATCATTCATCATTATTCCAGCCTCACCCCACAGCGTCAGCGAGCGACCTTGAACAGCGACAGGTATGACCTCTCGCTACCTGGCGCTCTCCAATGCATTTCAATGGAGCAATCTTTAAATATTCATAATTAATTGCTATTAATGTTTTTTTTTTTTTTTTTTAAATGTCAAAAATTCGGTGACCACTTCTGCAATGTTAGATATTTTTTTTAAGGTAAAAAAAAAAAAATTTGTGCAGAATTGATATTACAGGTCTGATATTAATGTATTCATATTACAAAATGTTTTGAAAAACATGTTTTTTTTTTTCTCAAACAATATGGTTGTTTCGGGGTTAAAAAACTACTTTTAACCCATCGCCGCCAGCGCTCTGGGGTTTAAACATGCATTTCACAGCGCGAGAATTTTTTGAGCGTGATTTGTTAATGAATATGGTGGGAGCCGGTCGCTATGGCCATTCGCTGTCATGCGCTCCCATACAGCGCGGACCTGTCAAACAGCGACTCCTAACCCCGTATTCAACATTACCGCACACCGACTGAGTCACTGTCAACAACCGAACAACGGCCAAGCACAGCGAATACTAGCGTGCGCTGTGAAAATAACGCTACTGTCGCTCATCTGTCGCTACCTGGCGCTATTAATGAATCGGCCTCTTAGACAACATGACGTCAGCAGCTCCGAGCACGTTGATTGGACGAGTGGCCGCACATGCGCCGTAGGACCGGGAAGAGGTGAGCTGGCATCGGCAATCTGGGGGGTTTCCCGATCGGGGGTGCCCCGGGGGGAAAGGACCTAAACCCAGGATAGTCAAAATACAGGGTTTTGTTCCACTTTAATATTACATCCTAGTTCCTTCTTTCAATCTTACTTTCTCTCCTTTTCTCTCTTTTCTACATTCCCTCTTGCCCCATCTCCCTGTCTCAATCTTTTTTGTGTTTCCTCGGTTGTCTGGAGGATGGGAGGGGCGACGCCATCCTGAAATCTTGCACAGGGCGACGCTGACCCTGGTTGAGAAACATCTTCAGTAATATAGTCAGACTACAGGCTAATTTACTACTAGCGCCAGGTAACAGCAGATGAGCGTCTGTACAGAGGCGCTAAGAGCGACCGCTAGTGGTTGCTCTGATCGTCCATGAGTTGCTATTACAGAGCGCCTCAGTTACTCTAGTAACATTGTCAACATTGAATTTGATGCGTGAGTCACTATAACACCAGTACAGAGCTACATTGGAGCGACTGGTCAGTGTAAGCGACTCAAACATATTCATCAAAAAAACAGCATCACACAGCGCCGGCACTCAAAATTGGGTCGCTGTACCTTCTGTAGCGCCAGAAGCTGTGTGATGAAAGTCTGGTCAGTGTAAGCGACTCAAACATATTCATCAAAAAAACAGCATCACACAGCGCCGGCGCTCAAAATTGGGTCGCTGTAGCTTCTGTAGCGCCAGAAGCTGTGTGATGAAAGTCTGTTTTTGAACACATATCCACTAGTAACAAAGCGAAAACATATGGAATTACATTGTTATTAGATTGTGACATTAACACTTTAATACCAGACCTGTAATGACAATTCTGCATAAAAAAAAAAAAAATCAAAAAAGTTTTCAAAAATGTATTTAAATAGGCCAAGAGAGGTCACACAATGATTTGATACAAAACAAAAAAAAAATTATTAAAAGAAAACCCTGTTTAAAGCGGACCTTCACTCTGAATAAGAGTCTATCTTATGTTTCCCACACCCTGTACATACAGATTGTCCACATTAATAATCATCCTACCTGCATCTACTGCATGTTATGAGCCTTTAAACATCCAAGATGGTGGCTTATGGAAGCCGCCATCTTATCAGGCAGCCTGCAAACAGGAAGTGCCTCCTGAGTGTGCTGCTCTGCATTCTGGGACTGCTGACCTTTACCTGACCCCAGCTCTGCTCTGTCTGAGCAAAGCACAGCTATAACCCGCCCCCCTGTACCTTATCCCACTCTCCTCTCCTCAGTAAGTGTGCTGCTTCTGAGTCAAGATGGCGGTGCCCGTATCCTAAATTCCTGAACAGCCCAGTGGGGGAAAGAATAATAAGTTAGTGACTAAAAACGTAAAATATATTAATTTTAGATGCTGGGGAACGTTTTTTTTAAAGTTTGGGCTTTTCATTAAATCACGCTGAAGGTCCGGTTTAAAGAGAAGGAAAGTAACGTCCATATAGGAGAGCAACAGGTAGCGACAGGTAATACCAGGCGCTCTGAAAGCCAGAGCGTCGCTGGGATCCGCTGAGCCATCTGTGATGATGAATCGGTCGCTACGTGTCACTGTAAGAGGCGCTCATCAGAATTGCCTTCAAAAATGTGGTATTGCGTGCCACGGCCAAAAAACACCAATGATGAGCCTCCCTGACCTTATGGGTCCCCGGTACGGTTACAACCTCTGCATCCCCTATAGTTACGCCCCTGCTTGTTGCTGAATGTGTCCTGAAAGGAAAGATTTTTCATACTTCCTGTCCATGGTTTCGGTCACAATAACAGAGCCAGGAAATGACCAGACATAGGACTGAGAGGATTTCCTCATTGCTTCTGACTTGCTGCTGGTTAGTGCAAAACAGAGCATAAGTCACCCCCTTCCTTGTAAAGAAAGAAACAATGCTGCCCGACCTGCTGCTTTGGGATGCCCTGCTTGTGTGAAACCCTGCTGATCACTGTAAACCGGGCACAGCACTGGGCGTACCCTGCTTGTGTGAAACCCTGCTGATCACTGTAAATAGGGCACAGCACTGGGCGTACCCTGCTTGTGTGAAACCCTGCTGATCGCTGTAAATAGGGCACAGCACTGGGCGTACCCTGCTTGTGTGAAACCCTGCTGATCACTGTAAATAGGGCACAGCACTGGGCGTACCCTGCTTGTGTGAAACCCTGCTGATCACTGTAAATAGGGCACAGCACTGGGTGTACCCTGCTTGTGTGAAACCCTGCTGATCACTGTAAATAGGGCACAGCACTGGGCGTACCCTGCTTGTGTGAAACCCTGCTGATCACTGTAAATAGGGCACAGCACTGGGTGTACCCTGCTTGTGTGAAACCCTGCTGATCACTGTAAATAGGGCACAGCACTGGGTGTACCCTGCTTGTGTGAAACCCTGCTGATCACTGTAAACAGGGCACAGCACTGGGCGTACCCTGCTTGTGTGAAACCCTGCTGATCACTGTAAACAGGGCACAGCACTGGGCGTACCCTGCTTGTGTGAAACCCTGCTGATCACTGTAAACAGGGCACAGCACTGGGCGTACCCTGCTTGTGTGAAACCCTGCTGATCACTGTAAATAGGGCACAGCACTGGGTGTACCCTGCTTGTGTGAAACCCTGCTGATCACTGTAAACAGAGCACAGCACTGGGTGTACCCTGCTTGTGTGAAACCCTGCTGATCACTGTAAATAGGGCACAGCACTGGGCGTACCCTGCTTGTGTGAAACCCTGCTGATCACTGTAAACAGGGCACAGCACTGGGTGTACCCTGCTTGTGTGAAACCCTGCTGATCACTGTAAACAGGGCACAGCACTGGGCGTACCCTGCTTGTGTGAAACCCTGCTGATCACTGTAAATAGGGCACAGCACTGGGTGTACCCTGCTTGTGTGAAACCCTGCTGATCACTGTAAACAGAGCACAGCACTGGGTGTACCCTGCTTGTGTGAAACCCTGCTGATCACTGTAAATAGGGCACAGCACTGGGCGTACCCTGCTTGTGTGAAACCCTGCTGATCACTGTAAACAGGGCACAGCACTGGGTGTACCCTGCTTGTGTGAAACCCTGCTGATCACTGTAAATAGGGCACAGCACTGAGTGTACCCTGCTTGTGTAAAACCCTGCTGATCACTGTAAACAGGGCACAGCACTGGGCGTACCCTGCTTGTGTGAAACCCTGCTGATCACTGTAAATAGGGCACAGCACTGGGCGTACCCTGCTTGTGTAAAACCCTGCTGATCACTGTAAACAGGGCACAGCACTGGGCGTACCCTGCTTGTGTAAAACCCTGCTGATCACTGTAAACAGGGCACAGCACTGGGCGTACCCTGCTTGTGTAAAACCCTGCTGATCACTGTAAACCGGGCACAGCACTGGGCGTACCCTGCTTGTGTGAAACCCTGCTGATCACTGTAAATAGGGCACAGCACTGGGTGTACCCTGCTTGTGTGAAACCCTGCTGATCACTGTAAACAGGGCACAGCACTGGGCGTACCCTGCTTGTGTGAAACCCTGCTGATCACTGTAAATAGGGCACAGCACTGGGCGTACCCTGCTTGTGTGAAACCCTGCTGATCACTGTAAATAGGGCACAGCACTGGGCGTACCCTGCTTGTGTGAAACCCTGCTGATCACTGTAAATAGGGCACAGCACTGGGCGTACCCGGGCACCTGCACCTTGGGAGGGCCCACCTCATTCCCTCTACCCTGGGCAGCTCCTATGCAGGACGCAGGACCGTGCAGTAACCAGGACTAAGGACTGTCAGCCAGGGGCAGATTCCCCTTTCTTTCTGTCAGTCCTTTTATTCTTTGTTTCTTTTCATCATTCTCTTTCTTTGAGGCTGATTCATTACTAGCGTCAGGTATCGGCAGATGAGCGTCTGTATAGCAGCGCTAACAGCGACCGCTAGTATACACTGTGATCGGCTATCGGGCACTGTAACAGAGCGCCTCAGTCGCTGCAGTAACCTGGCCCGCATTGATGAATGAGATGTATGCTGGGCGTTCTAACACCAGTACAGCGCTGCAGGGAGTGAAAGGTAGCGCCAGCTCATTGCGACCGACTCTCAGCGACTCACACCATATTCAACAAAAAAAACAGACACACACAGCGCAGGCGCTCTGGATCTGAGCGCTATAGCATAGAGCGCCAGACCCTGTGTGATTAAACCGGACCTTCAGCGTGATTTAATGAAAAGTCCAAACTCTTAAAAAACAGTCCCCCAGCATCTAAAATTAATATATTTTACGTTTTTAGTCACTAACTTATTATTCTTTCCCCCACTGGGCTGCAACTCAGTTCAGGAATTTAGGATACGGGCGCCGCCATCTTGACTCAGAAGCATCACACTTACTGAGGAGAGGAGAGTGGGATAAGGTACAGGGGGGCGGGTTATAGCTGTGCTTTGCTCAGACAGAGCAGAGTTGGGGTCAGGTAAAGGTCAGCAGTCCCAGAATGCAGAGCAGCACAGTCAGGAGGCACTTCCTGTTTGCAGGCTGCCTGATAAGATGGCGGCTTCCATAAGCCCTACCTTGGATGCTTAAAGGCTCATAACATGCAGCAGATGCAGGTAGGATGATTTTTAATGTGAGCAATCTGTATGTACAGGGTGTGGGAAACATATAAGATAGACTCTTATTCAGAGTGAAGGACCGCTTTAAAGGTTTGTTTTTTAACACATATTCACCAGTAACAAAGTGAAAACACATGGAATGACATTGTTGTAACATTGTGACATTAATACTTTAGTGCCAGACCTATAATGACAATTCTGCATAAAATATAAAAAGTCAAAAAAAGTTTTCAAAAATGACTTTTTCTAGGCCAGGAGAGGTCACACAATTATTTGAGAGAAATAAAAATATTAAAAACAAAAAACCCTGTTTAAACAGAAGAAAAGGAAACGCCCATTGAAATGTATGGGAGAGCGACAGGTAGCAACAGGTAATACCTGGCGCTCTGGAAGCTAGAGCTCTGGCGCTATATGCCGAGCCGCCTGTAATGATGAATCGGACGCTACAAGGTGCTGTTAGAGGCGCTCACCAGATTCGCCTTCATAAATGTGGTTTTGCGTACAGCGCCCAGCGTTCACCAGGCGCTGCCTGTCGCTACGAGGCGCTACCTGGTGCTAGACCTTCATGGATAAACCCCTTCGTTCTGTTTCTCTATGCTTTTGTTATTTACCTCTTTCTATTTTTTATATTTCTTTCTATCCTTTTTTTTTCAGTCCTTTTCTATTTCTTTCTTTTTTTTTTAGTTCAGACCTTTTAACCTTTCGTTCATTACTTTTTTCTGACATCCTTTTTATTACTTCACTATTTTGTCATTCCTTCTATTATTTTTATTTCTTTCTATTCTTTGGCAGTATTCACCATACATGCAAATTTATCACCATGTATGGAGTATCATACCACACTGCAAGGGGCCCATTGAGACTCTATTGCCCAAGGGACCGTATAAATCTGGAGCCGGCCCTGGCTGTAAAAACCCACCTTTCCAGTCCCACGGCGCATGCACAGGCTCTAATCCAATCATTGCTGTATGCGGTGCCATGTAATGCACACAGCTCTGTTTGGGAACAGACGACCGGCATAGAGAAAGTGCCCTAGATCCTTGTCTCTGGCTGGGTTCCGCTTCCCATTGTGTTTCAAATCAGGATGCCACAAGTGCAAAAATGCCTTTTTTTTAGCTTTAAAGCAGTCTTCCACTTAAAATGACTGAAGATCCGCTAACCCCCTTAGTGGGGGCATCCCATTTGGGTGTGACGTGCTGAACAAAACCCGAGTTTTGTTCTGGAACATCCCGAATTGGGATGCCCTGCTGTGTGAAACCTCTTAGTTTGCCCAGTAAAACTCACCTCTTCTTGGCCCATGCCTTGGGTCTCGTCCAATTAGAGCCCTTTGTAGTGTTTATATCCTTCGACAAAGGGCTCTCATTGACTTCAATAGAGAACAGCCAGTGAATGGCTGGGGCGGGAGCGTGCGCACAGCCTGAGAATGCAGTGGACGCGGTCGCCCTTGCTCCCCCTTGTAAACAATCAGAGCCATTTCCTGAAATGAGAGCCCTGCATGCGCTGTTGAACCAGGGCATCCCGATTCCGGGTCCCCCAGGGGAAGGCCAGAGGCCGCACCGGATTTCCTTCCACTTGACGATCCACTTTAACATGGACCCATTGCCAGGTGACACTTTCTTTGGCATATATGTTTTGGCTTGTTATCGATCTCTCCAGGGCTGGCTCCAGGTTAATGTGGGCCCCTTGCGGTGTAGTATGACACTCCACAGCTGGTGGTAAAGTTGCATATATTCTGAATATAGCAAAAGAATAGAAAGAAAAAAATAACAGAAGGAATGCCAGACAGTATAGAACGAATAAGGAATGGAGTAAATAACAGAAATAAAGGATAAAAGGAATGATAGAAATAAAATAAAGAAAGAAACAAAGAAGGAAAGAAAGGGAATGAAAAAAATATATAAGGAAAGCAGAACGAAAATGACAGAACAGAAAGTAACAGAATAGCTGGAAATAATAGAAAATATTAAAAGAAAATAGGAAAGATTGTAAAAAAATTAAGAATATAGGGAAAGAAAAAAGAAAATGACAGAATCAAAAGGATGGATGGAAATAAAAGAAAAAATCATAAAAAGGAAAGAAGAAACAAAAGAAATAACAAAAAAATAGAATGAGTGACAAAAAGAAGATCGGATTTAAAGGAATGACAGGAACAAAAAAACAGGAATTTATGGAATGGCAGCAAAAAGAAGAGATGGAGATAAATAAAAGATTGAACAGGAAGAAGAAAAAAAAAAGTTAAATAATAGCAGAATGAACAGATGAAAAAAGGAAACTAAGAATAGATGGAAAGAAAGAAAATAATGTAAGAAAAGAAACAAAGAATAGAAGGACTGACAGAAATTATAGAAGAAAAAAAATGAAAGATGGAATGGCAGAATGAACAGATGAAAGAAGGAGGGTTGCGAGTGGTGTAGAATGGCGACGCAGGGAGTTTGTGTGTCCCTGTCACCTTATACAAAGGGAGCACACCGATGCAGTGCTGTTCCCAATACCTCGCTTATGGTCCATCCCACTCATTGTGATAAAGGCTTGAGTGGACTGTTGTTCATGTTTTTTACCAAATAGTGGGAGGGTGCAACAAGTATCGCTGTGTACCGTATATACTCGAGTATAGGTCGACCCGAATATAAGCCGAGGCACCTAATTTTACCACAAAAAACTGGAAAAGTTATTGATTCGAGTATAAGCCGAGGGTGGGAAATGCAGCAGCTACCGGTAAATTTCAAAAATAAAAATAGATACCAATAATGTTTTTGAATACCGTATTTATTTCAAAGAAAAGACTTTTACGGGTACCGTACGTACGGTATCTTTTGAGGCCTAATGCAGGCTGATATTACAGAAAGTGATGACATGACTGTTTGCATAGAGCAGCCTGTGTTAGGGCTCATAATATACATTCTACCAGTGTCCTGCCTGTGCCCATTAAATATACAGCCTGCCTGTGTCCATGAAATATACCGTACAGCCTGCCTGTGTCCATGAAATATACCGTACAGCCTGCCTGTGTCCATGAAATATAATGCCTGTCTGTGTCCATTAAAGGAAAACGGTCACATACGGTAAGCATAACCGCACTAACCAGTGGCCCAGGCTGGTAGTGCGGTTTATGCTGAGTAAATACCTGGCTCCTGCCGTTTGATTGCCCGATCCGTTCTGCCGCTATACCGGTAGTTGATTGCCGCCTTCCTCTTCAGCGCGCCGGCTCCCTCTATACACCCGGAAGCGGCCGCTCGCCAGGCTGGACTGAAGCTGCGCCGGCCGCTTCTGGGTGTACGCAGGAAGCGGCCGCGCACGCGCAGTCCGGAGCTGGCGCGCTGAAGAGGAAGGGGAGGACGGCGGATCACTGTACCAGAGGAGGATCACTGTACCAGAGGAGGCGGGACATCGCTCCCGCGGCTGCACGGGACATCATGAGGCCATTCACGAGCGTATGGCCCTGCCCCTTTTTCTCCTCCATTTCGGCCAAAATTTTCACTGACTCGAGTATAAGCCGAGGCGGCTTTTTTCAGCCCAAAAAGTGGGCTGAAAAACTCGGCTTATACTCGAATATATACGGTATGTTTAAAGTGTAACAACCACGTCCTGTGGAAGGTTAAATATAAAAAAAAAAAAAAAAAAACAACTCCCTGTGTCCTGGTAATTAACTGGATAAAAATACTCACAAATGATTTGGGCTTCAAAGGACAAATTGGGGAAAAATTAATTTTCTTTTCTTATCTTCTTATATTTACATATATTTAAATATTGCCCCTCTTTCCCAGCCTGAAAAGTTTGAGGTTATGCACTGGATGTGAACCCCTGGTAGCTCTGCAGGTATAGACCGCAATGTCACAGGAAAGCACCAGAGAGCCAAGAAAGTGCAGCCTTAGCAATATTTGATTGGCGAACCCCCCCTCCTCCCGTAAGAACACCCGAGGCCTAAGAAAACCAAGAAAGGAGCCATTGCCTTATCAGATCTGTGTTTCCCAGTAAACCTTTCTAGGGAAAGATTTTATGGTGAGTAAATAAAATATCCTACTCACCTTCATGAGGGGTGTGCAGAGCCTACCTAAACAGGCCGGGATCTCATAAACTGCTATGTTTTAAACTGATGAACTATGAGGAAGCTGCTGCAGGGGAGGAAAGGGTATATATATATTTTGATAGACTAAACTTGGATTTTATTCAGTTCAGATCTATAAGTAACCTCACTGGACGGTCATTTGGGCCATGGTTGCGTCCTCGGCCCCAGCCACCAAAACACCCCATGTGCACGCCCGTGGCCAGTCACTGGACTCCTTTCCCAAAGTTGAAGTTAAGGAGATCGGGTGTTCGGAAAGGCTCCAGCATTCTGTATGCTCCCCCGAGCTTGTTCCTATTCGCTGTCTGTGGGACCAACACCCAGGATTTTCACTATCCTGGGTTTTGGTCCACTTCCGCGGGGCACTCCAATCGGGGGTACCCCGCTGCATGAAACCCCGCGAAAGCCCAATAAAACTCACCTCACCCCGCTCCAAGTGACGTAGAACCACAGCAGCTCCGAGCACTCTGGCGGCCGCATCTCGCGCTTCCCTCTAACAGGTAGCGTGCCCGTGCCGGCCATTCACAAATGCGCCGTTGGACCGGGAATAAGGTAAGGTGAATGGGGCGTCCTGGGGGGTTCCACACTAAGGTGAATGGGACGTCCTGGGGGGTTTCACACTAAGGTGAATGGGGCGTCCTGGGGGGTTTCACACAGCGGGGCATCCAAAATCAGGATGCCCCGCTGTGTGAAACCCCCCAGGAGGGAGGGATTGGCCTGGGAATCTTATAGATTCCCGGGCCAATCCCGGAGGGTGTTGGTCCACTTTAAAGAAAAAAGTTCACCATTTCCGAAATGCTTTCTAGAGGTGCCATTATTTAAAATGGCTGCATCAGTGCAAGAAAAAGCTTAAAACACAAAAATGTAAATGATAGCCACTGTTAACAGAAATTTCTAGACCAGATTTTCTAAAGACCTACCTCATTGTCACAACAGTGTGAGGAGACGGGGCTGCTGATGCAAGGGAAAAAGCACTGGACAGCCATCCGTCTACGATGAAATGGTGGAAAACATTAGTGTGACCTACCTGTGAAATCCCAGGAAGTCAACGTATTGTGTCAGTAGAATGTGAATACTTATCGGTGATGTTCTTTATTTGAAGGTCAATGGCAGCACCAGAGAGGGCACCTCTTCTTTCATGGAAAGGACAGGAAATTAGTCCATACATTTGCACTTTACCCATTCCCCCTTAGTGTAATATCATAGAACCAAACATTTCATACACTACAGTCACATGGGGAAGGGTAACCCCTATTGCTACTGGACTTCAGGGAAAGATCATCACCGGTAAGTAATTACCGCTTTCCCTTGTGTTCAATAGAAACGATCTATCAGAGATGATACCTTATGGGAGGGAAGCAGACTTCAGAAAGGTTTGGTTGAAAGCCAGGTTCATAGTTCCTGTGACATCCAGCCAATAATGTCTGATGCAGGTGTTAGGGCTGGTCCAAGTCGCAACCCTGCATATTCAAAGGCACAGCTCCGGCTTTTGCCCAAGAAGCTGCCACTGCTCTGGTAGAATGAGCTTTAATCTGTAATAATGGATCCTCCCCCCTGTAGGCATACGAGATTGCCAACCAGTGTTGGTCTAGCCACTCCTTTTCCTTTGTCTTTACCTCTGAAGGTCACAAATAGATTATCGACTTTTCTTCATTCATTTTATCTTAGCACGTACTGCACTACTGACCTTTTCACTTCCACGGCACAAGATCCTTCCCCCAAATCCAGATCCATGGATGGGAGAACTATCTCTTGCTCCCTATGAAATTTGGAAGCTACTTTAGGTAGAAAAGGCAGATCTAGAGGACGAACTATTCTGTCTGGCAGGGCCCTATAATAAGGAGACCTGATGGACAGGGCTTGTAATTCTGAAACTCATCAAGCAGAGAAAATCTCTACCAGAAAACCATTTTCCAGGTGAGGAATTTAATGTTCGCTTCCGAGATGGGTATGAACAGAGGCTGTGATAGAGTTTCCAGAATCTTTGGCAAGTCCCAGGGCGGAAACTTAGATCTTTGCACTAGTCATCCTCAAAGCTCCTGATCCAATGATGATCCGCAATACTCTGGTCATAGATAGAGGGAAAAGGGACCCCATTTGCTTGTTTCTCCTGGAAGCAAACACATCCACACTTGGGGTTCCCCATTTGGTTGTAAAGTGATGAAAAACCTTTTTGCTCAAGGCCTTTATCCTGAATCCAGAATGTGCCTGTGTCTACCTGGACATTGACTGCATCTTTCAGATGAACAGATCTCAAGGAAGGGAGGTTTTCTTCCGCCCATTGGAATATTCCTGGTTCTGGTTGCTCCTTGATGATTGATAAGGGCCACAACTATTGTATTATCTGAGTATATCAGAACATGATGTCCTCATGTACTGGCTTGCATGCCTCTGAGTTTCCCACACCTCCAGGAGTTCCTTGTGATTTGAAGAGAGAGGTCTGCTCCAGGGGCCAGGTTCCCTGGTAGGCCCCAAAGGCTGTGACTGCCCCCCAACCAGACCCGCTGGCGTCTGTCATGGCTTTAGAAACTGCATCCATCTGCCCAAATTCTCTGTGTCCTCCATTTTAGATTTGAGTTTTATCCAAAAAATATGGGGACCCATCCCACTCATTCATTATAATGGTTTGGCAAACTCTGCATCTTGACTGAGCCCACCTTACCGCAGGTATGGCCGCTGTCATCAGACCAAGAGTGGCCATAACCTGCCTGATTTGAATTATACGTTTTATTCAACTGCAATCAAACAAATGCTTCTATGTCATCAAAGATTATTAAAAAATATTTCACCACTGAGCATATTATAGCATAATCTAATCCGAAGAAGGCCTGGAAGGTAGCAGCAAACAGGGTTCAAGGCTGATGTGGCATCTCTTGTGTCCAGGTCGATGAGGATTTGGGTGAAACAAATCACGGACCAGTTGTTGGCAGATTTGGGACCTGTTGAGCCATTTGTCTTTTTCTGTGCTGGAGAAGGGCATATATTTACCATGTGATGCCTCTGCAGAGAGTTCAAGAGTAGTTGCAAAGTCAAAAGGGGAGTCCTTCCTCGGCTCCCAGCTGGAGAAGATATTGGAAAAAGCAGCCGATAGAAAGGTCTTCCCAGTTAAGAAGAAGAAAAAGAAACAGAAGCGATTCTTTCATGGCCAAAAGTACAATACAAAGCAGAGGGACACGAAGTGGCAGTCGCAGAAAGGTAAAGCCACGACAGAAAGGTAAAGCCACGACACCCAAATCCACCGAATCTCCGATCTCCAAACAGTAGGCTTCTGGTCAGGGGGAGACTTAGATCTTTTGCAGATGTATGAGATGCTATCACTTTAAATCCTTGGGTTAGGCATCTAGTCCGTTTTGGGTTTAGATTTTAACTCAAGAGGGCCTCCCCTTAAAGGAGCACTATCATGAAATTGTGTAATATTAAAAATCCATATAAACACCTTGTCTAATCAGAGGAGGGGTCACTCATACACCCAAACTGAATAAAACTCCCACCAAGCTTGTTTTTTTCTCCTGGTTGGAATGAAATCCAGGGGTTACAGGTTTAGTCTATGAGGGGTGACAGAACCTGTCACCCCAGATGTCCCCTTCCTTCCCTCAAAATAAAAAAAACAAGATTGGCTGCATATTTCCTGGTGTCGGGTGTATAAGTGACCCCTCCTCCCAACATCCATCATATTTATATGGATTTTTATCAATGGGCCATTTTTTCGTGATAGTGCTCCTTTAAGTTTACTTCCAAAAGGTCCCCCCCCGCCCAGCTTCAATCTCCCATTGAATCTTCCCTGAAGGGCTTAATAGACCAGGGCGTTTTACCCTGATCTCATCCTTCATAACGACCCACAGTTAGGGAAAACCTTGCCATGAGGAATGAAAGATGCCAGAGGCATCCACTGCTGCCACACTTACCCCTCAGTCAGTTGCAGGAAGCCAGGAAACAAAGCCTGCTGTTTCCCTCATCTCAGCTACCCCCAATGCGTTCAGTTCAGGTCCACTTCAGATTGAGGTAGGATTCAAAATTGTAGAAGAAGGTGATCTTTCATCTCAGGATTCCTTAGATGATGGTACACATGGTAGGGAAAAATGCCAGAAGAATTGGCAGGATGTTATATATGATATTTTTGAAACTTGAATTGAGTGTGACGACAAACCGCTGTTAAGATATGGATCACAGGACAGAAAACTTTCTAAAAAGAGCATGGCATGCTGCCTCATTTACATTTAGGCCTACCTTGGCATCAGATGGCGTTCTCAGAAGCATGGAGATGTGGCTCAGTAATTAAAAAGTACATTGAGAGCAACACTCCTAAAGAGAGTATCTTAGAGACCATACTGACTCTCTTTAGAGCTGTCTCCTTCTTCCTTCCAAATGCTTCAGAAGAGGCCATCAGAGCCACAGCCCTGTTCTCCTGCACAAGAGCAGCTATTTGGCTTAAAATGTGGTCAGGAGACAGTCAGGTTTCCAAAGCCAAGCTTTGTGGAATTCCCTTTCATGGTAACCTCCTCTTTGGAGAGGAGCTAGATACTATTTTCAGTCAAATGAAGGGTGGGAGGTATAGAAAATTTTGGGGCTAAATCCAAAGCTTTTCCCATTCATTTATTACTTAAGGATATTAAGGCTGAATGGGAAAACCTGGAAAATAGATTATTTATGCCTGATTTACTAAAAAAAATTCCTTTCCACAAGCAGGATGTGGATCCTTGCAGCAAATGTCCAAAACTGGATGCTCCACTGGGTCAGATGTCCGGACTAAGGGGTCGTCTTGAAAGGATTCTTAGAAAAGCCATTACTGGTAAGTCTAATGGGGATTTTCCAGTCTATAAGCCACTGGTCCCCAACCCTCTCCTCGATAGCTACCAACAGGTCATGTTTTGTGGATTTCCACAAAGCCCGTTCTATAGAACTTCTGCTGCACTAATGAGGTCACCTGTGCATCTGGGTGGAGATCTATAAAACATGGCCTGTGGGTGGCTCTCGAAGAGAGGGTTGTGGAACACTGCTATTAGCAGTCAGGGAAGATCAGATTGATCATTAACTTAAAACTCCTGAACACATTTATAAGACACATAAGATTTAAGACCCATTTCCTCTACCATCCCTCTTCTGGGGTGGGGTGTGTGGATGGCGACTTTAGATCTCACGGACGCCTATTACCGCGTCCCTATCTATGAAGATCTCCAAAAACTACTTAGAATTGCAGTGTTAATATATAATTCTCACATACAGTTTACCTCATTACCCTTTGGCATAACCTCTGCATCTAGGGTGTTCACTAAACCAATGGTGGAGGTAGTTGCTCATCTTAGAGGTAAGGTTATGATGGTATTGCCCTATGTGGTTGATTTTCTGTTGGTTGCAGATTCAGAGTAAGTGTTGATTTGTCATATGGGTCAGGTCTGCCAGTGTTTAAAAGACCTTGACTGGTTAGTTAATTGGGGGAAGTCCAATTTAGTTCCTTCTACCAGTAAACAGTGTTTGGGGATAGTCCTGGACTCTTGAGTTGAGATGTCCTTCCTTGCCCTGGAAATACCAGTTGAGCCTGTCAGGTTGCAATATACTGGTAGTTGCACAGTGTATTTTTGTAAATCATAAAGCTTCTTTAACGCTGTACCCGAATTTGTGAAATATATGTTTTTCTATTTCTATTTTTTCTGCTGGCAATACAAATGTAGTATCACAAAGGCCCCCACTCGCTTCAAACATCTGTGTATGTCCATTGAAATTGGAAATTGGAGAGTTAAAGTACATTTTCAAGCAAAAAATAAAATTCTGTGATTACTCACCTGTAGAATTGATATTATGAGTATACAGTACGTCCTGCTCCAGATAGATTACTTACACTCAGGTATTACTCGATATTACTCGGTATTACTCTGGACTGCAGAGACTCTGGACTGCAGGATCCAAGATAATGCAAAACCAAGGGTGGGGTGGAGCAGGACGTACTTTATACTCATAATACCAATTCTACAGGTGAGTAATCACAGAATTGTATTATTCTTAGTATACAGTACGTCCGGCTCCAGATAGATTACTTACACTCAGGACATCCAATAGCAGTGTCCATAAAGTAGGGTGGGATCCTCAAAGTAACAGCAGACAGTTTAAACCACTGCCGCCTGCAAAACCTTGCGGCCAAAAACAGCATCAGCTGAGGCCCTAACATCAACCTTGTAAAACTTTGAAAAGGTATGAACAGAAGACCAAGTAGCGGCCTTGCAAACTTGTTCAACGGAAGCCTGGTGCCCAAGAGGCACCAATAGCATGAGTAGAATGAGCAGTAAGGCGGAAGGGAGGGTTCTTCCCCTTAGCAGAGTAGGCCTGAATGACAGCCTGATGGATCCATTTGCTGATAGTAGACTTGGCAGGAGCCAAACCCTTCCTAGGACCAGAAGGGACCACAAAAAGAGCATCAGTTTTTCTGAAAGGTGTAGTAGCCACCAGATAGTACTTCAGACACCTAACCACATCCAAAGAATGCAAAACCCTCTCCTTAGCATTACTAGGATTAGGGCACAATGACGGAAGAACAATGTCCTGATTCAAATGAAAAGCAGACACAACCTTAGGCAGAAAGTCTGGCTTGAAGCGAAACACCACCTTGTCCTGGTGTCTCATAGTAAGGGGGCTGGATGGAGAGCGCCGCCAACTCAGACACACACCTAACAGAGGTGATAGCCACCAAAAAGACAACTTTGAGAGTAAGAATGGCCAGCGCAGCATCCTGCACATGTTCAAAGGGAGCACTCTGCAAGGCTGACAAAACCAAGTTCAGATCCCAAACAGGCAACACGTGGCTTACGTGGAGGACGCACATGAGTAACCCCCTGGAAAAAAGTCCTGATCAGAGAATGCTGAGCAAAGGACTTCTGGAAGAAAACAGCCAGGACAGAAACCTGACCCTTCAGAGTACTAAGTTGGAGCCCCATCTCCAACCCATGCTGCAGGAACTCCAGGATCCTGGGAATAGAAAACACACGACAGGGAAGAGACTTAGACTCACACCAGTCAATGTAGGCACGCCAAACCCTGTAATAAATGGAAGAAGTAGACTTCTTCCTAGCCTTTATCATGGTATCAACAACCGAAGTAGACAGCCCCTTCGTCCATCAAGATGGAGGTTTCAGCAGCCAGGCCGTCAAAGCCAGAGTATGTAAATTGGGATGGCGTAAGGTACCCCGAGTGAGCAGGTCTGGAACCCTGGGCAGAACATACTGATCTACTGCCAGCTGCACCACGTCTGCGAACCACACTCTTCTTGGCCACCAGGGGGCCACCAGAATTGCTGGCACCCCCTCCAGAGCAATCTTGCGCAGAACCCTGCCCAGCAGAGGGAATGGAGGAAAGACAAACAGGAGCTGAAAGTCCTGCCATGACATTGCTAGTGCATCCGTAGCCAAGGCCAGAGGATCCTGGGACAGGGAGACTTGTGATTGTCACGGGACGCAAACAGATCCACATCTGGTTGGTCCCAATGGTGACACAGAGCTTGAAACACCCTGTTGCAGAGGGACCATTCTCCCTGGCAAGAGGTCCCCCTGCTCAGAGAGTCTGCCTGCAGATTTTCCACCCCCGGATGTACACTGCTGATATGCAGAGAACATTGGCCTCCGCCCAGGTCAGGATCAGAGACACCTCCTGGAGGGCCCTCCTGCTCCGGGTCCCCCCCCGATGATTGATGTAGGCAACAAGAGCGCCTGAACAGGCAGGCCCCCAAGGTGATGAGTCGTTCCAAGACGTTGATAGGTGTGTGGGCCTCCTGAGGGCCCCACCTCCCTTGGAATTGCAGGGACCTCCAGAAACCCCCCCAACCTGACAGATTGGCATCCGTGGTGACCGTCTCCCAGAAGGGGGTCAGAAAGGATCTGCCCCCCAACAGGTTCCTGGAGTCCAGCCACCACGAGAGGGACCGCCTGACCAGGGGGGAAAGCACAAAGACCCGGTCCAGGGACGCAGGGTCCTTGTCCCATACTGACAAGAGGTGGAGTTGCAAAGGCCTCAAGTGGAACTGAGCATAAGGGACCGCCTCGAAGCATGCCACCATCAGGCCCACCAGCTGCATTCCCTGCCTGATGGAGGGATGAGGGCAGGATAGCAGGAACTGAACCTGCGCTAGCAGACTGTCCACCTTCTGCTGAGGAAGAAAAATCCTTGCCTGAACTGTATCCAGATTCATTCCCAGGAATGAAGTCATCAATGAGGGAGACAGAGAAGACTTGGGGTGGTTGATCACCCAGCCAAATGACTCCAGGGTGGACACTACCTGCCTGATGTAGAGACTGGGAAGTGATGACAATGTTGTCCAGGTAGGGCAGCACGCGGATGCCCTGAGACCTGAGCAGAGACATCACTCCTGCCAGCACCTTAGTGAACATCCTGGGAGCTGAAGTGAGACCAAAGGGCAATGCCACAAATTGGTAGTGTTGATCTTCCAGAGCGAACCTGAGGAACCTTTGATGACCTGTAAACACAGGAATATGAAGGTAAGCATCTTTGATGTCCACAGACGTCATGAAATCCCCTGGGCGCAGGGAACTGATGGCAGAGCGCAGAGTTTCCATGCGAAAGTGCCTGCTCCTGAAAAATTTGTTGAGGATATTCAAGTCCAGGATGGGCCTGACAGACCCATCTTTTTTGGGCACGGTGAAGAGGTTGGAATAGAAGCCCTTGCCCCTTTCTCTTAAAGGGACCTTGCAGATGACCCCCAGCTCCAGAAGGCTTTGCAGCGCCTGCACTAGATCCTGAGCTGACACAGGGTCCTGAGATATCCGGGATCTGATGAAACTTGGGGGAGGGCAGGCAGCAAACTCTATATTGTAACCGGAGGACACTACCTTCTGAATCCACCGGTCTGAGACATGAAGCCTCCAGACGCGAGCAAAGTGCTGAAGCCGTCCCCCCACCCGGATGGGTGAGGGCGCCCCTTTATGCCTGAGGGGGCTTGGGAGAGGACTTAAGCTTGGAGCCCCAGGAGGAGCCAGGGCGTCCATGTCCTCTGCCCCTACCCCAGAAGTCTCCTCGGGCCCCAGTAAAGGAAAACCCCCTCCCTTGTCTAGCACCACGGTAGGGGGAGGAAAAGGAGCCCTGACCCCGAAAGAGGCGGTCCCCAAACAGGCGTAGTCCTTTGAAGGGAAAACCAGTGAGGGCTTTTTTGGCAGCGTTGTCAGCAGCCCACTGGCGCAGCCAAACCGATCAGCGTATAGCCACCAGAAGGGCAGAGGCTCTGCCACACATTCTAATGGTGTCATCCAGGGCCGAGAGGACATAGGTCACAAAAACATCACAACTAGAGAGTGCATTAAAGTCCTCCCTAGACATATCATCAGGGGCCCCATCAAGGACCCTTCTGCGCAGGGTCCTAATAGCCACAGCCGTAATGGCAGAGGCACAGACCGGGCGCAGCGCTGTCCCCACACATGCAAAGGCATGGGACGCCAGCTGATCAATGCGCCGGTCCTCAGCATCCCGCAGGGTAGTAGAGTCAGGGGAGTGCATGACAGAGGTGTTAGATAACCCTAGGACCGGGGCATCCACTTCGGGAGGGGATGACCAACACTTCACCATATCAGCAGGAAAGGGATACTTCCTATCCCAACTCTTAGGTACACCGGAAAGTCTACTGGGACGCTCCCATTCCTTGAGCACAAGGTTATTAAAATATGCTTGCTCAGGAAATTCCGTGACTTAGCAGTATGAAAAAGTTCCCCCTGTTGCCTGGGGGCCGCAACAGGGGGAGAGATAGACAGAACCTCAAAAATCTGAGCCAACAGTCTATCAGTATCATCTGGGGCCCAGGGGTCAGAGCCAGAATCGTCATGACCCCTGGGCCTCTCATCAGATGACCCAGAGTGGGAGAAAAGCTCCCCTTCCTCCAAAGGGATATAGCCAGACAGTTCCAAAAACTCATCAGCTTCCATAGGGAAAAGAGTGACATCAGGTGTTAAGTGCCGCTTTTTTGCAGAGGCCTTACGCGCCAAGGTATTAGCAATCAACTTTTCAACACTAGCCAGTCTAGAAGACACATCAGGCTGAGAATCCCCACTTGTATGCAACTCAGTAGGAGTGAGATTTAAGCTTGGGGGAGTAGGTGAGGCGAAACGAATCGCAGACTCAGCCACTGGAAGGCTGGATTGCAGCGCAAGCACCTGTTCGGTACAAGGTACACAGACCCGCGCCTTGTCAGCGTCAATATGGGACTCCCCACAAGCTACACACAGCCGGGCTTGTCCCGAAGGAACCCCGAGCACTTTATCCTGAGACGCCTCCATATGGTGATTATAACGGCACAATAGGCCGATAGGGATTGACGCTATAAGAGCAACCCGGGATGCCCCAATAACCCGCTAGGGACGTGGGAGTATTAACTAGGCCTCACAAGTTAATCAACTAAATAGAGGGAGTAGGGCCGGGAGAAGGCAAGAGGGTTCGGCCCGGCTGAAAGACATAAGCAAAAGGAAGCCGTAAGCATACAATAATAACAACGTTAATAAAGCCGCCGCAAGGGTACTCACGGACCGCGGTAGGTAGAAGCTCGTCACGCAGCAGCTGGAAGCAAGCAAAAAAAAATGGCGTCGGTATACCTCGAGGGGCGGGCTTGCAAGAACAGTGATGTGGAATGCGCCAAAGATGGGCCCCCCCTGAAGAGCGCGAAGCCATATATATGACAAGCAGCCAATGACGGCGCACCGGCGCCTGAGGTAATGCCGCCGCCAAGCGCGGAACACAGGGAAGCGTGCGCGACGGCAATTTCAAGGCACAATAAATGAAAACAAGTCAGCGCGGCGGCTGACACCAAGCATAATGAAGTGAAGCACAAAGGCCAATACACATATATACACACACCCCCCCTCTCCTCCGAAGGCTACAAGGAGAGTAAGGGAGGACAGCGGCCACTTAACAGGACCCACCAATAGACGGGGGCAAGGGGCAATAATGCAGGAGGGGCATCCCATAGAGGCTCACCATATGCCTATACCGCCTACCCTTTGGTGGGGGATTGAGGTGGAGCAGCGCTCCTAAGCACCTAACAGCGGTGCTGCCTACCATCACCCGACCAGCGCAGCCAAGGCTGGGAGGCAAATTACTGATGGAACGGGTGGGAATAGTCCTACAGGGCCGCCGGCTAATAGCCCCGCTCACCTGCGAGTAGAGAGAGACATCTTCTTGTCCTTCGCAATCCAGACTGCAGAGAAGATCTTGGAATTGTGGGAGGTCCCTGGGTATTTGAGGGGCCGGGAGGAGCCTATTTTCGATGTCTCTGCAGTCCAGCGCCATCTGGCGGAGTAATACCCGAGTGTAAGTAATCTATCTGGAGCAGGACGTACTGTATACTAAGAATAAAGTTATATTCACCTTTTCTCCCATGTAGACCATCGCTCCTAGTCTGAGGCTGCAGTGCTCACCTGAAAGGTGCACCAGCTGCACCAGCACCTCACGCAGCACCCCCCTTCATTTACCGCAAGTTAAAAAATAAATATCAGTAGCTTACCTTACATTGAGTCCCTCGAGTGCTCTCCTTCCTGCTATGGCGGTCTCCTTAGTGAGTAAAATCACTTCCTCATTTAGCTTTCAGTCTCCACCCCGCTGATCTGATCCTTTAATCAAGCTTCAGTGGACCAAGAATTGAAACACCCCCCACTGCCTCCCTAGACGTCCTGATTGGCTGCCTCTCTCTGCAGCTATGAAACCCTGCCCTCCTCTCTGGTCACAATAAGTGTTGGCAGCAATAACTAGAGGCACAACAATACACCTATTTTTTTACTATAATATATATCAAGCAAACAGTGTGCTTACATCGCCACACCCCTGTTCTAATACTTTTACTAATAACTTAGGAACTACAGGGTCTTTTTGAAAGAAGTTTGGGACAGTGCAATATGTAACCCGAGACAATGGGACAAGAATCGGGCTTGCCTTAAAAAAAAAAAAAAATTATATAAAATATATATATATATATATATATATATATATATATACATATATATTATATTTTGCTTCTTAAGACACACCTAGGATTTAGAAAGAAAAAAAATATTTTGATCCGAATGGTGTGATAAAATATACCCTCCCACTACACACTACACATCCCCCCTTAAGAGAGGCGGTGTGACAGAATCCCCAGCAATCACCTCATAACAGGCAGTGTGGCAGAATCCTCCCAATCACCCCATAGCAGGCAGTGTGGCAGAATGCCCCAAAATCAGCCTATAACAGGCAGTGTGTCAGAATTCCCCCAAAATCACCCTATAACCGGCAGTGTGGCAGAATCCGCCCCCCCCCCCCAATCTCTGTATAACAGGCAGTGTTGCTCCCCTCCCCCAATTGAGTGCGTGAAGAGGGAGCGCAATAAAGGACCATCAGACAAGCCGGTCATGCATAGGCCACAACCACCTGCCGGAGCTAGGGCTACAGCAGCGCAGGATCACTGTAATGTATAGAGTTTTCTATGCGTTTGTCCGTGTGCATAGCGCCGGGCATTGGAGGGTCAGCAGGCAGGGTGCAAGTGTGAGTTTATCTGCTTTCTGGCCACCCATCTGTCGATCCCCCATTACGCTCCCTACACAGACACACAGATTTTTTGTTTTTGACTTTTGATTACTTTTATGTTGCAGAACAAACTGACACAAAAAGGGACAAATTTATACAGGGCAGCCTTTCCTGCACCCATTTATTAATTTTGTTTTCTAAATTAAGAAATCAAAAAGAAACAAAACCAAAAAAAAGCAACAAACTGAAGAAGCAGTTTGACATCCCTCCATTAAAATCGTGGCAAAAAGTGAAAGATGAACCATGCTGTCACAGGATAGTCACACCAATCTTAGTCGGAGGGATGCTGGGGCGGTCATCAGCATGTTGGAGGAAGCCCTGCATCCTGCGAGGATGTGGCTCTGCAGGTTGTGCCCCCGGAAGGAGGCAGTCAGCATCGAGAGATCCAAAGCTTGTCAACGTGTTTCAGAGAGACTAGTTGCGGGTAGCAAGGGGGATCTCTTCTGGTCTCTCTGGTGGTAAAATGTTTAAAAAAAAAAAAAAGGGGAATTTTTGCTTTTCAGGTGGGTCTATGGCTGGTGCAGCTGGGAGTGGGATCCCACAACTGGCAGAAAGGTTAAAAATGTAAACTAGGAACGTTCGATCAGTCACCTCTGGCTCCTACAGCATAAGCCTTCTGTGCCCCACAGGATTCTTCGCAATGGCAAAAGTTCCACCCCTGAAAAGTTCTGTGGAGCACTGGGAAACGGGGTACCTTGGCAGGATAAGGGTACTGGTATCTGGGGTGCAGGGTGGGAAAAGGCGGTGGTGGGTGGTTGGCTCCTCCCAGCGTCTTGTGTCCTATGCCAGAGGTGAACGTAACTTCAAAAGTACTGCCATTTCCCTAACACTGTGTCCTTGATGGCATCCACGTATTGAGATGGCACCCAGTAGACCCAGTAATAAGATGCTTCAGTAGGACCCAGCTGGAAAGCCTGCCAACACAGCAAGAGGAAACATTAGCTGCAGAAAATGTAAAAAGAAAACAGACTAGGGTGGACCGCATCTCTCTATAAAGGCATATAGCCGAAACGTCGAGTGTGTCAGCTGTTGTCTACTTGCTTTCCAGCCTGTAAGCTCTGCATTATGCTTATTGTACTATTGATGCTTGCTACTTGCATTTGAAAAAAATGTATTTGGTTATTAGCCCATAAAAACCTTGCCATTACTATATGTGATCATTTGTATCTCTTTTCCTGTATTCTGACTATGGGGTCCTCAATACTACTGTGATTACCAGCGATACAGTGCCACCTAGCAGTCATTCCACTGTATATATTTTTGATTCTGTTTCATTTGTATGCTTGTATGCAATTTGTCACAGTATTAAATCACTCTTTTCATGCATAGTTGATATTATGGATGTTCATTTTTCCCACCACCAGAATTTTATGCTATGTGTATTGCGCAGTGAGCGGGCGCATTTTGGGATCATTTAAACCCTGGCTAACATTTATGTTCATCTACTTATTATTAACTTATTACCTTCTTTGAGAACGGTGTGCTACAACCTTTTAACAACATAATAACAGACTAGGGTGGTCTAATTGCATGGGATAAAAAGTGATCTGTGTTTTTTGCCTGGACTGTCTCTTTAAAAAGACTGTCCAGGCAAAATGTAAAAAGCTTATCTTGTCATATCTGCCCCAAAGGAGCTGAGCTTATCTAGATATTTTCATTTTTTCTTACTTTTGCAATTTTTTTTATGAAAGCAATTTTTACTATCGTGAATCTTTTATTGGAAAGAAAATATAATTCAGTAACTTGCCTCGTCATATCTGCCCCATCTCTTCCTGTAACCTCACAGCAGCACCTAGAAGAAGAACACTGGCTTCTGGCATTCCTCCTGTTTCGCCTAGCAGTAGACCACTAATCATAGGGCTCCTCTGGTGGTCTACAACTCTGCCCCCTGTGGCCGCCTGTGTTTCGCAGTATTGTGATTAGGTGTCAGTAGGGATTAAAAACGCTGCCTGCTATAGTACTGAAGAGTGGCCACGTTCACTAGCTGGAAATTTAAAAAATGAATGAAAGCTTCAAAATACTTTTTCTCTGCATTGAAAAATACAATTCTGTGAAACTCACCTGTAGAATTGTTTTTGTATACATCCAGGCCACCCCAATACCTCACAATTTGGTGTTCGCCTCTAGAGGGTGCTTGACTGCAAGATCAAAGATGTAGCTCCTCCCGGCCCCCTATAAAGGCAGCTGCCCCTCTATCATTCCCTAGTGGTTTAAAAGCAGTACTTAACAAAGAGGGCAGGCCGGGAGGCCTAAGAAACCGTGTTACTTCACATAGCTTCAGCTTGTACTCTCTCTAATCAAAAAAACTAGAAAAAACAGTGTCCTATGAACAAAAATGGTTGATCACCATAACAGGCATACAGGACATAATGAACACAAGGGCGGGGAGGGACGGCCTGGACTGGATGTATACAAAAAAAAATCTACAGGTGAGTTTCACAGAATTGTATTTTTCCCTACATCCAGTCCAGGCCGTCCCAATATCTCACAATTGGGACATCCAAAAGCAGTGTCCATATGGGCGGGATCCCCAGTGCGGAACAGCATGTAGTTAATTTCACTACCGCCTGAAGCACCTTTCGGCCAAAAACAGCGTCAGCTGAGGCCCTGCCATCCACCTTGTAAAACTTAGTAAAAGTATGAACAGAAGACCAAGTTGCGGCCTTACAAACTTGTTCCACCGATGCCTGGTGCTGAAAAGCCCAAGAGGCACCGATAGCTCTGGTAGAATGAGCTGTTATCTGAAAAGGGGGTTCCTTCCCCCTGGCAGAATAAGCTTGTACCACCGCCTGTCTGATCCACTTACTGAGAGTGGACTTGGCTGGTGGCAATCCTTTCCTAGAACCCTCTGTTAGGACAAGGAGCAAATCCGATTTCCTGAAGCATTCAGTCGCAGCCAGATAATACTTTATGGCTCTGACCACATCCAAAGCATGGAGGGTCCGTTCTTTGGAATTAGCCGGTGCTGGACACAAGGAAGGTAAGACAACTTCCTCATTAAGGTGAAAGGGAGAAACGACCTTAGGCAAAAAATCAGGTTTAAAGCGAAAAACCACCTCCCTGTTCAACTCAAAATAGGGTGGTTTCATACAAAGAGCGGCCAGCTCTGATACACGACACACCGAGGTGATCGCTACCAGAAAGACCACTTTGAGAGTCAACAAAGACAATGCAGCATCGCTCAATGGCTCAAAAGGAGGACCCTGAAGAGCAGATAGTACTAAATTCAAGTCCCACACTGGTAATACTGACTTACATGTGGCCGTACATGGGTAACTCCCTGGAAAAAAGTCCTGATCAACCTATGGTTGGCAATGGATCTCTGGATAAAGATGGCTAAAGCCGAGACCTGGCCCTTGAGGGTGCTCTGCTTTAGACCCAAGTCTAAACTGTGTTGTAAAAACTCCAGAATCCTAGAAATAGCAAATTTTCGACAAGGAAGGTTCTTGGCCTTGCACCAAGCGATATAGGCCCGCCAAACTCTGTAGTATATCATGGAAGAAGACTTCTTCCATGCCTGAATCATTGTCTGCACAACCGGGGCCGATAACCCCTTCTCCGTCAGGATTGAGGTTTCAATATCCAGGCCGTCAAAGCCAGCGTCCGTAAATTGGGGTGCTGCAGCGACCCCTGTGTGAGAAGCCCTGGGTAGTCGGGCATGATGTAGTGATCTATTGACATCTGGACTATGTCTGAAAACCAACTCCTTTTTGGCCAGCGAGGAGCCACCAGGATGGTTGGTACCCCTTCCTGGGCTATCTTGCGGAGCACTCTGCCCAGGAGCAGAAACGGAGGGAATGCATACAGAAATTTGAACTCCGTCCAAGGAATCGCCAGAGCGTCTGTTGTAATGGCCAGAGGATCTCTTGAGAGGGAGATGGACCCTGGAAGCTTGTGATTGTGTCTGGACGCAAACAGATCCATGTCCGGCTGACCCCAGCGGAGACACAGAGCCTGAAAGATCTCGCTGCTGAGGGACCATTCCCCCAGACGCAAGGAACTCCTGCTCAGTGAGTCTGCCTCCTGGTTTTCCACCCCGGGGATGTAGACCACCGAGATGCAGGGAACATTCTCCTCTGCCCAAGTCAGAATCTGGGTTACCTCCTTGAGGGATCTCTTGCTCCGAGTCCCGCCCTGGTGGTTAATGTAGGCCACAGCAGTCTGATTGTCCTGGATCGCACAACCTCTTAAATGGGGAGTCAAGTGTAGAAGAACCAACCGGATTGCTCAGCTCCAAGAGATTTATGGGTAAACGGTTCTCCTGCGGACCCCACTGACCCTGAATCTTCTGCGTCTGCCAAACGCCTCCCCAGCCTGTCAGACTGGCATCCGTTGTAACTATCTCCCAATGGAAAGTCAGAAAGGACTTGCCCACCAGCAGGTCCCGGGAGTCCAACCACCACAAGAGGACAGCGAAAAACGTTGTTCCAGAGATTCCTGCATCCGATTCCAGCTGGTCAACAGGTTCAATTGTAGAGGTCTCATGTGAAATTGGGCGAAGGGTACTGCCTCAAAGCAAGACACCATTAAGCCCACCAATCTCATCCCCAGACTTACCGACGGCTGCTGACAAGACAGCAAGGCATGCACTTGCGTCTGGAGACCCAAAACATTCTGCTGTGGCAGAAAAACCTTGACCTGAGCGGTGTCTATTGTCATTCCCAGGAAGGATCTCACTGTTGAGGGAGTGATAAACGACTTGGTAGATCCTCCAGAGCAAACCTCAGGAACTTCTGAAAATAGGGATGTGCAGATAAGCGTTCCTGATGTACACCGTGGTCATAAAGTCGCAGAGCCGAAGCGATCTCACCGCCGACCGCAACGTTTTCATGCGGAAATGTCCGACTCTTACAAACCTGTTGAGACCCTTCAGGTCCAGGATCAGCCTTAGCGTTCCGTCCTTCTTGGGAACCGTGAACAGATTGGAATAGAATCCCTGACCCTGTTCCTGTGGAGGTACAGGGCAAATCACACCTATCCACAGGAGGTGTTGAAAAGCCGCTCTCAAAGCTTGAGCCTTTAGCGAGTTTCGGGATATCCTTGAATGGAGGAATTTTGTGGGCGGCCTGGCTGCCAGCTCTATCTTGTAACCGGAGGACACTACCTCCTGAATCCACCAATCCGAGACGCGATGCCTCCAGATCTGAGCAAACAGCAGAAGCCGTCCCCCCACCCGGATGGGTGAGGGCGCCCCCTCATGCCTGAGAGGGCTTGGCAGGGGGTTTGGACTTAGCTCCCCATGAGGAGTTGGGTCGGCCGCGGGACCTACCTCTGCCCCAGGTATCTCTGCGGGCACTGAGAAATGAAGAACCTCTTCCTCCTCGAAAGGAACGATAGGAAGAGGGGTTCCGAAAGGACCGGGCAGGCTTCCTTCTCTGAGGGAGTCTACCATCCTTGACCAGAAGGTCCAGGCACTCCCCAAACAGCAGGCTTCCCACAAAAGGTAGACTTGTGAGGGACTTCTTGGCAGCCGCATCAGCCGACCACTGCTTAAGCCAGAGCGAGCGGCGCAGAGCAACAAGGAAGGCCGAAATCCTGGCACCAAGCCTGACCACATCATCCATGGAAGTAACAACAAAGCCAATGAAATCCAAGCAAGCCTTGATCTCTTTATACTCCTCAGCTCGCTTGCGAGCCTTAGCTCTAGCCATAAGGTGTCTCACCTTTTCCTGTTGGCTAGCGAGACGATTGCCGAGGCACACGCCGGGCGAAAGAGGGCACCAGCAAAGGTGAACACATGGCAGACCAGCTGATCCATGCGCTTGTCTGCAGGATCACGTAAGGAAGCATTATCAGGCAATGGCATGACAGTGGTATTGGACAAGCCTGACACGGGAGGATCCACCTCGGGAGGGTGACACCATAACCGAACCAATTCAGCAGGGATGGCATACCGCCTATCCAGGCCCCTAGGGACCGACGGCAACTTGTTAGGCCTTTCCCATTCCTTAAGGATCATGTTAGAAAAGTGAGGCTGCTCCAAGAAGACCCGTCTTTGCCTCTCAGGCCGAAATAAATCACCCTGCTTCCTCTTAGCCGCTCTGGGAGGAACAATGTGTAGGGTATCAAACACGGAGGAGAGCAAATTCTCGTCTGAGAAGGAACCAGAGATGCTGTCATCGCCAGCGGAATATTCCACCGTTGAGCGATAATCATCTGGCGACTCGCCTTCCTCCGCAGAACCCAAGCAACCAAAAAGATAGTCATTCGAGTAAATCGGCTCCAGATGCCGCTTCTTATTCGAGGCCTTCTTAGGGGCTGTCAACGAGATCTGCTTCTGGAGACTAGCCAGCTTATGCGCAAAATCAGTATGAGACCCCTTGCTGGCTCCCCCTTCATTAGGGGCTTAATGCAGCAGCGGAGGGTCCGGAGAGGGTGATGGTAATAAAGGGCTAGGGTCAGGAGCGACCGCCCGCTCATGGTCCAAAACAATGCCTCTGGCGCAAGTGGGACAAATAGTGCTGAATCCGCCCAGAGGATTCCTTCTGCACAAGGGGCAGAGCCTGTCCTGCCCAAATGGGGCCCCCAGCTCACTATCCCCTGATGCCTCCATTATGGTAATTAAGAATAGTAAAATTCAATAAGGCTACTAGACACTAATGGCCTAAGCCTATAATCGATCCCTCTTATTAAAAAGGGGGACCTGGAGGAACCACAACCCTCAACCTTATCCCACGATCTAAACAAAAAAGAGAGAGAGACCCATGTCAGCCTTAACATAAAACACATATGGCACGAGCAACAATAATCAAAAGAGGGACTCACGACACTGCAAACCGACAGGAGGGTCGCAGCGTCACCGCAGCAAGGAGGGCCTGAGCACCTAGCTCCCAGCACAGCAGCAGCAAGAGCAGCACGTCTGGCCCAGCCGCCTTCTGGAAGGATCCTCCGGGGTCCCGTCCCCCCTGCGGCGCAACCAAGAAGAACGCCACCCCCCTGCATCCACTGCTCCCCCCCGTCTCTCACACAGACAGCGCCGCACACGGCGGTGCGGAGAAGGCCCGCGGGGAGCGACCGCAGCAAGAGGCGCACGCCCCGGGCACACCGACGGGGGAACGCAGGGAGGTGAGTAAGAGGTCAGAAACCGCTCCTCACCGTCTGTCAGTGAGGAGCGCAAGTGAAGTCGCACCAAGCATGCAGCGCACACACAAATAATAAAGCTTGTGGGCAGGGAGGGACATATACATAAAAAATATACAAGTGGTTCTCCCTCAGGCTCACCATAAGCCTGTGGCCAGCTACCTTTTAGAATAAGGTCTGTGGCCCAGAGCATGTGCTCAGCCGAATGCCACAGACCCTGCCGTTCACCCTACCGTCACGGATCCCGTAGCAGCCAAAGGCTGGGAGGCAGGGATGGGTCAGAAGAGATCCATGGAAATAGAGTTTGCAGCGGCCGACGGGCTAGGTGGCCCCGCTCTGCTGCCAAAATCTGAGAGAGAGTGCCAACGATCTTATGCAGCCAAACTGCAAGATGAACAACTGGGGAATGATAGAGGGGCAGCTGCCTTTATAGGGGGCCAGGAGGAGCTACATCTTTGATCTTGCAGTAAAGCGCCCTCTAGAGGCGAACACCCAATCGTGAGATATTGGGATGGCCTGGACTGGATGTAGGGGGAAAAAAAGGAATCGGAGACCATTAGGAGCTTTAAGAATATGTAATTATATGGTCTATGTCGTTGCCTGGACAATCCATTTAAATCCACCATGAGTGTACATACAAATCAGTTCTCCAATCATAAGTCTGTGTCCAGAAGGAGTGGGTCAGTGAAGGTGTGAGCTAATCTAGTTGCTTGTTTAGGGCGTATGCAATCTAGATTAAGTCCTCAATACATTTAACACTAAAGCATGCCCTTGAGCCCCGTATATCAGGCCTATGATTGGAGAGCTGATGTAGGTGGATTTAAATACAGACACATTACTGGGGCAACTTACCCCTTTGTGGAGAGGCATTGGAGCCACGACACATGCAGGATTGTTGTCATATCTGAATGTGATGGTGAGGATGCAGTTTCCTGTCAGACAGTACTTTTGTTCCTTTTTCTCTCTGTAGCAGAGGCTGGACCAAAAGCTGCCTGATTTCCTACCCCCAGGGCAGATTCAGGATGCCCCCCTGTGTTATACCCCGAGCCCCCTTTAAAACATTCTCCCCAATCCAACGGCCATGCGCGAGCAGCAGATATATATCTGCCATCTGCTATACCTTTAGTAGGGTGCGTGCCCAGGCCAGCCATTTGTGAATGTCCGGAGTGGGCACGCACCCTGTTAGAGGGAAGCAGGGATGCGGCCGCCGGCGTGCTCGGCTCTTATCAGCTAGACTCAGCCCTTAGATAATTTTGACAAGCGCATATTCAATGTGTTTTTACTCAAATATTTGGCAGCTGGGTACTTACTAACTCTAACTTAAAAAAAAAAAAATAAATAAAAATCCCACAAATCACATTTAGTGGCACTTCAGTTAAAAAAGGACCCCTGCCCTGTCACGCTACCCTGGCACTGAGGCAGGAACAGGGGAGGGGGGGTTTACAAATTAAAAAAACCCATACCTTAGCCAGACGCCCACGCCGTCCTCCCAGTCTCCCGCAGCCACTGCACAGAAAGGATCAAAGACTAATCCCCTGGCCCCGCGTGTGCTCCTGCCGTCCATTCACTTGCTTGGGCGGGTGGGAGTGGGCACCTAGTTGGCTGGCTCTGGAGTCTTTTAGACTTCAGAGTTGGCCTGGGCTGTATTTGCTCCACTTTAAAGTTGACCAAAACCTGTATAGGCTAGTCCTGCTATCTCCCAATCCCTGAGAGAACCCAGATTTGGGATGCCAAGCTGTGTGAAACCCCCAGATTAGCTTGCTATACTTACCTATTCTGCAAACCCATGGTGCATGCGCAGTGGCGTCCCTCTGACTCATGCCTGCTCCAGCATCAGCCCTATCTGAATGGCAGGCCCAGACATGCATCAGCACTCTATGATGGGCTCTGTGTACAAACCGTGTCCTATGCTGCTCATTCATATGCACGGCATAGAACACTGATTGGATGAGAGCCTGTGCATGTGCTATGTGATCGGCGAGGGGAGGGGGTTTCACACAACAGGATGCACCGGCAACAGGGACCAAAAGGGTCAAAATTTACAGAGGTTCTTAGAAATCTTAAACCCGATCCTTACCATCATATGATAGTCTTCATGTTCCTCAATTGGCTCAGAGATGACATTTTTAATAGACCCCATCGGGACCTTCTCTGTCCTCTCTGTGAACAGAAACCAGACAAGTTAGTAAAAGTAAATGTGCCGCCAAAGTCCTATTTTTGTTACTGCGATTTAAGCAAGTTACTGGAGCATCAGTCTCATAAGAAAGTACATGGGGGTAGGAGTCCGGCGATGGGACAGGGCGACATCCCAACATCTCTATTAATGGGTGCCAGAATGGTGACACCCCCTACAAAGAAAGCTCTTAGCTGGCCCAGCAGGCCTCTCTTTTGCACAATTTCCCTACCCCCCCCCCCGTTTTTTTTTTTGCACATTTCCACATTCTCTAGCATTCCCCAGCATTTTCTTTTATCTTCATCTTGCATTTCCCCGTTTCCGTCTCTCTCTTTATGCATACCTTCACTTTCTGCATCCTTTTTTTTCCATTTCTTTTTCATAATTACCTTAAAGTGGACCAACACCCAGGATTTTGACTATCCTGGGTTTTGGTCCACTTCGGTGGGGCACCCCGATCGGGGGTGCCCCGCTGTGTGAAACCCCCCAGAAACCCCAAAAAACTCACCTCTCCTCGCTCCCACGTGAACGCCGCAGCCAATCCCCGCCAACGTCTAGGCGGGGGACAGGAACGTACAAGCCTCTTCCGCCGCCGCCGCCGCCTCCCGCGCGTCACTCTCGGCGCCCGCGCCGGCCATTCACAGAGGGCCGGCGCGGGCGCGCGCACGTCTGGAGGGGCGCGCGGGAGGCGGCGGCGGAAGATCAGGTAAGGTCTTTTTGGGGTTTCTGGGGGGTTTCACCCCGCGGGACATCCGAGATCGGGATGTCCCGTGGGGTGAAGGGTGAGGGTGGGAGGTGATCGGCCCGGGAATCTTATAGATTTCCGGGCCGATCACCCCTGGGTGTTGGTCCACTTTAAAAGCCAAAACAAAACTCACTAGCGACCATCCTGGAATCTAAAAGATTCCAGGATCGGCCGCTGGATTTTCTCTGTTGTATGAAACCCCCTAGGAAGCCCCAAAAAGCTCACCATGCCACACTCCAATGGGGAGCGCGCTCACGGCTGGGGATGCAGGAGTTGTGGCAGCACGTGCTTCCCATTGATTAGAAAGAGAGCTGACGATGTCCTGGCAGGCAGCTCTCATTGGACGAGAGACTGCGCATGCGTAGGTAGAGTGGCAGGGTGAGTTTTTGGGGGTTTCAAACAGCGGGGATCCCCAAGTGGGATCTTTTTACTATCCCTCACCTTCTTTTCTTTCTGGTCTAACTCTCTTTTTCTTCCCTATTTCTCTCTCTCTGTTTCCAGTCTTCAGTTTTCTGCCTCTCCTTTTATCCAACATTCCCTCCATCTACCCCTTGTTTCACCTTCTCCATTGCGCCCCCTTATATGACCTTCACTTATTGTATCATAATTGAATGTTAAAGTATATATTTTTTTTAATATATAAATGTATATATTTTATTGAAAAATGACATGCTATAACCTTTAATTTGCGGACTTGGACATTATAAGAAGTGCATTCTCTTTTTTTTTTCCTCTCTTTTGCTGACTTGACTTCTTTGTGATTAAAGTGGACCAACACCCAGGATTTTGACTATCCTGGGTGTTGGTCCACTTAGGTGGGGCACCCCGATCGGGGGTGCCCCGGTGTCTGAAACCCCCCCGATCGCCGCAAAAACTCACCTCTCCCCGCTCCCACGTGACCTCGTCCGGCCAATGACAGCGCTCAGAGCAGCTCTGGTATGCGCGTCCAAAGCCGCTTGGACGCGCATACCAGAGCGCTGTCATAGGCTGCGTCTCTCGCTTCCCTCTAACAGGGAGCGCGCCTGCGCCGGCTGTTCACAAAACGGCCAGCGCGGGAGCGCGCCCTGCTAGAGGGATGCGAGAGACGCGGCCGCGTCTCGCGCATGCGCCGTTGGATCGCCGGTAAGGTAAGGATTGTGGGCCTCCTGGGGGGCTCCTCCCCGTGGGACATCCCGATTTCGGATGCCCCGCGGGGAGGGATCTGATCGGTCCGGGAATCTTATAGATTTCCGGGCCGATCCCCCCTGGGTGTTGGTCCACTTTAAGAAACAGAGACCTGCCATTATCTCTAACTATTCCTCAAGATGTGTTTGTTTAAATCATGTTTGCCCAGTTTGCTACCTATTGTAATGCCGTGTTGATATAGGCTTACCTTTGCTGTCCGTGTCTTATGTTGTGTTAACCCCAGCACTGGAGGCCTACCCATTGTGAGTATATTTAATGAAAGAGGGGCAAAACCCGTGCAGCCGGGCCCTAGAATCTAAAAGATTCCAGGCCTGGCCACTAACCTGCCCCCTGTGAAACCCCCCTGGGGCACTGATGATCTCACCTGATCCCAGCGGGTCCTGCGACCTGATTGAGCCATTGGCCACATACCTGGCTTCTGATCTGTGCGGCCGCGCATGCTCCCGTGCCCAGCCATTCTGAATAGCCAGGCACGGGAGTGCGCACACGCCCGTACAACATTCCAGAGATGCGGTAAGCTGGCTGCATTCTCATCACAGCAGCACTTTTGAGAGTGCTAACTGGCTCTGTCAAGAAGTGCCAATGGCCTCGGCTTTCTATGAAAACCGGGCTACTGGCTGCCCGGACGGCGGCACGGAACAATGAGTGAGTGGTGGACCCAAAATTTCTATCCACTTTAAGATTACACTGCTGACTATTATTTGGCCCATAAAATCTATGACGCAATTGAGAGTATTCTCTTGCAACTTCGATTATTATCCAATCATTAAGCGGGAAAACCTGCTGAGACCTGTCTTGTGCCAGAAGGAGGGTGCCATTCCCATTCCCATAGGAAAGGTGAGCTTAACGGAGTGGTGAAACTATGTTAGTGTGTGAATGAAGGAGCTACACAATGTCAGGTACATAAGTGTTTTCCCATGAAAGCCTTGTCTTTCGACGATGCTTGCTCCTGCAACTGATGAATCTGACAAACAATGGTTGTTTCTGTAGTGAGGTAATATATATCCTACTAAGTTTAAAGCTATTTATTACTGTGTGGTGATGTTTTCTTCTATTTTTTTTTTTCCTTTTTATATTCTTTATTTTCAAGTTTTCAAAGTACAACATACAACACAGCAATCATGATCCATTGACAGGTATTGTGTACAAAGAATGGTATCATAATAAATGGTTCTTGCCAAGCATTTGTGATCATTCCTTCTTATGTCTACCCAGGAGCAAGACGCTCTAGAACTGTCACCCGGGGATTGACCCAGCCGAGCGCCTACCACAGCCCCTGCAACCAGGCCACCAACCCTCATAACTGCTTCTGCCCCCCCGGGCTCAATTCCAGTCGCAGGGGCCTCAGCAGTCGCCCCCAGCCCCCGTTCTAATGCATATAACCCTTGCTCCTGGAACAGTCTCTTCATCACAGGGGTAATTGTATCAGGGCAATGCAACCGTTCACATAAATGGACAGAAAAAAGCAACGAAAAAAAGGAAAAGAAGAAAGGAAAAGAGTACAGTACAACTGTCACTACTGATTGTTGTCTACCAACACCTTAAATTCCGGTGAGTTTACAAAATTGATCCACCCGAACCATGAGGCGGTGTGCATCGGACAATTCATTACATGCTTCAATTATGTTCTCGCTGCGTTCAACAATTGGCCCAGGATAGATACATATCCGAGTGGTGGAAAAGGTAAAAAGCAGGGGCCCCCAGAAGCTCCTCCCCTGCTATCCGCTCCATGGTCCCCTTTGCAAGTTTTATTTTCTGTATATAAGTATATTGTATATTCTTCGTATATCTTGTTTAGAATAAAAGAACATTCTTTATTGGTTAGGCTCTGGCCTCTTTAAAACAATATAACAAGCCTGCATTTATATTAGCGGCCCCGTCTTGGGCATTCATTAGTAAAACGTTTGGTATTTGGGTGTGGCTTGAGAATTAGCAAAACACTTATTCTCTTTTTCCACATCCCCTCCTTCCTTTTATCAAGATTCCCACCCCCTCTCTATTGTTCAAATTCTCTCCTCCTCTTTTTCTTCTTTCAATATTTTCTCCTCTGCATTCACTTTTTTCTCTGACTTTCTGTATTCTACATCTTATTTCTTTTTTTTTTTTTTTAATATTCTTTATTTAAAGATTTTGCAGTTTTGTACATACATACATTGAGACAAACAATACCGAACAATACAGGGCAAAGGGTATAGGTGTGGAAAAATGGACTCCTTGTTTGCTAAGACGCAAATGGCACAAAGCAGCAATAACAATGGTGGTCCGACTTTGCTCTTTTAACACATTGTAAAGCGGAGAGGTAGTTGCCTTAGCTCCCAGGCTGGGAGGCGAGGCGCTCATATGTGTAGGTCTTGATATCCATTGATCAGTGACCTACTGTTCTGATCTGCCCAGAAGGGCAATGTCTGCCACACGTGACCACGTTACTGACCCAAGGAGGGGGGTGGGAAGGGGAAGGTATATGGCGTGTGGGGCTCAACACCTGAACCGGTATCTATCTCTGCGTGTCCACGGATGGTAACGCGCAAATTATTTCTTTCTTTTTAAATGTGAATGTGTGTGGATGGGGGTTGGGGGAGCGCCATTTTGAAATCTTGAACAGGATGACATTTATCCTAAGGCTGGACTTGGGTGTGGTGCTTGTACCATGTACTGCAATGGCTTCTGTTTTCAAAGTCCACAAAAACAGACTTTTCCACCTTAAAGAGAAAATCCAGGGTCATCGGCGTTCCACTCCCTGGGGCACCCCGAATCGGGATGCCCCGCTGTGTAAAACCCCTAAGAAGCCCCGTTACACTTACCTTGTCCCGGAGCCCTCTGTGCGCCGCGGCTGCATCCCGACTCACCTCTAGCTGAGCGCACACCCGCGCCCGACCGTACTGAACAGTTGGCGTCTTAGCCACCAGCCAAAAGGAGCCAAGCGAAAGCGAACATGCTGAGTGTCCGCTCAGCCAATCGCTTACAGCTTGAGCCTGCGCCATGGGGGCGACAGGAAGGTGAGTGAATGAAGCAGGACATTCCAATTCAGGATGCCCCCGCATATAGGAACAACCCAAAAAGTCACAATTGGGTTTTTTGTTGCTCTTCATAGGGGACCCACAGCATGTGCTGGGGATGAAAGTTTTGGCAGTGTGTGCTGCAGCCTTTGTTTCCCCACCACAAGATGCTAGAAATGTATGGAAAAAGTGCAGTCTGTCCAGTCCAGAAAGGAAGCCTGGAACAAGGAGACTCCCTCTGGGGGAGTATAGTGCAAGATGATTATTTCATTTCATGCTTTATAATACCATAGTAAGGGGCATTTCATTACTAACCTTTTGTACCGATCCATAGCTGGTCTTGCTCCAATTTGAATGTCAGTCTGACTTTCCCCCCAGATTTATTGTACATACCAGATATGGGGGTAGTTGGAAGCCGTTCCTGTAACACACAAAGTAAGCACAGGTAACTATAGACTGGGTAAAAGCCTGGAGAAGGTTTTACATCCTGACAGCAGGGTCTGTGCCTCACACTATGAAAGTTGCCCCTTGTGGGGAAAACTACTGGATTGGACAACTACTGGATTGGACAATCTCATGTTTGTTGGGGCTATAAAAACCAAGCTTTCAATATACTATATAATGAATATCAACCTACTGGGAAGCTGTCCTTATATTTTGCAGAACATAGAAAGATCCACATGCTTCACCATAAAAGAAATTAACAAATACTCACTTTACCCCACCATACCTTTTTTTTCTGCAGTGCAATCGTCTTCTGTATTCTTTCGCCTCGGGTTATGATTTCATCTATATGCTCTTACTGATGATATTGTATCAGCACTGATATATTTCTCTTTTCTATAAAAGTATTTGGCAGGGGGGAAGGTCCTAAATGCTTGCCATAACCACCCCCCCTGCATGCACACAGGGTCGACTGGAATGACTTTCTCCCCTCATAAAACTCTGCAGCATAAACAAAGTGTTATCAGAATCACCCAGCCATAGAAAGCAGAGACAAGGTCCATATCCTGCCCCTCTTCCATGGAATGTCCTCCTTCCCTCCTCCCTTTGGAATCCCAGGACAGATGGGGGATATCATATGGAACTTTGAGGTACCCAAAGATGGAGAATCCCAGATGCACCAATCAAACAGTGGGTGACTCCCAATCGCTCTGCCCAATAGGAGGGGTCAGAAACTGACCCCTGGTTAGAGGGAATAAGGTGAGCATCAGAATGGGCAGAGAGAGACTCTAATCTTACCATCAAAAGTGACACACGCTACCTTAACATCTAAGGAGAAGACCAGAAGCGTGTGAGGACTGACACAAACCACAGCCTAGACAAAACTCTCAAGTATATTTTTCACCTTTTTTATTTGTAATTGCTATCTAAATATATTTGTACGTGTTTTATAGTTAATCCTGTTTTATCACCTTGCACCGTTTTTCTTGTTGGTTTAGTGTTTTTCTGCTTTTTTTTTTTTTAAACTTGGAAAATACAGCAGAGGTTCACTGATGCTCTGAATTAAGGATCTAAAAAGCTCACGCTATTTCTGAAGAGCCTGGCTACCTTACTTGCCTAAGACGCTCGATCGTCCCTGCCTGGAAGTGGTTGTGGGTCGATCGATCCGTTCGATCTGATTGTGTGGTGTGTGTGGCTTATATAGAGGTGAACACTGTGTGTGTTCTGGTGGCAGCGATTTAAAGCAACGCATGTTGCCAATTGAAAAATTGCGGTGACACACGTGGGGTACGATTGGCCGGTTTGATCAGATGAATGATCAATAGGTCTGATCAACCCGTGCAATTGTCACACCCCCTTTGCCATTCCTTTAGTAATTTCAAGATCAAAATACTTCTGACAAATTCTTTCAAAACTTCCTAGCACATAGAAAATCATTGCAGTCCTTCCTTCAAAGTGGACCAACACCCAGGATTTTGACTATCCTGGGTTTTGGTCCACTTCCCCGGGGCACCCATGTGAAACCCCCCAGATGGCAAGATACAACTCACCTTACCCCGCTCCTACGGCGAATGCGCGGCCGCTCGTCCAATCAACGTGCTCGGAGCTGCTGAGGTATGCGAGTCAATGCAACGTCTTACCTCAGCGGTTCCGAGCACGCTGGCGGCCGCATCTTGTGCTTCCCTCTAACAGGGAGCGCGCCCGCGTCGGCCATTCACAAATGGCCGGTGCGGGCACGCACCCTGCTAGAGAGAAGCGGCCCGCGCCGTTGGACCGGGGTCTAGGTAAGTGTAGCGGGCGTCCTGGGGGTTTCACACAGCGGGGCATCCGGATTTGGATGCCCACAGGGAGGGATCTTATAGATTCCCGGGCCGATCCCGCTGGGTGTTGGTCCGCCTTAAATGAATCCTGGCATTGAAGGGTAAGTCCACTTTCTGTTGTATTTTTTGAAAGTGTATATGTTTGTGTGGCAAAATGATGTCTCATCGCCCTCGATTTTCTAATGTTTGCAAATGTGTGTTTTATGGAAGCAGTTTTCACTATCTGCAATAGCAACAAATTGCAAATAGTTGCACAAAACACTACTGAGGCGCATGTGTTTCACGTAAAGCGGACCTTCATCATCATTTAATGAAAAGCCCAAACCCTTCAAAAACTATTCCCTAGCATCTAAAATTAATATTTTCAACGTTTTTAGTCACTTACATTTTATTCTTTCCCTCACTGGCCTGCAACTCTGTTCAGCACTCTAGGATACGGGCGCCGCCATCTTGGCTCAGTAGTATCATCTACTGAGGAGAGGAAAGGGGTGAAAAGTGCAGGGGAGCGGGGTTATAGCTGTGCTTTGCACAGACAGAGCAGATCTGGGGTCAGGAAAGGTCAGCAATGCCAGAAAGGCCAGAATGCAGAGCAGCACAGTCGGAAGACATTTCCTGTTTGCAAGCAGCCTGCACCTCCATGGGCCGCCATCTTGGATGCTTAAAGGAGCAGTATCGCAAATTTTTCTTGGTGACTTATATTTAAATGGTACTTTGAATGTAGGTAAGTGTTGGAGTAAGAATTACAAATGTAGAAAAAAATTATGTGTGTGTTGTGCAGCTGGAGACTAATAGCTCATGTTTATGTCTGCTGAGTGTCGGGCGACACTCTGGCCTGTTCCATGCTGAGGAGAGGGGGAAACAATGTAACAAAGTATCAGCTGTTCAGTGCTGGCAGCCGTCCAGCATAAGATAACAACATTGCAACATTGCCTGGCCAGAACTCATATCTAAAACAGAGAGAAAAGCTCGAGAAGTCATTTAGCTGATTTTGACAGTTTTCCCTTCATGTTGGCTCTGCTGCAGAATCTTTCAGTTTACCATTTTCTCTCTCTTTTCTCAACACATTTTTCCATATGATCTTTCTTTCAGCTTTGTGTGTTTTGAGCAAAGCCCAACCCAGGATTTTCACTATCTGGAGTTTTGTTTTGTGCCCCTAGGGGCATCCTGACTTGGGATGCCCTGATATGTGAAATCCCCAAGTTCGCCTGTGAAAACATACCTTTCCCACAGCGCATGCGCGGGCTCTCATCCAATCAGCTCTGTTTGCACGCAGATGGGGAGCCTGAGCAGTAACCTTCCTGGCCGCCCGGCCTGTCTAAATGACTATCTGCGTGAGCGCGCCAGAAAAATGGGGGGATCTGTGGTTATCCAGGGGTTGTTTCACACAAGGGGGCATCCCGATTTAGAATGCCCAAGGGGGAAGGTCAATGGCCGGGTCTTATAGACTTCAGGGTCAGCCACTCAGGGTTTTGTTCCACTTTAATACCTTTAGATTTTCCTGCACAGTTATTCAAAGAAGAATTTCAGTCATTTTCAGTCAGTTTAGTTTATTTTGTATAGATTTTACACATTTGAGTCACCTGGTCTCATAACAAAAGCAGCACCTCACACACACACACACAGCCGTTACCACTGATTACAGTGTCAGCCTCTGAGGTAAAGTGTTGCTAGGAGACCAGTGGGCTAAATGAAGCAGCTCACTAAATACAACCTAGCAGATCCCCCTATTCAGCAAATGGACTGAGCCATTGTCATTATACAATTTAAAAGAAAGGCATATATTTTTTCCCTTTTCTATCGCCACATTATTTATACACACGTTAGAAGCTATTGTGTGGCTATTTAATTATTTATCTTTTTTAATGCAAATTTTGCGATACTGCTCCTTTAAAGTGTCAGAAAATGCAATAGACGCAGGTAGGATGATTTTTAATGTGAGTAATCTGTATGTACAGGGTGGAGGAAACATATAAGATATGCTCTTATTTAGGGTGAAGGTCCACTTTAAAGTGGACCAACACCCAGGATTTTTGACTATCTGTGCCCCGCTGTTTGAAACCCCCCCAGAAAGCCCCCAAAACTCACCTCACCACGCTCCCACGTGGCCGCGCTGACCAATCACCGCCGACGGACAAGCGGGTGACAGCGGCGGACAACACAGCGCGCCCGCCATTCACAAACGGCCGGCGCGCGCACGTCTAGAGGGGTGCGCGGGAGGCGACGGCGGCCGCCGCCGATGAGGTAAGTTTTTTGGGGCTTTTAGGGGTGAGTCCTGTACACACAGAACACTGCTGTTATGGCCACTGCTTAAAGTGGACCGTCACCCAGGGGTGATCGGCCCGGGAATCTATAATATTCCCAGTGGCCATAACAGCAGTGTTCTGTGTGTACAGGACTCACTTCTCTCATCTTGATGTACAGACTTGGTGTACGTTACCAATAGCTACAGACTGCAGGTAGTGAAAACAGCTTCCATAAAACATACATTTGCTAACATAGGAAAAAAAAATGCTAGATCAGCTAAGCACCTTGAACACATCCTTTTCACTTTCAAAAATGTTATCAAAAGTTACCCTTTAAGCTTAGTAGCTCTGGGTAACTGTTGTGAGTCTTCTCCAGGTTTATTGACAGAAGCTGCCCCATAGCATTAGGTTGTTGGAAAGTAACAAAAGTTTTCCTGAGCAAGGGCACACCGAATATTTTTACCTGAACTCCCTTTAGAGATGGCATCACGTCATCCGGTTTTCCCTTATCCAGGACTTTTCTGTGTTGCTAAAACATATAATATTAAGAGATCAAAATACAGGACAAAATGCACACAAAGCACAATACAAAGAGGTATAAAGAGTACATAAAAAATACTATTTAATTTATTAAAAATAAAAAAAATGTATATATATATAATTTTTTTTTAAATATATATATTTAAAAACATTCTAAATATAATATATATATATATATATATATATATATATATATATATATACACACACATTTGTGTAACCTTAATGAATAGTGAGTGTGGCCTGCATGTACCTTCTGTCTGCACAGCGGCTCCTTTTTGTTTTCCTCTTCTTTAACCTCCTGTTGAATGGTTTCTTTGGGGGTGGTAACAGCAAGGACGTCGTTGATGGTGGACCCGACCACCATAACTTTTGCTCCATTAGTGACTTTGATTTCCCTTAGTGTTTTGTCCTCAGGGAGTAGCCCCTTGAACATGACTTTCTGCATAGCTGGTGGAAGACCTGAAACATAAATTGGGATATTGTTGCCCTGTACTATAATTAGGTTTTCTTTTATAATAGTTATGAATACCTACAGCTGGGTCTCCTTAGGAGCAGATGATGCAGCACACGCTATAGTATGTAGCGACTTTTATTGGAGCAAGCATTATCACTTGAGCCGTGGCACTGACCTTGGTTGCAGATAGAACCAGAAGTGGAATAAAGAAATATTTCTAAATGCGTTCCTAGTGGATTTACATCCAATGGGGGCCAGGAAGTAGCTACACACACAGCCACATGGCAGCTGCAGCTCCTCCAAAAGTAGACATGCTTCACTGCAGTGTGCAACAATTTTTTGTCCCCCATGAAATTGAGCTTTTTTCACAATTTAGTTTTTTTAAGAATCTTTGCCTGTAGAGGAGTGCCTAACAGGAAGGTCCCAAGGACTACTGTTAAAAGGGACCTAAAACGGTTTAGGCCACTCAGTCTCTATGGCGCTTGGGCTGTGGGGATATATATATATATTATATATATTTGCATAAATTTGTATGGTCGTTTGCTCGCTAAATGAATGCTGGATATACCGAATATGGAAATGGATCATTAGATGTATATGTAACAGCCTTGGGTGTCACCTGAACACAAACCCAATATTTTGTGTTAGTCCCCAGATTTTTCTTCTTCCTATTTACATATATTCCTACATTTACATATATTTCTAATAAAATAAAAACCCTCCCACATCCTGATTTGGGATGCCACACTGTGTAAAATTCCAGCGACTGCTCTGTACACTCATCTTGCCAGCAAACCCAAAGTACGTGTGCAGGGTGCATCAACTCAGAAGCGTACATGCGCCAGTCATTTCTAAATGAGTGGCCCTGGAATACGCAATGGGGAGGAACAATTCCTGGGATAGTGAAAGCCACGGGTGTTGTTAAAGCAGACCAACACCCGTTTGGCGGGGGGGATGGGGCTGGCATGACCACAATCTATGTGACTGCATGGCACCCAATTGCAGGGCTCCATTTCCGGCCAAGGATCCAGGAAGAGGTAAGAACTTCGGCCGTTCTGGGGGGGTGACGTGCGAGCCTGTTTTAATGCGCCCGGTACCGGACCAACACCTGTTAGCCGCCGATAGGGTGTGTCCACTCCTAGGCCCCATTTTTTTTGGCAATAGGTAGGTTATTTACCATTAAAGAAGCACTACTGCGAAAAAAATGGGCCAATATTAAAAATCCATATAAATATGCTGGATAGTAGAAGGAGGGGTCACTTATACACCCGACATTAAGAAATATCCAGCCAGGCTTGTTTTTTATTTTTATTAATGGAGGAAATTGGACCTCCATGCAGGCTGCCTGCAAACAGGAAGTGTCTTCTGACTGTGCAGCTCTGCATTCTGGGACTGCTGCCCTTTTCCTGACCCCAGCTCTGCTCTGTTTGTGCAAAATACAGTTATCCTCTTCTCATATGTGATGCTACTGAGCCAAGATGGCGGCGCCCGTATCCTGAACAGAGTTGCAGGCCAGTGAGGGAAAAAATTTACTAAAAATGTTTAAAGTGGACCAACACCCAGGATTTTGACTATCCTGGGTGTTGGTCCACTTAGGTGGGGCACCCCGATCGGGGTGCCCCGCTGTGTGAAACCCCCCCGATCGCCGCAAAAACTCACCTCTCCCCGCTCCCACGTGACCTCGTCCGGCCAATGACAGCGCTCAGAGCCGCTCTGGTATGCGCGTCCAAAGCCGCTTGGACGCGCATACCAGAGCGCTGTCATTGGCTGCGTCTCTCGCTTCCCTCTAACAGGGAGCGCGCCTGCGCCGGCCATTCACAAAACGGCCGGCGCGGGAACGCGCCCTGCTAGAGGGAAGCGAGAGACGCGGCCGCGTCTCGCGCATGTGCCGTTGGATCGCCGGTAAGGTAAGGATTGTGGGCCTCCTGGGGGGTTCCTCCCCGCGGGACATCCCGATTTCGGATGCCCCGCGGGGAGGGATCTGATCGGTCCGGGAATCTTATAGATTCCCGGGCCGATCCCCCCTGGGTGTTGGTCCACTTTAATATTTTAATTTTAGATGCTGGGGAATAGTTTTTAAGGGTTTGGGCTTTTCATGAAATGATGCTGAAGGTCCGCTTTAATGGATGTTTAAAATCATGGATGCATGGATGTTTAAAATCTCAGAAAATGCAGTAGATGCAGGTAGGATGATTTTTAATGTGAGCAATCTGTATGTACAGGGTGGGGGAAACATATAAGATACACTCTTGTTTAGGGTGAAGGTCCGGTTTAAGTTAAATTATCCAGATGATAATATTCTCACAGGGCTTCCCCTCACTTTCTGACCCCAACATATTCCACCAATACAACTGCCCATGGTCAGGCACCCCTTCCCCTTCAAGGCTGTGCGTCAGCCTTTCAGACGCATTTGTCAAAGTGTGTAGGAAACTATCCGGTGCTCTAAAGAAAAGAAAACGTTTCTCCAGATCGCTTCTATGGATTCTCTTATGGCAGCCATACAAAAAATAGCTAGTTTCTGCCAAAGCATAGCACTGAATGGGTGCAATGAGGCAGAAGAGCGTCTGTTCTCTGTATACTCAGAAGCAGCCATATTGTTTTGAAAAAGATGGGATGCCTGTCCCAAAACAGTTGTTGATTATGTGGATTTATGGCCAAAAAAGAGAGTGTGCCATGTCCTGAGGGAACTACTCTGACAGGGGAGACTGTTTGCACACATTAATAGGGGTCCCTTACCAACGTCCACCAAACAATAGGCAGGGCCATGAGGTAATAAAAACCTTCAGCTTGCCCACCAATTACTTCACGTGGTCAAGCTGAAAGATAACTTGGAAAAACCTCCGTTAGACTTACCAGTAACGGCTTTTTTAGGAATCCTTCAGCTTGACCACCAATTACTTCACGTGGTCAAGCTGAAGGATAACTTGGAAAAACCTCCGTTAGACTTACCAGTAATGGCTTTTTTAGGAATCCTTCATCTTGACCACCAATTACTTCACGTGGTCAAGCTGAAGGATGACTTGGAAAAACATCTGTTAGACTTACCGGTAACGGCTTTTTTTTAGGAATCCTTCAGCTTGACTACGTGAAGTAATTGGTGGTCAAGCTGAAGGATGACTTGGAAAAACATGGTGTCACAAGTTGTTACACAGGTTCCCCTCATTCCATAACGTTACATTTTCTGGCCCGCAAACCTGAGGTATCTTTTTGCAAAGAAGAGGCTGGATTCTTATTACAGATTTTCTAATGCAGAACCCTGTTAGGTTACTTCTAGAAACAGGTTTAATAGCCGCAGGCACGGTTATAATTAAAGAAGTTAGCTAGCGGTGATCCTGCGTGTGACTGGGAGAAGGGGAGTTCTGGCTAATTATCAGGGAGCAAGTAAGTCAATACAGTTTAATGAGCACATGCTGAAATGTCTAGTCTGCCTGTAGACTGTAGAGGTAAGTATTACGGACTGATCTGAAATGACGGTCACAGTTGGACATCTTCAGCTCATGGTGGTCTAAGAAAGCCCAAGAATACATCACTGGGGTTGTCCTATAATCAGCTGAATAGCGTATAAGTATTGCTTGGGTGACAGCTGATCTTCGGTGACCAGATTTCTTTATGCGTCTTGGTTTGAACCAGCTAGTCTCCTGAGCTATAGTCCACCAAGGTTGTCTAGCAAACCTTGATCCTTTGGTGTAAGAGGCTGATTCATTACTAACGGCAGGTATCGGCAGATGAGCGTCTGTATAGCAGCGCTTAGAGCGACCGCTAGTAAAGGCTGGAAGTGGGTATCAGGCGCTGTAACAGAGCGCCTCAGTCGCTGTAGTAACCTGTCAAGCATTGATGAATGTGACGTAGGTTGGCCATTCTAACATCAGTACAGCGCTGCAGTGAGCGAAAGGTAGCGCCAGCTCAGTGCGACTCTCAGTGCTCCACACCATACTTCAAAAAAGGACACACACACAGCGTCAGCGCTCTAAATCTGGTCGCTATAGCATAGAGCACCAGACGCTGTGTGATTAAAGTCTGTTTTTAAGCACATATCCACCAGTAACAAAGTGAAAACACATGGAATGACATTGTTATAACACTGTGACATTAATACTTTAGTGCCAGACCTGTAAATACAAATCTGCATAAAAAAAAAAAAAAAAGCGAAAAAATATTTCAAAAACAACTTTTTGCAGGCCAGGAGAGGTCACACAATTATTTGAGAAAAAAAACAAAAACTTTAAAAAAGATTAGAAGGGACATCCATTGAAATGTATTGGAGAGCGACAGGTAAGACCTGGCGCTCTGGAAGCTAGAGCGCCGGCGCTATACACTGAGCCACCTGAAATGATGAATCATACGCTACATGGCGCTGTTAGAGGCGCTCACCAGAATCGCCTCCATAAATGCGGTATTGCCTACAGAGCCAAGCATTCACCAGAAGCTGCCTGCTGCTACGAAGCGCTACCTGCCGCTATCCCTTCATGAATAAATCCCTAAGTCACAGCCAAAGAACGATGTTGGTCTCTATCCCTGTAACCACAGCTCTAATCCTGCTCTGCTCTTTGACCAGACTCCCCAGGTGTCCTACATTCTACCACCCTGTTGCCCTCTCTGCTGCCTGGGGGTATGTGGTGGCATCTGCAGAGCCCTGCAAGATTAAATGGGAAGACGGCAAAGTGACCAATTCCACCACAGATTCCAGTGAGACCAATTTTCCCATTTATAAGACATCCCGATTTGGGATGCCCCGCTGTGCATTAACTCATCAACTTGAAAAAGTGGAGTGTCCAGCTTCTTATTATATTAAAATATAACTTTTATTGTAGTCGTTTAAAAGATATAATCCAAGTAGCAATAGAAATACTCCCAGCATGTGTAAATAACAGATCCAGGTCCAAGCGCGTCCCACTGCAGGGACCCTGTGACGCATCATGATTATGGGCGTTTAAAAGCCCGAAACACGCCACAGGGTCCCTGCAGTGGGACGCGCTTGGACCTGGATCTGTTATTTACACATACAGGGAGCATTTCTATTGCTACTTGGATTAATTTTTTTAAACGACTACAATAAGAGTTATATTTTAATACAAGAAGAAACTAGGCGCTCCACTGTTTCAAGTATCTGAAGAGACTTCGGCCGGGGATCTCCTGCTCCGTGCTTTCATTGGTTTTGGTTAATATTGTGCTTTTCAATTGTTAACTCATCAAGCTGGAAATCCCACTGTGCATGCGTGGCCCGCATCCCTGCTATACTTCTCGTTGAGGTCCGTACCCATGCCAGGCATTTCAGAATGTCCATCTGCGGGTAGACCAGTGGCATGCGTGATCCATTCAGCTTGCTCGCCACTCTGATTACAGAATCTGAATGGAGCACAGTGCGCCGATTAGCTGCACTTCTGCGCATGCACCATGGGTTCTCCCCAAGGCGTAAATTAATGCTACGATGCATGGGGATCCCAAATGGGGATGCCCCACTGAAGAGGAACATCCAGGAAGAGTGAAAATCCTGGGTGGTGTTCCTCTTTAAAGAATCCCAAACCCCAAAACTCAAACTATTTTGCTCCCCCACTGTTTGGATGTTTTCTGCCCTCAATGCTGCATGCTATTCCTGTTCTAGTGATTTTCATTTTCGCTATCCACAGCTATGCCTTGTATGCCGTTGGTTTCTGCCATTGTTCTTAAAGTGGACCAACACCCAGGATTTTAACTATCCTGGGTTTTGGTCCACTTCGGTGGGGCACCCCGATCGGGGGTGCCCCGCTGTCTGAAACCCCCAGAAAGCCCCAAAAAACTCACCTCTCCCCCGCTCCCACGTGACTGCGCCAGCCAATCACAGCGCTCAGAGCCGCTGTGGTATGCGCGTCCAAGGCCGCCTGGACGCGCATACCAGCTCAGCTGGCTCTGAGCGCTGGAGGCCGCGTCTCGCGCTTCCCTTACTGCTGGGGTAACACACTGTAACAAACCTCCTCCTGTAAGCTTCCCTGACTGCTGGGGTAACACACTGTAACAAACCTCCTCCTGTAAGCTTCCCTGACTGCTGGGGTAACACACTGTAACAAACCTCCTCCTGTAAGCTTCCCTTACTGCTGGGGTAACACACTGTAACAAACCTCCTCCTGTAAGCTTCCCTGACTGCTGGGGTAACACACTGTAACAAACCTCCTCCTGTAAGCTTCCCTTACTGCTGGGGTAACACACTGTAACAAACCTCCTCCTGTAAGCTTCCCTGACTGCTGGGGTAACACACTGTAACAAACCTCCTCCTGTAAGCTTCCCTGACTGCTGGGGTAACACACTGTAACAAACCTCCTCCTGTAAGCTTCCCTTACTGCTGGGGTAACACACTGTAACAAACCTCCTCCTGTAAGCTTCCCTGACTGCTGGGGTAACACACTGTAACAAACCTCCTCCTGTAAGCTTCCCTTACTGCTGGGGTAACACACTGTAACAAACCTCCTCCTGTAAGCTTCCCTGACTGCTGGGGTGACACAATGTAACAAACCTCCTCCTGTAAGCTTCCCTGACTGCTGGGGTAACACACTGTAACAAACCTCCTCCTGTAAGCTTCCCTGACTGCTGGGGTAACACACTGTAACAAACCTCCTCCTGTAAGCTTCCCTTACTGCTGGGGTAACACACTGTAACAAACCTCCTCCTGTAAGCTTCCCTGACTGCTGGGGTAACACACTGTAACAAACCTCCTCCTGTAAGCTTCCCTGACTGCTGGGGTAACACACTGTAACAAACCTCCTCCTGTAAGCTTCCCTGACTGCTGGGGTAACACACTGTAACAAACCTCCTCCTGTAAGCTTCCCTTACTGCTGGGGTAACACACTGTAACAAACCTCCTCCTTTAAGCTTCCCTGACTGCTGGGGTGACACACTGTACTGTAAGCTTCCCATTCACAAACGGCCGGCGCGGGTGCGCCCCCTGCTAGAGGGAAGCGCGAGACGCGGCTCGCGCATGCGCCGATGGAACGGGGCTGAGGTAAGGTTTGTGGGCCTCCTGGGGGGTTCCTCCCCGCGGGACATCCCGATTTCGGATGCCCCGCGGGGAGGGATCTGATCGGTCCGGGAATCTTATAGATTTCCGGGCTGATCCCCTCTGGGTGTTGGTCCACTTTAACTAGCTGTTTAAGCCTCCCCCCTCGCAATCTCATGCTGGGAGCAAGTACAGCCTATTGAAAACAGCGCTAGGAAGTTAAGATCCAAAAAAGATTTCATTTTCCCTGAATTTTTACTTTAGAACCAAAACCGCTTGTGAATATTTTTATTTAACTCATTACTAGGACACTAAGGGGAGTTGATACATGGGTTTATTTTTTAAAGTGGACCAACACCCAGGGGTGATCGGTCCGGGAATCTATAAGATTCCCGGGCCAATCACCTCCCTCACCGCGGGGCATCCGAGATCAGGATGTCCCGAAGGGTGAAACCCCCCCCCCTCCCAAAAGCCCAAAAAAACCTTACCTTATCAGCGACGGATCAGCCGCCGCCGCCTCCCGCGCGCCCCTCTAGCAGTGCGCGCGCCCGCACCGGCCGTTTGTGAATGGCCGGCGCGGGCGCGCGCCCTGTAAGAAGGACGCGCGGGCGGCTTGTCCGTCGCCGAAAAGGTAAGTTTTTTGGGGCTTTTGGGGGGGGGGGGGGGGTTTCACACAGCGGGGCATCCTGATCTCGGATGCCCTGCTTAAGTGGACCAACACCCAGGATAGTGAAAATCCTGGGTGTTGGTCCACTTTAAAAATGTAACCTTCCATAGGAAATTTAAAAACATGTTTGTAAAGGTGTGAGGAGAAGTAGCACAAGGCTCCCTGTATGGCTTAAAGGGTAAGCCTTGGGCCACTTTAACAATATAGAGAGAGAAACAAATATGTATCCCCCTGGCACTCAGTCACTGCAGGGTGGTTCAAATAATAAAATGAACTCACCTGGTCCCAGCAGTCAGTGCGTTCTGTCTGTGCTCCTCGGCATGGCCTGCGAGCTCCTCCGTTTTGCATGCGCCCACCAGAAGACACTCAAGTTGCCAGCTCAGTAGTCACGGAGCCAGTGATGCCGCCTGGAGTGCCAAGCGGGGGTGCACACCCGAATGAGATGACTGCAGAATGCTCTGCTCAATGCCACTTTTGAACAAAATGGCTGGTTTAAATAGGAACGGCTATATATAGCATCTTTATATTAAAAATTTCATAGCACTGTAGTGGTTGGCAAACAGATGTGACATAGCCTGAAACAGCGCTGGGAGTTGCCCACTGCCACAGTGTGTGCAGCTTCTGGTCCCCAGTTAGAAGGCCAGCCAGCCTGCAGTGCTCAGGGCTGAGGAATGGGGTGTTTAGGGGTTTAATTGGGTGTACATCTTCCCTAAAATAGATTTCACAAGGAGAGCATAGGTCTGCTTTAATGCAGTGCCACAGCAGCAGGTACTGTAGTCTCTTTCCAACAATTTCCCTTCCAGCTTTCATTTACCACACCCAGATTTCTTCTCAAATTTGGAGGATAAAGTATAAAAAATAAATCAAATATTTGCTCCTCTGCTCTTACCAGGAGTAAAAGGGACTGTCTAGGCCCAAGTGTAAAATTAAAACGTGACTTACCTGACATGCAGCCGATTCATCCTTGCTGCAAAAAAGGTGTTAAAGCCAATTTATAACCCCTCTTCTGTAGCCACACCCCCCGATTTTATTAAGGCGCCTTATCTTTTTTTCCTTTAGTACCAAGTGGTAGACCTATCACCGCCCATCTTACATCACACACCGTCTCCTGTGTCTGCTGGGGATACATAGCGTATTCCTCTGCTTGTTCTTTTAGTTGATTGTAAAATAAACTGTCAGGCAAATAATATATCCTACTGCACAATATTTACTTTCCCACTTCTTCAAGGGACAGTCCAGGCAACGGCAAAATTAAAGTGGACCAAAACCCAGGATTTTGACTATCCTGGGTTTTCCCCTGGAACACCCCAATCCGTGCCCCGGTACGTGAAACCCCCCAGATCGCCGAGGTTAACTCACTTCTTCCTTGTCCTACTGCGCATGTGCGGCCGCTCTTCCAATCAGCGCGCTCGTAGCCGTTGATGTCACGTTGTCTAAGCCCTCGTCTAAGGTCAGCGGCTTCGAGCCCTCTGGTGGCTACATCCCCCGCTTCCCTCTAACAGGGAGTGTGCCTGCGCCAGGCATTCACAATTCGCGCCCTGCTAGAGGGATAGCTGGGATGCGGCCGCGGTTCGTGCATGCGCCCTTGGACCGGGAAGCAAGGTAAGTGTATGGGGCGACCTGGGGGGTGTCACACAGTGAGGGGAGGGAATCGATCTATAAGATTCCCGGGCCAATAACGGTGGGTTTTGGTGCATTTTAAGGCAGCAAGAGGCTTACCTGATGCACCTGTTCTTTATTTCCTGCAGTCTTCTATAGATGCTCTATACAGTGGTCCCCAACCCTGTCCTCAAGGCCCACCAACATGTCATGTTTTTTCGATCTCCAAATAGCCAGCTCTATTGCTCTGTAGCTGCACTAATTACTCCACCTGAGCATCTTTGTGGAGATCTGCAAAACCTGGCCTGTTGGTGGGCCTTGAGGACAGGGTTGGGGACCACTGCGCAGGTCTCCAAAGTGTGGCCCTCCTTTCTGCTCCTTTCCACGACCATGCTTCAAATGTGGTCATACGGCAAACCCGTCACCCAATGCTCCCATAAAAGTGAACTGTGGGTTCTCTCATGCTGGCAGTGACAACAGTTACAAGGGCAGCTGTGTGACCACATTTGTGTGTGGTCATAGAGGAATGGAAACTATGGAGAAGCCCTGCCGGGAATGGTGGAGAGGCACATGGGACATGTGAGCTCCTTCCTGCCATATTGTTGCCATTGCCTGGACTATCCCTTTAACTAAACCGTGTATTCACTGCACAAAACAGACAACAGGGTAAATTTACCAAGAATGGGGCAATGGAAGCTGGAGAACCCAAATCCTGAGCAGCCAATCAGCATTCTCACCAGTTGCTTGGGACAGCTGCTCCTTCCACCACCCTTTATAAATCTTATTGTGTACACTAACAGCAGGCAGATACCAGACAGGCCATGTTCCCTGGCAATGGCTCCTCATTACACACCTGTAAGGGTGTGAATCTTCTGTTTAAGGCTGGCTCCAGTGCTGTCCAATGGGAGCTTCACATCGTACTTGTTCTTATTCCAGATAATCTTAAACTCCACAAGCTCCTTCTCGGATTCGGAGTCCCCTCCATTGCTGACTGCGTTGTCGCCCTCTGCTTGTGCCGAGCCGCTGTCCTGAGACGTGGTGTCTCCCCCCTCTGCACAGCTCGGCTGCTCCTTCTGTCCATCCGCCTCCATCCCCAGCTCTTCCATTTCTGTGGAGGGAGAAAAAGGAGAGATGGTCAGGTCCAGAAAACAAACAAAGGTCAGAAGAATCCAGGTGACCCCTAATACCGTCTCACCGTGTCCCCATACAGCTTGCACCAGCCTAACATTATTATTTACTAAAATAGTAATCCCACATTTTTCTAACCCTTTGAATATTAATTGAATTTCCTAATTTTCTCACTGTGCCTGACCCACATCCTTCTCCCTGCTTAGTTGTCTCTAATCCCCATCTGTCTACGTGTGTCTCTCCCTGCCCTAATCTCTGTCTCTTACCCCGATTCTCTGCGTCTGATCCCCCTTCATACCTTATCCCCATCTTTCTCACTGCCCCTCCATGGCTAATCCCCATCGCTCTCCCTGCCCCTCCATGCCTAATCCCCATATTTCTCTATGCTCCTCCATGCCTAATCCCCATCTTTCTCTATGCTCTTCCATGCCTAGTCCCCATCTCTCTCCCTGCTCCTCCATGCCTAATCCCCATCTCTCTCTATGCCCCCCAAGCCTAATCCCCATCTCTCTCCCTGCCCCTCCATGCCTAATCCCCATCTCTCTCTATGCCCCCCAAGCCTAATCCCCATCTCTCTCCCTGCCCCTCCATGCCTAATCCCCATCTCTCTCCCTGCCCCTCCATGCCTAATCCCCATCTCTCTCCCTGCCCCTCCATGCCTAATCCCCATCTATCTCCCTGCCCCTCCATGTCTAATCTCCATCTCTCTCCCTGCTCCTCCGTTCCTAATCTCCATCTCTATCCCTGCTCCTCCATGCCTAATCCCCATCTCTCTCCCTGTCCCTCCATGCCTAATCCTCATCTTTCTCTATGCCCCCTCCATGCCTAATCCCCATCTCTATCCCTGCCCCTCCATGCCTAATCCCCATCTCTCTCTCTGCCCCTCCAAGCCTAATTCCCATCTCTCTCCCTGCCCCTCCATGCCTAATTCTCATCTATGTCACTCCCTGCCCCTCCATGCCTAATCCTCATCTCTCTCTCTGCCCCTCCAGGCCTAATCCACATATCTCTCCCTGCTCTTCCATGCCTAATCCCCATATCTCTCCCTGCTCCTCCATGCCTAATACCCATCTCTCTCTATGTCCCTCCAAGCCTAATCCCAATCTATCTCTATGCCCCTCCAAGCCTAATCCCCATCTCTCTCGCTGCCCCTCTATGCCTAATCCCCATCTATCTCGCTGCCCCTCTATGCCTAATCCCCATCTATCTCGCTGCCCCTCTATGCCTAATCCTTATCAATCTTCCTGCCCCTCTATGCCTAATCCCCATCTCTCCCTGCCCCTCCATGCATAATCACCTTGCTCCAATGTTGCTAGGACTGCCTGCTAAAATCCCTCCGCAGAAAAGTTGACAGACTTCCCTGCCTGTCTAGCAAACGATTGATTTGTGACCCCAAAAACCTGGGGGTGATGAATGCTGTCAAAAGATCCAGCAAGCACTGAAAGCTGTGGTGGGGAGCACTGATGAAGGCAGCCTTGTTGTCAGTTTAACAGTCCAAATATGCAACAAGGTTTGCTTGATGTTGGTCTAAAAATCTTTTAGGACACAATATTTTGTAGGACAAGATCCTCATTGTTTTTTTGGTGTCTATAACTCAAGACAAAAACACTGATATGGACAGCACAGAGAGGGGTGTTAGAACACACTGTAGGGCACACATGCTCATCCTGAAGCTCAGGGGCCACATCTGATGTGGCCCATGACCTGCTGCGGGGAAAGTGGGATGGGTAAATAGAATCGATGTGTAAAGGTAGTTAAAGCGGACCTTCAGCGCCATTTAATGAAAAGCCCAAACTCTTAAACGGTTTCCCAGCATCTAAACATAATATATTTTACGTTTTTAGTCACTAACTTATTATTCTTTCCCCCACTGGGCTGCAACTCTGTTCAGGAATTTAGGATACGGGCGCCACCATCTTGACTCAGAAGCATCACACTTACTGGGGAGAGGAGAGTGGGATAAGGTACAGGGGGGCGGGTTATAGCTGTGCTTTGCTCAGACAGAGCAGAGCTGGGGTCAGGTAAAGGTCAGCAGTCCCAAAATGCAGAGCAGCACAGTCAGGAGGCACTTACTGTTTGCAGGCTGCCTGATAAGATGGCGGCTTCCATAAGCTGCCATATTGGATGTTTAAAGGCTCATAACATGCAGTAGATGCAGGTAGGATGATTTTTAATGTGGCCAATCTGTATGTACAGGGTGTGGGAAACATATAAGATAGACTCTTATTCAGAGTGAAGGTCCACTTTAAAGCGGACCTTCAGCGCCATTTAATGAAAAGCCCAAACCCTTAAAAACTATTCCCTAGCATCTAAAATTAATATATTTAATGTTTTTAGTCAATCACTTTTTATTATTTCCCTCCCTGGCCTGCAACTCTGTTCAGCACTCTAGGATACGGGCGCCGCCATCTTGGCTCAGTAGCATCACATAGTGAGGAGTTGAGAGGGGTCAAAAGTGCAGGAGAGCGGGGTTATAGCTGTGATTTGCACAAACAGAGCAGAGCTGGGGTCAGGAAAAGGTCAGCAATCCCAGAATGCAGAGCGGCACAGTGAGAGGACACTTCCTGTTTGCAGGCAGCCTGCACGTCCATGAGCCGCCATCTTGGATGTTTAAAGTCTCAGAAAATGCAATAGATGCAGGTAGGATGATTTTTAATGTAAGCAATCCGTATGTACAGGTTGAGGGAAACATATAAGATAGACTCTTATTTAGGGTGAAGGTCCGCTTTAAACAGGGGTAAGGATAGGCGATTGCACAGAGAGTGATATAGGAGGGGCACATTTGCAAATAAGCGGTGGCTTGGAGGAACACGCTAATTGATTGCACAACACTTGGGAAGAATAATTTGGTCAAATAGTTTTTCTATAATAATTGTATGCTCAGCATTGATGGGAGCTTAGATGGATTGATTATTGGGAACATAGTTAAGATGTGGGACGGCTAACAATAAGGGAGCCATATATTTGGAGAGGTAAGCCAATCAGCATGTGGGGATCGTTACATATGAATGTAGGGGTGTGGTGGATGGACATAGGAGTGGAGTTTGTGGAGACAGTGGGTAACCTGATTGTTGTAGAAAATCTTCATTGTGCTTTTTTCAAATGAAAAAAAAAATCCCAACCTATATATTGTGGCCCGGGACCAGGTTCCAAATCCTTTTAACCCCCTTAGCGGTGATCCCGAGCGTGACTCGGGGTTAATTTGCGCTGTAAGTAGCGGTAACCCCGAGTCATGCTCGGGATCGATTTGGGAGCAAGAGCGGGCGGCGCAGCCTCCTTACCTTCTCCCTGCGATCCAGCGATGTCCCCGCCGCGATCACAGGCGAGAGCCGCGGCTGCGGCGTCCGTCTCCACTTCCTGGTTCCGTCTCTGTAAGCCGCAGAGGCTCATGGGGGCGGAGCCGTGCGTCAGAGACAAATGCAATGGTAACGCTTTCGTTACCATTACATTTGTCTATTCAAAACGCCAGGGAGGTTAAGGGGCACTATTGTGAAATTGTTGAATAATAAAAATCCATATACCGTACACACACGTTGGCTAATGAGGGGAGGGGTCACTTATACTCCCAAACTGAATAAAACTCTCGCCAAGTTTGCGGTTTATTCTCCCATTGTAGGAATAAAATCCAGGGGTGACAGGTTTAGTCTATCAGGGGTGACAGAGCCTGTGGCCTTGGATGTCCTTTTCCTTCCAAGAAAGAAAATCAAGCCTGGCTCGATATTTCTTGATGCCGGGTGTATAAGTGACCCCTCCCGCCACCATCCAGAAAATGTATATGGATTTTTATAATTGGGCCATTTAAACCTTCACCCTGAATAAGAGCCTACCTTATATGTTTCCCACACCCTGTACATACAGATTGTCCACATCAAAAATCATCCTACCTGCATCTACTGCATGTTATGAGCCTTTAAACATCCAAGATGGTGGGCCATGTAGTTTCAGTGACTAAAAACGTAAAATATATTAATTTTAGATGCCAGGGAATAGTTTTTTAAAGGTTTGGGCTTTTCATTAAATGATAGTGAGGGTCCGTTTTAAGTGGCCATCACAAAACATGAGGATCGAACCCTGCAAAAGAAATGTTGGCCCTCCTAATACAGAATGCAGTAGAAGGGGATAACTGCCACAATGGGCAGAAACAGGATCCCTTTATGCCTATGTGTCTGCTGCTTTTGCCCTTCCAGGGGTCGTTCTGATGGAGGGTCTCAGCCTTTTGGTGCTACATGTGTAAGCCAAGGCCAAGATTCACACTGCGTACTAGGCAGAAAGCTTTGGCCCCAGGAGAACAACCAGCACCTTGGTCTGACTTACATACATTCACCTTCATACTGAAAGAAAGAAATCAAAGTATTAACACAGCAATGACATACTGAAATTCAGATCCTCCAATTCTGGGGGGGTGCGTGGACCCTTTCTTTATAAGGTAAATGTTGGGTGGTCATTGCAGACAGAAAGTGAGGCCGAATCCCCCCTAAAAAAACACAGTAGGGGATGCCCTTAATGCTACAGCAGGTAATTGTTACACCATTACGTTGAGCTACATTTGGCACTGTCCTAAACTGTTTTCCGTTTTTAAATTGAAAAAGAAATGAGAGATATTGAGGTTTACAGTTTCACCTCATGATTTACCCCTTACATTCCCTCCCTCCAATCAGCTCAGCAGAGCGGGACAGAATTGCTGGTCCCTCCCTCTCTCTATCTCTCTCCCCAACTGCCTCCAGCTTATCAACGCTGTCAGTCTGTTACAGCCTCCCTGGCCAGCAGTGGGGAGAATCCACAATATGCTTGCCGCCTGCCGAGCTGACCCCTCTCCGCTGATTTCCGCTCAACGTGAGCCGTTCCTCCCCCCGCCGGGAGATAGCTGTGCGGCGCCTGCAGCCCCACCTCTTCCTCTCTCTCCCGGCATTGCATGCATGTTTGGGAGTGCGCGCATGTGCATTTGGGAGTCACTGGTCTAAGCTCCAATGTCGCCTAGAAGATGCACAGACAGGGTGTCTAAAGCAAGTTCTGGGAATCTCAAACCTGCCCATTATGCTGATTATTATGAAGCATTACAGAGCCAAGGGCCACACCCACTTCTTCATAAGAGAAATCATATGGTGAAACTGTAAACCTCAATATCTCTGCTATTGCTTCTTCAATTTTAAAACAGGCCAAATGTAGCCCATCGCAATGGTCTAACAATCACCTTTGCCTGCCGCAGCACTTTATTAGGCTGGTCCATGTGACCTGGGGATGGAGTCCGAAAATCATCCCAATTACGGATACCCTGCCATGCAGACAAAGAAGAAGCCGGAAATCAGGCAGAAAAACTTACCTATGCCTGGTTCTATCACTGGCTGCAACCTCTGGGGTTCCCCAGTTGACAGCCAGGCAAACCTGATTGGTCCCTGGTGGTTACCACAGCGTCTGTTACCAGCGATAAGTAAACTTCTGTCAGTGAGGCGTAACTTTAGGGGGTGCAACCACACTAGGGCCCAGAAGGTTAGGGGGGCCCCATCATTGTTGCTCCTTCACCTTTTTATATTTGTGCTCACTTGGCATCATTTAGAGAAAGGAAGCAGCATTCATCGCTACTATTTCAGTCTCTAGATGTCTGGCTGCATCCAACTGAGCTAAGTTTACTGTCGGAGCCGTGAAAGGACCCCATCTAAAGTGATCCTATACCCAGAAAGGAAGTTTATGTTGTCATTGGCCCTGTGCCCCAAAAAAGCCTGTGTTCCTTTTCTTTTTTTTTTTTAACTAAAGCCTTTGCTTAATATTTATAAAAACACTAACAGGAAGCAGCATGATGGTGAATGGCCGCCATACGCTAATTACATATGTAGTGTACTGTAACTGGATGTATCATCACTGGAAAACATTGGGGCTGCATCCAGTTTGTGTTGTTATGAATATTGGGGCTCTGGGCTGTCAAAGGAGACAACAAAATTCCTTTCTGGGTATAGGTGCACTTTAATGCTCACACATTTAGTTACACCACGGAACATAGACCCGGTGGTTAAAACCGGTTTGGGGCTTCTTCCTAATGTCTGCAGCCAAAGATCAGGATGTTCCAGAGGTGTGTGGTCCCCCAGACATTTTTGACAGGAAGTCCAATTTAAAAAGGAATATTTTGATTGGTCACTGCAGATAGAAACACTTGGAGTAGGGGATCCCCTTAGTAAGTGGGTCTATGTGGCCCGGGGATGGAGCATGCCATGGGGCTGGAGTAGGGGACCCCCTTAGTAAGTGGGTATATGTGGCCCATGGATGGAGCACACCATGGGGCTGGAGTTGGGGACCCCCTAAATAAGCGGGTCTATGTTGCCCGGGGATGGAGCACACCATGGGGTTGGAGAAGGGGACCCCCTTAGTAAGTGGGTGTATGTGGCCCGGGGATGGAGCACGCCTTGGGGTTGGAGTAGGGGACCCCCTTAGTAAGTGGGTGTATGTGGCCCGGGGATGGAGCACACCATGGGGTTGGAATAGGGGATCCCCTTAGTAAGTGGATGTAGGTGGCCTGGGGATGGAGCACACCATGGGGTTGGAGTAGGGGATCCCCTTAGTAAGTGGGTGTATGTGGCCCGGGGATGGAGCACGCCATGGGGTTGGAGTAGGGGATCCCCTTAGTAAGTGGGTGCAGGTGGCCGGGGATGGAGCACGCCATGGGGTTGGAGTAGGGGATCCCCTTAGTAAGTGGGTGTATGTGGCCCGGGGATGGATCACACCATGGGGTTGGAGTATGGGATCCCCTTAGTAAGTGGGTGTATGTGGCCCGGGGATGGAGCACGCCATGGGGTTGGAGTAGGGGATCCCCTTAGTAAGTGGGTGCAGGTGGCCGGGGATGGAGCACGCCATGGGGTTGGAGTAGGGGATCCCCTTAGTAAGTGGGTGTATGTGGCCCGGGGATGGAGCACGCCTTGGGGTTGGAGTAGGGGACCCCCTTAGTAAGTGGGTGTATGTGGCCCGGGGATGGAGCACACCATGGGGTTGGAATAGGGGATCCCCTTAGTAAGTGGATGTAGGTGGCCTGGGGATGAAGCACACCATGGGGTTGGAGTAGGGGACCCCCTTAGTAAGTGGGTGTATGTGGCCCGGGGATGGAGCACACCATGGGGTTGGAGTAGGGGACCCCCTTAGTAAGTGGGTGTATGTGGCCCGGGGATGGAGCACGCCTTGGGGTTGGAGTAGGGGATCCCCTTAGTAAGTGGGTGTATGTGGCCCGGGGATGGAGCACACCATGGGGTTGGAGTAGGGGATCCCCTTAGTAAGTGGGTGTATGTGGCCCGGGGATGGAGCACACCATGGGGTTGGAGTATGGGATCCCCTTAGTAAGTGGGTATATGTGGCCCGGGGATGGAGCACGCCATGGGGTTGGAGTAGGGGATCCCCTTAGTAAGTGGGTGTATGTGGCCCGGGGATGGCGCACACCATGGGGTTGGAGTAGGGGATCCCCTTAGTAAGTGGGTGTATGTGCCCCGGGGATGGAGCACACCATGGGATTGGAGTAGGGGATTCCCTTAGTAAGTGGGTATATGTGGCCCGGGGATGGAGCACACCATGGGTTTGGAATAGGGGATCCCCTTAGTAAGTGGGTGTATGTGGCCCGGGGATGGCGCACACCATGGGGTTGGAGTAGGGGATCCCCTTAGTAAGTGGTTGTATGTGGCCTGGGGATGGAGCACACCATGGAGTTGGAATAGGGGGGATCCCCTTAGTAAGTGGGTGTATGTGGCCTAGAGATGGAGCACACCATGGGGTTGGAATAGGGGATCCCCTTAGTAAGTGGGTGTATGTGGCCCGGGGATGGAGCACACCATGGGGTTGGAGTAGGGGATTCCCTTAGTAAGTGGTTAGTAAGTGGGTGCAGGTGGCCGGGGATGGAGCACACCATGGGGTTGGAGTAGGGGATCCCCTTAGTAAGTGGGTGCAGGTGGCCGGGGATGGAGCACACCATGGGGTTGGAGTAGGGGATCCCCTTAGTAAGTGGGTGTATGTGGCCCGGGGATGGAGCACACCATGGGGTTGGAGTAGGGGATCCCCTTAGTAAGTGGGTGTATGTGGCCTGGGGATGGAGCACACCATGGGGTTGGAGTAGGGGATCCGCTTAGTAAGTGGGTGCAGGTGGCCGGGGATGGAGCACACCATGGGGTTGGAGTAGGGGATCCCCTTAGTAAGTGGGTGCAGGTGGCCGGGATGGAGCACACCATGGGGTTGGAGTAGGAGATCCCCTTAGTAAGTGGGTGTATGTGACCTGGGGATGGAGCACACCATGGGATTGGAGTAGGGGACCCCCTTAGTAAGCGGGTGCAGGTGGCCGGGGATGGAGCACACCATGGGGTTGGAGTAGGGGATCCCCTTAGTAAGTGGGTGTATGTGGCCTGGGGATGGAGCACACCATGGGGTTGGAGTAGGGGATCCCCTTAAGAAGTGGGTGTATGTGACCTGGGGATGGAGCACACCATGGGATTGGAGTAGGGGACCCCCTTAGTAAGCGGGTGCAGGTGGCCGGGGATGGAGCACACCATGGGGTTGGAGTAGGGGATCCCCTTAGTAAGTGGGTGTATGTGGCCTGGGGATGGAGCACACCATGGGGTTGGAGTAGGAGATCCCCTTAAGAAGTGGGTGTATGTGGCCCGGGGATGGAGCACACCATGGGGTTGGAGTAGGAGATCCCCTTAGTAAGTGGGTGCAGGTGGCCGGGGATGGAGCACGCCATGGGGTTGGAGTAGGGGATCCCCTTAAGAAGTGGGTGTATGTGGCCCGGGGATGGAGCACACCATGGGGTTGGAGTAGGAGATCCCCTTAGTAAGTGGGTGCAGGTGGCCGGGGATGGAGCACGCCATGGGGTTGGAGTAGGGGATCCCCTTAGTAAGTGGGTGCATGTGGCCCGGGGATGGAGCACACCATGGGGTTGGAGTAGGGGACCCCCTTAGTAAGTGGGTGTATGTGGCCCGGGGATGGAGCACGCCATGGGGTTGGAGTAGGGGATCCCCTTAGTAAGTGGGTGTAGGTGGCCGGGGATGGAGCACGCCATGGGGTTGGAGTAGGGGATCCCCTTAGTAAGTGGGTCCAGGTGGCCGGGGATGGAGCACACCATGGGAGCCCTATAACATATATATTATAATATAATAATAAAAAAGGAGCAGATTAGGGCTGATATACAAGACAAAAGTGAAAATGAAAGTTGCTTGTGGCACAATGGCGGGCACATGGCTGGGCACAAGGGACCCCATGGCCCGGGCAAAGGCCACTAATGCCCTCCTGGGCCAATGCCCCCCCAGCACCCAGTCCTAGAGGGGTAAGATGGGGCACAGCTGGCATGCAGGGGGCAGGAGCAGCCATGACAGCTGTCACTCAGGGGCAGATGAGAGGCAGAGGAAGGGCATTAGGACAGGGCAGATGGGAGGCAGAGGGCAAAGCCTGGCACGCCTCAGGGCACAGGAGGGGTAGGTAGGGTGAGCTGGCACTTCTGCCCGAGGAGGGAGGGGGGGCATTTATCAGAGCAGCAGAGGACATGTCACTGCTCAATACAGAGAAAGTCAGAGACCTCTCTAGGCCAGCACCCAGCCAGCCAAACGGGTCACACGTGAGCTCTGCCCTCGGGGGAGCCGGTACCCACCGTCCTGGGACGCCATGATGATTGTGTACAAGTCTCCAGCGCGGGGCCTGCCGGGAAACGCACGATACGCTGTTTTGGGTCCAGGCGGCTACCGTAGCTCTGACTGCCACCGGAAGCGACTATGAGGGAAGACCAGTTACCCTGGAGAGGAGCCATATAGCCTCCCACTACACGTTACACACAATACACAACCGGATTCTATACAATTTTCAATAAAAAAAATACATTTTCATTGATTAACTTTGCCAAGGAGAATGTTTGTTGCCCCATTTTTTCGGTGACAGAATGTGGAGACTGCAGTGGCTCCGACAAAATGTCTCCTGTAATGAGGACACGTTTTATGTGGAAGCTTGTCGGCCGGCTTCGAGCAGAGGACATGAGGGTGATTCGGGCTGCGAGGGTCGCCCTGCACCTGAGCACCAGGGGATATTGCTGTGACCACAATGGCGGGGTCAGGGTGCGCTTTGCCCCCAGCCCCACAGGTAATGTCATGGCTGCCTGCATCTAATGGGGTCCTCTCATTAGGAAGTGTTAGCTCTGACCACCTAGAAAATGCAGTGCCAGTGACTAGCCTGACAATGTGGCCTCAATTTTAATTTTAGATATAGTGAGGAAGGTTTAGCGCTAGTTTACCCACTGGCATAGCCCTAGACAGCACTCCAATGCCTCCCTCTTTCTCAGGCATTCCAATTTGGGATGCCCCCATGCAACTCTGTTTAGGACTCTAGGACACAGGCGCCGCCATCTTGCCTCAGAAGCATCACATGCCGAGGACAGGGGGGGAGAGGGAGGGAGGGAGTACAAGGGCGGAGTTATAGCTGTGCTTTGCTCAGACAGAGCAGAGCTAGAGTCAGGAAGAGGACAGCAATCCCAGAATGCAGAGCGACACAGTCAGAAGGCACTTCCTGTTTGCAGGCAACCTGAGTCTCCAATGTGCTGCCATCTTGGCTCAGAAAATGCAGTAGGTGCAGGTAGGATGATTCAGGATAAATCAAATAAGGAAACCCAAAAATAAACCCTCACCCCCGCCAGCCTGGGAATAAAATAAAAAAGCAGCTGCCAAGATTTGCTGCAGGATCAGGAGCTGGGTGTTGAGTAATGGGGAGGGGGGCGAGAATGTGTTTTTTTGATGATTTCCACTGGACTTTTGTCTTCCAGGCTGTTTTAAAGGAGATCAAAAATGACTCTATGCCCCATTTGCCCCAGGGCATCCTAGTTTGTGATGCCTTTACAGTTAAAGATATAAAGCCAGAATTGAGCATTAAAGAGGAACAACCACCCCCTCAGTTCTATAAGATTGTCTACCTCTTTATGGGGCATCCCAGGTAGGGATGCTCCACTGCGTGAAAACCCGGGGTCGCCCAATCCACTCACCTCTTCACTGAGCCCTCGCCACATCTGGGTACACACAGCGGGGTATCCCAAATGGGAATAAGGAAGAACAAAACCCAAGAGAATGAGAATCTTAGGTTTTAGTCCTCTTTAAAGAGATTCTTACTATCCTGGATATTGTTCCTCTCCGATGGTATTCACAAGGATCGCCAAAGAAACTCACGTTTCTGCTGATCCTACAACGCAGGTGTGACAGGCAGCCAATCCGCGCGTTCGACTCCACGCTCCTGCTATCTGTTCTGACCTCAGATCGGCACGTGAGCTGAATGGAGCGAATGCACCCCTACTCACCTTCATCTAAATGGTGTACCCGTGCCTGCCAATCACAAATGCCTTGTGCATGTATGCACCTCAGATAGAGTATGCTGGGTATGCAGTGGCTGCGCACATATGCACCATGGGAACACCGGCCATGTAAGTATGGACGGTAATTGTTGGGGTTTTGCACAGCGGGGCATTCCAAATCGCAAATGCCCTAAAGATATGGAGTCTTCCAGGCCTGAATCCTTTCAGACTCTGGGGCTGGTCCAAACAGCAGATATCGCTATTTAGAATGGATCAAAACCCAGGATTTAGACTATCCTGGGTTTTTTTCCTTGCCCCTGGGGCACCTCGATTTGGGATGCCCCCCCTGTGTGAACCCCCCAGGTCGTCCAATAAAACTCACCACTCCCCCATCTTGTGGTGCATGTGCGGGCTCTCATCCTATTAGCACACTCATGTGGGTTTGTCAATTTCTGCTAAGACTCGGCAAAGGGCTGAGTTTAGCCAAAAGCAGGGTCTTACAGGGTGCATGCCCATGTTAGCCATCCACAGATGCCTGGCTAAAAGTATAGCTTACGGCGCCCGTGGCTCAAGCATGGCCCATTGGATCGGGAAGAAGGTGGACCCGAGATGGGGTTTTAGACAGCGGAGCATCCCACACCTGGATGCCCCAGGGAAGGGAATTAGGCAGCCCTGGATTGCTTTTAGTCCACTTTTAGAGGATAGAAAATAGCTACACACTTCAGTGAAGCATGTAACCTATTGCATGAGCTGTGGCGTTGCACATGTGGGTAGCTATTAAAGTGGACCAACATCCATGTGGGTGCAGGTGTTGGTCCCCGCCGCTAAAAGACAGTCTGTGGGGGGGGGGTTCCAGAATGCTGGCACCCCTCCCACACGTCACCTCCCAGAATGCCTGTGATTCTTACCTTTAGCCTCGATCCTCGCCAGGCTTCCAGCACCACGATTGGCCACTGTTGCTCACGTGGGCAGGCCATTCCGGCTGCCGGAACAATGGCGGCGGTCGCTACGCACATGGACACCGAACGGCCAATTGCAGAGCTGTATTACTGCAGATGATCGAGGCAAAGGTAAGGATTGCAGGTGTTCTGGGGGTTATGTGCAGGCATTCTAGATGCCCTCCGCAGACTTATAGTCGCTGTACCAACACCTGTACTTGCATGGGTGTTGGTCTGCTTTAACTCTCTGCTAGAGAAGGTGAGCATGTCTCTAATGAATCAGTGAGGGGGGGGGGAGGTTGGGTTCCTGTCAACCAGGAGCACAGAGGGAATGTGGAGGAGGTCAGTACTCCAACACTGGTGTTGCAGGTCACTGAGATGTCTTTTCTTTTCATCCCCAGGTTTTCTTCACTTGGGTGGACTCCGCACCGCGCTGTATAATTACCTTTTTGCCAAAAAGCATGGAGGATCATTCATCCTGCGCCTGGAAGATACAGACAGGAGCCGCTTAGTTCCTGGAGCTGCTGAAGGCATAGAAGACATGCTGGAGTGGGCAGGTACCAGGGTTAGGTGGGACCTGCCATAAAGTAGGTAATGGGTGGGGACAGTTCCTCTAGTGATTTCTTCTGGTCTCCCCAGGGATCAGATCTTTGAAGTAGACCAAAGCCAGACCTCTCATCTAATAGACTTAGATCTTGTGGAAGAAAGTACTCCGGCTCCCAGGTCTCAAGGAAAACGACATACAAAAGGTTTAATCCATAATTCTATAAATCTTTATCTCTGGAAAGAGCGACCCATAGACAAACTTCACATTTCAGAGGAGCAACAACCACCATTGTTATGTAACTTTCTTAATGTAACGTAATCTCATCCTCTGCGCCAACATCTTATGGGAAGCTAGCTACAGACTTTAGGTTTACAGTCTGGAGGAAAGAAGGGAGAGGGGGGACATGATTGAGACCTTTAAATATTTGAAAGGATTGAATAAGGTTCAGGAGGGAAGTGTTATTAAAGAGGACCAACACCCAGGGGTGATCGGCCCGGAAATCTATAAGATTCCCGGGCCGATCACCTCCCACCCCGCGGGACATCCGAGATCGGGATGTCCCGCGGGGTGAAACCCCCCAGAAACCCCAAAAACATCTTACCTGATCCGCCGCCGCTTCCGCCGCCGCCGCCTCCCGCGCGCCCCTCCAGACGTGCGCGCCTCCGCGCCGGCCCTCTGTGAATGGCCGGCGGGGGCGCTCGCGCGCCGAGAGTGACGCGCGGGAGGCGGCGGCGGAAGCGGCTTGGACGTTCCTGATCCCCGCCTGGACGTTGGCGGGGATTGGCTGCAGCGTTCACGTGGGAGCGTTGAGAGGTGAGTTTTTTAGGGTTTCTGGGGGGTTTCACACAGCGGGGCACCCCCGATCGGGGTGCCCCGCCGAAGTGGACCAAAACCCAGGATAGTCAAAATCCTGGGTGTTGGTCCACTTTAAGAAGAAGCTTAATGATAGAACAAGGGGGCACAACCTGAAGCTAGTCGGGGGGAAGATCAGGAGCAAAATTATTTTACAGAAAGAGTAGTAGATGCTTGGAACAAACTTCCAGCAGAGGTAGTTGAAAAATCAACTGTCAGTGAATGTAAACATGGCTGGGATAAGCACACATCTATCCTAAGATAAAGAGAACATACAGTATACACATAAGGGCAGACTAGATGGACCATATGGTCTCCTTCTGCCGTCAACCTTCTATGTTTCTATGTAATTACACACAGTGGACACGCCAGTGGGCCGCCCAATTGGGGGTTAGGTGCCTTGGTCAAGGGCACTTCAGTTATGTCCCATGGCTGGGAATCGAACCTGCCACCTGGTTCGACAGTTGGGTTCACTTACCTCTAGGTCATAACTGCCTTGGTTTGACCGAAACCCTCTCCTAGGGGGCATCCCAAAATTGTAATGTTCACAGTGTCAAACCTACTCCCAGTATCCTACAACTGTCATATTTGTGAACTCTGCATTGCTGCAGCATCCCTGCTCTGTGCGCTCCACCAACCTGACAGAACCAATGATCTGCTGGTGGGAAAATACCATTTTGTGAATACTCACCTTGTAAAATGGGTATTATAAGTATGTCACACACCCCGCTTCAAGATATTCATTACCTGTGGGTAGTATGGTCCTGTAGAGGGCTTCTGCAGAGATGATTGGAGGAAAGAAAGCCCCTCCCAGTCCATAAGTACATGGGACCTCCCACTCATTACCCAGTATAAAGAAAGCAGTAAGGTAAAGGACCAGGAAGAGCCAAATATAAGTCATAACAACGCAAAGTTCACCATATGAAGGATGCAGAATCCAAAGGGCGGGTTGAAGCGGGGTGTGTGACATACTTATAATACCCATTTTACAAGGTGAGTATTCACAAAATGGTATTATTCTAAGTATGTCACACACCCCGCTTCAAGATATTCATTACCTGTGGGACATCCAATAGCAGTGTCCATAAAGGGTGGGGATCCAAAAACAAGGTATAAAGCACAACTCAAACTACTGCAGCCTGCAGAACTTTGCGGCCAAAAACAGCATCCGCTGAGGCCCGCACATCAACCTTGTAAAACTTTGAAAAAGTGTGAACAGAAGACCAGGTAGAGGCCTTGCAAACTTGCTCAACAGAGGCCTGGTGCTGAAAAGCCCAGGAGGCCCCAACCGCACGAGTAGAATGAGCTGTAACACGAAAGGGAGGATCTCTCCCCTTAGCAGAATAGGCCCCTACAATGGCCTGACGGATCCATCTGCTGATGGTAGACTTTGTGGGTGCTAGACCCTTCTTGGGCCCAAAAGGCACCACGAAGAATGCATCAGTCTTGCGAAAGGAAGACGTTACCACCAAATAATACTTCACAACACGAACCACATCCAAAGAATGCAGGACCCTCTCCTTGTCATTGCTGGGGTTAGGACAGAGAGAGGGCAGAACAATATCCTGATTTAAATGAAAGGACGAAACCACCTTAGGAAGAAAGTCCGTCTTAAAACGGAAAACCACTTTATCCTGATGTCTTTCAAAATATGGAGCTTGAATAGACAGAGCCGCCAACTCAGAAACACGTCTAACTGAAGTGATAGCTACCAAAAATGCCACCTTCTGCGTAAGGGAAGACAAAGGAATATCATGCAAGGGCTCAAAAGGAGGGACCCTGTAGCGCAGAAAGAACCAAATTCAAATCCCAAACCGGAATCAAAGGCTTCCTAGGAGGCCGCACATGCGTAACCCCCTGGAAAAAGGTCTTAACCAAAGGATGTAGTGCAAAAGACTTTTGGAAAAATACCGCCAGGGCAGACACCTGCCCCTTCAGAGTACCGAGTTGGAGCCCTAAGTCCAGACCATGTTGCAAGAACTCCAAAATTCTAGAAACAGAGAATTCCCTACAAGGGAAGGCCCTAGCCTCACACCAATCAATATAAGACCTCCAAGTCCTATAGTACACGGATGAAGAAGACTTCTTTCTAGCACGAATGAGAGTCTGAATAACAGCGTCAGAAAGACCTTCCTCCTTCAAGATGGAGGTTTCAGCAGCCACGCCGTCAAAGCCAGCGTTGGTAAATTGGGGTAACGAAGATGACCCTGTGTGAGCAGTGTGAGCAGATCTGGCAGCAGGGGCAGAACAAACTGATCTTCTGCCAACCTTACCACGTCTGCGAACCAGACCTGTCTTGGCCACCTTGGAGCTACCAGAGCCTGCGCAGCCAGTGCCTCCGGGGACAGCCGAGACCTGAGGAAACGCGGGGGAGGGTAGGACTCGAACTCCAGCTTGTAGCCGGAAGACACCACTTCCCGGATCCACCTGTCCGAGACCTCTCGGTTCCAGACCTGGGAGAAGTGCTGTAGCCGTCCCCCCACCCGCACGGGTGAGGGCGCCCCCTCATTGTTGAGCGGGCTTGGCCACGGGTTTGGGTTTTGAGCCCCAATTGTATCCTGAACGGGCACGTCCTCTGCCCCTATTCCAGGAATTTCCCCTTGTAGAAGGGAAGGCGAAACCTCTTCCTGCTCTAGATCCCCGAAAGGAAGGAGTGAAGGAAGACGCTCCTCGAAAGGGGCGACGTTGCTTCTTGCGTTGAGGTAGTTTGCCCCCCTTGGCCACGGCATCCAGCTTGTCTCCAAAGAGCCGTAACCCAACGAAGGGAAGAGCTGTTAGTGACTTTTTTGACCCAAAGTCAGCCGCCCACTGGCGTAACCAAATTGAACGCCTGATAGTAACCATTAGAGCAGAGGCTCTACTACTCATCATCAAGGAATCATCCAAAGCGGCCACCATGAAGGACAAAAACACCTCACATTGATTTAGTTCACGAAATTCCTCACTGTCCGGATTCAAACCGGAGGAGGATAACAGGTGCCTGACCACCTTTCTAGTAGCCACCGCCAACAGCGATGAGGCACAAACAGGCCTTATTGCTGCCCCAATACTGGCAAAACCATGACAAGCCATCTGGTCAATGCGTTTATCCTCACCATCCTTAAGAGAGGAACAATCAGGGTAGTTCAATATGGCTGAGTTGGATAACCCCAAAATAGGGCGTCCACCTCGGGGGGAGACGCCCAGCACTTAACCGTATCCACTGGAAAAGGATATCTCTTATCCCAACTTTGGGGAATGCCTGGGAGCCGGGCAGGCCTTTCCCATTCCTTAGAAATAATATTATCAAAATGCTTTTGATTAGGGAATTCCAACCGCGGCTTGGATTCGTCATAAAACTCCCCTTGCTGTTGAGGAACCTCCGCCGGAGGCGAGATAGCAAGCACCTCAAACATCTGAGTCAGAACATTAGGAGTATCCAAGGAAGTCCCTGAGCTCCGATCGGAATCAGCACCAACAAATTGCTGATCATCAGAAATATCTGAATCCTCAAATAATTCCCCTTCTTCTAGAGGGGAATAATCTGACCAATCCAGGCCGTCCTCATCATCATCATATTCAAAATGATTAACCGGTGATAAATGCTTCCTCTTAGCCGGTGCTTTCTTGGCAACCGTGGAGGAAATGAATTTTTCAATACTGGCCAACCTGGCACACACATCAGATTGCGACTGCCCCCCCCGTGGCAATCTCACACGGGGCACGGGTCAAAGTGGGAGGGGGAGAGGATGAAGCCGGCTGCGCTGACCCAGATGCCTGGGGACCGGACTGCCGTGTAATAGTCTGCTGTGCACATGATATACATAGGAAAAAGCCATCCCCTGTTAGGGATACCCCACAACCCATACACTTCCGGGATTGTCCCGAGGGGAGCCCGGAATCTTGGGATGCCTCCATAAGGTGAACTTGAATAGTCGCTATGAGTGAGGGAATTACGCTATTAAGCAACCCGGGATGCCCTTATATTGTCCAAGTGGGAGGTTTTGAAATAAATAGCAAAAGTACCCAGGTACTCTAGGACCAGGAGAAACCTAAAAAAAATTCCTGGCAGTTCAGCCTGAAAAACATAGAAAAAGACAGTAAGAGGTTCTCCCTATATAAACCTATATCTATTATACCTATATATATACATATATATATGCAAATATGTACAGATAAGCAACGGCCGCAGGGCCACTCACTGAGTCTTTGGGCGCCAATACACTGTGTCCTCTGCCTGAGGTAACACAGATCAGAGCGGGAGACGCAGAAGGGGGCGTGGCCAGCGTGGATCGCACGCTGCAAGGCTCCGCCCAGCAGCTCCAAACTCCTAAAGGGCGCGGGCTGCGGCCTCATACCGAAGGCCCGGCCCCGCCCCCTCACTGAAGAGCGTGAGGGGAGAAATCCTCCCCTCAGCTCTGAGGTAAAAATCCAGCACCTGTCTCAGCTCTGAGGTAAAAATCCAGCACAGTGTCTGTCAGACGTGAGGGGAAGCTCCCCTCCATTAACACTCGCGCACCGGGCGCATAATAGAGCCGGTAGCAGCCCGCATAACAAGCGGAGCTGCTCCCCGCTCGGTCACGCTACCAGCTCCAAACTCCTAAAGGGCGCGGGCTGCGGCCTCATACCGAAGGCCCAACCCCGCCCCCTCACTGAAGAGCGTGAGGGGAGAAATCCTCCCCTCAGATCTGAGGTAAAAATCCAGCACCGCGGCGGCAATAGCCGCCGCGGTGTCTGTCAGCAAAGAAGATTGCAACAAGTTTACATTATAACTATTCATACCAGAAAAGTAAACATTTTAAACAAACATTTCAAATAAATCTATTTTCCAGGCGCCCCCATAGAAAAACACCAGAAGCTGAATAAGAGGCCTCCACACAACTAAAAAAGGGGAATAGGCCATTTAAGGGGAAAATTAAACTCTTGGACAGGGCATCCCAAACCGGAGTCACCAACCCGGTATAACCGCCTACCCTCTTTATAGGGTCTCGCGGTGGAGCATAGCTCCTGAGCACCTGAGGTGCTGTTATACCCTCGCTCGGACAGCAGTCAAGACTGGGAGGCATTTAAATAGCTATATATTAATAAAGGGAATAAAGAGTCCGAACGGAAATAAAAATATATATAGGCCGGGAGTAGACCCGGCTACCTTAAAGTCCCCCTGTGCAAGGAGGAGATATCATCTGCTGCTTGCTCGCCGTCTGCAGAGATGAAGACTGGGTAATGAGTGGGAGGTCCCAGGTACTTATGGACTGGGAGGGGCTTTCTTTCCTCCAATCATCTCTGCAGAAGCCCTCTACAGGACCATACTACCCACAGGTAATGAATATCTTGAAGCAGGGTGTGTGACATACTTAGAATAATGTGGAGTGGGGTGCTGCATCAAAGCAGCTCTGCTGAATGCCAAAGATGGCCATCAAGGGATCCCTGGCATTAGGTGACCATCGCACCACACTGCGGGCATCCAGACTTGGGATGCCCCTCTAGGTCTGACTTCACTCTGCCCCTTACTTTCATAAAGTGAAGGAAGAATAATCTCCCAGACAAGACGGAAATATTAAACACTCACCTTTTACCCCCCACGTCTATTTAGTCTAGACCCAGCATTTTAACACTGATCCATTCCTGATGCTGCAGGTGCCTGGAGAATCCTCAGGCACTCGTCCGCCATTTTCATACATCCATTTTCACCACTGTGACTGGAGCACGCTGCACGCCATTCGCTGCAACAGAGGGGTTTGTGCCAAGCCTCGGTGCGTAGAGACCATGGACCTGGTGAGTATTAGGCTTATGGAGTAGGAAAGAACAGCTGCAGGGGACAAAAGGTGAGTGTTTAATATTTTCTTCTTGTCTTCCTTACTCTATGCAGTATAGTCATGGCCTATAGGGTGGCATGTTCAATTCCTGGCCGGGGCATGACTGAAAGCGAAACAAAACCTGGGATTCTCACTATCCTGGGTTTTGTACCTTGCCCAGGTGGGATGCCCTACTATCTGGGATCTCCCAGGTCCTATGGCACATGCATGGAGTCTTATCCAGTTGGTTCTGTATGCCATGCATTAATGATTTTTAATACTACGGTTTAGACGGCGAGCTCAGCAATAGTGAGTGGGTGCTGCTGCATCCCCAGTTTCTCTATAATTGTGGGTGCAGCCCCAACCTATCTGAATGGCTGGGCACGGGAGCGCACCTCAGCCCAGAGATGCTGGGGATGCAGCCACCGGTGTTAACATTATGTGGGAGCCAGGGCAAAGGTGAGTTTTGGGGGGTTCACACAGCGGGTCATCCTTTTAGAATCCAGGGCTGGATGCTCTCAGCTTTGTTCCTCTTGAAGTGCTCTTGAATAAGGCACCTAACCCCCCAATCGCTCCTTGGGCGCCATTGCTAGGGCAGCCCACCCCTCCATGCATGTGTGCACTGCTTGTGTTTGTCTTACTGCATGGATGGGTTAAATGCGGGGGGAACATTCCTATGTCTGTGCAAACATGCAATGGCCATAAATGTCCAAAAATCCAAAATCCAAAACAATAAATGTCTGCACTAAAAGCACTGTCTTCTCTCGCAGGTATTCCACCAGATGAGAGCCCAAGGAGAGGGGGGCCGGTTGGCCCCTATGAACAGTCTCAGCGTTTGCATCTCTACCATGAGGCTATACAAGCTCTTCTGGAAAGTGGTGCTGCGTATCGCTGCTTCTGTACCCCACAGAGACTGGAACTACTGAAGAAAGAAGCTCTGAGGAACAGGGAGACTCCACGGTATGGCTCTGGTTTTCTCTGTTTTTCTGCTGCTCTAATGTTGGTGTGGAGGGGGTGGGGGGCACTATATGCCCAGCATGCACTTGCTGTTCTAGGACCTGGCTGCTAACCGGCTCTGCCAATGGCAAGAGTCTGGATGCTGTTGGCATATCATTTTATGTGCAGGTATCCCTTCCAATGTTTATTTGGATTTAAGGGGGACCTAAAGTAAAAAAAAAGACTTTAGGTTTACTTGTGATCCCCTGCAACTGCAGTTTTGGGGGGTTTACACTCTAGGGCATCCCATATCGGGATAGCCCTGTGTAGGGCCGGCGTCAGCACCTGGCAAGGCGGGGCAACTGCTGGGGGCCCCCACCCTCCGGGAGGGCCCACTGTCAGGGCCGGACTTTGAGGTGTGCAACAGTGCTTGACCTGCAGCGGTGACTGGGAGGGCACCTCCACAGCTGGTGCCCTCATCTCCTCGAATGGCGGGGTTCCACACAACGGGGCATCTTGATTTAGATTCCAGGGGAATAAGTGCTGGGTTTTGTTCTGCCCACCTCAGCTGATTTCCTATCCCTGGAGCATCCCAATCTGTGATACCCTACTGTGTGAAACCCCCTGGGATCACTGGCATACCCACTACGCAAGCAATTCCACCCCTGAGTTTTGGTCCGTTTTACAGAGGCATCTCAATTTGGGATGCCCCTGTTTGTGAAAGAACCTCCCTGGTTTGGCCTTTAACTCTAACTTACGATCCCACAGTGCATTTACCAGTTTCATGAAAGTAATGAACAAAGGGGGGGGGGTCACACACAGGGGCATCCAAAATCAGGAGAATCTAGATTCCGAGGTCTGAGGTCAGGTGTAAAGGGGTTTGGTGCACTTCAAAGATAACCAAAACTAGAGTTATGGTCCAAATAGCATGATCCTTAGGGGACATCCAGATGGGGACGTCCCTCGGTGATGTGACGCAACTCTTCACCACAAAGGGCCCACTGAGACCATGCTGCCCAAGGGCCCACATAAACCTGGAGCCGGCCCTTCCTCTGTGATGTCATCAAAACACAGGTGAGTCAAAATCCTGGATTTCGGTCCACTTTAAAGAGCAATATTGAGGACTAACCCTTCTGTTTGTCCATACAGTCATTTATCCAACGTTTCGGGGCATCCCACACCCCTTCATCAGGGAAATGCACATCAAACAGAATGAAAACCAAGTCAAGGGTTAAATACTCTCACACACATGTGAAAAAACCCCTCCTGACGTCATCAGTGACGTCATCAGTGACGTCAGCGGTGTATAAACACTAGAAATGCTATATAAATAAAAGACATGTAAGTGATACCAAAAGTATACTTAAACTGGACCAACACCCGTTTTTACCTTAACGGGTGTTGCTTTGGCTGCGTGGTTATTGTAAGAAGTGAGGGGGGGCATCCAGAATGCTGGAGCCCCCCTCGCAGCAAAACGCATAAGTAAAACGCTTGTTTTACTCACCTGCATACCGAGCCAGTGGCGAGAACGGAGTCCCGCGATTGGCCGTTGGGTCGGTCACGTGGGCAGGTCCTAGGACTCTCAAAGAGGGTAAATATAACCTGCTGCGCGGCCCCATTAAGTTCTGGGGCTGCCTCGCTGCCATTCCAAACGCAACGCAGTAAACGTCTCTTAAACAAGAGATGCGAGTAGCCTGGTCCTGCGTCCACCTGACTGTATGGATGTAACCAACATATAACAAACCTCTGCTGGGAGGGTTCTGGAAAAGTCTTCTGTGTGTGGGTGGGCGGGGCCAGCCATCAGAGAGAGGCTGGTTCAGTCCTTCCTGCAGGCTATAAATGGCGCAGCACAGCTGTGAGAGACCAGAGTCCGTGAGGTGGGTCAGAGGGAGCACTTCTGTGTCTGTATGAGTTTCTGAGCTCACATAAATTATAGGGCCACAGTGAGGTTTTTTGTTGAAACTAACCCTCTCCTTATTTACCTCACTGCTGAACTGTGTGAGGGGTGTAAAGACTTATTTTCTTGTGTGTTATTCACTGTGTGAAGCCTCCCGCGGAGCGCAAAGAAAGGGACTCAGCGCGGTTAGAGGACGCTCTTGGTAATTTTATTTAGGAGCGTTTTTGAGGCCGTGACCAATTGAAGAAAGAAATATCTGGAAAATATTTAAAGAAACGGCATCATTTTAGTCAGCAATAACAGGACTGTCATTTTCCACCAAGAACGTTTGGTCTAAGGATAAGCGAACTCTTATCAGTTCTCACTATTTACAGCATAGTTTCAAATTTAGAGCATCATATACCTGAAGTTTATTATATAGTGTTAATAGATTGTTTGAATTGCACAGAGCATACAGTGTGTTTTAAAGTTATCCAAATAGCCATATATGATAAAGTAACCTAGACACAAGTTTAGCCTTTGTTTAAGATAAACAATAATAATAATAATATCCCCCCCCCCATATTCTTCAAAAATAGAAATGATACTAGATTCTTTACAGTCATTTATTGCCTTAATCCAGTGGCTACATTTATTATACACCAGCTATTGTGTTCAATACTTTGCCTTATATTCAACTGTTACATTCTAAATTGCTTCTTATTTATCTGGTGTGGTGTGTGTTATTCCGTTATTCATTCTACCCCACATGGACAATAACCACAATTGTACACGTTTGTAGGCCTTTTTTGGACTTTTTATTATATAATTATTATTATTATTAATAATTTATTATTGAATACACGGATTTACTGTGTGTTGACGCGGTGCCACCGCTGGCCACAGAACCCAACTTAATCGCTTTCCCTTCAGGCATAAACTGACATTTTCTTTTTCCTTCTATAGGTACGACAACCGCTGCAGGCATCTGACCGCAAAGCAGGTCCAGGAAAAGCTGTCCAAGAACTTGCCCTTTGTTGTGCGCTTTCAGCTAGTAGAAGGGGCCCAGTCGTTTGAGGACTTGGTATATGGCTGGACTCACCACGATGTGGCAAGTGTGGAGGGGGACCCGGTGATCCTGAAGGGAGATGGTTACCCCACCTACCACTTGGCCAATGTGGTGGATGATCACAACATGGCTGTAAGTCACGTCCTGCGAGGAGAAGAATGGCTGGTCTCCACCGCCAAACATCTGCTCTTATACAAGGCTTTGGCCTGGAAGCCTCCTTTATTTGCTCACCTCCCACTCCTGCTCAACAAAGATGGCAGCAAACTGTCCAAACGACAGGGGGACATATTTATCCAGCACTACGCCAAGAGTGGATATCTGCCAGACACTCTGCTTGACATTATAACGAACTGTGGATCTGGCTTTCTAGGTAATGGTGTGGAATGAGTGAGGTCACAGCCTCACTTCTGTCTTTATACAGGAGGTTCCTCTAACAAAATAGCCTTTGGTGTCTTAGCCAGGGACCATAGAGGTTTAACTAGTATAGGAACCTCATATTTTATATTGATCCCACATATGGGGCCTGACAGGGTCAGCAAACCAGGCAATTGCACATCACCAAAGGGGCCGTGGCTTCAGCGCCAGAAGCTTGCTAGTGCTGGGGCACTGAGGCGCAGTGTAAAGCTTACTGATGCCCATACAAAAGGTGTCCATTGCAGCAACAGTCCTAGCTTTGACAGACACCTTTTAATGGGCATCAGTAAACCTATGCACCCGTCCCCAGCTTGAGAGGACGTCAGAAGATGGATACTTCGTAAAAAGTCTCAACATGGGGGGTGGGTGTTGAGGAATGAGTACAGGGTATTTAAAAAATAACAAAACCCAAGAATTTGTTCCTTTCGGCTAGGGCATCCTGATTTGGTGTGTGTGTATCCTCCGGGATTACTGAGTCACCTCATCCCATGTGGGTCACTGCGCTTGTTGGATTCAGATTTGCTCTGAGCTCAGTGCTGCCAGGAAATGTGCCAACACCACCGCCATTCAGAAAGGCTTGAATACCCCAGATAAAAGGTAAGCCTGGGATTCGGCGAAGGCTCCGGGAAGAGGTGGGGGGGGGTTGCTCCTCTTTAAAGTGGACCAACACCCAGGGGTGATCTGCCCGGGAATCTATAAGATTCCCGGGCCGATCACCTCCCTCACCTCGGGACATCCGAGAGCGCGGTCACGTGGGAGCGTGGTGAGGTGAGGTTTCTGGGGGGTTTCCCCCCCCCGAAGTGGACCAAAACCCAGGATAGTCAAAATCCTGGGTGTTGGTCCTCTTTAAACCGGACCTTCACCCTGAATAAGAGCCTATCTTATATTTCTCCCCCACTCTGTACATACAGATTGTCCACATTAACAATCATCCTACCTGCATCTAGTAGGAAGGAAGAGTCTTCTGACTGTGTCGCTCTGCATTCTGGGATTGCTGTCCTTTCCCTGACCCTAGCTCTGCTCAGTCTGTGCAAAACACAGCTATAATCCCACCCTCTGTACTTTATCCCGCTCTCCTCTCCTCCAGTATGTGTGATGCTTCTGAGTCAAGATGGCGTTGCCCGTATCCTAGAGTCCTGAACAAATTTGCAGCCCGGTGGGGAAAAGAATAATAAGTGGCTAAAAATTCAAAATATATTAATTTTAGATGCTGGGGAATAGTTTTTAAAGTGGACCAACACCCAGGGGGGATCGGCCCGGAAATCTATAAGATTCCCGGACCGATCAGATCCCTCCCCGCGGGGCATCCGAAATCGGGATGTCCCGCGGGGAGGAACCCCCCAGGAGGCCCACAATCCTTACCTTACCGGCGATCCAACGGCGCATGCGCGAGACGCGGCCGCGTCTCTCGCTTCCCTCTAGCAGGGCGCGCTCCCGCGCCGGCCGTTTTGTGAATGGCCGGCGCAGGCGCGCTCCCTGTTAGAGGGAAGCGAGAGACGCAGCCAATGACAGCGCTCTGGTATGCGCGTCCAAGCGGCTTTGGACGCGCATACCAGAGCTGCTCTGAGCGCTGTCATTGGCCGGACGAGGTCACGTGGGAGCGGGGAGAGGTGAGTTTTTGCGGCGATCGGGGGGGTTTCAGACAGCGGGGCACCCCCGATCGGGGTGCCCCACCTGAGGGGACCAACACCCAGGATAGTCAAAATCCTGGGTGTTGGTCCACTTTAAGGGATTGGGCTTTTTATTAAATCATGCTGACGGTCCGGTTTAAACATCCAAGATGGCGCCACATGGAGACTCAGGCTGCCTGCAAACAGGAAGTGTCTTCTGACTGTGCTGCTCTGTATTCTGGGATAGCTGTCCTTTTCCTGACCCTGACTCTGTCTGCTTTGCCCCGCTTTCCTCTCCTCAGTATGAGATGCTTCTGAGGCAAGATGGCGACGCCTGTATCCTAGAGTCCTGAACAGAGTTGCAGCCCAGTGGGGGAAAGAATAATAAGTAAATAAAAACGTAAAATATATTAATTTTAGATGCTGCAGAATAGTTTTTTTTAAAGGTTTGGGCTTTTCACTAAATGATGCTGAAGGTCCGGTTTAATCACACATTTACTAAATAGGAAGGTGTTGGCACAGTATTTCAGTCTAAAGCTCTCTCTGGATTCTGATAACAAGCATGGATTTTCTGGTCTATAGTGACCCAACAGGAAGTGAGGCGAGATTTATTTATTGGGGTCACAGAATGCAATCTTTCCCCCATTTGTCCAGAACTGCTTGATATATAGGCATAAAACTCACCCCTCCAGTAATATATAATTCATATCATTAGAAGAAATAGTTTGCTAGGATATCATACAAACATTTAGTGCAGAATGATAATCCATAATAACTATGAACACAGGACTGGACTTGGGACCAGAACACAGTTTTTGGTCCGCTTTAAGCTGGTAAAAGCTTAATCATGTGAAAGTTAGAGAGGAACAACCACCCCCTACAGTCTATAAGAATCTAGAGACAGTAGTCCCCCCCTCTTTATGGGGTATCCCGATTTGTAAAACCCCGGGGGTCTCCCACTCCATTCATCTTTCCTCCAATCCCATTCCACATCTCTGTCCAGGGCTGCATAGCTTTAGCTAGGCTTGTACCATTCAGCAATGCATGGCGTGGACACGCCCACAGCTAGAGGTATAGCAGTGCTAGCTTCATCTGAATATAATGCAAGCCACCGATTGGCTAAGCAGGCCTCGCATGTACCATGAGAATAAAGGAAAGGTGAGTTCAGGGGCAATCCTGGGGGATAAATACACCACCCACCAAGAGGAACAAAACCCACAATAGTGAAAATCTTGGGTTTTGTTCCTCTTTAAATCATCTATGGCACATTGTGTGAGTGTTGTGGTGGCTTCATAGCCGGGCTGTTGCGACTCTTATATGTCCTCTCTTTCTGCAGGGAATCAGATGGGCCGCACGTTGCCAGAGTTAATAGAACAGTTCGATGTGGAAAAAATAAGCACGCACTCTGCGCTCATTGACTTGGATAATCTCCCAGAATTTAACAGGTAAATGTCAGAGGTTGTGGTGTGCTTGAAAGTTCTAGAAGTGCATGCTGGCCTTGGCCGGTTTTGGTGTATACTAAGTTGTATACACTGTGTTGGGACACTCTATTCCCCAATAAGAAATCTGACGGCTGGTAAGGCCTCACTCACACATCGGCAAAACACATGATAGAAAAAGCGTAAAGCGTAACAAAACCAACCAGTGGACGGCTTGGAATCTAAAATATTCCAGGGCCAACCGCTGGCTTTTCTTGGGGGCATACCAAATGGGGATGTGCTGTGTGTCCCCCAGGACACCCGTAAAACTCACTTATCCATGCCCCAATGAGGCATGCACGGGCTCTTGTCCAATGAGAGTTGCCTGCTGTAGCTACATTATTTGGCTGGTGGCTCTCATTCTTTTAAATGGGGAGCGAGCGTTGCCGCATGTATGTGCTTCTGCCCCAGCCATTCAGATAGGCTGGGGCGCGCACGAGACCAGGGATATGGGGCATGCGCAGCACAAGCTCCCTCTTGATTTCAATGGGCTCTGATTGGACAAAAGCCCGCGCAGTTGGGCAAAGCAAAATCCAATTCGGGATGCCCCGGGCACAAGTCAAATTTCAAGGTTTTGTTTAATTAAAAAAAAAAAAAAAAAATAAAATTCTGTGATTCTTCTTCCACTCCAGGGTGTCATCAAATCAGATACAAATGGGTTAACTCTTGTCCGAAGGGGGGGGGACTGCAAGATAAAAAGGTGTGGTTCCTCCTGGCCTATATATACCGGCTGCTTTCCGCAATCCAGTAATTGAAAAGCAGTAGGAACAGCTGCACGGGAGGATGAAGGCATCCTAAGAGATCCCACATTTATGCTAATACAAAAAATATTTACATATACGCAAGTCTTCACTAGGACTATGGCATCTAAGGAATGGATATAGTAGCCTAGCAGATAGGGTGGGCATGACGCCCTGAAGTGGAAGAGGAGAGAAAGCAATTCTACAGGTGAGAATCACAGAATAGTATTTTCTGTTATATTTCACTCTAGGGCGTCACTGAATCAGATACGAATGGGACCTCCAAAAGTGCCCTTGTTCCAGGGTGGGAATCCCGAGTGTCGACCTTATTCCTCTAACCTGAGGAGTAAGCCATTCCAAGAAAATCTTAACCTTAGATGAAGAGCTTACTTATAATGCCTTCCAACCAAAAGTGGCATCTGCTGAGGCTCTAATGTCTACTTTATTAAATTTGGTAAATGTAAAGGCCGAAGACCAGGTAGCAGCCTTGCAGATCTGCTCTATGGAAGCCTGGTGCTGAAAAGCACAGGAAGCTCCAATAGCCCAGGTAGAATGGGCCATAACCCCTAAAGGAGCATCCTCTCCTTGGAGACATAAGCTTTAATCACTGGCTGTCAGGAGTCTTGTGGAAGGTCTGAGTCGATAATATTTAAGAGCTCTAACTACATCCGAGGAGTGAAGGACCCTCTCCTTATGGCTAACCAGAGCCGGACATAAGGAGGGCAAAACCACCTCTTCATTAAGATGGAAGGGAGAAACCACCTTAGGGAGAAAGTCCTGTTTAAAATGGAAGACTGCCTTGTCCTTTTGTAGGACTAAATAAGGAGGCCTAACCTATAAGGCTGCTAATTCAGAAACCCACCACACAGAGGTAATTGCCACTAGGAAGATGACCTTAAGTGTCATCAACTCCAGTGAAACTTCTGCCAGCCGTTCAAATGGAGGACCCTGAGGTGCCAATAAGACTAACTTCAGGTTCCAAACAGGCTTCCTGGGGGGGTCGCACATGAGTGACCCCCTGCAAAAAAACGTTCTTATAAGTTTATTTTCAGCAATGGGCTTCTGAAAAAAGATGGATAAGGCAGAGATTTGTCCCTTGAGGGTACTCAAGGGACTGAAATCCCTCAAGACCCCTTTGCAATAGAGGTTTCTAGCCAGGCCGTCAAAGCTAGAACTCGTATATTAGGGTGCCGCCGGGCAGCTGCCAGTGGCCACCTTCCGACATCCTATCTGTCTGAAAACCAATTTCTCCGTGGGGCGCTACCAGGATGGTTGGGATCCCCTCGCGAGCTACCTTCCTTAGTACTCGATTCAGGAGAGGAAATGGAGGGAACACATAGAGAAGCCTGAATGCTGACCAAGGAGAGTCAAGACCAAGAAAGTAGAGTCAGCGCATCTACTGCTATAAAACAAAAGGGTAATAGTTATAATTGTTCACTGCAATCCACTTTAGGGCAGACATGTTTCGCTGATTGGCTTCTTCTGTGCCCTCTAGTGGCTGTAAGAGAAAAGTACATATATGACTTTCAACATGCAAACATTCACATGTATAGATAAACTGTTATTAATTATTTATTAATATTATTAATAAATTGATTAGACACCTTTTTTTCCAAAACCAAGGAATTTTTGATAGCATACTCAAGTGCCTATATCCTAGACTCACAAGTCGGTTGTTGTGGCGTTATATCAACCTATAAAAATTAATAAATGATATACGAGAACCCATAGTTGTTAAGATGGCCATCTACTGCTATACCCAGAGGGTCCTTGGACTGGGAAACAAACCTCAGAACTTTCCAATTGTGGCAGGACGCGAAGAGGTCTACATCTCTTAGCCCCCAGCGGTTGCATAGGGCTCAAAAGATCCCCTGACTAAGGGACCATCCTCCCTGATCCAAGATCGCCTTGCTTAGATGATCGGCTTGCACCTTGTCCACTCCGGGTATGTGGATCGCCGAGATGCAGGGAACATTCTTCTCTGCCCAGAGTAAGATCCGGCTTATCTCTTTAACAGCTTGCCTGCTTCTGGTGCCCACTGGTGGTTGATATAGGCCACCGCCGTTCTGTTGTCTGCTTGAACCCTGATGGATTGACCCCTCAGATTGGAGTTCCAATGTGTGAGGGACAGCAGAAATGCTTTCATCTGCAGGATATTAATAGGAAGTCTGCTCTCCCCTGGGCCCCACCGTCCCTAAATTGTTTGTGACCCCCATGACGCCACCCCAACCAGTTAGACTGGCATCTGTGGTGACAATCTTCCACCGTACCGGAAGAATAGATCTGCCCACCTGGAGAAGTTGGCACGAAGTAGCCTTAAATAGCTCACTGAACTGCTTTTGTGGCTCTCCTCTTTCCTCCCCATGCCTGCCAATAAAAATAAAAAATACATTACTTCTCGCCCCACTGCCCCAAAAGTGGAAAAGAACAGGCAAATGGGAATTAACTTCCCAATGATCCACCCTGCAGGTCACCAGACAAAACCTGTGGCTGGATGTCCCTTTAGAAGGGATCAACCAGCCTTTGGGGGTCCCCTTCACAAAAATTGAAGTGACTCCCCGTAGCACCCACAAGACCCTGGTGCCTACCCTTAATTTTACCCCTGATCCGAGGCCATCGACCTGACCGACTTCAAGAGGCATAGGGGGTCCACAGGATCAGCGGGAACGTAAGGGCCTGGAAGACAGACAGGGTTAAATCCCCCACTTCCTGAACAAAAACCTATATAAAGGAAAATAAATCCAACATTCACAGTCCAATTCAACTGCAATGAAACTGGATTGCGGAGGGCAGCCGGTAGTGTATATATAGGCCAGGAGGAACAACGCCTTTTATCTTGCAGTCCCGCCCTTCGGACGAGAGTTAACCTATTCGTATTTGATCCAGTGATGCCCTGGAGTGGAAATCAACAGCAGCATTCCTCTTTCATTTCAGGATTCACCTGTCCCGACAGATTGAAAATACAAATACTCGGGCGGGGTTGGTAAAGCAGATCCAGACTCAGCTACAGGACAAATACAAAGATGTGATGTTCAATGAGGAATATATTGAGAGGATCCTTCTACTAAGAAAGGTAAGAGGCATAGGGCGGACTGGCCATAGGGAGACCCAGGAGAATTCCTGGTGAGCCATGCTTTGGGCCAGTTGGGCTGCTACTTCTAAAACCGCCATCCCCTCTCTGCCTCCCCTACTTTCCACCTAGCCCCCTGTGTCTGTCCTCACTGTAGCCCCATAGACTATGTCCCAATGCTATAGGCGTCATGGCTGAAAGGGGCCATTTGCACCCCTGCCACGTTATCTGCCTCTATAATACTACAGATTCAGTGGCCATATCCACCCCTGGGTCTCAGCCTTATGCTTACTTAACGGTCTGGGAAATACTTTGGGAGGCCCAGTGGGAATGTCGCAGGTTGGACTGGTAAAATCCCAGGCCGAATTCTCTTCCCAGTCCTCCACTGGTAAGGGGTTTGCATTCAGCAATAGCAGGGCAGCTTGTTATAGTCAGGGGACCTCCTAGTGTGGCCCCTTCCTGTATAGTGTCCCCAACTGTTTTAGCTTCTATGTCAGTTATAAAGTTTATGTTGCTTTTTACCTCTTATAATAAATGCAAATTTTTGGGGGGAAATGTAATATCCTTTTTTTTTAGGGACACTTGTGCATGCCCACAGACCTCCTCGCTTCAACTTATTCCTATTTGTGGATTCGTCCCTCTGTACATCGGAAAGATCTGAGCAGCCTGTCCAGTGAGGCCACTGACATTGGGAGTTTGGTTGTGCAGTATGTTTTTTTTATTATTACCTATTTTACACCTTCACACTAATAGATGCTAAGGGGCAGAGCCTTGTTTTTCATTAGGGAACCTCATACCTTGCCTAGGGCTGCCAGCTGGGGCAAATGCTGATGAAACAAAACCATGAATTTGTCTTGGAACAAAACCCAGAAAATCTCGCCTCTTCCAGGTCCAGCGGCGCATGCGCTCATCCTGTCAGAGCCGTAATTTGGCAAAAAGCTTCAATGGGGAGAGCACCCTCAGCAGTGCCACACACTCCCGCCTTCTCTAGCGACCCAGGGTGTAGGAACATTTCTCCAGGGAAACACCACAATGGTCATTAATCATAGGGTGCTGTGTACAAAGCTAGACATTACACAGTTGCAACAGATGCACTCTTACTCACTATACCAGTGATACTCAACTGGCGGACTAGATGCGGACCCCAGCGCCAGATTTCCGGACCCCTGCCCAGACAGCTCTACACACACTGTTGCTTCTGTGTTGCCATGCTCAGAGCTGCCCCTTAATCAACCATGTAGTGCTTATTCTCCCTGCCAATGTCATGGCTCCCTGGCACCTAGCATTGCAATATAAAGTACTGCACATGTGGGAAGTGGCATTGCAAGGTACACAAAGGCTTAGTTTCTTTGTCCCACCCAATCCTTTCCCCCTGCCCCAGCTCAGCCCCATCTATGCCTGTCCCACCACCTCATCCCCCCAGCTCAGCCCAGTCTCTCTGTCCCATCCATTCCTGTCCTCCCAGTTTTGCCCATCCAATCCCTGGCCTCCCAGCTTTGCCAGTCCTCTACTCTAACTTCCAGCTCAGGCCATCTACCCCCCCCCCCAGCTCTGCCATTTCAATCCTGTCCTTCTAGTTCTGCCCATCCATTACCTTCTACCAGCTCTCTCTCCATCCCACCTTTGTCTTCTTGTCCCGTCTACCCCCCCCCCCCTTGCGGCAGCCTTCATGCCTGGGCTCTTACCTCTCGTTGCAGGTCTTTAAATGTACCTTTAAAAGAAGTGCTTGAGTACCCCTGCACTATACCAATGGTGGATGGCCAGCAGTGGCGCTGCAGAGCTCATGCGAGAAAGCCAGCACTCCAAATTCACTTCAGTGACTTGTATTCTGTGATTACTCACCTGTAGAATTGTTTTTACGGTGTACAGCACGGCTTGCTTCATTTCAATTCTTCACATTTGGGTAATCCGCCACAAGGTGGCGTATTCGACTGCAGAAAGACTTGTGGCTCCTCCCGGCCCATAAAAAGGTCAGGAATTTCCCAGAGACCCCCAGTGTTTGAAAAGCAGTAATGCAAGAAGCCGGGAGGCAAGACCATGTTAACAAAAAACACAGCCCCACTAAAAATAACTCTCTCAAGAAAAATCACCATAACAAGGCAAAAGAGGATAACGATAAAAAGGGAGGGATGAAGCAGGCCATGCTTTACACCGTAAAAACAATTCTACAGGTGAGTAATCACAGAATTGTATTTTTCCTGTTGTACAGCACGGCTTGCTTCATTTAAATTCTTCACATTTGGGACATCTAACAGCAGTGTCCATGAAGAAGGGTGGGATCCCCAGTGAGCAACAGCAGGCAGTTCCAGACACTACCGCCTGAAGCACCTTGCGACCAAAAACAGCGTCAGCTGAGGCCCTAACATCAACCTTGTAAAACATAGAAAAAGTATGAACGGAAGACCAAGTAGCGGCCTTACAAACTTGTTCAACAGAAGCCTGGTGCTGAAAGGCCCAAGAGGCACCAATAGCCCTAGTGGAATGAGCCGTAACACGAAAAGGGGGTTCCTTCCCCTTAGCAGAGTACGCTTGCACCACCGCCTGTCTGATCCACTTGCTGATAGTGAATTTGGCTGGAGGCAAACCCTTCCTAGGCCTGGCAGGAAGGACAGACAGAGAATCCGACTTCCGAAAAGACTCCGTGGCAGTCAAATAGAATTTGAGTGCTCTGACCACATGCAGAGAATGAAGGCTTCGTTCCTTAGAATTAGAAGGGGCAGGACACAAGGAAGGCAAGACAATGTCCTTATTGAGATGAAAGGCAGAAACAACTTTGGGCAAAAATTCAGGTTTAAAACGGAACACCACCTTATCCTGATGCCGTTCAAAATAAGGAGGCTTAATAGAAAGCGCCGCCAGCTCAGAGACACGACGCACCGAAGTGATAGCCACCAAAAAGACCACCTTAAGAGTCATAATGGCCAGCACAGCATTGCACAAGGGCTCGGGGGGGGGGGGGCCTGGAGAGCAGAAAGCACCAAGTTCAAATCCCACACCGGTAACAGGGGCTTACGCGGTGGACGTACATGAGTAACTCCTTGGAAAAAAGTCTTGACAAGCCTATGATTGGCGAAAGATTGTTGGAAAAAGATTGCCAAGGCCGAAACCTGGCCTTTGAGGGTACTCCGTTGTAGACCTGACTCCAGACCATGTTGTAAAAACTCCAAAATCCTAGAAATGGAGAAAGTGCGACAAGGAACAGACTTTGACTCGCACCAGGCAATTTAAGCATGCCAGACCCTATAATAAATCAAAGAAGAAGATTTCTTCCGAGCCTGAATCATAGTACTGACTACCGAAGCCGGCAGTCCCTTATCCATCAGGATGGAGGTTTCAGCAGCCAAGCCGTCAAAGCCAGCACTTGTAAATTGGGATGGCGCAACTGTCCCTGAGTGAGAAGCCCTGGATCGTCGGGCAGGACGAAGTGATCCACCGCCATCTGGACGACGTCCACGAACCATACTCTCCTCGGCCAGCGGGGGGCCACCAGAATGGTCGGTACCCCCTCCTGGGCTATCTTGCGCAGCACCCGCCCCAGGAGAGGAAATGTAGGAAATGCATAGAGGAGCCGGAAATCCGTCCAGGGAATGGCTAGAGCGTCCGTGACGAAGGCCAGCGGATCTCTTGACAGAGAGACGAATCTTGGAAGCTTGTGATTGTGATGGGACGCAAACAGGTCCACGTCCGGCTGACCCCAGCGGCGACACAGGGCATGAAAGATCTTGTTGTCGAGGGATCATTCCCCCAGACGAGACGTCCCCCTGCTCAGGGAGTCCGCCTCCTGGTTCTCCACCCCTGGGATGTAAACCGCTGAGATGCAGGGAACAAGACAATATCAGGGACACCTCCTTGAGGGCTCGTTTTCCGAGTCCCGCCCTGATTGATGTAAGCGACAGCCGTCTGATTGTCCGAACGGACCTGGACCGCACGACCCCAAAGGTGGGGAGTCAACTGGAAAAGAACCAACCTGATCACCCTCAGTTCCAGGAGATTGATAGGCGTGTGGGCCTCCTGAGGGCCTCACTGGCTCAGGAACTTCAGTGAGTGCCAAAACCCTCCCCAACCGGTCACACTGGCGTCCGTGGTGACAATCTCCCAGCACGGAGGTAGAAAAGACCTGCCCGCTAGAAGTTTCCTCGAGTCCAGCCACCACGAGAGGGACAGTCTGGCCAGAGGGGACAGAGCGAATTCCCGCTCCAGGGATTCCTGTTTCCGATCCCAAACGGTCAAGAGATTCAACCGAAGAGGTCTCATGTGGAACTGGGCGAAGGGTACAGCCTCGAAGCAAGACACCATGAGTCCCACCAACTGCATCCCCAGACGGATGGAGGGATGAGGGCACGACAGCAGGGCTCGTGCCTGTATCTGAAGGCCCTCCACCTTCTGCTGAGGAAGAAACACCTTGACCTGAGAAGTATCCAGCGTCATGCCCAGGAAGGACCTCACCAATGACGGAGTGAGCGAAGACTTGGGATAATTGATCACCCAAGCGAAGGACTCTAGGGTGGACACAACCACCTGAGTATCCCTCTCGGCCTGATGAAAAGATGGAGCAGCAATCAACAGGTCGTCCAGGTAAGGAAGAATGCGGATGCCCTGGCTCCTCAGGAGGGCCATGACACCCGCCAGCACTTTGGTGAACACCCGAGGGGCTGAAGTGATACCGAACGGCAAGGCCACAGACTGGTAGTGCTGATCCCCCAGAGCGACCCTCAGGAACTTCTGATGCCCTAGGAAGATAGGAACATGCAGGTAGGCATCCTTGATGTTCACAGTGGTCATAAAGTCGCCTGGCCGAAGAGAGCTCACCGCCGACTGTAAGGTCTCCATGCGGAAATGATTGAACCTGACAAATCTGTTGAGACCCTTTAGATCCAGGATGGGTCTCAGGGAGCCGTCCTTCTTGGGCACCGTGAACAGATTGGAGTAGAAACCCTGACACCGTTTCTGAAGAGGCACCGGGCAAACCACTCCGGATGACAGAAGATGTTGGACGGCCAACCTCAGGCCCTGCGCTGTCACTGGATTTTGGGAGATCCGGGACCGGAGGAATCTTGTGGGCGGCCAAGCTGCTAGCTCTATCTTGTAAAGGGAGGAAACCACCTCCTGAATCCACCGATCCGAGACGCGTTGTCTCCAGACGTGAGCAAAGAGTCGAAGCCGTCCCCCCACCCGGATGGGTGAGGGCGCCCCCTCATGCCTGAGGAACCTTGCTGGGGGGCTTGGAACCCCAGGAGAGACCAGGGCGACCACAGGATCTACCCCGTCCCCAAGAGTCTCTGCGGTTACCTGTGAAGGAAGATCCGCGTCTCCCACGGGAAGGGCGAAATGAGGAGAACCCCCGAAAGGGCCAAGAATGCTTCCTATGCTGAGAGAGCCGACCATCCTTGGTCAAAACATCAGGACGTTCCCCAAAAAGACGGAGTCCCGTGAAGGGAAGCCCGGTGAGGGACTTCTTAGCGGCAGCCGCCCACTGACGCAGCCAGATGGACCTACGCATGGCAACCAACAAGGCAGAGGCCCTACTACCAAGCCGGATGGCATAATCCATGGCAGACAGCACAAAAGCAATAAAGTCAGAGCAAAGCAAAAGGTCCTTGTAGTCATCCTCTCGCTTGCGAGATCTGGCAGCTTCAGCAAGGCGCCTAACCGTCTTCTTAAGTGCAATGGCAACAATAGCCGCGGCACAGACCGGGCGTAAGCCGGTCCCCACAAAGGTGAAGGCATGACAGGCTGGTTGATCCATACGCCGGTCGGCATTATCGCGCAAGGTAGTGGTGTCAGGAGACGGCATAATAGAAGTATTGAACAGCCCCAGGACGGGGGCGTCCACCTCGGGGGGACAAGACCAGCGGCAAACCAAGTCGGCCGAGAAGGGATACCTTCTATCCAGTCCCTTGGGCACAGAGGGCAACCTGTTAGGCCGTTCCCATTCTTTGAGGACCATATTGGAAAAATGTCCCTGTTGCGGGAACTCTAAGCGTTGCTTGTCAGGACGGAAGAGCTCACCCTGCTTCCTCTTTGCCGCCTTAGGGGGAACGATGTGTAAAGTATCAAAAACGGCCGACAAAAGCCTATCGGAATCCTCGCCTGAGGAGGACCCTGGTTCACTATCAGACTTGCCATGACAATCCCCAGAGGAATCGGAATCACGGAACAATCCCCCCTCCTCCATGGATTCACGGCCGCCATAGGTATCATAAACCTCATCATCATCGGCAAAGAGGGACAAGTCTGTATACAGGTGCCTCTTTTTACTAGAGGCCTTGCCGGCGGCCAGACGGGCCAGTTGCCGCTCAATGATGGCAACGCGCAGCGCCAGGTCCTAATGAGACCCCCTACTGGCTACCCCCTTGCTGGGAGCTGAATGCAGGTGTGGGGGAGTAGGCGAAGCTGCAGGTAGAGCGGGACTAGGTAGAGAAGCACTCGGCCCAACCTGATCCGCAATGACACTCTGGGCGCAGGGGACACAGACCACGCTGCGACCACTCACAGGGGATGCCCCGCACATGAGACACAACTGAGCCCGCCCCGAAGGGCCCCCAAGCTCGCTATTCCCAGAAGCCTCCATATGGTGGTTGTCAGCTGAAACAATAGCCAAAAAAACAGGCAGCAGGTCAAGGCCCAACCCGGAATCCCTCGACAGGGTACCCTATGCAAAAAGAGGGGGAGGGGGGGGGTGGATAGGACCGGGAGAAACCACAAGCAAAATGAGGTTAAAACTGAAAACACAAAAGAAAGACCCAGTGAGCATCCCACAGCACATGCGCAATTAAAAAATGACAGCATAACCAAAGACTGGACTCACGGACCGAGAAGGCAGCGAGCGAGGGACCAGCAACCAGCAATAGTGTCCTCCAGGGAGCAGCAGGCAGAGCGCGCAGGAGACCGGCAGCGGCGCGGGACAGAGAAAATGCCGCCGAACCGCAGATCCTCGAGGGGCGGGCCGGCGTGATGATGCAAATCGCATCACCGCCCCCCATTCAGCCCGCACAAGTCCGGGCGCCCTAGCGATAATGGCACCCGGAAAGGAGAGGGGGAAGGAGCCCCCTCCCGAGCTGCCCCGCAAAGCGGCGCACGGCTCTGCAGCAGCGGGGACCCGGGCGGTCGACCGCGGCCAGCCCCCGCACCCCCCGAGGCACCGCCCCCCCCCGCCATGCAGGGCCGACGGGCTTGGTACGCCCCGCTCACCTGCGAGCATCAGAGAGAGCAAATCTTCTGTCTTCGCAGTCAGGACTGCAGAAACACTCTGGGGGTCTCTGGGTAATTCCTGCCCTTTTTATGGGCCGGGAGGAGCCACAAGTCTTTCTGCAGTCGACTGCGCCACCTTGTGGCGGATTATCCAAATGTGAAGAATTGAAATTAAGCAAGCCGTGCTGTACACCAGGAAAAAAGTCACCCCTTCATCAGGGGCCAGCACCTGGTCTGGTCTGCTGCATTGCGCCCAGCAAGTCCTGTTATTAGTAAAGAAATTCACAAGTAGCTTCTGCCTACTCCATAGCTCATACTTTCTCACTGACACAGGATTGCTTCATGTGCTGCAGTGTCACAGGTACAAGAGACCCTCTTCTGCGCATATGTGTTTCCTGTCCCCTAATGTATAATGTTTTGTTTCCAGGCTGCTACAGAACTGTCACAATAATCCGAATGTGGAGAAGCTAAATAAAGATCTGAAACTCCACTTGCAACAGCTAAAAGCCACCAAATACAGCATAGCCATGAAGCTTCTGCGCAGGATTCTCAGTGGCCTGGAGGTAGGAGATTTATAATGATGGGTTACTTCTGTTATGTATTGCTCAAAGCCCAACTCCAGACAGCAACCTCTCAAACCCTGGATCAGGCTTGTGTGTGTGTGTGTGGAGTAAAGCAAGGAGCAGGAGATCCATCCCTTGTCTACGTCGCAGTGAACTACTTGTGCTGCTCAATGTGTGTTGTACCAGGTACTGCCTTGGTGAGCTACCCCTGTTGGAAGCAGTTGGTATGGATGTACCGTATTGTTCGCCCTATAAGACGTACTTATATTCTTAGTATACATCACGTCCCATTCCGAAAGATATCCTTACACATGGGTTATTCATCTTCAGATGTCACGTGACTGCAGAGCAGAACCCCAGATTTTCTCTGCAGTCTCGGATTGCCAGGACAAGAAAGTGTCTCTCTCTATTTGAGGCAGGTGAGCGGGGTCTTATGGCCCTACGGCCCTGTGGAGCTATTCCCACCCATTCTGTCTTTATTATACTGCCTCCCAGCCTCGGCTGTAGTGTTCGGGTGAAGGTAGACAGCACCATGTCTAGGTGCTAAGGAGCTGTGCTCCACCGCAAATCCCCCACCAAAGGGTAGACGGTTCAGGCCATGGTGAGCCTTATGGGATGCCCTGCCCGCATTACGTGTGCCTATCACCCTATATCCCTCAGTGGGTTCCCTTATGGATGACCGCTGACTCCCCTCGTTCCTCTGAGTCCCTTAGGGGAAGGGGGGGGTGTTTTTCTATATATATATATGGTGTTATGTGGCACCATTTGTTATCATGCTCCCGCTTATGCGGAGCGCATTATGCAGCGATCTCCGTTTAAATTGGTTGCACTGTTTTCTTTTAATCTGATACCGCGCTCTTGTACACCGCTCTGCATATGGCGGCGATATTTACCTCAGGCGCTACGGCGCAGTCATTGGCTGTTTAGTTCACGTGGGCGCGTCTTTTCGCGCTCTTCGGAGGGAGGCCCGCCCCTCGAGGTGTATGTGGGTGCCATCTTGTCTCGGTGGTGCTGCGTAGCTGGCGTCTACATTTTTCGCGGTCTGTAAGTGCCCTCGCGGGCTATCTTTTCTTAATACTCCTACGTTATATCATGTCTTACGGGATCCTCTCTTATGTCTTTCAGGCCTATAGAACTAGTGGTTTCTCCCGGCCTTTACATTTGATTGAGGGAATTTTTTTTTTATACCGTAAATCCTCCCACTTCCCTTGCGGTGCATTGGGGCATCCTGGGTTTGCTCTAGCATTATTCCCAATTGCCTAATTGAGCCACGATAATCACCATATGGAGACTTCTCAAGACAATGAGTCCGGGGGTTCCTTCGGGACAAGGCCGGTTCTGTACTGATTGTGGGGTTTCCCCTGTACCTTGTGACTTCAAGGTCTGTCTTTCCTGCGCCCAGCAGACTGTTGTGCGGTTGTCTGGGATGCCCTGACGCCTTGCCTACTCCCCCTCGCTTACATACTGCTCAGGTTGTGGCGCATGCTAGGGGGGATGCTCAATCTGATTTTGCTACTAGATGGGCGGTTCTGAGCTGCGCAAAGCCATTAGCAAGACACGGCATTTGATTGATAATGTGTATGTTTGCCCTATGACTTCTGATGCGATGGATGACATTGTTGGGTTTTCCCCTGAGGGAGAATTATTCTCTGAGTCTGAGGATCAGAATAGATCCCATGATGATCCCTTGACGGGGTCCAAGCCTTGGGATGCAGCTGATACTGACAGGCTGCTAGCCCATTTATTTGAAGTGCTTGAAATCTCTCCCCCTGTTGCTCCTCCTCCGCAGCAGGGAGAGTTATTTTATGCTACTAAACCGCGCTGGGAGTTCCCCGCACAGGCACATTTCAACAATCTAATTTCCCAGGAATGGGAGAAGCCTAGTAGGCTTCCTGGTGTACCTAAAAGCTGGGATAAGAGGTATCCCTTTCCTCTGGAAACAGCTAAATTATGGTGTTCCCCACCCGAGGTTGAGGCACCAATACTTGGACTATCTCATACCTCTGTGGTGCACTCACCTGACACTACCACTTTAAAAAATGTGGAAGACCGGCGCATTGATCAGCTGGCCTCTCATGGTTTTGCCTGTGCGGGGACCGTGCTGCGCCCTGTGTGTGCATCTGCTATTACAACTGTTGCGATCAGAAGATTGATCAGAAGTGCCTTAGAGGGCGGTTCTGCGGCTTTGGGCAGAGATGTATTTAACTGGCTTATGTATTGTGAGGAATTTACTTCATATGTTCTTGCTGCCCTGGAAGATGCCATTAGAATGTGTGGCAGAACCTCTGCCCTGCTGGTTGCTATACGCCGTTCTGTTTGGCTGCGCCAATGGATGGCTGATATTTCTGCTAAGAAGGCTCTTACTGGGGCTCCCTTTAAAGGACTGCGCCTTTTTGGGGAACGTCTGGATCTGTTTGCCAAGGAAGGCAAGCTGCCTCAGCGCAAGAAGCCACTCAGGCCCTTTCGGGGTTCCAGAGTTGCTCTGTCCCCCTTTTATTCCCCCAGGAGAGGAAGGGGGTCTCCCCCCGCTGGGGGCCAGAGTGAGTTATGGGGCAGGGGCAGAGGACGTGGCAGGCCCGGTCCTTCCTGGGGTTCCAAGCCTAAATCCTCCCCCAAGCCACCTCAGGCATGAAGGGGCGCCCTCACCCATCCGGGTGGGGGGACGGCTTCGGTTTTTTGCTCACGTCTGGAGACGCCTTGTCTCAGACCGGTGGATTCAGGAGGTAGTCTCCTCCGGTTACAAGATAGAGTTTGCAGCCTGGCCACCCCCAAGATTCATAAAATCCCGGATGGCTCAAGACCCCCTGTCAGCTCAGTGTCTGTGTCTTGCTGTCCAAAACCTACTGGAATTGGGGGTCATTTGCCCTGTCCCTCTTCCTCTTGCCCTCATCCGTCCATCAGACAGGCACTGCAGCTGGTGAGTTTGATGGTGTCCAGCTTCAAGGCTGCCCCATACGCTCAGTTTCACATGAGACCTCTCCAGGTTCATCTCTGGTCAGTATGGGATCGGGACCCAGGGTCCCTGGATCAGGTATTTGTACTGTCCCCTCTGGCCAGGCGGTCTCTGTCATGGTGGCTGGATCCAAGGAATCTGCTAGTGGGCAGATCTTTTCTGACTCCCTGCTGGGAGGTGGTCACCACTGATGCCAGTCTGACTGGTTGGGGGGGCTTTTGGAAGTTCCTGAAATTCCAGGGGCAGTGGGGTCCTCAGGAGGCCCATGCCCCAATCAACATTCTGGAACTGAGGGCAGTAAGGTTAGTGCCTTCGGGGTCTGGCAGTACAGATCCGCTCAGACAACCAGACGGCGGTTGCCTACATCAATCATCAGGGAGGAACCAGGAGCAAGAGGGCTCTCAAGGAAGTATCCCTGGTTCTGTTATGGGCAGAGGACAATGTTCCCTGCATCTCGGCTGTGTACTTTCCAGGGGTGGAGAATCTGGAAGCAGACTCTCTGAGCAGGGGGGCTTCTCGCATGGGAGAATGGTCCCTCAGCAACAGGGTTTTTCACTCTCTGTGTCCCCATTGAGGCCAGCCGGATGTGGACCTGTTTGCGTCCCGTCACAATCACAAGCTTCCAGCCTTTGTCTCCCTGTCACAGGATCCCCCGGCCCTGTCAGTGGATGCTCTGGCAATGTCTTGGAAGAGCTTTCAGCTCCTTTATGTTTTTCCTCAATTTCCTCTGCTGGGCAAGGTGCTGCGCAAAATGGCCCAGGAAGGGGTGCCAGCCATTCTGGTGGCCCCCTGTTGGCCAAGAAGAATTTGGTTCCCAGAAATCGTACAGCTGGCAGTAGATCGTTTCGTCCTGCCCCTGGTGCCAGACCTGCTCACTCAGGGGAGGCTGCGCCACCCCAATTTACAAACACTGGCTTTGACAGCCTGGCTGCTGAAACCTCCATCTTGATGGACAAAGGGTTGCCAGCCTCTGTAGTTAATACTATGATCAGAGCTAGGAAGAAGTCTTCTTCTTCCATTTACTGCAGGGTTTGGCGTGCTTACATTGACTGGTGTGAGTCTAGGTCACTTCCATGTCGGGTGTTCTCAATTTCCAGGATATTGGAATTTTTACAACATGGCTTGGATCTGGGTTTTCAGCTTAGTACTCTGAAGGGACATGTTTCTTTTGCTCAGCATCATCTGGTCAAGACCTTCTTTCAAGGCGTTACTCATTTGCATCCTCCACGCAAGCCCATGTTACCTGTTTGGTATTTGAACTTGGTTTTGTCTGCCATGCAAGGGTCTCCTTTTGAACCTTTGCAGGATGCAGCTTTGTCCACTCTCACTGTCAAGGTAGCCTTTTTGGTGGCTATTACCTAAATCAGGCAAGTTTCTGAATTGGCGGCGCTTTCCATCAAGCCTCCTTATTTTGAAAGACACCAGGACAAGGTGGTGTTTCGCTTTAAAACTGATTTTGCCTAAGGTTGTGTCTGCTTTTCATCTCAATCAGGACATTGTGTTGCCTTCCTTGTGCCCTAACCCTGGTAACCCCACGGAAAGGGTGTTACAGGCTCCTGCTAAATCCACTATCAGCAAGTGGATCCGTCAGGCCGTGATTCAGGCCTATTCTGCTAAGGGAAAGAAACCTCCTTTCCGCCTTACTGCTCATTGTACTCGTGCTATTGGTGCCTCTTGGGCTTTTCAGCACCAGGCTTCTGTTGAACAAGTTTGCAAGGCTGAAACTTGGTCTTCTGTTCATACCTTTTCTAAGTTTTACAAGGTTGATGTTAACGCCTCAGCTGATGCTGCTTTTGGCCGCAAAGTTCTGCAGGCGGTTTAGACTGCTTACTGTTTTGGGGATCCCACCCCACCTTACGGACACTGCTATTGGATGTCCCATGTGTAAGGATATCTTTCTGAATGGGACGTGATGTATACTAAGAATAATACAATTCTGTGATTACTCACCTGTAGAATTATTATGAGTATACATCACGTCCCGTTCCGCCCCACCCTTGTTGTTCTTGTTACCTCTTCATGGTGATTGTTGTTTATATTCTCCCGGCCTTTAACTGCTTTTTAAATACTGGGGTTCTGTGGGAGGTGCCTCGGTATATATGGGCCAGGAGGGGCCACTTTTTCTGCTCTGCAGTCACGTGACATCTGAAGATGAATAACCCATGTGTAAGGATATCTTTCGGAACGGGACGTGATGTATACTCATAATAACAATTCTACAGGTGAGTAATCGCAGAATTGTATTTTTTCCCTAAAAGTGGGGGAAAATGTCAGTGCGTCTTATTGGGCAAATGTGGGAAAAATAAAAAAAAGGAAAAAAGTCAACTCACCTTTCCATAATTCCCGCTCACTGGAGGCAGCTGTATCTGACGCCCCGTGCTCGGCTTCTGACAGCTTGTTCGCTGCCACAGGGAGGGGCCAAAGGACACTGACCCTCCTCCTGGCTTCCACTGCTCACTTCCTGCTGAAGACTGATATCAGATGTCGTGGGACAGCGACTGGTGATGGAAGGGGGTAAGTATTAAAAAAAATATTAAGATCCCTATACCAGTTCAAGGGTGCATCCCTAAAGAGTTGTTTCCCATGTGGGCTGGTAGACCTTGGGGGGGGTGCGGTGACTCTGCCTCCATGCCCTGGTCTACCAGCCCACATAGCTGGTGCCTGGGCTGGTTTTGCTGGAGAGGGCCCCATGCAGTTAAAGGGTGGGGGTCTGGCTATAGTGCTGATAGCTAAGCTCATATGCCCTGTCACCAGTCTGGCCAGGGATGTGGCTTTTTATAGTGGTTTTTGAATGGAGTCATTGGATGGATGGCAAGGTACAAAGTGGAAGGATATAATGGGTGATGTCTAGGTAGCAACTAAGGTTTATCATCCCTGTGCAAAAAAGGATCCTGTTATATACATAGTACATCTGTGTGTTTTTAACTTGTGAGAGACGTCCTAGTTGTAATATATGTGTCTCCTTTCTCCTTCCAGACTGGGCCGAGTGTAGCAGAGATGCTGGTGTCTTTGGGCCCTCAAGAATCTATTATGCGGATACAAAATGCTCTGTCTGGTGTGAATGGATCAGATTCCAAGCGGCTATAAGTCTGCCCTAGATATGGCCTGGGACACCCTGCACATGCCCCAAAACAGAGCTCCCACAATGTCTTCCAGTGGGGTTTCATGCCCTTCAACCTCCTAAACCCACATCCCTCCCGGGCAGCCACCTGCCCCACTGCTTCCCCCTGGCCTCCCTTGCAGAGGAATCAGAATACCAGGCTCCTCGAGTCATGTGATGCAGACACACATTTTCCAAGACTGTAAAAACAGAAACCACTACTAGAAGCGGGGGGAGCTGAGGTTTTCATTGTATATGAACTGCGTTATTGCATTTGCCTGTTTAAAAGGCCATTTCTTCTAAATATATATATATTTTGTACATACCTTGTCATTACAATAATGTCAGTGTGTCTTATCGGGAGAATGTAAAAAGATTTGTCCTCATTGGGCGCTAGCCTGTGGATGGGATGGAGGGAATGCCACACTGCTTATAATGGGGAATGGGGGGAGGGAATGCCACTCTGCCTATAATGGGGAATGGGAGGAAGGAGATTACCCTATTGCAAGAGTAACCCTATTTAAGAGAAAGGAATCTTAAGGTAATTATACTAAAAAACATTTGACTTGGGAACTAAAAACCACAGCATACAGTGGAGCACCTGGCACCTCTGGAGGAGGTGTTGATAGTAGGCAAAGACCCAGAGTATTTCTCACTGCAGGGGGCTGGAATCTTATCACACACACACACACACATACATACAACATAAAATCCAGTACTTTATAAACACCAGTAACCAGGTCATACACTATCCAGACAGATCATACAGTTTAATCCAGGGGTGGGCAATTATTTTTTCCATGGGGCCACATAAAAAACTAAAAATATTGTGGAGGGCCAAAAGGCTGAACTCAATTCTGCATAATATTAATTGTATTGTATTAATACAATACACAGGCGGTCACTTAAGCAGCAGCCGATCGGATCTGGTGCGTTTTCCCTCCCTCACCGAGTCAGCTGATGCTTAAGTGATCACCTATGTACATTGCGGAAGACGCCGACCTGCTGCGAAGAGGGACGGCAGGCGCCTCGCAGGCAGCACGAGCGGAGGGACGCCGAATCACGAGCGGTGGGACTCTGCCAGCCAGCTCAGCCCGGGCCGGTCAGAGCCAATCATTGGGCCGTACAATGCCCAGGTCTGGTTTAATATATAATATTCTAATTGCTTAACACACAAGTTGGTATGTTGATTCTATCTATGCTTATCACTCAGTCATCATGTTTGGACACTGCTGAGGGTTGAGTGAAATGTGTATGTCAGCATATCTAGGATTTTACAGCAATTATGTCTGAAAGTCTCCCTGGAGGACACATGATGTGGAAGTGGTGACGCACAAAGCTGCTGGGCCCTGCTACTCCACATTTCTTTACCGGGCGGACAGACAGCACGTGGCCGGACCTGGAGTCTGAAATGATGCGTCAGACACTGCCTGGACCAGTCAATGCTTCTAGACTTCTATAGGGTATTGTTCTGGGTTAAATTATTAATTCCAATAGGAATTTACCTTCTAGCACAAGCTCTATTTGTCATCCTGTAATGTACTACTGTGTGTAATGTTTTGGGCAACAAGGAGGGGGGGGGGCTTGTCAAAAAAAGTGCCTAGGGCAGCATCAATCCTAAATATGCACCTCCTGGTAGAGCTACAGGCACAGGGGATATGGAAGGACCCAGTGCTTGCTAGCATTGAGGTGTATTTTGGTGAGGGTATTACCTCTTTTGTCTTGTATAGGAGGCCCTTGTGACTCCTTACCAGTTCATAATTAGTGATAAAGATACAACCCCTGTTCACTATCTTAATCTGCATCAGGGTGGTGCTTTTTCAGGAGTGGCCATTTTAAGGGGCAGCCATGGCACAACAATGTACATATGCCAAAGGGCACAAATGCTGGTATCAAGGTATGAGCAGAGACTGGTCCAACTAGGAACAGGCAAATTACACCTGATAAAGTTCCTATTTGGTCACCACAGACCACGAGTGAGGTTGTATCTACCTTACTAGGGCCAAACAGTCAAGGGTTGACGTTGCTGATGTACCTGAGAAAATACTTCATCTGGTGCTGTGACTTTTTAAAGAGATAGTATCAGCATCAGGTATTAGTACAGTACAGTAGCTGTGGAGAAGAGGCGGAAGGATTTTTTTTTCTAGGCCTTGACAGGGACATTAAGCACCACTGCCTGTAGAGTTCCTACTTCTTCCTCACTAAAAAAAAAGTCTTGGCTGCTTTTCCCCCCAGAGTATCCATGCTAGTCTGGCAATCAGCAACTTATTCAATCACTCAATCCAAGCCCGCTTGTTGCCTCCAACTCCATTCACCGAAGCTTCTGTGCCAGACCACACCCCCCTACATAAGTCACAGGGGCGCAGTCTGCAGTAGTACTACTGAAGCACTAATAACTTCCCCTGTGCATCTTTGTGTATATCCAAAAAATGTGGCCTATAGGCTGTACTTCAGGACAGGGTGGATTTGTCCTGCTTGGTGATGTAAGACTATCCCTTCCTTAGCCCCATTACTCAGGAGGCTGCTGAGGTGTCTAAGAGCAAGCTGGCCACCCATCGCTTCCGTCACAGCTCCATTTATTGTGTGCAGGGGGGGCATGCCAGACACAACCGCAGCTGTTCCCTTAGGGGCAAGAAAAAGGGGGCAGTGTCTAGGTCTTCAGGTGGACCTACACCCCCTAGAAACTTTGCTCTAGGAGGGACAGGGGTAGTTCCATGGTGTACCCAGCACTACTTACCTCCATAACCACCATGCTGTTGGGCAGTAACGGAAAGTCCATCAGCAAACTCCACCCAAAAGGAAACAGTAGCCAAAGTACACAATTTATTCAGGGTTGTGAGTGCCTAACAGAACGGCAGGTAAGTAGCGCTTGCTTGGGGTACCTCAGGGACTTTGACTTGGGTCTGTTGGAAAACTGCTCCCAAAAGTTTTCCTTGGAAGTATTGTGCAGTCACGCCCTCTCCATTCACAACAATTGAGGGAGAGCATGTTATGCCTGCGATTGATGACAAGTCACTTTCCCGACCCCATGGTCGTGACCTGTCCTAGACGGGGCAGGATGCAGATTAGCACCAATCAGTGGCAAGGGATAAAAGGTAAGCACCCTTTTGTTTAACAGGCTGCTGAATGACTTTAAGCCAATGATCTAATAGGTTGTTAGTGACCAAACTCCTGCCCACAGGGAGCAGCTGTAGAGAATGTGGGCACTGCCACAGTATAGACACACAATGGATAGAGGATTGTTTCTGTGTTCTCTCCATATGGTGCAAGCTGGTATAAAATTGTATAGACACACAGCAGTAGCATTGTGCTTCATTTTTTAAAATGTGGATAAAATAGAAGAGAAAAGTATCGTCCGTTAAGTTCCCTGTGTTACCAAGTGCCAATGCACAGTGGGGCATCCTAGTTTGGGATGCTCCTGTGCTGCAAACTGTCATTTTTACTTGGACCTTCTCTTTAAGGCAACTTTATTACTCTTGTTGCCGCCCCGGACCCATTTGGGAGATGTAGATTCACCTCCTGTTTAGTAACTGGAGTCAAAAGTTAATTCTGCAGAAAGTTGATGGATCACATTGTTACTAGGAGGCAAAATTGAGGCACTTGTTACTTTTCTGTTAAAGTTCTTATTTAAGAGCTGCAGTGAGGTTGATTCTCCACAATAGTCCTAGGGAGCAGACAAAGCATTAAAGTGACTCCGGAGTTGTACTTTAAAGTAATCCCTTAGCTTCCTCTTATTATTCAGTCTGTGTTCACTCAACTGAGGCAGGCTGAAGGTTGGTCCTTAGCTTCTCCATTAAATGAAGGCCATTCACAGCCAGACGCTGACAGTCCTCATCTGGATCTTTCTCAGCAACATCTGAAAGGAAGAAGACAAGATTTGTTGTCATGACGACATAACTTTCAGTATACAGCATCACATCCCATGCTGGCTGACAACCAGGTCTATAACCCCATAGAGAAACCTCCTGGTCATTGGCTGCTACTCTTTAGTCAATATAGAGGCTGCACAGTCCGGTCCAAGGTTGGCAGTGGGGGGTCAGGAACCATTAGAATGGCTCAGACACTTTACTGTGACCATCCAAGATCAGGTCACCGTTGTTCTTAAAGCTGGTGTCAAATAGGCTCCAGGCTCTGTAGAGCAGTGCTTCTCAACTCTGTCCTCAAGTACCCCCCAACAGGGCATGTATTCTAAGTATACAGCATGTCCTGTTCCAGAATGTATTCCTTACTCTTGGGTAATACATCCACTAGATGGCGCTGGACTGCAGAGACAGAAAAGTGGCTCCTCCCGGCCCAATATATACCAGGGACCTCCCACAGAATCCCCAGTTCTTCTCTGCAGTCTGGGCTGCGATGACTAGAAGATGGCTCTTTCTACTCGCAGGTGAGCGGGGCTTATTAGCCTGCAGCCCTGTAGGTCTATTTCCACCCGCTCCTTTTCACTGCCTCCCAGCTTAGGCTGCGCTGGTCGGGTGATGCTAGGCAGCACCGCTGTCAGGTGCTTAAGGAGCGCTGCTCCAACCGCAGTCCACCACCAAAGGGTAGGCGGTACAGGCCCGTGGTGAGCCTTATGGGATGTACCTCCCGCGGCCGTTTGCCCTTCGCCCCCTGTCCCCTCAGGCTCCTCTTAGGCCGGCCGTTGCTTCCCCCTCGCTTGCTCTCCCTGGGTAGATCTCGAGGGGGGGGGGGGGGGTTGGTGGTGTATGCGTTAACTTTGTATATCCATGTTGTGATTCGTTTTTTTTTTTTTATCGCTGCCGCGCGTTTGTACTGCGCCGTCATTGGCTGGCTTTTTCACGGGGGCGCGTTTTCGCGCTCTTCGGGGGGGGGGGGGGGCGGGTCTTGCGGATGACGTTTTCCACATCACTTCTCTGCGGCCCGCCCCTCAAGGTATATGCGGGTGCCATTTTGGAGCTCCTGTGCTGCGTGTCTGGGGTCTCCCTATCACGGTCCGCAAGTGCCCCTGCGGGCTGGCTTTTCTTTGTATTTCATTGTATTATGCTTACGGGTTCTTTTGCTTTATGTCTTGCAGGGGGGTCAAACTTTTTTTGTGGTTTCTCCGGGTCCTATTCCCTCTATTTAGCGTTATTGGAGGGCTTTTGTGATCCATTGTCTCCCACTTCCCTAGCGGGCTATTGGGGCATCCCAGGTAGCTTTATTAGCGTCAATCCCAATTGGCCGGTAGTGCCACAATAATCACCATATGGAGGCTTCTAAGGTTATTGTGCTTGGGGTTCCTTAAGGACAAGCCTGGCTGTGTGTGGCGTGTGGGGTATCCCCTATAAGTGATGATGTCAGGGTGTGTGTACCCTGCGCCCAGCAGACGCTTGCGCTGCAGTCTGGGTTACCGGTGGCTGGGCCTGCGCCCCCTCTGGCTTTGCCTACCTCCCCATGCTTACATCTGACTCCTAGTGAGGTGCATACCAGTGGGGAGTCTCAACCTGATTTGAGCTGCACGGGTGGCCAGCATTGAGAGACATATTACTGGCCCTGGCCCGCGTAAGGCTTCTGCTAAGAAGCGGCATTTATCACCTGGTGTTACTCTCTTTCCTATGGAGGCTGAGGAATTTTTTTACGTTACCGGTTATACCTCCCTGGAAGAGGGGGAATTATTTTCTGATTCAGAATCATCTGAGGATCAGCCTAAGGTTGATGGTGCTGATTCTGGGTCTGACCCATGGGCTTCAGATGATACTGACAGGCTTTTAGCTCACATTTTTGAAGTTCTCTGTATCTCTCCTCCTGCCGTGGCTCCGCGGCAGCAGGGGGAGCTGTTTCATACTGTTAAACCACGCTTGGAGTTTCCTGAACAAACTCACTTTAATAATCTGGTGCTCAAAGAGTGGGAACGGCCTAGCCGGCTTCCCGGGGTACCAGAGTTGGGATAAGAGGTATCCCTTTCCCGCTGAGATGGTTAAACGATGGTCATGTCCTCCCGAGGTGGATGCACCAGTTCTGGGGTTGTCCAACACATCCGTCATGCATTCCCCTGACTCTACTACACTGAGGGATGGGGAGGACAGGCGCATAGATCAGCTGGCTTGCCATGCCTTTGCCTGTGTGGGGACCGCGCTGCGTCCGGTCTGTGCCTCTGCCATTACGGCTGTTGCTATTAAAAGCCTGCTCAGGAGTCTCTTAGATGGGGCCCCTGATGATGCCGGTATTGAAGAGTATAGAGCTCTTCTGCGTTGTGAGGAATTTGTTGCATATGTTCTATCTGCCTTGGATGATACCATTAGAATGTGTGGTAGGACTTCTGCCCTGTTGGTGGCAATACACCGATCGGTCTGGCTGGTTCTCACTGGTTTTCCCTTCAAGGGGCTGCGCCTCTTTGGTGAACGTCTGGACTTGTTTGCTAAGGGAGGCAAGTTACCTCAGCGTAGAAGGCAGCCCCGGTCCTTTCGGGGTTCAGGTAGACGTGGCCACCCTGGCCCCTCCTGGGGTCCCAAGCCTAAGTCCTCCCCCAAGCCCCCTCGGGCATGAAGCGGCGCCCTCACCTATCCGGGTGGGCGGACGGCTTCGGCTCTTTGCTCATGTCTGGAGGCGTCATGTCTCAGACTGGATTCAGGAGGTAGTGTCCTCCGGTTACAAGATAGTTTGCAGCCTGGCCGCCCCCAAGATTCATCAAATCTCGGTTAGCTCAAAACCCCCTGTCAGCTCAGGGTCTGTCCCTTGCTGTCCAAGGCCTTCTGGAATTGGGAGTCATCTGCCGGGTGCCCTTGAGGGAAAGGGGCAAAGGCTACTATTGCAATCTTTTCATTGTTCCCAAAAAGGACGGGTCCATCAGACCCATCCTGGATTTAAAGCACCTCAACAAATTTGTCAGATTCAGACACTTCCGCATGGAGACTCTGCGCTCCGCTGTGAATTCTCTACGCCCAGGGGACTTCATGACCTCTGTAGACATCAAGGATGCTTACCTTCACATACCTATTTTTCCAGGTCATCAGAGATTCCTCAGGTTTGCTCTGGAGGATCAGCACTACCAATTTGTGGTCTTGCCCTTCGGTCTCACCTCAGCTTCCAGGGTGTTCACCAAGGTGCTGGCAGGAGTGATGGCTCTGCATAGATCTCAGGGCCTTTGCATTCTTCCCTACTTGGACGACATGCTTATCGCTTCTCAGTCCTTCCAACAGGCAGAGCTGGATACCCAGCAGGTGGTGTCCACACAGGAATCATTTGGCTGGGTGATCAACCACCCCAAATCTTCCGTCTCTTTCCATGGTGAAATCCTTTCTGGGCATGATTCTGGATTCATCTCAGGTCAAGATCTTTCTTCCTCAGCAGAAGGTGGAGAGTTTTCAAGAGCAAGCACAGCTCCTTCTGTCTTGTCCTCATCCGTCCATCAGGGAGGGAATGCAGCTGGTGGGCCTGATGGTGTCCTGCTTCAAGGCGGTTCCATATGCTCAGTTTCACATGAGGCCTCTTCAGCTTCACCTCTTGTCAGTATGGGATCAGGACCCCGTGTCCTTGGATTAGGTGTTTGTTCTGTCCCCTCTGGCCAGGCGGTCTCTATCGTGGTGGCTGGACTCCAGGAACCTGCTGGGGGGCAGATCCTTTCTGGCCCCTTGCTAGGAGACTGTCACCACGGATGCCAGTCTGACAGGCTGGGGGGGCTTTTGGAAATCCCTGAAATTCCAGGGTCAGTGGGGCCCATACCCCTATCAACATACTGGAGTTGAGGGCGATCAGGTTAGTTCTCGCCCACTTAACCCTACACCTTCGGGGTCGGGCTGTTCAGGTCCGCTCGGACAACCAGACGGCGGTTGCCTACATCAATCATCAGGGAGGGACCCGGAGCAGGAGGGCCCTCAAGGAAGTGTCTGGGCGGAGGACAATGTTCCCTGCATCTCGGCTGTGTACATTCTGGGGGTGGAGAATCTGGAGGCAGACTCTCTGAGCAGGGGGACCTCTCGTCTGGGAGAATGGTCCCTCAGCAGCAGGGTGTTTCGCTCCCTGTGCCACCACTGGGGTCAGCCAGATGTGGATCTGTTTGCGTCCTGTCACAATCACAAGCTTCCAGTCTTTGTCTCTCTGTCCCAGGATCCTCTGGCCTTGGCCATGGATGCCTTGGCAATGTCTTGGACGAGTTTTCAGCTCCTGTATGTGTTTCCCCCGTTTCCCCTGCTGGGCAGGGTGCTGCGCAAGATAGCTCAGGAAAGGGTGCCAGCCATACTGGTGGCCCCCTGTTGGCCAAGAAGAGTGTGGTTCGCAGACATCGTGCAGCTGGCAGTAGATCAGTACGCCCTGCCCCGGGTTCCAGATCTGCTCACTCAGGGGCACCTACGCCACCCCAATTTACAAACTCTGGCTTTGACGGCCTGGCTGCTGAAACCTCCATCTTGATGGAAAAGGGGCTGCCTGCCTCGCTCGGTTGTTAATACCATGATCAGGGCTAGGAAAAGGTCCTCTTCTTTAATCTACTATAGGGTTTGGCGTACTTACATTGACTGGTGTGTCGCTTCCCTGTTGTGTGTTTTCTATTCCTAGGATTCTGGAGTTTGTGCAACATGGTTTGGATCTGGGTCTTCAGCTCAGTACTCTGAAAGGTCATGTTTCTGCCTTGGCCATTTTCTTCCAAAGATCCTTTGCTCAGCATCCCCTGGTCAAGACCTTCTTCCAGGGGGTTACACACGTGTGGCCCCCCACGTAAGCCTATGTTACCAGTCTGGGACTTGAACTTGGTCTTATCTGCCCTGCAGGGGTCTCCCTTCGAGCCCTTGCAGGGGGCCCCTTTGTCCATTCTTACGCTTAAGGTAGTCTTTTTGGTGGCTATCACTTCTGTTAGGCGGGTTTCTGATTTGGCAGCGCTTTCCATCAAACCTCCTTATTTTGAGAGACACCAGGACAAGGTGGTGTTTAGTTTTAAGCCAGATTTTCTGCCTAAGATTGTTTCTGCTTTTCATCTCAATCAGGACATTGTTTTGCCTTCTCTGTGTCCTAATCCTAGTAACTCTAAGGAGAGGGTTTTACACTCTTTGGATGTGGTCAGGACTCTGAAGTCCTATTTGTTGGCTACCGAATCCTTCAGGAAGACTGATGCTCTTTTTGTGCTCCTGTCTGGACCTAAGAAGGGTCTGGTTCCAGCTAAGTCCACTATCAGCAAGTGGATCTGTCAGGCTGTGATACAGGCCTACTCTGCTAAGGGGAAGGAGCCTCCCTTCCGCCTTACTGCTCATTCTACTCGTGCTATTGGTGCCTCTTGGGCTTTTCAGCACCAAGCTTCTGTTGAACAAGTTTGCAAGGCCGCTACTTGGTCTTCTGTTCATACTTTTTCACAAGGTTGATGTTAAGGCCTCAGCTGATGCTGCTTTTGGTCGCAAATTTCTGCAGGCGGCAGTGGTTTAAACTGTCTGCTTTCACTTTTGGGGATCCCACCCTACCTTATGGACACCGCTATTGGATGTCCCAAGAGTAAGGAATATATTATGGAACAGGACATGCTGTATACTTAGAATAATACAATTCTGTGATTACTCACCTGTAGAATTGGTATTATGCATTTACAGCACGTCCTGTTCCACCCCACCCTTGTTATCATTATTTCTAGTTACCTCTTTATGGTGATTGTTCTTATGTTCAATATTGATAATGGTTATAATTCTCCCGGCTTCATTTTAACTGCTTTTCAATACTGGGGAATTTGTGGGAGGTCTCTGGTATATATGGGGCCGGGAGGAGCCACTTTTTTAATATTCTGGAACAGGACGTGCTGTATACGTATAATACCAATTCTACAGGTGAGTAATCACAGAATTGTATTTTTCCAGGTGTACAGCACGGCTTGCTTCATTTCAATTCTTTACATGTGGGTAATCCGTCACCAGGTGGCGCAATCGACTGCAGGAAGACTTGTGGCCCCTCCCGGCCCATAAAAGGGCCAGAAGGTCTGGCTGCGAAGATGGTCGCTTTCTCTCTCCATGGACTTCGCAGATAAGCGGGGCATCCCTAGCCCGTCGGCCGCTGCAAGCCCTATTCCCACCTGCTTCCGGGACCCTTCTTGCCTCCCAGTTATGGCTGCGGATCAGGTGGCGGTAGGGGAACGCCGAGGGGTCAGGTGTTCAGCAGAGCTATGCTCTGGGTCGCAGACTTTTTCCTCAGAGTAAGCCGGCCATAGGCTATGGTGAGCCTGTAGGGGGGGGGGGGGGGGCAGGGGGGAGGAACCACCCTGTTACCCTTTTCATTATGTGTCCCACATGCTTTCTTATTGTGCACTTTATGTGGTGTGTTTTTTACTTATGTTTTTTACCTCACAGTATACTTACCTTCCCCGCTCCTGCGCCTCCTGGCGTGGGGGGGCGCGCCCTCATTTGTGAGGGCGGTGGATTGCTGGCCTTGTTCGCCGCTGCGCATTTGCTCTCCACGGCGGAGGAAGGGGGTTTTGTCTTCTTTGGCGCCCGGAGTCTTTTGGCGTGCTGCGGGGCGATCCGCGTCATTGTGGCGAGGAGCTCCCTGTTTGCCTCACACTGTCGCTCCGTGGGTCTGCTTAATAGCGTTTCTGCGGTCTGCTGACAGGGCTGCGCAGGCTCTTCTCAAGCACTTCACAGGCTCCCTTTTGGTCCTTGAGTCCGGTCTTTGTCTTGTTGGCACCTTTTTATTATTGTTTGCTCAATTGGTTGTGCATGCGCTGCGGGACGCTCATCTTGTCCCCCTTTGTGTCCTTCAGGGTCCCATATTGAGATTCTGTAGTTCCTCCTGGGTCATCACCACCCCCCCTCCACCCTTTCCTGCCTTGTGGGTTTGGGTGCTGAGGGTCGGATTGGGGTCTTTTTGTATGGTTCTAGGCCGCCTTAGAGCCTTGCGACCCGTCTTTCTTACCATACTCACCATAATTGAGGCTTCTGGGAATAGCGGGCTTGGGAACCCCCTGGGACTTGCTAAGCTTTGTCTTGTGTGTGGTACGTGCCCCCTGAGCGGTCGCAGTGCAGTTTGTGTGCCCTGCGGCCAGAGTGTTATTGCGGATTAGGATGGGGTGAGTGTTGCCGGCCCCAGTCCCATTGCTCCGACTGCCTTGGCGACGCCCCCGCGTCTGCTTCTGGCCCCTAGTGAGGGGGAGGCCAGCAGGGACTCGCGTAGTAATTTTGAGCTCAGACTGGCTAGCATTGAGCGTCAGTTGGCGTGTTCGGCCGCTGGCAAGGCCAAGATTAAGAAGCGGCATTTGGAGCCGGCTCGTGCCATCTTTGCAGATGACGATGAGGATTATGAGGCCTTTGGTGGCCGAGATTCCACTGAGGAGGGTGAGTTTCTCCAGCGGTCCCACTCCTCCGTGGGTAGTCGGGGGGTCCTTGACAGTTGCCCCGGGTCTTCATCTGATGAGGACGAGTGATACAGAGCAGCTGTTGTCGGCGGTACTTGAAACCCTGCACATTGTTCCTCCTAAGGCGGCCAAGAAGAAACAGGTCTTTCCTGAACAAGGCCACTTCTGTAAGATGGTTTTTAAGGAATGAGAGAAGCCTAATAGGTTGCCATCAGTGCCTAGGGGTCTGGACAGACGGTATCCCTTTTTGGAGGATTTGGTTCGCCTCTGGTCACATCCTCCAGGAGTGGATGCTCCTGTTCTGGGGCTCTCCAATACCTCGGTTATGCCGCCTCCTTGCGTGATCATGTTGACAGGCGCATGGATCAGCTAGCCTGTCACGCTTTCACTTCTGCAGGAACTGGTCTGCGCCCTGTCAGTGCTGCGGCCATTGTTTCCATGGCCATTAAAAAGAAGGTGAGGCGTCTCGTGGATATCGCCAAATCTCACAAGCGAGCGGAGGAGTATAAGGAGCTTTTTAGCTTGTGCGGACTTCCTTGCTTTTGTTATAACGGCTATGGATGACGCCGTCCGTTTTGGTGGTAGGGCTTCGGCTGCGATGGTTGCGCTGAGTCGCTCTATCTGGTTGCGACAGTGGGCAGAGGATGCTGCTGCCAAAGAAGCTCTCACAGGTATTCCCTTCCTGGGACTTCGGCTGTTTGGGGAACGGTTGGACCTCCTGGCTAAGGACAGGAGACTTCCTCAGCGTCGGAAGCAAGTGCGGCCTTTTCGGAGCTCTTCTTTCTTTCGCCCCCCTCTCGTGGAGGACGAGGATCTTCCTTCTCTGGTGGCCGCAAAGACTCATGGGGGCGAGGTAGAGCCGGAGGTTGTCCGGGCCTCGCCTGGGGATCCAAGCCTAAGCCCCCCTCTAGGCATGAGGGGACGCCCTCACCCAGTCGGGTGGGGGGGGCGGCTTCGGCTCTTTGCTCACGTCTGGAGACAACACGTCTCGGACCGGTGGATTTAGGAGGTGGTGTCCTCCGGATACAAGATAGAGCTGGCAGCTTGGTCGCCCCCAAGATTCATTCGGTCCCGGATCTCCCAAAATCCCGTGACGGCGCACGGCCTGAGGCAGGGCGTTCAACATCTTCTGTCATCGGGAGTGGTTTGCCCTGTGCTTCTGCTAGAACAGGGTCGGGGGTTCTACACCAACCTGTTCACGATGCCCAAGAAGGATGGCTCCCTGAGACCCATCCTGGATCTAAAGGGTCTCAACAGATTTGTCAGGTTCAAACACTTCCGCATGGAGACCTTACAGTCGGCGGTGAGCTCTCTTCGACCAGGCGACTTCATGACCACTGTGGACATCAAGGATGCCTATCTGCACGTTCCTGTCTTCCTGGAACACCAGAGGTTCCTGAGGTTCGCTCTGGGGAATCAACACTATCAGTTTGTGGCCTTGCCGTTCGGCATCACCTCGGCCCCCCGGGTATTCACCAAGGTGCTGGCGGGTGCCATGGCCCTTCTGAGGAGCCAGGGCATTCGCGTTCTTTCTTACTTGGACGACCTGTTGATTGCTGCTCCATCTTTGCATCAGGCAGAGAGGGATACTCGGATGGTAGTGTCCACCCTCGAGTCCTTCGGTTGGGTGATCAATTATCCCAAGTCTTCACTCTCTCCCTCATCAGTAAGGTCCTTCCTGGGGATGACGCTGGATACTTCTCAGGTCAAGGTGTTTTCTTCCTCAGCAGAAGGTGGAGGGCCTTCAGATGCAGGCGCGGGCCTCGTTATCGTACCCTCATCCCTCAATCCATCTGGGGATGCATTTGGTGGGTCTCATGGTGTCTTGCTTCGAGGCTGTGGCTTTCGCTCAGTTCCACATGAGACCTCTTCAGTTGAATCTCTTGACCGTCTGGGATCTGAGTCCGGAGTCCTTGGAGCAGGAATTTGCTCTGTCCCCTCTGGCCAGACAGTCCCTCTCGTGGTGGTTGGACACGAGAAATCTTCTGGTGGGCAGGTCCTTTCTTCCCCCGCGATGGGAAATTGTCACCACGGACGCCAGTCTGACCGGTTGGGGAGGGGTTTGGCAATCACTGAAGTTCCAGGGACAGTGGGGTCCTCAGGAGGCCAACATACCCATCAACCTCCTGGAGCCGAGAGCGATCAGGCTGGTTCTCTTTCAGTTTACTCCCCATCTACAGGGTCATGCGGTCCAGGTCCGCTCGGATAACCAAACGGCTGTTGCTTACAGCAATCACCAGGGCGGGACTCGGAGCAAACGAGCCCTCAAGGAGGTGTCCCTGATTTTGTCATGGGCAGAGGAGAACGTTCCCTGCATCTCTGCGGTTTACATCCCCAAGGTGGAGAACCAGGAGGCAGATGCCCTGAGCAGGGGGACTGCTCGTCTGGGGGAGTGGTCTCTCAACAATGAGATCTTTCATGCCCTGTGTCGCCGCTGGGGTCAGCCGGATGTGGATCTGTTTGCGTCGCGTCACAATCGCAAGCTTTAAAGATTTGTCTCCCTGTCAAATCGATCCTCTAGCCTTCGCCACGGACACGCTAGCAATTCCCTAGACGGAGTTTCGACTCCTCTATGCATTTCCTCTGCTGCGAAAGATAGCCCAGGCGAGGGTACCGACCATCCTGGTGACCCCCCGTTGGCCGAGGAGGGTATGGTTCACGGACGTCGTTCAGATGGCGGTGGATCAATACATCATGCCCGAAAATCCAAAGCTCCTCACTCAGGGACAGCTGCGCCATTCCAATTTACAAACGCTGGCTTTGACGGCTTGGCTGCTGAAACCTCCATCCTGATGGATAAGGCAGCTTCGGTCGTCAGTACTATGATCCAGGCTCGAAAGAAATCTTCTTCTATGATTTATTATAGGGTCTTGCATGCTTACATTGCCTGGTGTGAGTCTAAGGCTTTCCCTTATTGCACTCTCCCTTTCCAGGATTCTGAAGTTTCTTCAACACGGTCTAGAGTCGGGTCTACAACTGAGTACCCTCAAAGGACAAGTTTCTGCTTCGGCAATTTTTTTTTTCCAAAGATCCTTCGCTAATCATAGGCTTGTCAAAACCTTTTTTCAGGGAGTCACTCATGTACGTCCACCACGTAAGCCTCTGCTACCGGTGTGGGATTTGAACTTTGTGCTTTCTGCTCTTCAGGGTCCCCCTTTCGAGCCTGTGTGATGCTGCTCTTTCTATTCTGACTCTTAAGGTGGCCTTTTTGGTTGCTATCACTTCGGTGCGTCGGGTCTCTGAGCTGGCGCCACTTTCCATGAAACCTCCTTATTTTGAGCGGCATCAGGATAAGGTAGTGTTCTGTCTTAACCCAGAATTCTTGCCCAAGGTTGTATCTGCCTTTCATCTCAATGAGGACATTGTCTTACCTTCCTATTGTCCTGCCCCTGCCAATTCCAAGGAACGGAACCTTCATTCTCTGGATGTGGTCAGGGCACTCAAGTATTATTTGGTCGCCACTGAGTCATTTCGGAAGTCTGATTCTCTTTTTGTTCTTCCTTCCGGACCTAGGAAGGGCTTGCCTCCAGCCAAATCCACTATCAGCAAGTGGATTAGACAGGTGGTGGTGCAGGCGTACTCTGCCAAGGGGAAAGAACCCCCTTTCCGTGTTACAGCTCACTCCACCAGGGCTATTGGTGCCTCTTGGGCTTTCCAGTACCAGGCTTCAGTTGAACAGGTTTGTAAGGCCGCTACTTGGTCTTCAGTTCATACTTTTTCCAAGTTTTACAAAGTTGATGTTAGGGCCTTAGCTGACGCTGTTTTTGGCCACAAGGTGCTTCAGGCGTTAGTGGCTTGAACTGCCTGCCATTGCTCTCTGGGGATCCCACCCTTCTTTTTTGGACACTGCTGTTGGATGTCCCCCAAAGAATTGAAATGAAGCAAGCCGTGCTGTACACCTGGAAAAATACAATTCTGTGATTTCTCACCTGTAGAATTGTTTTTACGGTGTACAGCACGGCTTGCTTCATCCCACCCTTATCGCTGTTTTGCCTTGTTACGGTGATTTTTGTTGAGAAAGTTCCTTTTAGTGGGCTGTGTTTTACTAACATTGTCCTTGCCTCCCGGCTTCTTGCATTACTGCTTTCAAACACTGGGGTCTTCTGGGTAATTCTGGCCCTTTTATGGGCCGGGAGGGGCCACAAGTCTTCCTGCAGTCGATTGCGCCACCTAGTGGCGGATTACCCACATGTAAAGAATTGAAATGAAGCAAGTCGTGCTGTACACCGTAAAAACAATTCTACAGGTGAGTAATCAAAGAATTGTATTTTTGTGGATGTCCGGAACAGTCTGCAGTAGTACTAATGAAGCACTAATAACTTCCCTGTGCATCTTGGTGTAGATCCAAAAAAATGTGGCCTATAGGCTGTACTTCAGGACAGGGTGGAGAAACACTGTTGTAGAGTGCAGACATGTGACCTGTAGCCATACAGAGTTCAGTAGATTTGTCCTGCTTGGTGATGTAAGACTATCCCTTCCCATACTCAGGTGGCTGCTGAAGTGTCTAAGAGCAGAGCTGGCCACCCGTCGCTTCCGTCACAGCTCCATTTATTGTGTGCAGGGGGGGCATGCCAGACACAACCGCAGCTGTTCCGTCTACTTAGGGGCAAGAAAAAGGGGACAGCGTCTTGGTTTTCAGGTGGACCTACACCCCCTAGAAACTTTGCTCTAGGAGGGACAGAGGGGAAGTTCCATGTTGTACCCAGCACTACTTACCTCCATAACCACCATGCTGTTGGGCAGTAATGGAAAGTCCATCAGCAAACTCCACCCAAAAGGAAACAGTAGCCAAAGTACACAATTTTTTCAGCGTTGTGAGTGCCTAACAGAACGGCAAGTAAGTAGCGCCTGCTTGGGGTACCTCAGGGACTTTGACTTGGGTCTGTTGGAAAACTGCTCCCAAAAGTTTTCCTTGGAAGTATGAGATATTATTTTGCTTCACCTCTTACCTGCTAACCAGCATTTAGTCTCCAGGACCTCGTCTGCCATGTCAGACATCAGCCTCTCCCAAGGCACACTCATTAGGACAGTGGAGATACAGAAAAGGAGGCCCTGTCTCACAAACCTGTACAGAACACAAGACCACGATTAGAGTGTGACATCTCAATATCAATGACCAGCAGCCTGTTCCTCCTCAATAGCTTTCTCTTTTCTTCACTCAGTCACACAGGGAAGTCCTTAGGATTATACCCGCTAAAAGGTTAGCAGGAAGCACTCACCGCTCCTGGAAACCAAAGAGTGTGGCGAGCCGTCCTGCCTGCCTCCCTCACTCCACTGCAGTCGTAGAGGTGCGCGCGCTCCCTGCTGTTTGACAGAGTGGCTCGCAGCAGATGCCACTCTGTCCAGCCTGACTCGTCAGGGCAGTCCAGCCCCTGGGATCAGTTCCAATCACAGGTTGTATCACAGTTGCACCAACCACTACACTAATTTCCTTGTATTCCTATTGGCCAGTCATCCTTTTAAATTAAAGTCCAGCCCTGACCCCTTTGCCCGTAATAGCCAGTCTTGCTCAGAGTGTGCGCTTATCTTGTGATTGACCCAGCTCTGTTTGACCTTCCTAGTTTGCTGCCTGAACCAAACCTTTGCCTGCCCAACCTCAAACTCCGTTTGACCCCTTGGATACCGCATGCTTCTGATTACCCGGCTTGACCCTCAGCTAGATTCTGACCATTCTTCTGCCTTACCCTCGTGAGTTGACGCACCTTCGGACTGGCAACCTGTGTATGACCTCGACTTTGGTATACCCCTTGTGGTTCATCGGCCTTCACTGTAAGCTGACATCCTTTGTGCCTTTTAAGTCCTGGGGGCAACCGTGTCCGGCGAGGCATATTGCGCATCCCGGCGAGCAGGTTGTCAGCTTACAGAAGGCAGGTGTCCTGCTGGGCATCACACATACAAAGTAGACTCTTTATTAACGGTGAAGGTCCAACTAGCACAACCCTAAGACCTCCTTGTGCCAGCTCCTCATTGGGGAGGTCCATTTTGCCTCCAATCAGGAGCAAGTCAGACCTTTTTTTCCCCCTAGGCCTCGGTTAGCTGGAGAATATTTAGATTTGCTTTTCTTTCCCTCTTTATTTTTATTTTTTGAGGGACAATGGTGGTAATATGAGCTCCACTCAAGACCTTTTTGCACAGACATATAGCCCAGGGTCCTGCCTGTTGAGCCACCATTCTGCGTCTGGCCGCGCACTGCATGAGGCTCAAGCAGGCAGCAGCAGAAGAAAGGATACTAGGCTTCATGTGGGCTACAGGTTAGTGCTGCAGGGGTATTTATTGTAGCATCCCATCTGACTACTGGGGGGGGGGGGGGTACTTCAGAGTTTGTAAGGTCTGAAACACCATGCCCGGCAATTAATGAGATCAAGTGGGCACCACAGCCATACCCGATAGGGCAGACACCAGAGCTCTGTAAGCAGGGTGGCAAATGACACACCAAGAGGTGCAAGGTTAAAGGCAGAGCTAAGTGATGTTTTTGTGCTTTTTACTTTATGAGCTGCATGCTACCACATTAAAATTGAGTGATTTTAAACAAACCACTGGCTGGAAATAAATGAAAGAGTATATCTAGGAAACACAAATTATATAAGATATTCCTAGTGTATCTAAGTGGCGCTAAATACACCCACCCGTGGAGTTGCTGGAAAGGTTGTGACGAGGGCCGAAGTGGAGGAAGATTGAAAAGCATTGCTTCATCTGCTATCTGGTATGTTTATTCTTGAGAATTGGTGACTGGGAAATCTTGTGTGGATAAGAAGTTCAAGCACACGGGGTGGATACAAGAGTAATAACCCCTCCTTGCCCCTACAGACTCTATATTTCATCATTCCTTTATTAATGTGGTTGTAAAGTATTGTGTCTAATGTTTATAGAAATTTTTAAAGTTAAGTTTTATTCGAATATTGCGCGGGATTGAGATTTTTGATCGATAAAATGAAAACCTCAGATTCTTTCAGTGTATAATGGTGACAGGTCTGATGTTCTCTGAAATGGAGACATTTCCCTTTCGCCCAGTTACAGAGCAGACACCTTTACTTGGCCATTCTCTAAGCAGGAGACAAATCCTAAGAGACCGAGGGTACTAGTCAAATGTAAGGACGTTCCTGTGTGGCTAAATGAAGACAGAAGAAAGGAATTATTGCTGTAAGTCTAATAAAATTTCTGATCTGCTGATATAGTGCAGCCAATCACAAGACCGCTGCTCAAACAAGCCTTAAACCAGTATCAGCAAACACCCTCCTTCACCACCACAGATAATATCATGTGTGTTTATAGATATTATATACACACAGATCACTGGAAGGTTCCGCACATGATACAGGTCCTTTTCTACTGAACAAATTCTAAAGTCTTACTGTTAGTTACTCTTCTACTGCTCTCTCTACAGAGATACGAAACATTTAAAATACAAGTTATCCAACCAGATGTTAAGAAGCAAACTTAATGGTTTTTCTCGTGGCCTTGCAGGACTGCTCTAGCAGCTGCAAGCACAATGCCTCCCTGCACCGCACCAGTGTCACATGTCTCTAGGTGTAATGGCACCTGGATGGAGACACAGCCCCAGCGCTGACAGGGCAGGAGGTCGAATGGACCATTGCAGCAGGAAGGTGGCTGTAAAGGTGCCAGTGAGGGTGGAGAACAGGGTCAATGGACCAGGATGCTGGGTTGAGTATATGGTCTTCTAACTGCCTGCAATGCTGCGCTGGTACATGTGCTTTACTTGTGCTGTCCATAGACTTCTTTGGGCTGCGTTACAGTCGGGCGGCAGGCAAAACACCACAGAGATGTGAAAGGGCCTATTTGCTTTAATGATAAAGGAATCAAGCTGGCACAAACCCCATCAACTCATCATCTACTAGTCCTAAGATGGTCACAATTTACTTCTTGCATGTGTCACATTGAAGTATTTCTACTTCAACATGACACAAGCAGGAACGTGTGAAGGGGCCCTAAGTCTTTATTTCAATAGCTACTAGTATAGTTAAACCAGACCAACAGCCTGACACGGTTAGAAAAGAAAGGTAGCGACCATTTTGGAGCTTCCTCTCCCAGAACCTCAGCCATGCTGCTGCCTGGATTCAACAGACATAACTGACAATGTCCAGTAACAGGAAACCCAGCAGCACTTCCTGCTTACAGATGGCCTTCAGATGCATGAGCCACCATTTTGTTTTTAAAATTTACCACAGCAGGAGATAGAAAAAAGGTAAATTGATTTTTATGTGCAGCAATTTAAATTGCCCTGGTGAGGAATGCATAGAAGCACTATTTGTTGTGTTGGTCCAATTTAAGTCTTTTTTGACTGTTGGTGTGCTTTAATAGCATGCATTCAGTGTTTACACTCACGAGTCAGTATGATAGCGGAGGACCCATACAAACTCCAGCAGCGCCTTCCCCATCTGAGACACCACCTGCAAATTACAAGCGACAGTGACCATTGTGCGCAAATACATGAAATGACAGTTCAAGAGCATCTATCAGCTTTCTCCTCCTCTGCGATGGGCTGGGGAGATTTCCATTACACACACCCCTCTCCCTCTAACCAGCATAGAATAGAACAAATTCTGATCAGCCGAGTAAACAGCTGCATGGCCATTACATGGAACGCTACTCTGGCAGGTAAAAGATCATTCGATTATGGGGTCGATTCACAGCCTGGTGGTGAGATTCCGCACACATTTTTTAGGAGAAAAAATGCCATTAACTTTCATTGTCTACCGGGTGTAAATTTTCATTTGGCTCCTAGTCAACTCCTAAATTAGGAGTAAGAATTCTCACCTGACTCTGAATCCCTATATGCTGGTTAGAGGGAGAGGAAAGAGTGTAATGAAAATATCCCCAGCCCAGACACAGAAGAGGAAAAAAATTATGCTTGTACTTATGACCATCCTGGGTTTCGGTCCCTTTCCTGATGTGTAAAACCCCACAGATCGCCAAGTGCAACTCACCTCTTCCCGGTCCAACAGAAAATGCGTGGCAGCTTCTCCAATCGGTGCGCTCAAGCCGTCGTCTAAGCCTTCATCTAAGGCCAGTGGTACAGAGCGCGCTGGGAGCCGCATGCCCCCTTCCCTCTAACAGGAAGCGTGCCCGCACTGGCCATTCACAAAATTCACGCTAGAGGGATAGCGGGGATGTGGCCACGGCTAGCGCCGGTCGCGTTGGACTGGGAAGCAAGGTAAGTGTATGGGGCGACCTGGGGGGTTTCACTCTGCGGGGGATCCCGATTTTGGATGCCCCAGGGGAAGGGAAATGATCGGCCCGGGAATCTTATAGATTCCCAGGCCGTTCGTGCTGGGTTTTGGTCCACTTTAAATGGTTTTATAGGGATTAAGAATGACACACAACAGGGAATTTAAAAGAAGGCGGAAAAGTTCAATAGAAGACAGGCATGTTCATGATACTTGGAAATTTGTAGGCCATCATTAGTATCTTGAAAGGAAAAGCTCATTTTTGGCGGACCTTTGTCATCAGATCTCAGATGAGATCAGTTGCCGTGTTGATCTTCAAGCTGGGTCAACCATTTTTTTACTGGGGATGTTTAGAGGGAACACAAAACTAGATGTACAAGACATAAGACAATTCTGTGAGTACTCACCTGTAGAATTGCTTTTGCCATGCATGGCACGGCCTGCTTCACGAAGTCATTACATCTGGGTATTCCGCCACAAGGTGGCGCAGTGCACTGCAGAAGAGTTGTGGCTCCTCCCGGTACCATATAAAAACGGAATTACCATAGACTTATCCAGTGTTGATAAGCAGTTATTCAAGAAACCGGGAGATAATACAAATAACAAGAAAACCCCAACTAACTTGGAACAATCACCATACAGAGGCAACCAAGAACAACGATAACAAAGGTGGGTTGAAGCAGGCCGTGCCATGCATGGCAAAAGAAAATCTACAGGTGAGTACTCACAGAATTGTCTTTTTCCCATTGCATGGCACGGCCTGCTTCACGAAGTCATTACATCTGGGACATCCAAAAGCAGTGTCCATAAAGTAGGGTGGGATCCCCAAAGAGTAACAACAGGCAATTTAAACCACTACCGCCTGAAGTACTTTGCGGCCAAAAGCAGCATCAGCTGAGGCCTTAAAATCAACTTTGTAAAACTTGGAAAAAGTATGAACAGAAGACCAAGTTGCAGCCTTACAAACTTGTTCAACAGAGGCTTGGTGCTGAAAGGCCCAAAATGCACCAATAGCACGAGTAGAATGAGCAGTAATCCTAAAAGGAGGGTTCCTTCCCTTTAGCAGAATAGGCCTGCTCCACCGCCTGACGGATCCACTTGCTGATCGTGGATTTAGCAGGAGGCAAACCCTTCCTAGGTCCAGCAGGAAGAACAAAAAGAGCGTCAGATTTCCTGAAAGACCCAGTAGCAACCAAATAAAACTTTAGAGCCCTGACAACATCCAAAGAGTGAAGGGCCCGCTCCTTGGAATTAGCAGGGTTAGGACACAATGAAGGCAAAACAATGTCCCGATTGAGATGAAAGGCAGACACAACCTTAGGCAAGAAATCCGGCTTAAGCGAAACACCACCTTATCCTGATGCCGCTCAAAATAAGGAGGTTTGATGGAAAGCGCCGCCAGCTCAGAAACTCGCCTGACAGAAGTAATGGCCACCAAAAAGGCCACCTTAAGTGTCAGAATGGGCAAGGCAGCCCCACGGATAGGCTCAAAGGGAGGACCCTGCAGAGCAGACAACACCAGATTCAGGTCCCAAACTGGTAACATAGGCTTACGAGGCGGACGCACATGGGTAACTCCCTGGAAAAAAGTCTTAACCAACCGGTGATTGGCAAAGGATCTTTGGAAAAAAATTGCCAGAGCTGACACCTGTCCCTTGAGGGTACTAAGTTGAAGGCCCGAATCCAAACCATGTTGCAAAAATTCCAGAATCCTGGGGATAGAAATCACCCGACAAGGAAAAGACTTGGACTCTCACCAGGCAATGTAAGCATGCCATATCCTGCAGTAGATAAAGGATTTCTTCCTAGCCCTAATCATGGTATCAACAACAGAAGCCGGGAAGCCCTTATCCATCAAGATGGAGGTTTCAGCAGCCAAGCCGTTAAAGCCAGCGTTTGTAAATTGGGATGGCACAGTTGTCCCTGAGTGAGCAGATCTGGATCCTTGGGCAGGACATATTGATCTACTGCCAACTACACAACGTCTGCGAACCACACCCTCCTTGGCCAACAGGGGGCCACCAGAATGGCTGGTACCCCTTCTTGGGCTATCTTGCGGAGCACCCTGCCCAGCAGAGGGAACGGAGGGAACACATAGAGCAGCCGAAACTCCGTCCAAGGTATTGCTAGCGCATCCGTGGCGAAGGCCAGAGGGTCCTGTGACAGGGAGACAAATCTGGGAAGCTTGTGATTGTGGCGGGACGCAAACAGATCCACATCCGGCTGACCCCAGCAGGGAGTGAAATACCCTGTTGCTGAGGGACCATTCCCCCAGCCGAGACGTCCCCCTGCTCAGGGAGTCTGCCTTCAGGTTCTCCACCCCCGGAATGTAAACCGCCGATATGCAGGGGACATTCCTTTCCGCCCAAGACAGTATCAGGGACACTTCCTTGAGGGCTCGCTTGCTCCGAGTCAGGTCAGCTGAGACAGAACCAACCTGATTGCCCTCAGTTCCAGTACATTGATGGGAGCATGGGCCTCCTGGGGGCCCCACCGACCCTGAAACTTCAGAGACTTCCAAAAGCCCCCCAATCGGTCAGACTGGCATCTGTGGTGACAGTCTCCCAGCACGGGCACGGGCACTCAGCAACTGAGCAAATGAAGAGATTGAGCCACAATCAGAATGTCATCCAGGTAAGGAAGGATGCGAATGCCCTGATTCCGCAGCAGAGCCATCACACCTGCCAGCACCTTGGTGAACACCCGAGGGGCCGAGGTGATACCGAACAGTAAGGCCACAAACTGGTAATGCTGATCCTCTAGAGCGAACCTGAGAAATCTCTGATGACCTGGAAAGATTGGCACGTGAAGGTAGGCATCCTTGATGTCCACCGAAAGTCATGAAGTACTGACCGCCGAGCGTAGAGTCTCCATGTGAAAATGCTTGAACCTGACAAACCTGTTGAGACCGTTCCTGGGAAGGCACCGGGCAAATGACTCCTGACTCCAACAGACATTGAACCGCAAGGCGCAAACCCTGAGCTGACAGAGGGTTTTGAGACATCCGGGATCTGATGAATCTTGGGGGTGGCCAGGCTGCAAACTCTATCTTGTAACCGGAGGACACCACCTCCTGAATCCACCGGTCACGTCTCCAGACGTGAGCAAATAGCCGAAGCAGTCCCCCCACCCGGATGGGTGAGGGTGCCTCCTCATGCCTGAGGGGGCTTGGGGCCCCATGATAGGCCGGGACGACCACGGGATCTGCCATGGCCCCAAGAATCCCTGCGTGTACCCGAGAATAGGGAGCCCCGACCTCCTCTGGAAGCACAAAAGGATGGGAGGGAAGAGGAGGACCCCCGAAAGGGCCGAGGCTGCCTCCTCCGTTGAGGCAGCCTACCATCCTTGGCTAAAACATCCAGACGCTCACCAAAGATCTGCAGCCCCGTAAAGGGGAGCCCAGTGAGAGCCTTCTTAGCGGCAGTATCAGCCGCCCACTGATGCAGCCAAACAGAGCGGCACATAGCCACCAAAAGGGCAGAGGTCCTACTACACATCCGTACTGCATCATCCATGGCAGTAAGGACAAAGGCAACAAAATCAGAGCAAAGCAAAAGGGACCTATAATCCTCCCCCCTGTTGCCAGCCGTAGTGCCCTCCAGATGCTTGAGCTGTCTTTTAAGGGCAATAGCTGTAATGGCATCAGCGCAGACCGGACGCAGCCCAGCCCCCACACACGCAAAAGCATGGCAGGCCAGCTGATCCATGCGCCGGTCCTCGCTGTCCCGCAGTGTAGTAGTGTCAGGTGAAGGCATGACCGAGGTGTTGGACAGCCCAAGCACGGGAGCGTCCACCTCAGGTGGACACGACCATCGCTTGACCAGGTCGGCAAGAAAGGGATAACTCCTATCCCACCCTTTGGGCACCGCGGGCAATCTACTAGGATGTTCCCACTCCTTGAGCACCATATTAGTAAAATGGCCCTGCTCAGGGAACTCCAGGCGCTGTTTTTCAGGATGGAAGAGCTCACCCTGCTTCCTCTTAGCCACCTCAGAGGGGACAATGTGCAAGACTTAAAAAATGTGAGCTAACAGGCTATCAGTGTCCTCAGGAAAAGGGAATGTCACGGGAGCTAGGTGCCGCTTCTTGCCAGAGGCCTTACGTGGAACAGGCCTGGCAAGCTGCCTTTCAATACTGGCCACATGAAGTGCCAGATCAGACTGTGACACCCCGCAGTTACCCCCTCACTAGGGGCTAAATGCAGGCGCGGGGGGGGGGGGAAGATGATGCCGAAGAAGGCGCAGAGCTGGGAAGTGAAGCGGACAGCCCAGCCTGGAAAGCCAGGACACTTTGGGCGCACGGCACGCACACCCTGACACTGTCACTCACAGGGGATACCCCACACATGGCACACAGCCGGGACCCCCCAAGCTTCCATATGGTGATTGACACAGGCACATTAGGCCAGCACAGGGTAAAGGCTAGCAAGAGCCACCCGGGATGCCCCCCAAGGGATGCCCCCAGAAGCCAGTAAGGGAAGATGAGGGATGGTAAGGGATAGGACCGGGAGAAACCACAACCCACAGTTGTCCCGCATGAAAGACATAAATAAAGACACATAAGTATCCCACAGCGCATGGCCAAAAGAGACCAAAAATCCCAGAAGGGGACTCATGGACCAAGTAGGACAAGGGCACCAACCGCCAGACCACAGGAGGAAGCGTCAAGCAGACCAGGATCACTGCCGCAGCTCCGGGATGAGAAGGGCCCCAGACGCGCAGCAGAAGCAAAATGGCGCCGGCAGAGGAACTTTGAGGGGCGGGCTGCGGGAGGACAACGCGATAAGCGGCATCCACCGGCAAGGCCCCCCCCCCCGAAGAGCGCGAAAACGGCGCTCACGTGACCTCGCCGGCGTCATCACAGTAGAGATAAAAACGCCTCACAAATATAGCGCCGCCCGCCGCGGAGCACAGTACAAAGCGGCGAGGCGGCAAAAAACTGTTAAAACACTGTTAAAAAACAGGTGAATACACAGCCAAGTACCCTCGCCGCTACCACTTGCCCCCCCTCCCCCGAGCACACTACGGGGAGGGAGCGAGGAAAGCAAGCGAGCAGCAGCGAGGGCTCAGGCCAGGGAGGGGGGGGGGGGGGACCCCAAAACGCCAGAACGAGTAAACAGTCCCCAAAAACACTCACCCCCTCAGCAGTTAGGACAGGAACTCCGCATCCCTAATAGGCTCACCATAAAGCCTATGGCCGGCTACCCTTTGCGGTACAGGGTCTGCAGCTTGGAGCAGCGCTCCTTGAGCACTTGACCCTAGTGCTCCTCTACCTTTAACCGATCCCTCAGCCGAGGCTGGGAGGCACAGAGGGTCCGGAAACGGGTGGAAATAGCCATGCAGGACCGCAGGCTTGTTTGCCCCGCTCACCTGTGCAATATAGAGTCCATCTTCTATCTACGCAGAATCACTGCAGAGGAAAACTGGATAAGTCTATGGTGATTCCGTTTTTATATGGTACCGGGAGGAGCCACAACTCTTCTGCGCCACCTTGTGGCGGAATACCCAGATGTAATGATTTAGTGAAGCAGGCTGTGCCATGCAATGGTAAAAATACAACTCTGTGAAATACTCACCTGTAGAGTTGGTATTATACGCAGACAGCACGTCCTCCTCCAGACATAATCCTTACATGTGGGTATACCTTCGCCTTCAGCGCCGTGCACTGCAGAACATGAAGAAAACAAGCTCCTCCCGGCCCTAAATATACCGGAGGACCTCCCACAAATCCCCAGCATTAAAAAGCAGTGAGAATGAGAGGCCAGGAGAAACAACCACCCAAAACTGGCAAACAATATCAAAGATAACAATCACCAAACAGGGGATCCAGAACAAAGTGAAATCAGGGTGGGGTAGAGCAGGACGTGCTGTCTGCGTATAATACCAACTCTACAGGTGAGTATTTCACAGAGTTGTATTATTCTAAGCAGACAGCATGTCCTGCTCCAGACATAATCCTTACATGTGGGACATCCAATAGCAGTGTCCGTAAAGAAGGGTGGGATCCCCAACAGAAGGCAACAGCAAGCATTTTAGACTTGACACATCTAACCACATCCAGGGAATGCAAAACCCTCTCCTTAGGGTTACTAGGATTAGGGCACAAGGAAGGAAGTACAATATCCTGATTCAAATGAAATGCAGACACAACCTTAGGCAGAAAATCTGGCTTGAAGCGAAACACCACCTTATCCCGGTGTCTCTCAAAGTAGGGAGGCTGAATAGACAAGGCAGCCAATTCAGACACACGTCTAACCGAGGTAATAGCTACCAGAAAGACAACCTTGAGCGTGAGAACAGCAAGAGCCGCTTCATGAATAGGCTCAAAAGGAGGACCCTGCAGGGCCGACAAAACCAAATTCAGATCCCAAACAGGAACCATAGGCTTCCGAGGGGGACGCACATGAGTGACCCCCTAAAAGAAGGTCTTGATAAGAGAGTGCTGGGCAAAGGTCTTCTGAAAGAAGATAGACAGGGCAGAAACCTGGCCCTTCAAAGTACTAAGCTTAAGACCCAAGTCTAGACCATGTTGTAAAAACTTCAGCACCCTGGAGACTAAGAATTCCCGGCAAGGAAGAGACCTGGATTCACACCAGTCAATGTAGGCACGCCATACATATAATATATAGCAGAAGAAGTCTTCTTCCTGGCTTGCACCATGGTAGCCACTACAGAAGCGGACAATCCCTTTTCCTTTAAGATGGTGGTTTCAATAGCCAAGCCGTCAAAGCCAGAGTTAGTAAATTGGGATGACGTAGAGACCCCTGAGTTAGAAGGTCTGGTATCCTGGGTTGATCGTACTGATCTACTGCCATTTGAACCACGTCTGCGAACCACACTCTTCTTGGCCACCTTGGGGCCACCAGAATCGCGGGTACCCCTTCCAGAGCGATCTTGCGTAGCACTCTGCCCAGAAAGGGAATTGGTGGAAACGCATACAGGAGCCGAAACTCCCTCCAAGACATTGACAGAGCATCCGAGGCCGGAGCCAGAGGATCCTGAGACAGGGATACAAAGCTCGGGAGCTTGTGATTGTGACGGGACGCAAACAGATCCACGTCTGGGACATCCAAACGGTGACACAGGGACTGAAATACCGTGTTGGAGAGGGACCACTCCCCCTGACGGGACGACCCCCTGCTCAGGGCATCTGCTAGCAGATTTTCCGCCCCCGGAATGTACACAGCCGAGATACATTGAACATTGGTCTCTGCCCATGTTAGAATCAGAGACACCTCCTGGAGAGCACCCTTGCTCCGAGTTCCTCCCTGATGATTGATGTAGGCAACTGCCGTCCTGTTGTCTGAGCGTACCTGAATCGTCAGACCCTTCAGGTGCTGGGTCAATTGTTCCAGCACCAATCTGACCGCCCTGAGTTCCAGGACATTGATGGGTAGATGGGCCTCCTGAGGGCCCCACCTCCCCTGGAAACGCAGGGACTTCCAGAATCCCCCCCAGCCCGAGAGACTGGCATCCGTTGTGATCGTCTCCCAGGAGGGAGCAAGGAAGGATCTGCCCCTTGTCAAGTTCCCGTGGTCCAGCCACCACGCAAGGGATTGTCTGACCGAGGAGGGAAGCACCCAGATCTCGTCCAAGGACGCTGGGTCCTTGTTCCAAACTGACAGAAGGTGAAGCTGCAGAGTTCTCAAATGGAATTGTGCAAAGGGCACCGCCTCGAAGCTTGCCACCATCGAGCCCACCAACTGCATTCCCTGCCTGATGGAGGGATGAGGGCTCGAGAGCAGGGAGCTCACATGCGTTGTCAGAGCTTCCACCTTCTGTGGAGGAAGGAATATCCTTGACTGAACTGAATCCAGAATCATCCCCAGAAACGGGGTCACTGAGGAGGGGGACAGAGAGGACTTTGGGTAATTGATCACCCAGCCGAAGGACTCCAGGGTGGTCACCACCAACCGCGTGTCCAGCTCTGCCTGCTGCAGAGACTGGGATGAGATGAGTATATCGTCCAGGTAGAATGCAAACAAGTTATATGTAACCAGCTCACCCCTGTGATGTCGCACTCCGGCACGGATTCAAAAAGAGGCTCCTGAAAACTCTTCAATTGAGATACAGACAATGGTAGATCCAGCCAAAGTTAAAATATAACCTTTACTCTTGAATATTTAAAAGTCCAATGAACTCCATACACATACTGTGAGCTACCCCTCAGCACTCTCCATCCCACGTGACGCGTTTCAGGCTCAAACCGAGCCCTTAATCATACAATTGTTATCACTAGAGAGTCGGTATATAAAGCAGCCGAACACAGGATATGTCCAACACCTGGGGGAATCTAGGTGATTACCATCTAAAGCAATTAGCATTATAATTAGCCCCTAATAAAGCATAGAACCACGGGACTTACCCCTCCATTGTGGCGCTGTGCATTCATTCCTGTGTTTGTTGCAGTCGTCATGAGCCCTCGACTGCAACAAACAGGTAGCTCACAGTATGTGTATGGAGTTAATTGGACTTTTAAATATTCAAGAGTAAAGGTTATATTTTAACTTTGGCTGGATCTACCATTGTCTGTATCTCAATATCGTCCAGGTAGGGCAACACTCGTCTTTTAGTCTCAACAGAGACATTACTCCTGCCAGCACCTTGGTGAATACCCTGGGGGCTGACGTAAGTCCAAATGGCAGAGCCACAAACTGGTAATGCTGATCCAGCAGCGCAAATCTGAGAAACCTTTGATGCCCTGGGAACACTGAACGTGCAGGTAAGCGTCCTTGATGTCCACAGATGTCATGAAGTCCCCTGGGCGCAGCGAGGCAATGGCCGAGCGCAGAGTTTCCATACGAAAATGTCTGTTTCTGACAAATCTGTTTACGATTTTTAAATCCAGAATGGGTCTGACTGACCCGTCCTTTTTGGGCACCGTGAACAGGTTGGAATAAAACCCCACGCCCCTGTCTTTTAAGGGGACCTTGCAAATGACCCCGAGGTCTAGAAGGTCCTGCACCGCTAGCATCAAGACTTGAGCTGAGGCAGGATCCTGTGGGATTCGGGACCCGACAAACCTGGTAGGGGGCAGTACAGCAAACTCTATCTTGTAACCGGAGGACACTACCTCCTGAATCCACCGGTCTGGGACGTGGCGTCTCCAGACATGCTGAAAATGCTGTAGACGTCCCCCCACCCTGACGGGCGAGGGCGCCCATTCATGCTTGGGGGGTCGTGGGAGGGGCTTTGGGCTTGGGCCCCCAGGAAGAACTGGGGCGACATCCTCTGTTCCTGTTCCAGGAAACTGTGTGAGCTCCGGCGAAGGACACCCCTCTTCCCTGTTTAGCCCCACGATAGGGGGTCAAATGGGAGCTTGGGCCACAAAAGGGCCGAATCTGACGCTTGCGCTGGGGCAGCTTGCCCCCTTTAGCGAAGATATCTAACCTTTCTCCAAACAGGCGCAGCCCTTTGAATGGAAGCCCCGTAAGAGCCTTCTTGGCGACATTGTCAGCGGCCCACTGGCGTAACCAGACCACACGGCGTATGGCTACCACCAGAGCAGAGGATCTAGCACTCAGTTTAATAGCATCATCTGAAGCAGACAGGATATAATTGATAAAGGTCTCACAGGTAACTTAAGCATTGGCGGCGTCAGACGGCAAGTCATCCGCCCCTTCAAGGGCAGTCTTCACCACAGTCCTGAGCGCCACCGCCGTGATGGCTAAGGCACAAACCGGGCGGAGCGAGGCTCCCCCAAATGCAAAGGCATGACATGCCAGTTGATCAACCCACCGATCCTCCAGATCCCGCAGCGTAGTAGTGTCAGGGAAGTGCATAATAGAGGTATTGGACAGACCAAGGATCGGGGCATCGACTTCGGGCGGCGAAGTCCAACACTTGATCAGGTCAGCAGGGAATGGATACTTCTTATCCACAGTTTTAGGGACCCCCTGGAGTTTGCTGGGATGTTCCCACTCCTTTAAGACGAGATTATTAAAATGAGTTTGTTCAGGAACCTCCAACCGCACCCTAGCGGTATGAACCAGGTCACCTCTTTGCCGAGGAGCCACAGGCGGGGGAGAGAGGGATAACACATCAAAGATCTGGGACTGCAATCTATCAACATCATCCTGGGACCAAAGATCAGAACCCGATTCATCCTGACTCCTGGACTCATCGTCATAGGACCCTGAGTCAGAAAACAGTTCCCCTTCCTCTGAGGGGGAATGTGCATAAGACAAAATGTAAGTCGTCAGATTCTACAGGAAGAATAGTGGCTTCGGGATTCAAGAGGCGCTTTTTGGCGGTAGCCTTGCGCGCCAAGAAGCCAGCGATTCAATTTTCCACACTAGCCAGTCTAGTGGCAAAATCAGCATGAGAGTCCCCACTAGTATTGGGGGTTATGCTCAGGCTTGGGGGAGTAGGGGAAGCAAGGCGAGGTGCGGGCCCAGCCTCGGAAGAGGTGGGGAGGCCAGCTAGCACCTGCTGGGCACAAGGGACGCAGACCCGTGCATTGTCACCACTGCTAGGTGTGATCCCACAAGCTACACACAGACGGGCTTGTCCCGAAGGAACCCCGTTCACAATATCCTGAGATGCCTCCATATGGTGATTATTATATTTAATATGCCAGTAGGGATTGACGCTGTAAAGCAACCCTGGATGCCCCAAACACCCGCTGGGAAGTGGGAGTAATTTGTTTAAAAAGGTCTGGACCGGATGTTACGCCGGGCCGGGAGAAGCCACCGAAGTCCGCGGTCTGAAAGACACAAGGGGAACAGGGATGTCAGAGCCGAGCGCTAATAAGCCAAAGCTAGGAAAAGAATCGCCCATGAGGGCACTTACAGAACAGTGAGGGGAGGGCCGTCTTCACCACGCGCATGTGAGAAGGAAATGGCGCCAAGCGAACCTCGAAGGGGCGGGCCAGAGCGGGCGATGACGCGGAACACGCCAAACCGAACCACGCCCCCCCTCCGGAGAGCGCGAAGCTCGAAGGCGCACAGCCAATCAGAAGTGACAGATATTGTCAGAAAAAAAATCACCTCAAAGACAAACTGACAGGGTCAATACCATGATGGAGCGCCAGCGTCCTTCTAAAAAAAGCCGACGTACGCGCCGAGTAAATGCAATAAAAGCGCTGCAGAAAGCTAAAAACTGAAAGCGAAGCGTGGCTCTGACTCCGGTAACCATTAAGACGATGGGTGACTAGTGTGAATAGGGCAAGGTTTAGCCATCGTACACACGACCCCCCCCCCTCTTTTTTCCCCCACTAACGGGGGAATCTAGGGAGGAAGGTGATCCAAAATTTTGGGTTCACCGTTACACAGGGCGTGGGGCACTAGTACGGGAGGGGCATCCAATTGAAGGCTCACAATACGCCTTAACCGCCTACCCTATGGAGGGGGATTGCGATGGAGTCTAGCTCCGTAAGCACACACGGTGCTGCCTACCTTCACCCGACCAACACAGCCCAGGCTGGGAGGCATTAATTCACAATGAGGACGGGTGGAAATAGTCCCGCAGGGCCTCGGGCTGTCAAGCCCCGCTCGCCTGCGAGAGCGTGATACTTCATGTCTTCACAGTCTCAGCACTGCAGAGAAAACTGGGGATTTGTGGGAGGTCCTCCGGTATATGTAGGGCCGGGAGGAGCTTGTTTTCTTCATGTTCTGCAGTGCACGGTGCTGAAGGCGGAGGTATACCCACATGTAAGGATTATGTCTGGAGCAGGACGTGCTGTCTGCTTAGAATAATGTACTAGATGTAGAATACCCATTATGCTATATGGGCACATTGGCCCAGTCTCGTACACCTCTGAACACCTCCAGTGGGGTAAAAAGCCAGTAATCTGTGACCCAGCATAGAGCTTGCCCCATTATGACTCAGACAAGGGAGATGTCCAACAAAGCAGACTTTTAGTTTAAGGCACAACTCTTCAGACAAGAACACCCCTTTAGTTGACAGGAGGCTCCCTGACCTATGGTCTGTCAAAACCTCTCATGTCTCATCAATTGTCCTGGAGAGCCTCCAACAAGTCAGGTTTTGCAGATTTTAACACAGATGAAGTAATTATAGCTAAGAAAGACATATGAAACACCTGTTTGGAGCCCCACAAAACCTGACCTGTTGGTGGCTCTACAGAAGAGGGTTGGAGAAAACTTCTGTAAGTAATGGTAAAGTGGTTAAAATACTTAACCTCTCGAGTAAGGACTTGCTACTTTTGACAGACTATACCAAGGGATCTTCTATTTCTGTGCTTCATAAGTGGATGGAGTGAGCTGGTTGGTTTGGTGTGTGTTTGTTCTCTCGAGTACCAACACTGCTGGTAAGCTGCGAATATAAGGGGTCAACACACCCCCTTTCTTGCACATGGGTTTCCAGGGTGCAAATGCACAGAGCAGAGCACAGGCTGCAGCTGAACCCTATAAGTTGCCAGTGGCCACAAGTAGAGGGCACATGGGCTGCAGCATTAGAATATGGAATTGGTAAGTATTTTGGAAAAAATATGTTCGTTTATAGTTATAGATAGAGTATTCAAGTAGATATCTGCAGGTTACCTACAGGCTCCCAAGTTAGATACATCAATGTTAGACATTCATTAAGGGTACATATTGTTCACCATGTAAAATACAATATTGGATATACTAGTTATTTTCCTCCACAGCATAGTGCTTAAACTATGCATTTTAGTTACAGTGGACCTCCAGTCAAAAAATTAAGTTTAGTAATTTGCTCCCCTAAACCCCCCACTGGCAAACAGTGATGTGAGCCATTTGAGAGGGCTAAACTCCATGCAGATGCTGTGGAATAACATGCAGATGTTGTGGAATAGCATGCAGATCTTGTGCTCCTGAACTGCATGGGATCAGCCATCTTACTACACTCAGACAGCCCTGCTTATGAAAAACCCAATCCCATAGCCAAAATTTCCCCAAATATTTGTGCAATAATGCTGTATCTCCAGAAATAAAAATTCATCAGCTGTAGTAACCGGTCACTGCTCGAAAAGCACTTAAAGTGGACCAATCACCAGGATTTTGAGTATCCCGAAGTAGGATACCCCCATGTACAACAAAACCCTCCAGATCCACTCACCTTTCCGCTGCTCCCACGGCACATGTGCTTGTTCAATCAGCGCTTTATGCCGCACATACTAATGCTGTGAGATTGGGGTTGAACCAGACTAGGTGGTTATCGAATCTAGATAAGTATTTTTCCTTAATTAGCGTTAAAGTCTTCTGATTACCAGGAGGTTGGGCTTCCTATTCCCCTGAGGGGCACTGGAAATCAGAATGCCCCTGCGGTAGGCTGTTTGGTATACCCTTTTTAGGCTTTAGGACTGCTTAGATGCAATAATCAAAAAGAGGACAAAAATACAATTCTGTGAAACTCACCTGTAGAATTGTTTTTGATTATATCCAGTCCAGGTCGTCCCAGTGATGACATGTGGGTATTCCGCCCCCAGGGGGCGCTCGACTGCAAGATCAAAAGATGTTGCTCCTCCCGGCCCCCTATAAAGGCAGGTGTCCCTCTAGGATTCTCCAGTGGTTAAAAAGCAGTAAACAAAAGAGGACAGGCCGGGAGGCCAAGAAACCACGTTACTTCACATAGCTTCAGCTTGTACTCTCTCCAACAAGACTTAAGATACAAGTCCAATGAATAAAAAATGGTAATCACCATAACAGGCAAACAAGAGATAATGAACAAAGGGCGGGGTGGGACGACCTGGACTGGATATACTCAAAAACAATTCTACAGGTGAGTTTCACAGGATTGTATTTTTCCCCTATATCCAGTCCAGGTCATCCCAGTGATGACATGTGGGACATCCAAAAGCAGTGTCCATTTGGGCGGGATCCCCAGTGCGGAACAGCATGTAGTTCATTTCACTACCACCTGAAGCACCTTTCAGCCAAAGACAGCATCAGCTGAGGCCCTAACATCAACCTTGTAGAACTTTGTAAAAGTATGAACTGAAGACCAAGTGGCGGCCTTACAAACTTGTTCAACCGATGCCTGGAGCTGAAAAGCCCAAGAGGCACCAATAGCTCTGGTAGAATGAACTGTAATCCCCTTGGCAGAATATGCTTGCACCACCGCCTGTCTGATCCACTTACTGAGAGTGGACTTGGCTGGTGGCAAACCCTTCCTAGAGCCCTCTGTTAGGACAAAGAGCAAATCCGACTTCTTGAAGGATTCAGTCGCAACCAGGTAATACTTAATGGCTCTGACCACATCCAAGGCATGGAGGGTCCTTTCCTTAGAATTAGTCGGTGCTGGACACAAGGAAGGCAAGACAACTTCCTTATTAAGGTGAAAGGGAGAAACGACCCTAGGCAAAAAATCAGGTTTAAAGCGAAAAACCACCTTATCCTTATGCCGCTCAAAATAGGGAGGCTTCATACAAAGCGCGGCCAGCTCTGATACACGACGCACCAAGGTGATCGCTACCAAAAAGACTACCTTGAGAGTCAAAATAGACAATGCAGCATCGCACAATGGTTCGAAGGGAGGACCCTGAAGAGCAGAAAGTACTAAATCCAAGTCCCACACCGGTATCACTGACTTACGCGGTGGACGGACATGGATGACTCCCTGGAAAAAGGTCTTGATCAACCTATGATTGGCAATGGATCTCTGGAAGAAGATGGCTAAGGCCGAGACCTGGCCCTTGAGGTTGCTCAGCTGGAGACACAAGTCTAAGCTGTGTTGTAGGAACTCCAGAATCCTATAAATAGAAAATGTGCGGCAAGGAAGACTCTTGGACTCGCACCAAGCAATATAGGCGTGCCAAACTCTGTAGTATATCATGGAGGAAGACCTCTTCCGTGCCCGAATCATGGTATGTACAACCGTGGCAGACAGCGCCTTTTCCGTCAGGATTGAGGTTTCAGTAGCCAAGCCGTCAAAGCCAGCGTTCGTAAATTGGGGTGCCGCAGCGACCCCTGAGTGAGAAGCCCTAGGTCGTCGGGCATGATGTAGCGATCCACTGACAGCTGAACTATGTCCGCAAACCAACTCCTTCTCGGCCAGCGAGGAGCCACCAGGATAGTCGGTACCCCTTTCTGGGCCCTTTCAGGGAATTGCCAGCGTCTGTGGCAATGGCCAGAGGATCTCTTGAGAGAGAGAGACAAACCCTGGGAGCTTGTGATTGTGTCTGGACACAAACAGGGCCACATCCGGCTGACCCCAGCAGAGACACAGAGCGTGAAAGGTCTTGATGTTGAGAGACCATTCCCCCAGGTGCAAGGCGCTCCTGCTCAGGGAGTCTGCCTCCTGGTTTTCCACCCCGGGGATGTAGACCGCCGATATGCAGGGAACATCCTCCTCTGCCCAAGTCAGAATCTGGGTCACCTCCTTGAGGGCTCCCTTGCTCCGAGTCCCGCCCTGGTGATTAATGTAGGCGACAGCCGTCTGATTGTCCAAAACGAACCTGGATCGCACGACCCCTTAAATGGGCAGTCAATCGAAGAAGCACCAACCGGTAAGATTTATGGGTAAGCGGTTCTCTCCACTGACCCTGGATCTTCTGAGTCTGCCAGACGCCTCCCCAGCCGGTCATACTGGCATTCATGGTAACTATCTCCCAACGGGGAGTCAGAAAGGACTTGCCCACCAACAGGTTCCTGGAGTCCAACCACCACAAGAGGGACTGCCTGGCCAGGGGGGACAGTGAAAATTCCTGTTCCAGCGACTCCTGAATCCGGTTCCAGCCGGTCAGCAGGTTCAATTGAAGAGGTCTCATGTGAAATTGGGCGAAGGGCATCGCCTCGAAGCATGACACCATGAGGCCCACCAATCTCTTTCCCAGACGTATCGACGGCTGCTGACAGGGCAGCAAGGCCTGCACCTGCGTCTGGAGACCCGAAACCTTCTGCTGTGGCAGAAAGACCTTTACCTTAGCGGTGTCTATCGTCATTCCCAGGAAGGATCTCACTGTTGAAGGAGTGATAAAAAACTTTGGGTAATTGACTACCCAGTCGACGGCCTCCAGGGTTGACAACACCGTCCCAGTATCGCTCTCGGCCTGCTGCAAGGACTGGGCCACAATCAACAAGTCGTCCAGATAAGGCAGCACACGATTGCCCTGGTTCCTCAGGATAGCCATGATGCCGGCCAGCACCTTGGTAAAGACATGGGGGGCTGAGGATATCTCGAATGGAAGTGCCACAAACTGGTAATGCTGATCCTCCAGAGCAAACCTCAGGAACTTCTGATGCCCCTGGAAAATCGGGATGTGCAGATAGGCATCCCTGATGTCCACCGTGGTCATGAAGTCGCTGGGCCGAAGCGAGCTCACCACTGACCGTAAGGTTTCCATGCGGAAATGTCTGACCCTTACAAACCTGTTGAGACCCTTCAGGTCCAGGATAGGTCTTAACGTTCCGTCCTTCTTGGGAACCGTGAACAGATTGACCCTGTTCCTGACGAGGTACAGGGCAAATCACAGCTAACCGCAGGAGGTGTTGCACGGCCATTCTCAAGCCCTGTGCTTTCAATGGGTCTTGGGATATCAGAGACCGAAGAAATTTTGCGGGCGGCCTGACTGCCAGCTCTATTTTGTAACCGGAGGACACTACCTCCTGAATCCACCGATCTGAGACGCGCCGTCTCCAGATTTGAGCAAACAGCAGAAGCCGTCCCCCCACCCGAATGGGTGAGGGCGCCCCCTCATGCCTGAGGGGACTTGGCAGGGGGTTTGGACTTGGCTCCCCAAGCCGGATTGGATCAGCCGCAGGACATACCTCTACCCCAGGTATCTCTGCGGCCACCTGAAAATGAAGAGCCTATTCCCCCTCGAGCGGCAGCAATAGGCAGCGCAGTTCCGAAAGGGACGAGCAGGCTTCCGTCTCTGAGGGAGTCTACCATCCTTGACCAGGAGGTCCAAGCGCTCCCCAAACAACCTGTGCCCTACGAAGGGGATACTCGTAAGCGACTTCTTGGCCGCGGCATTAGCCGACCAGAGCGAGCGGCGAAGTGCAACAAGCAGGGCCATAATCCTGGCACCAAGCCGGACACCATCGTCCATAACAAGCTTGTTAGGCCTTTCCCATTCCTTGAAAATCATATTAGAAAAATGGGCCTGCTCCGGAAAGACCCGCCTCTGTCTTTCGGGCCTAAACAAATCACCTTGCTTCCTCTTAGCTGTTCTGGGAGGAACAATGTGTAATGTCTCAAACACTGAGGTAAGCAACTTATCATCAGGGAGCCACGCATCCTCGTCCGAGGAGGGGCCAGACAAACTGTCATCACCCGCAGAATAATCCGCCGTGGAACGGGAATCATCTGGCAACTCACCTTCCTCCACAGAGCCCAGATCATCAAATAGATCGTCATTATCCGAGTAAACTGGCTTGATGTGCTGTTTCTTACGCGTGGCCTTCTTAGGAGCCGTCCGTGAGATCTGTCTCTCGAGATTGGCCACCCTATGCACCAAATCAACCTGGGACCCCCGGCTGGCTTCCCCCTCACTGAGGGCTAAGTGCAGTAGTGGAGGGTCCGGAGAGGCCGCAGGCTGTGAAGGGCTAGGGGCAGGGACCCCCGCCCGGTCATGGTCCAAAATGATGCTCCTGGCGCAAGTGGTACAAACAGTGCTGAATCCGCCCAGAGGACTTGCACTGTACAAGGGGCAGAGCTTCACTCGCCCAGATGGGGCCCCCAGCTCACCATCCCCAGATGCCCCCATTATGGAGATTAGAAAAAAAAATGTCAATTGAAAGGTTACAAGGCACTAACGGCCCAAACCTATATGATCCCTCTTAATAAAAGGAAGGGGGACCGGGAGGAACCACAACCCTCAACCACTAAGCCCACGACCTATGCAAGACAAAAGAGAGAAAAGGACCATCAGACCCCTAAACAGTGATATGCATGAGAAGCAATATACATTCAAAAGAGGGACTCACGACACCGACAGGTCTCAATGAAGCGATGCAGGCAGCAGCAAAAAAGGAGCAACAGGGACAGCACAGCACACCGCAGGCCAGCTTCTAGCTCATTCCTCAAACGGCGGGCCACATCGCGATGGCGGCAGCACGAAAATAGCGCCCGCCCATCATCAGCGCGGCCATTATCCCCTCACAAGGCGCAGAGCAAGTGATGGGCGCCATATCCGGACACACCGCGGCCATACTGAAAAGCCGTGCGGGGCGTGTAACCGTGCCGCCTGCCATCGCGGCGCCGCGCGAGTGGCGTCCCCCGTTCTCCCCCCCCATCACAGCACGACAGAGTCAGGATGGAGAGAGGGAAGACACTGCAAGGCCTGTGAGGAACCGCGAGGGAGGTAAGAATGAAAAGCTCCAGAGCAGTAGAGCCAGCGAGGAGTGGTGCAAGTAAAAACACACAGCACACATGATAATAAAGCTTGTGGGCAGGGAGGGTAAATACAGGCAAACATAAGCCCTAGCAAGTGGTTTCCCCCCCCCATTAGGCTCACCATTAGCCTATGGCCGGCTACCCTTTAAACAGGGTCTGCAGCCCAGAGCCTAGCTCTGCCGAACACCTGACCCCGGCGTTCTCCCTACCGTCACGATCCTGAAGCAGCCAGCGGCTGGGAGGCAGAGTGGGTCTGACAGGATCAGTGGAAATAGGGCCCGCAGCGGCCGACGGGATAGGAGGCCCCGCTCAGCTGCCAATATCCAGAGAGAGTATCCAACGATCTTCAGCAGTCAAGACTGCAAGATGAACACTGGAGAATCATAGAGGGACACCTGCCTTTAGGGGGCCGGGAGGAGCAACATCTTTCGATCTTGCAGTCGAGCGCCCCCCTGGGGGCGGAATACCCACATGTCATCACTGGGACGACCTGGACTAGATATAGGGAAAATAAAAATCAACACTAAGTGAATGTCAGAGAGGTATCCAGCTTTAGTCTCTCCCATACATACCTTAGCATGCAGCGCCAAGTGCATTAGTATTCCCAGTGTGTGGACCAATCGTCCAAGGATCAGATGGTCCTCACCCAGTAGATTAAAGGTGATGACAGGCCTAAAGATATTGGGAAGAAATATAATTAGCAATGAATAAAGTTATGCTGGACTAGTCCATCTACAGATGCTACATTAATGGAATTAAGCACCTCCCCAATCATCTAAATTAAGCCTTTGTGCACCATTTTCCAGGAATACTTGCTGAAGACTTTCCATTACTGCATAACACTGTGGTGTTGCAAGCGATCATGCCAAACACTTTCCACTTGTGTATACTGCGTTGGCAGCCGCATCCCCCACTACCCTCTAACAGGGAGCGTGCCAGCGCCAGCCATTCACCAATGCCTGGCGCGTGCATGCGCCCTGCTAGGGGGATAGCGGGGGAGCGGCTTGCACATGTGCTGTTAGAGTGGAAAAGAAGGTGTTTGGGCTAGATGTGGGTTTTGGGTCCACACTAATTAGAAGCAATATATTTTCATACGTTAATTAGGGCCATCACGTACAAGTGGGGAGGGGAAAGAGAAGTGGAATGGGAACTGGCTGTATTAGCTCAGACTGCATAATCCTAGTTTGCTTGTTCCTGCTGAGCTGAAAAACAGAGCAGAGCTAGCCGAACCTTATGATTGGTGGTCTATGGCAAAGAATTCAGGGGGTGTGCCACTACTCTTTGCCTTGTTTCTACTTCCAGGAGCAGCTGCGTTCTAACAGCAAGGGAAAGGGCAGCCATTAGGAGGTGAGCTGTTGAATGATAGTTTATGCACTTTACTCACCTATCAAAGTTCTGGATTAGAGGGAAGAAAAAGTACCCGGCAACAGCATGAAATCTGTTTGGAGTGGCAGCAGGTGCGACTCTGGCCTGACCCTACAGATAGACAAAAATTGTGTATATTTTATTTCTAATTGTGTATCATTTATTATTCCGATTTATATGTTGGGTTTCCATTCTGAACCTCTACCTTAACAAAACGCCTGGTCTTGCCTGCGATCCTCTCCTCCACAACTTTCCTCCAATCAACAGGAGCAGCATCACATCCCCCTTCTACAGAGCAGCTGGTGGGCTGGAGATGTCGAGTTCCTTCTGGTTCAGCAGACTTTGGGCTTTTGGATTTAGAGAGTTCCTGAGCAGCTGATGCCAAAACCTGGCAAAGAGAAAAACATATGCAAAACAATTGTAAGCACATTGGGCTTAGACGACACTGCTGAGGCTGAAACCGGCGAAACGTTGTCTGTGAAAGTTCTCATTCTTTTTCAAAGAAACTATCAGAGCTGCAATACTGAAAAATCTGAATTTGGGATGTTGAGCAATACATGCAGATCTAATTGACCAGTTCAGGTACAACAGCAGGAGGGTTTGTGCACCTGCAGGAGTGAGACACAGGGGTGGATCTACCATATCTCTTTATGCTAGTGATGTGCAACTGCCCCCCACCCTCAATTGAGTAGGGCTTTGGCAGTGGCACGGTTCAAAAAATAAATAAGAAGGTTTTTTTCCACCGCCGAGGCTGCACCCACCCATGACATGGTAACCGCCAAATAGACTATATCACGTCCCTCCGAAGGATGTGAGTGATTCTGTGTGCGGACTATGTGTGTGGCTGGGATTCCAGCCTGGGTGGCTGATTCCACGCCTGAGCCTTGCACTCAAGGAAAGGTAAGAACAGCACACGATCCGGGGGGTTTCAAACAGTGGGTCATCTCAAACAGTGGTGCCCCAGGGGGACTGGCCAAAACCCGGGATAGTGAAAATCCTGGGTTTAGGTTCACTTCAATGAGGTACGCACACCATATATGAGTTTCAAGAAAGCCAACTAAATCTGGGCTCCAGATTTCTGGGTTAGTACTCCATCAAATGTAAAATAAGTGCAGTATGTGGCAGTATGATTAGGTCATCTCATTAAATTTTTTGTACGTATGTAGTGACTGGCTTCATACTAGCAACACTGGGCAAACCAGATTCATGATACAATGGTTGTCAAACAGTATCACGTGAGGACATCAGAGTTGTGGGCTGAGACATACATACATCTAAGATATCCATTCTCTGTCGCAAGCTGTAGTTTAGGGAGTAGAATTCTCCTGTAAGATACTGAGAGACCTATTGAGACAGAGAGAGGGGTGAGCGAGATCAGACTTAATGGCAACAATTACTCAAAAAAAAAAAAAAAAAAGAAAAAAAAATACCATTTTGTGAATACTCACCTGTAAAATGGGTATTATAAGTATGTCACACACCCCACTTCAGACTTTAATAATTACACTAGGGTTAACGCACCTCTAGGTGGCAGCATTGCAGAGAACTTCTCCAAAAAACTTCAACAGGCCCCTCCCGGTCTATACATACCTGGTACCTCCCAAGAACCTCCCAGTATTAGAACAGCAGTAAGACAAGGTACCAGAACCAAACAATGTAACCCTCAACGTAAAGAACCAAACTTCACCAAATAGAGAGCCAGGATACCAAAAAGGGCGGGTGATGTGGGGTGTGTGACATACTTATAATACCCATTTTACAGGTGAGTATTCACAAAATGGTATTATTCTAAGTATGTCACACACCCCACTTCAGACTTTAATAATTACACTAGGGACATCCAACAGCAGTGTCCAGAAAAGGGTGGGTATCCGAACAGGCAATAACGCAGAAAAAGATTCAAACCACTGCAGCCTGCAAAACCTTGCGGCCAAAAACAGCATCCGCTGAGGCCCGCACATCAACCTTATAAAACTTAGAAAAGGTATGAACAGAAGACCAAGTTGCAGCCTTACACACTTGTTCAACCGAAGCCTGGTGCCGAAAAGCCCAGGACGCACCGACCGCACGAGTAGAATGAGCAGTAACTCGGAAAGGGGGATCCTTCCCCTTGGCTGAATAAGCACCAACAATGGCCTGACGAATCCATTTACTAATGGAAGATTTGGCCGGAGCCAAACCCTTCCTAGGCCCACATGGCACAACGAAAAAGGCATCAGTCTTACGAAAAGAAGACGTAGCACGCAGATAGTACCTGACACAACGTACCACATCCAAGCAGTGCAAAGCACTCTCCTTGACATTCTTAGGCTTAGGACACAAAGAAGGAAGAACAATGTCCTGGTTAAGATGAAAAGCAGAGACCACTTTAGGGAGAAAATCTGACTTGTAACGAAAAACCACTTTGTCCTGATGATCCTCAAAATAAGGAGCCTGAATAGACAAAGCTGCCAGCTCTGAAACACGCCGAACAGAAGTAATGGCCACCAGAAAGGCAACCTTCTGAGTAAGAATGGACAAGGCAACATCCCGCAAAGGCTCAAAAGGAGGAGCCTTAAGAGCAGAAAGAACCAAATTCAGATCCCACACTGGGAGCAAAGGCTTCCTAGGAGGCCGCACATGCGAGACCCCCTGGAAAAAAGTCTTGACCAAGGAATGACTAGCAAAAGATTTCTGGAAAAAAATTGACAAAGCAGAAACCTGCCCCTTCAAGGTACTCAACTGAAGACCAGAGTCCAGCCCCGCCTGAAGGAACTCCAAAATCCTAGACACAGAAAAGACCCGGCAGGGCAAAGACCTAGCCTCACACCAATCGATATAAGATCTCAAATACCTGTAATAGATGGAAGAAGAAGATCTCTTCCTAGCACTAATAAGAGTCTGAATGACCGCATCCGAAAGACCCTCCTCCTTTAAGATGGAGGTTTCAGCAGCCAAGCCGTCAAAGCCAGCGTTTGTAAACTGGGGTAACAGAGTTGACCCTGAGTGAGAAGATCTGGCCGAAGAGGCAGATCGAACTGATCTACGGCCAGACGAACGATGTCCGCGAACCACACCCGCCTTGGCCACCTTGGAGCCATGAGAATGGCGGGAACTCCTTCCAGAACCAACTTTCGCAGAACCCTGCCTAGCATGGGAATCGGAGGAAACAGATAAAGAAACCCCAGGTCCCTCCAGCTCAGGGTCATGGCATCCACCGCCAGAGCCAGAGGGTCCCGGGACAGGGACACAAAGGACGGAAGCTTGTGATTGTGACGAGAGGCAAACAGATCCACCTCCGGCGTCCCCCACCGGAGACAAAGCGACCGAAACGCCTGGGGATGGAGAGACCACTCCCCCCGACGGGACGCACACCGGCTCAGAAAGTCCGCCTCTGTGTTTTCCACTCCCGGAATGTAAACTGCCGAGATGCAAGGGACATGAGTCTCCGCCCAGACTAAAATCAGAGACACCTCCCTGTGGGCACCCAGACTGCGAGTCCCTCCTTGGTGATTGATGTAAGCAACCGCCGTCTGATTGTCTGATCGAACCTGAACCGGCAGACCTTGTAAATGATGCGTCAAGCGAGACAGAACCAACCTGATGGCTCGCAATTCCAGAACATTGATGGGCAAGTGGGCCTCCTGAGGGTCCCACTGCCCCTGAAACCGAAGATCCTTCCAAAAACCTCCCCAGCCTGACAAACTGGCATCCGTGGTGACAGTTTCCCAAAGCGGGGTCAGAAACGACCTGCCCTTCAGAAGGTTGTCCGAGACCAACCACCACAGAAGGGACTGCCGAACCCGAGGGGACAACCGGAAGGACCGATCCAACGACCCCGGACGCCTGTTCCAAGACGCCAAAAGATGAAGTTGAAGAGTCCTCGTATGAAACTGAGCAAAGGGAACTGCCTAGAACGAGGCCACCATCAACCCCACCAGTCTCATCCCCAGACGAATGGACGGATGAGGATGGGAGAGGAGCAGCTGAACCAATTCCTGAATCATCAGAACCTTGGCCTGAGGAAGAAACACTCTGTGCTGGCAGGAGTCCAACGACATCCCCAGAAAGGTCACCACCCTGGCCGGAACCAGCGAGGACTTGGGGTAATTGATCACCCAGCCGAACCTCTCCAACATAGACACCACCGTGCTGGTGTCCCCCTCTGCTTGACTGAAGGAAGGAGCCATGATGAGAAGATCGTCCAGGTAAGGTACGATGCGAATCCCCTGAGCTCTGAGCAGGGCCATCACCCCCACCAACACCTTGGTGAACACTCTCGGAGCAGAGGTGAGACCGAATGGAAGAGCCACAAACTGAAAATGCCGATCCCCCACCACGAAACGGAGGAACCGCTGATGAGCAGGAAAGATCGGCACGTGCAGGTACGCATCCTTGATGTCTATGGACGTCATAAAGTCCCCCTGCCGAAGCGAACCGATCGCAGACCGCAGGGTTTCCATGCGAAACTTCCGAGGACGAATAAACCTGTTGAGAAACTTCAAATCCAGAATAGGACGGAAGGACCCGTCCTTTTTGGGGACCGTGAAGAGATTGGAATAAAACCCGCGCCCCACCTCTGAAGGAGGAACCGGGCAAATGACAGCTAAATCTAGAAGATTCCTTACTGCCGCCAGGAGCCCCTGCGCGGCCAAAGGATCCAAAGACACCCGAGACCTGAAAAACCTTGGAGGAGGACGGGACTCGAACTCCAACTTGTAACCGGCCGAAACCACCTCCCGGAACCATCTGTCCGGGACCTCCTGGTCCCATACCCGGGAGAAAAGTTGCAACCGTCCCCCCACCCGAACGGGTGAGGGCGCCCCCTCATTGCTGGGTGGGCTTGGCAGCCGGCTTGGGCTTGGCACCCCAGACGCGAGTGGGGCGGCCACGGCCTCTGCCCCTATTCCAACTGGCGCCCCTGGGGGCCGAAGAGCCCGCACCTCTACCGGCGCCGACTCCCCGAAAGGACGGATTGAACGAGACCATCCCCCGAAAGGAACGGCGAAATTTCTTGCGCTGAGGTAATTTACCTCCCTTGGCAACAGAGTCCAGCCTCTCACCAAAAAGCCTCAAACCCAAAAAGGGCAAAGCCGTGAGCGATCTTTTAGAATTAAAATCGGCCGTCCACTGTCTCAACCACACACAGCGCCGGATAGCCACCAGCAAGGCAGTAGCCCTGCCACACATCAGCATGGCATCCTCCTGAGCGGCCAGGATAAAGGACAAAAAAGTCTCGCAGCGCTTAAGCCCAAGGGACTCATCACTGGTGGGCTCGAGATCCACCCCCAAGTCCCTGACAATAGACCTGACAGCAAAAGTCAAAAGAGCCGAAGCACCGACAGGCCTTAACACGGAACCCGCACATACAAAACCATGACGGGCAAGCTGATCAACCCGGCGATCCTCGCCGCCCCTGAGCGAAGTCGTGTCAGGAGAATGCACGACCGCCGTGTTGGACAGTCCCAAGACCGGAGTATCTACCTCAGGGGGGACAGACCAACGCTTCATCAATTCCGCCGGAAAGGGATACTTCCTATCCCAGCTAGACGGCACACCAACAAGACGTGTAGGTTGCTCCCATTGCTTGAAAACAATTTCTTCAAAATGCTGTTGGCTGGGAAACTCCAGACGCTGCTTGGACACCCCAAAAAGCTGACCCTTGGGCCTGGGAGCAACCACCGGAGGCTCCAAATCCAAAACCTCAAACATCTGGCTCAGAATGGTAGAGGAATCGAGAGGGAGGCCATCATCCTGATCCCCCTCAGAACCCAGCAACTGCTGAACATCAGAATCGTCATCCTCAATGAGCTCACCTTCTTCACGGGGACGATCCGACCAATCCAGATCTCCCACCACTTCCTCATCTGAATCCGGCGGGGGCGGAGACAGATGCTTCCGCTTAGCTGAAACCTTCTGAGCGGCTATAGCAGAAAACCGCTTCTCAAGGTTGGTCAAGCGGGAACATACATCAGACTGCGAATCCCCGCCCAGGACAACGTCACACGGGGTCCGGAATAAGCGAGGGGGAGAGGGAGATGGCGCGGCCGAAGAAGTGCTAGGCACCGGAGTACTGGACTGCCGTGCAATGTTCTGCTGTGCACAAGGAATACACAAAATGACATCATCTCCCTGGAGCGGAGTCCCACACCCCCCGCACACCTTGGATTGTCCCGAAGAACCATTCCCGGTATCTGTGGCAACTTCCATGTGGTGAAATTATGGTATTTGCAGAACCCAGGGATTTATGCGGTACGCGACCCGGGATGCCCCTTAATAACCTAACACTTGTCTAAGGACAGTTACAAGATCCTGACCCAGGGGAATAGCATAAGACCCTTATAAAAATACATATAAGTGTATATATATATATATATTGCAAAGAAAAAACACCCCCCACGAGCCAGGTATATATGACCGGGAGAGCCCTGCCAGACGGGATCCCAGGATCTGAAAAACACAAAAGGGAGAGGGACAGGCGTCAATCAGCACCATGCCAAAACACCACATAATATATAAAACCCCCCTACACCCCCCCCCCCCCCCCATTAACCAGAGCAACAGAAATGGTTAATGCCAACCAGCACCATAAAGATGCGCCGGAGCGAGGAGGGAGGAAAAGGAGGAGGAAAGGATCCGAGGGGTCACTACAAGACAAGCCAAAAACGCCTACCTGGAGAGGGGAGGAAAACCGCGCAGCCAGCAGAAGATGGCGGCCTTCACACACGCATAGAAGGAGGAAGAGAGAGGCTCCGGGAGCGCGACCCCGCCCCCAGTCAACGTCAGCGTCTGCCGGCGGGGACCGCAAGCCGACCTAGATGACGGGACCGGCGGAGCCACCCGCCGGCTCCCAGTGTACAGCGCCGGACAGTAAAAAGCACAGACCCACACACTCATAAAAGGTCCCCCCCTGAGCAGCCGGACAAGCAGGCTGCAAGCGCCGGGTACGGCGCCCAGCCACCGGCGGGACCGCGGCGCAGCACGCCGCGAGGCCCCGCCCCCCCCGGCTCCTGAGGGGAGATACAGACAGACATGGGGAAAAGAAAAAACGGCAGTTAAACAGTGAAATCAGACAATGTAAAATCACAAAGTGAAACACCAGATAGAGCGCAGCAGCACACTCACACAGCATGACACAGATTAAAGCATGACACTGTCCCCAGCGCGTCCCACACCCCGGAAGAGACCAATATCCCAGGGCAAGACAAAACCTGACCACTAACTCCTATAAAATGGGGCATCCCACATCCGGATCACCACTCCGGGAATCCCGCTATGCCCCGCAATGAAGGGTCGAGCGGAGGAGCTAATCTCCTAGGCACCAATTGGGCCGGCTACCTTATTGCCCGGCCTACAGCCGAAGCTGGGAGGCTGCCATTAAATAGAATACATTCAAACAAAAGCCGGGCAGAAATAGACCACGGGGGGGGGGGGGGATACCCCGGCTACCTGCAAGCAGGAGACTTCTTTCTTCTGTCTTGTCGCCACCTTGCAGAGAACAACACTGGGAGGTTCTTGGGAGGTACCAGGTATGTATAGACCGGGAGGGGCCTGTTGAAGTTTTTTGGAGAAGTTCTCTGCAATGCTGCCACCTAGAGGTGCGTTAACCCTAGTGTAATTATTAAAGTCTGAAGTGGGGTGTGTGACATACTTAGAATAAATTGTAAGATTTTAAAGCTTCTTACCAGCACTGGATCAGTAACAGTGACTGCCACCATAGCTGCAAATCTCAGGCCTGTGAAATGCTCCACTCCAGGCCGGTCATCTAGATGTAGAAGGATTTTGGCAAGTTCTGTACTGACCTGCATAATGTAAAATAAGGGAATTAGTATATAGCATAATTACCGTAATAAATCCATTCTCTGTCTTGACTCTGTAAAGTCTTTACATTAGGGTAATATTCTTCTGTAACCAGAACACAAGACAGCGCTGTAGATTATGCAAAGCTGAAAACCTCCCATCGGCTCCTCCGGTGGTGGGGGAGGTTACCTAAATCAGACAAGATAAACATGGATCGCCTAAAGCTTTCGCCCACATGTGAACATAGATTACCGTAACAACGCATGGAAACTCACCTGCAGCAAAAGGGTGGAAAATGAAGAGTAAGTAATGATTATGGTAAGTATACTACAACCCTTTTCTCTTCTGTCCTCTCAGTCACACAGAATAGTCTTTAAAGTTGGGAGGTCCAAAAGCAGTGAAAACATGGGTGGGAAGAACTTCAAGGTTCGGCTACATTGGATAGCAACTCCATACATCCAGGCACCACAGACATTTGGAGAACCTACACTATTTGAGCCAACACTAGGACTCCTATCTAGTACGTCTAGTAGTACAGTGACATAATTTCTGAACACCTGAAAACTAAGCGACCCTAAATCATATCCTGAATCATTGGGCTTAAAACCATCATAGATGGCAGACTAGGGGGTCATTAAACGCTTTTGCTGCCCTGAAACACTCCATCGGGGTGAAGCAGAATGACCAGAAACAGGCGTCCAATGGAATTTGAGTGCACATATAACTGGAATAAGTGTCAGCCTTGTAAGTCTAACCTACCTATGGTATACGGTGAACACAAAAACCCATCTCCATCCTATGGTGAGAGGCAGAACGCCCAAAGCAGTGTCACTGTTAAGAGCTTCCTGGGCTCAAAAGGCAAGGGGTTTAACCACCCACCAGAGAGAACATCCTTGGGGACTGAATCATGCACCTACATCTAGTGTTTACTGTAAGTGACTTGACAAGACTGAGACTTGTCCCTTGAATGCGCTCAAGGTTAGGCTGCATGATCAGCACAAGTTTTACTTGCGGAGAGAAGTGGTTTTATCAACAGAAACAACCTTCCCTAGTGTAAACAGACCCCACAAGATGTGGATTTTTCACTTAAACCTCATGCAGATGGTCAGAACTGCCAATCCCTGGCCCGAGCCTATTCCCCACATGCACGTCACATCAATGCCTGCAATTTATGGCGCAGAGCTAGCCATCATAGGACATCATAGAACGCACGGCCTCCGATGACTTGGTAGAGGGAAGGGTAGAGCAACTAAAGACCTGTCACTTGGACATATCTGAAATTGTAGATCAACTAAGGGTGACCAGAATGAATGACAAGAATCCAAGACCGATGCTCTGATCAAAAGCTTGGGGACCTGTATCAGAAACTGGATCATGGAGGACCAGATTACCTACAACAAGGGCTAGTGGATTCTGTGTCGTCTGCCCTTGAGTAGTACCTAGTTTATAAAAGTGGGGAAAAAAAAATAAAGAAGAAGGGGAGGTCTTACATCAGGGGATTCCACCATCGCCATTCTGAAGAAGGGCCAGCTACTGAAGGAGCCCCTTCTACAGGTTGGAGCCCTTGTCTACTGAGGGAGCGTGCTCATCAGATGGTATAGAAGATAAATTAGGCATAGATGCATCGGTCCTGAGACTGAATCAGGGACACCTCACAAATTGCCCCACGAAGGAAGCAATGCTATCCATTCGGTATCTGCTCTGCATCACTTTTCTCCAGGGTCATTGCATTTGAGAGAGCACGAACGGTCTAGGCTGGGTAATCTGGCATTCATCATACTGCCTGTACCATGTACCAGTTCCTTGCATGCATGATCAGAAGAGGCAGAAGCTGTTGGAAAAAGAATAGGCATTTGAGATCGGGTGATTCCTACAGGGTGCCTGTCATCTCTGAATCCCTGTTACAGCGTGGAGTAGATTCTGCGGGAAAAACATGCATCCAGCTCTGCTTCTCATTAAGCATCCGCTGAATATTTGCACAACTTGCCACAGTTATGGAGGGCCCTCTCCCGCCGCTCAATCCTCCCATATGAAACCCAATTACTAGAGGGGAGGGGGAGCTCACTGCCAAGCAGGAACTGGCACCATTGGGTAGGATGGTGGCCTGCAGCATGCTGCTATCGAGGCAGATCCGTCCAGCTGCCCAAGCATCTGTCACACTGGAAAGACAGGGAGAGGAGCTCTTCCACTATGGTATAGACCAAGGGGAGCACCCCCTGTCACGCCAACATGTCCTGGTTGGGCAATGCATACTGTTTTTGGAGTACCCCTTCCATCACCTCCATATTTGACACAAGGTTTGCTTTACAACCTATGAATGAAGATGTAAAGTGTAATTAGCATAGCACTGGCAACCATTTCAGGCCAGGCAGTGTAAAGGGGAACAAAACTCAGGAATTCCACCATCCTGGCTTTGGTGCTCTGCCCCCCAGGGCATCTGGATTTGGGTTCCCCTGTTGTGTGAACCTCCCTCCCTGGTTCTCTCTTCTGTGATCCCATGGCACACGTGCTGCCTCTACTCCAATAAGCATTCTATGATGTGCATATTAAAGAGCCATTGCAGCCAACATTGTTACATTATAAAATACTCTTACCTGCCCCGGCTTCCAGTGCCAACAATCGCACGGCCGGACGGCACCATTTTCATTGCCGTGTGATGCTGATCATACAGCGCGATGCACGCTTCCGTCCGTCCTTTCAAATAGGCAGGGCTGCACATAATATGCCTCCATTCACTCGCTCTACAATCAGTAACACGTAGTAAATGGTGGCACCCGGTGCTCCAATCACGCAGTCTTTGGCGTTGGATTCCGAAGCAGGTAAGAGTTTTTTTTTATGTAAAAAAGGGGGGAGTCTCCTCAGGGGTAGGTATAACTGTCCATCCCCTCGGGAGAGACTTAAAGAGGACCTTCACTCTGAATAAGAGTCTATCTTATATGTTTCCCACACCCTGTACATACAGATTGTCCACATTAAAAATCATCCTACCTGCATATACTGCATGTTATGAGCCTTTAAACATCCAAGATGGCGGCTTATGGAAGCCGCCATCTTATCAGGCAGCCTGCAAACAGGAAGTGCCTCCTGACTGTGCTGCTCTGCATTCTGGGACTGCTGACCTTTACCTGACCCCAGCTCTGCTCTGTCTGAGAAAAGCACAGCTATAACCTGCCCCCCTGTACCTTATCCCGCTCTCCTCTCCTCAGTAAGTGTGATGCTTCTGAGTCAAGATGGCGGCGCCCGTATCCTAAATTCCTGAACAGAGTTGCAGCCCAGTGGGGGAAAGAATAATAAGTTAGTGACTAAAAACTTAAAATATATTAATTTTAGATGCTGGGGAACCGTTTTTTAGGGGTTTGGACTTTCCAATAAATCATGGTGAAGCCGGTCCAGTTTCCTTGTCCCTACTCCCTTTTGTAGTGATAAACTTTAGGGGGGTTATCCCTCCCGCTCTCGCCACCGAGACCTTTTTTACCACTAGAGCAAAGTATATAATGAAATATGATTATTCATTTAGATCTTTCTTGATCACAGATTTATACAAACCTTCAAATATCGGAAAAGCAAGCGCTCCTTTCCCACATTAATTATTGAAAAGGTACCTCTACAAGAGTTAAAATAATAATAAAATATTAAAATACTCTCTAGCTCGCTTAAAACTGTCTAAACTGTATATTAACAAGATATATCATGTATTATTAGAATGTGCACTGAAGAAGCTATTGCGAAACGTCTGCACAAGGTCACTTGCTACAACTGAGACTGACAGATGTCATGCTTGCTATGAACTGTATATGAAAATTTCCCTTCATGTAGAAGGCACAAAGGAGATATTATCATTATCTCCATTTTTTTCGATATGTATTCAAAACAATATGTGGAAAAAATATGTGGATGAACTGTATATGTGAAAAAATGTTTGATGTGTATTTTTATGTTTTGCTACACTTAGTATCATTTTAAGAGACTAAAATAAATGTGTTATAAATTGCACTGAAAATTAATATTGCATAATTTTCACTATAGTCCCACAAAATACTCCCACTAAAGGGTCCTCTACGTGAGATACAGACCCTTTCCCCCCCTAAAGTTTTTTTTAATGTAACCTAACACTAAGAGCAGCAAGCATCCCTCTGGCCACGCCCCTCCTGCTGGGCATACCCCCACTAGGCCTATGTGAATGACCACTAATCACCTGGAGGGATAACACCACCGCACACACATGCACTGTGGGATCGCCGGAAAAGTCCGATTTGGGGGGAACCAGAGGGTTTTAAACAGCAGGGCATCCCAAGATGGTGGTTGCTCCTGTTTAAGCCCCTGCATTGCATAGCAGAATAAAGTGCACCCAATGCTTCTTTTTAGTATGCACATACAATGACAATACAAAGACCACATAAATCTTTCTATCTGATCCATGTATCCTTATTAGTACCTCTTTGGTGGAAGCAGGGTTTGAGCGGATTAGGCTGGCCAGTGAAGCCATGGTTACCTCCAGCTTCTCCACGTCCTGAGATAATAACACTAGAGGGATGAAAGAGATCCAGAGGCCATGACATTTTCACTGAAATCCGAACAATGTGAAAAGCAGAATTGTCTGGAAACTGGGAAACGTACATAAATGATTGAATCAGTAAGAATCTGCAGCAGGAGCATTATCTCTGACATGGCAAATGTCAATGTTGTTTATTAAAGAAAGAAAAAGCTCCTTCCACACCGCTGCGGTTTTGCACTGCGCTGCATTTTGCATGCGTTTGCGTTGCGCTGCCATAGACTTCAATAGAGTTGTGTTTGGGTTGCGCTGGAAACGCAGCATGAAGGACTTTCAACGCAAACGGATAGCTGTAAAAAGGGGCCTAACTGTCTTGCATTTATTTTGTTAACATGGCCACCCCCAAATCAAGGTGGAAAGCAGTGACAAGGTTAGAACAAGTCTTTAAAGTGGACCAACACCCAGGATTTTGACTATCCTGGGTGTTGGTCCACTTCGGGGGGGCACCCCGCTGTGTGAAACCCCCCAGAAAGCCCCAAAAACTCACCTCTCCTCACTCCCACGTGACCGCACCATCCAATCCCCGCCGACGGACAAGCGGGTGACAGCGACGGACAAGACAGCGCGTCTGCTGCCGCCTCCCGCACGTCACTCGTACAGGGCGGGCGCCCGCACCGGCCATTCACAAACGGCGGGCGCGCGCACGTCTAGAGGGGCGCGCGGGAGGCGGCGGCAGGTTAGGTAAGGTTTTTTTGGGGTTTTGGGGGGGGTTTCACCCCGCGGGACATCCCGATCTCGGATGTCCCGCGGTGAGGGAGGTGATCGGTCCGGGAATCTTATAGATTCCCGGGCCGATCACCCCTGGGTGTTGGTCCACTTTAAAGCGGACTAACTGTCAAAACTGACTTAAACCAGACCAACACAACAAATGGTGCTCATATGCATCCCTTCCCGGGGCAATTTAGATTGCTGCACATAAACATTCATTTACCCTTTTCTAACTCCTGTTGGGGGTCAATTTTAAAAACAAGATGGCGGCTCATGGACTTGCAGGCCACCTGCAAACAGGAAGTGCTGCTGGGCTTCCCGTTACTGTGCATTGTCAGTTATGTAAATTGGGAGAGGAAGCTCCAAAATGGCCGCTACCTTTCTTTTTCAACTGTGCCAGGCAGTTGGTCGGGTTTAAATGTGTAATCTATAACATATTAATTGATTCAGGTAAGGAGTCATGAAACGCAAAACCAGAAATTGATCCCATAGGCGTCCACCTCACCTTCCATGCAGTCTCGAATATACGCTGGAGTTTTGGACCGTTTCAGCTCAGTGTCAGCGCTCATGTCATACGGAGTCAGCTCATCATCGCTGTTGGAGAAAGTGAAACGGGATGTGCATACAGTTTCTCCATTCTCAGGTTTAAAGTTACACAAAAGGCAATCTGATTGTTGTCTCATTGTCTCAGGCTACACGTTGCAAGCGGCTCTGATTGGACGAGAGTCTGTGCGCTGTTGAAAGGAGGAAAGGTGAGCCTTTACTGGCATCCTGGGGGGGAATCACACAGCAGGGCATCCCAATTTGGATTCTCCAGGGAAAAGCCAGCGTCCGGCCCTGGAATCGCTGCTGGGTTTTGTTCCGCTTTAATATCTTCATTTTGTTGCTGGCAAATTTAGTTACAATGATTTAGGGCAGAGGTTGCGCTAGATTTATCCAGAGAGTAGGAATCCTCTTCCCATCATCTTGGAGGAGTATTTTTATTCAGAAATGGGCAATTTGCGGGAATTAAATGAAACATTATAGGCGGTATATGTGGTTTTAAAGGGAGATTCCAAGAAAGGCGTTAATGTAGCTGCTCCCCCCCCCCCCATGCTGGCTGTCAGGGGCGCCATCTTTCATTCAATCTGCTTTATATTTTCTAACAAGCCAAGGCAACTTTCTTCCTTGTGTTGAACCTCACATGCTAGGATCAGTCATCAGCTCTGCATGTAGCTCTACGGGGGACTGTACATTCAAACAGGGGACCCTGAAAATTAAGTCGGCAGAAGAGAGCAAGTTGGTTTATCAGGGAATGCACAGTGCCGCTGAGTACAAGATGCCACTTCTGATAATCAGCATGGGTGGAGAGCTTGTATCTGCAGAAGAATGGCGTTACTGGAAAGCTCCAAAAACATGTCTTAGTCTGACTATATAAATATAGTCTTATACATATACAGTATGAGTCTCTCTCTATATAGTCAGACACGTTGTTCAAGCTTAACAGCAACACCCCTCTTCTGCATACACAAATGGTGATCACAGAGATACAGAACCTTTATTTTATAGGCTGTATAAATCATATATAATATATATATATATATATACACACACTCACTAGATATAACATACAAAGCTTTCCAGCGACACCCCTCTTCATCCTATAAAGGCTGTGTTGGCAGTTTGTATGTGTAGAAGAGGGGTGTCGCTGGAAAGCTTTGTATGTTATGCCCGATATGTATATGACTTATACAGCCTAAAAAAAAAGGCTCTGTATCTACCCTGTTTCCCCGAAAATAAGACATCCTCCGAAAATAAGGCCTAGTGCCTGCTTTCGGAGGATATCGTTATCCCCCGAAAATTGTATTGTAACCACTAGGGGGCGTAATGACGGGGCACGTAAGGGGGGAGCCCCAGGGAGGTGGAGGAGACGCACGCTGTGCCATATTTCCGGGGGAAAAATTAATCTAAGACTTATGTCTTGTGTCTTATTTTCGGGGAAACAGGGTATGTACTCACCATTTGTACATGCAGAAGAGGGGCGTTGCTGAAAAGTTCATGATGAACATGATGTCTATATAGCCTTATACTGAATAAGTCTCTTTATAGTAATAAATCTCCTTATAGTCAGACATGTTAGGGCTTTCCAGTTACACCTTGCATCTAGGTATACACGGTCTACAAAAAGATGCAGACACCATGTCTGCAGGCAAAGTTAGGATTAAAAGACATGACTCACCTTCTCTGCTCCATGGGGAGTGATGTACAATTTATGGAGTTTGTTTATATTGGCTCAGCAGCACATATACCACATTGTATCAAATGCCAGCTGTGCCAAGCCAGGAGACATTGCTACTACTGTCATTCAGGAGGAGAAATATTTGCAGGCAGTGAAGGCTTTAGGATGCGTGTCAGAGAAAATTAGGTGTTAATGCAACCTCTGGTTTAGGGATAATGATACTTGATAGACTGACTGGAAAATGAATGAGCACTCCAAGATGAGTAAGTGTCTCTGCGGTGAACTCGAAAAAGCAAAGTAAGTTGGGTTAAGGAACCAGCTCGCTGCCCAAGAATTCCAACTTTTCCTGAGACAAATGCGGAGGCTGAGGATACTGGAAATTCCACTTCCTTTTCTGTCATTACAATTATCTAACTTGACAGCAGCTATGGAAGTCAAAGCCAGAACTGATAAGTCCATGTCAGTGACTGCTGGGGGCAGTGTCATAACCAAGCAAACATTTTAGAAAGCAGT